>CM040120.1:188438545-189030570 GCA_022559845.1 Amorphophallus konjac
GAAGAAAAATTTTCAAAAAAATTTTCAAAAAAAATTAGGGGCGTCCAGACCCCTGGACGCCCCCATTTAAGCATATAAAAATGTATATATATATGACCATAATATGAATAAACCAGAACACAAAAGAGAAAACACAAAAGCAAAAAGCAAAATAAAAATCATAAAAAAATAATAATTAAGGGAACAATGGTCCAAAATGCCAAATGCCAGATTTTATTCCATCAGAAAGCAGAGCAGGCTACATCAGGGGCTTAGGCGCCTTAGGCCTTAACTTCCTCAGTTCGGTTACATAAGCTCTCCATAGCTCACATTCTTCCCCCACGTGTGCTAAGGCCTTTCCCGCAACACTTGTCTTCCAGGGTGCTTTAACGGCCTTCGCTACCTTCGCATCCGCTTCCGTACCCAACTCCCTCTTCTTTAAAGGGACGATGCCAGTCAGTGGTGGAAACGAGTGGCGTGGAATGCCGATCTGGAGGCAGCACCGATGTGCGTTGTAAAGGACAAACTCAGTCGCGCCGATCAGTTGGAGTTCAACTTCGGGAGAAGACCTCATGAGGAGTTCGAGTAAGAGTAGACATGCCGGTGCGCAAGTGAAGAAGCTTTGTGTCATGGTTCGAAAGTGAGACCGCCAGTCTTCCTGTTTCTTCAGCCACAGAACACGGTTCGCCACAGTGCCACCGAAGCCTAACACATCGGCTATGTGATAATGGGGGCTTTGTTGGAAAAGCTTTGAAGCAGTCGGCATCCCCTCACGGTGGTCGAATTTGAAGTGCAAATCGACCCAGCAACTCAGAACAAGTGCGCAATCAAAAGGAGGCCTACCCATGCTCGAGGCGGTAAGACCGCTGTAAAGGTAGGTAAGGACGGCGGGTCCCACCCTCTTTCCACTCCAGATCCCGCAGATAGCACTTAGTTGGGTTTCTTCCACTATGTTGTCGGTATGAGGGAACAAGAGAGCGCCTGCTAGACAAATGGTGAACCCTTTCATGATTCCTTCCGAATAGTCATCGTCTGGTGACCCTCTCAGGGCATCCATAATCCACTCCGCGAGCCTTTGCAAATCAATTCCCTTTTGAGTACGGACCTTTCTGGCTGCGTCGGGTGGCATGAAGCTTCCAAGGACGCTCTCGGAAGTCCCCCGGGTCAGCATCCGCATAGCCTTCACCTTCCCGTCACTCTTAAATTTCTTCAATCCGAGCAGAAGTTCCACCTCCTCGAGGAGAATGGTCGCCTCGAACGTTGGGAAGATGAAAGTGTGGGTCTGGGGATGCCAGATCTCCACTAATGCGCCCATAGCCTCCCAGTCCATGCGGATTCTCTCGTAGTGTTTGGCGTGAATAAGGAGCCCCTAAAGATGTCACTTCGAGAGTATAGCCCTCATGCCAATGGAGATGTTGGAAGTTAGCTCTGAAAGCCATGGCAGTTTGGAAAACTTCCTCGGGCCCGGAAAGAGTGGATACGGCTGGAAAGAAGAAGAGAAAGGAAGGAAAGTGAGAAGAGAGTCCATGCAATAAATTTGAAATAAATCAACTTACCATATGCGGCTGGATCGTCCCACTCAGATGACCCTCGAGGTCGGAAAGTCGCCTGATCTCCCTGCTAGGCCTGCCCCTCTTCATAACATGGGAAGACTCTCCTTCCATCCTGAAATCCCTAGACCCTCCTCTTCTCCTCCTCCTGAACTTTCAAAACTCCCCTTGGTACATTTGAATAAACTAGCCTAAGGGAGGTACTTATAGGAAAGGAGAGGTGCTACGGGACGGGACGTGTCACATGAGTGGTCAAGTCATCAGTGTTTTATCCTTGTACTGTGGCACGATTCTGTTATATTTATGCTGCTTTCTGATGTATTTAATCTATGATGGTCTGTGCAGGTTTTACCAACGGACGTTTTTCGCCCTATCTTATATACCATCCTTCAGTGTTTGGTTCCCCGTGTCATGCATCATACTATATGATATTTACACTATTAGAACACGTCAAGGACCTTGCGACCCGAACGAATCTGGGATTTGAGTTCCCCTTCAACAAAAACAATGATGATTCCAGAAGAATTTGGGTTGTACGGATAGGCCGTTAACTGGTGATAGCGTGGGAACGACGGTTCCATTCAGTGAGTCGGTGCGTGGATAAATGGGCCCCAGCTCAGTATCAGCTCACTGGATCGGTATCCTGACCCATTCTTAACGAGTTGACAATATTATCATTGGCTATTTTCTATTCTAGTTTGTTTTAAATTTTTCTTTAAACCCAGCATGCATTCATATAGGACTTTGAGTCTATTGCGGAAGATCATTCAAGTGATTAGACTGCCAAAGCCGTTGTGCTTCAATTCTTACAAATATGAGATATTCCATTCTGAATGAAATACTGAGTTTCCTTGAAACGGCCCCACGCTGCCCTTCCAAACGAGACCCTTGTTTGGACAGACCCTCAGATATTCCTTTGCTTTTTATCTTGTTTGACCCACCTTGGCCGCAGCACTTCCACATTGGCTGGTAACCGCTCCCTAAAGGTGAAACCTGCAGGTTTATGACCCAGGTACTTCCACACCGAGAAGTTGGTCTCCTTTATTTTCGTGCCTGAGCGCACATCTCACCCTCCCTTATTTGATTTCCGTCCAAACAATCGTCAAATTTGAAAGACCTTCTTCAAGGTCGCCTCATTGAAACTACAGGAAAGATTCCAAACAGTCATGTCAAAAGCGTGTCTCATCACACCTTGGCATCAACTTATCAGTCCATTCCCACTCCATTTCACTCCACTTCAATACCATTCCATTACGTGTCACTCCCTTGCAAAGCAGACGCCAAGGCGGGGCAACTGTAGACACGTTATTCCTGACGTCCCCTGAGAAAATCTCATATTACCACGCGACGCCCCGCAGCGGCTTCCGCATTTTGAATCACTTGAGTGTTTCCTATCTTTGAGTCTTCTCTCGTCCTCCGGGCGAGTAGCGTAACGCTCCTTCGGCATCCAGAAACCGCCTCGTTGTGGAAATCATGCGGCATTCGAACGGCATCAACATCAATCGCATGCATCAGAAGTTGCCGGGACTAGGGAAATGCCTAACGGACGACTGCCGACGCCCTTTTCAGGGGAATCCGGGGGTCATCACCTGGACGCCTCCATCAATACAAAATAATGACAAAATATATATATATAAGATTGGACAAAATATATATATAATTTCATGGAGGCGTCCAGGCCCTTGGACGCCTCCATCAACCAGCTCACGGGCGACCCCGGGCCATCGACTGACCATTGCTCAGCCTGTCGTTTGAATAAAATCCAAGTTATGGAAGCGTCCAGGCCCCTGGACGCCTCCATCAACCAGCTCAAGGGCGACCCCCGGCCATCGACTGACCGTTGCTCAGCCTATCGTTTGAATAAAATCCAAGTTATGGAAGCGTCCAGGCCCCTGGACGCCTTCATCAACCAGCTCACGGGCGACCCCCGGCCATCGATTGATCGTTGCTCAGCCTGTCATTTGAATAAAATCCAAGTTATGGAACCGTCCAGGCCCATGGACGCCTCCATCAACCAGCTCACGGGCGACCCCCGGCCATCGACTGAGCGTTGGTCATCCTGTCGTTTGAATAAAATCCAAGTTATGGAAGCGTCCAGGCCCCTGGACGCCTCCATCAACCAGCTCACGGGCGACCCCCGGCCATCGACTGACCGTTGCTCAGCCTATCGTTTGAACAAAATCCAAGTTATGGAAGCATCCAGGCCCCTGGACGCCTCCATCAACCAGCTCACGGGTGACCCCCGGCCATCGCCTGACCGTTGCTCAGCCTGTCGTTTGAATAAAATCCAAGTTATGGAAGCGTCCAGGCCCCTGGACGCCTCCATCAGCCAGCTCACGGGTGACCCCCGGCCATCGACTGACCGTTGCGCAGCCTGTTGTTTGAATAAAATCCAAGTTATGGAAGCGTCCAGGCCCCTGGACGCCTCCATCAACCAGCTCACGGGTGACCCTGGGCCATCGACTGACCGTTGCTCAGCCTGTCGTTTGAATAAAATCCAAGTTATGGAAGCGTCCAGGCCCCTGGACGCCTCCATCAACCAGCTCACGGGCGACCCCCGGCCATCGACTGACCGTTGCTCAGTCTGTCGTTTGAAGAAAATCCAAGTTATGGAGGCGTCCAGGGGCAATCCAAGTTATGGAGGCGTCCAGGCCCCTGGACGCCTCCATCAAACAGCTCACGGGCGACCCCCGACCATCGACTGACCGTCGCTGAGTCTGGCGTTTGAAGAAAATCCAAATTATGGAGGCGTCCAGACCTCTGGACGCCCCCATCCTCCCGACCTCTATAAATAGAGGCCTACCCCCCTCAGTTCAGGAAGTCGAAAAAGGGCGCCGAGAGGCTGCCAGATTCTATTCTTAACCCGTGGGTGTTTTGTAGGGGAGGTCCAGCCGGATCCTCGGGTGCCAGTGCTCGCAAGAGAGAGGCCGCCTTCGCCCGCCGCGCTACCTCGTCGTCCCTACGCTGCCGAGGCTCCGCCGGATCTCGCCATCGACCATCCAATAAGCCATTCTCTCCTCTTCTTTCCTAGTTATCTTGCATTCATCATATCATATCCTCTACCCCCCCCCCCTTTTCATGAGGGAGTCTCTTCCCGTTTCTACGTCAGAATAATTGCCATTCATCATAAGCATTTTCCTCCTACTCGTGTCCGAGAGGGGTTTAAAAGACAACACCAACCAGGTGTGTGTCTTGCCATCATTTCGTTACTTGCGTCATTAGAATTTGAATACTGCACCTTCATCTTTCTGATCCACCCATTACTTGTTTGTCGTTATTTTGCAAAGGTACCCGAGGAAAGCCCTCTCTGTCGGCCGGTCGAAGGGGGAGGAAGAAGCAACCTGCCATTTCCCGCTCTCGAGGATTCACAATCTCCGCGCTCAATACAAGGTACACGCGATCATTTCGTTTCTTTGAGGTAACCCCTCTGGCGATCACATCCCTTTAGCATCCTACGTATGCTTTTTCCTCATATTGGCATGTTTCATGATCCTTCTTAATTTTTAGTCGCTTGATAGTCTGTAGTTTAGTTCGTTTTCTTCTCCTTGAGTGGATTCCTCGACTTCCACACTCACCTTCCACATTTACTAAGCGATATGCATTCCCTGGATAAGCTTCTTTTACGACAAACGGCCCTTCCCAGTTATGTTACAATTTAGACCTAGGACCTGCAAACCGAATGAATTTGCATTTCAAAACCATATCACATGTTTGAAATTTACGTTCGATTACCTTCTTTTGAAAATAACGCGAAACTCTCTTTTGATAAACGGATACATGATCGGCTGCGTTCATCCTCTTCTCATGTAAGAGTTCCAACTGGACCAGCAATGCCTCTCGACGTTCATCGAGATTAAGTTCTTTATCGAGAAGCACTCTAAGGGAAGGGATCAAGATCTCATATGGGAGCACCGCCTCCATCCCATAGGTAAGGGCATAGGGAGTTTGTCCCGTAGAAGTACGGACGGAGGTGCAGTAAGCCCACAGAGCTTCCACTAATTTTTCTGGCCAATCGGAAAACTTATGAGATTTGCATGTTTTCTTGATGATTTTAAGAAGGGTTTTATTAGTGGCCTCGGCTTGACCGTTGCCTTGTGGATAATATGGAGATGAATGATGCAATGCAATATTGAACTTCTTACATAGGTCCTTGAGCTCTTGAGATACAAACTGGGGCCCGTTGTCGGTGATGATGCTGCTTGGCACTCCTAACTGCGAGATGATAGTCTTCATGATAAAGCGGCACACCGTTGAAGCTTTGATCTCTGCGTACGCCTCGGCTTCGGCCCATTTGGTGAAGTACTCAGTGGCGGTAAAGATAAAGGATTTCTGCTTGGTCTGAGAATTAGGATCACCGAGCGGGCCGACAACGCCGAAAGCCCACATAGAGAATGGCCAAGGAGTAGACAGAGGATGGAGAGATGAAGCTGGAGCATGGATTTTATCAGCATGGAGTTGGCACTTAAGACACCTCCGGACATAGAGGGAGCAATCTTCCTCTAGAGTGGGCCAGTAGCAGCCCTGCCTAAGGATTTTATTCGCTAGAGCCTGGCCATTGACATGACCTCCACACTCACTAGAATGGGCTGCTTCAGCCACTTTCCAAGCCTCATTATCATCCAAGCATCTCATGAGCATTCCATTAGTAGCGCGCCTGTATAGTTCTCCTGCGACAATAGTATACCTTGAGGCGGCTCTCCTTATTGACTTGCGCTGCTCGACATTTACCCCTTCTGGGAATGACCCTCCTGTTGTCCTCCTGGTTTTGATGATGACCACCATGATATGACAGGTTGATGTATTATTTGATAATCTATTATGTGGCAAGTATTTTTGTTGAGAATTACTGCAGGCAATAGTCAGCATCGACGCCACAAGCTCAAAGGGTCGACGCAGCCTTCAGTTCCTCCAAGTTGAAGCACACTTCATCAAGACTGCGTCGACGCCTCAAGCAAGACAGCGTCGACGCTGTGACTATATCTTAAGTTGTTTAAGTCACGTGCATACTAACTGCGTCAACGCCACTCAGGTGCAGCGTCGACGCGTTTGCCTCCAGAAGCCCAAGATAGAAATCTGTCCTCAAGCTATCTTCACACAGCGTCGACGCATCCAGATGCTGGCGTCGACGCACCCAGTCCCAGACAAGCACTCGGGCAGAAGAACTGGATAAAGTGGGCCAGCCACGTCTGCCTCCAGAAGCCCAAGACAGAAATCTATCCTCAAGCTATCTTCACACAGCGTCGACGCATCCAGATGCTGGCGTCAACGCACCCAGTCCCAGACAAGCGCTCGGGCAGAAGAACTGGATAAAGTGGGCCAGCCACGTCTGCAAATGAAGTGCACACTTCCTCCGTTAGTCCAGAAGCTTCTCCACACGTGGGCAAATGATTGGGAATCTCGTGGGGCCCAATCCTACGTGGGAAAATGAAAAAGGAGATAGAGAAGTGGATCTCTACTCTATCCGAGGAGTTGAGGAAAAAGGAGAGAAGAACGGGGCGAGGCTTTCTTCTTCAGGAGAACTAAGAGCAAGGGGATATTCGAAGACTGTCCAGTGCGAAGTTTGCAGTACAGGTTCGTTCTCCTGGTGAAGTAGATCAGACGCTGAAGAACCGTGGAAGCATCAGTTTGATCTAGCCTCAATTGTATAGGAGATCATACTCAGATCGTGCTTTTCATCCCTTCAGGCTACTCTCTTCTGCTGCGCAAGAAGCCTGAAGATTCATTGACCAGCGTCTTCTGAGTTCATTCCTTACTTTGTATTTTTGTTTTTCTTATACATTGTTATATTCGGATTACTGTTCCACTGAGATTTAGTGGACAGGTTTGTTCTGATCCAGAGTGAGTTCTGAGATCAGAGGGAGAACAGACTTCGTGTCTGCAAGCTGTTTGACAGCGGTTCTGTGACAGTGTGTTGCTGTCTTCTGCAGATTGGATCTGCAGGTCAGAGAAGGGTTCTTCTCTGGTTTTAGCATAAGCTGTAAAGCTCAGCGGTGATCCCCACCGGGTTGGTGAGGGGGTGGACGTAGGTCTCGGGATAGAGACCGAACCACCTTAAAACTCCTGTCTCCCGTGGTTTGTGCTTGTGGTTTGATTTCATGCTTATTGTCTCGGTTAGTGCACTTAGATATTGCATTTGCCTTCTAGAATTCACGGAGTGAGGTTATGCCTGTGCTATCACAGAGTGTGCGATCGTTTTATTCTGTTTAAAATTTTAAGTGGTCAATCTATTCACCCCCTCCCCCTCTAGCTTGACAATCCTCTACTCCCAACAAGTGGTATCAGAGCTCCAGGCTCTCTTGAAGGGTTTAACAGCCTAGAGAGAAGTAATGGAGAGCAAAGGACTCATGCCAGAGGGTTATGCTATGAATAGACCACCATTTTTCGATGGGACTAACTATTCCTATTGGAAGAATCGCATGCAAGTTTTTCTCAGGGCCCAGGACTATGAAACATGGAAGGTAGTGAGTAAGGGGCCCTATATAATTGAAGGCGACGAAGAATTATGGGTGAAGGAGCAGGTAAGAAAATCAACCGTCAACTGGCAGGCAATGAACATTATGCAATGCTCCCTGCACCCCAAGGAATTCTCGCGCGTCTCCTCATGTGCGAGTGCAAAAGAAATGTGGGATCGACTCGAGGTAATATACGAGGGTACCTCGGAGGTAAGGGAGACCAAGGCTAACATGTTAATCTCTGAATATGAGTCATTTCACATGAAAGGTCTCAAAGGTCTAGGGAAGGCCTATTCAGATTATGAGCTGGTGAGAAAGATTCTTAGATCCTTGACACCCGTGTGGCACACAAAAGCCACAGTAGTCGAAGAATCTAGGAATCTTCCCAAGACCACTCCTGACGAGCTGATAGGTTCCCTTATGGCCTATGAGCTGAATTTGAAAAGATCTGATGAGGAAATAAAGAAGAAGAAACCGCTAGCTCTCAAAGCTGCTCTAAGCTGTAAGGAAAGCTCAGATGAGAGTCTGACCTCTTCATCCGACAGTGATTCAGGTGAGATTTCCATGCTCACAAAGAAATTTCGAAAATTCTTACGAAGGGAAGGTAAAACTGGTCGACTTAGAAGCTATCAAGGTAAAATGAATTCTAAGTTTAAGTCTGACCAATCTAAGAAATATGACAAAGTGGTTTGTTATCAATGCAGGAAACAGGGACATATCAAGTCAGAGTGTCCAGAAAATTCCAAGAAAGCTCACCCCAAGTTCAAAAATAAAAAGCCCAAGGCCATGCTTAGTACATGGAGTGATGAAGAAGAAGAAGAGGAGGATAGCACCTCAGAGGAAGAAAAAGAGGTGAAGCTATGCCTAATGGCCAGGGGAGAGGACTCTGCTGAGGTAAATTCTCCATTTGATGAATTTACTTGTAATGACTGGGAAGAAGCATTCAATGACCTTATGGATAAATATGATGCTGTGAAGAAAGAAAATAAAATGCTTAAAAAGAAGAAAAACCAGGGAAATCAAGAGAACTTGTCAAATGAAAAGGTTAAAGTGCTAGAGGATGAAATTGTTTGTCTGAAGAAAACTCTTAATGAAGAAAATGAATACAGATCTCAATTGATTGAATTGAAAAGAGAAAATGAATTCTTATTAAATACGCACGATGAACTGAAGTTAAGAATGCAGAAACTGGAAAAGGACACCAAAATTGCTGAAGAAAAATACCACGCCGTAAATGGTGTCAACTTGAAACTTCAGGAAGATTTGAAGAAAGCTAAAGAAGAAAAATTGGACAAACAAGCTTCCCTGGAGAAAATGACACAAGGCAAACATAATCTTGATGCTTTACTGGGAACAAAATGCAATGTTGGCAAGGAAGGACTTGGATATAATCCAAGCAAAAAGAAAGAAATTGGAATTAAGCTGGTGACCTTCGTGTCAGAAGAGAAGAAAGCTGAGGAGAAACAGGTGGCTGAAGTAAAAAATGTTGAAAGAGGCAAAGGGAAACAGATTAAGAAAAATGAAGTGACAAAGGAGAAAGGAAAAGAGAAGATGAATGAAACTCCTAAGGCAAAATCTGCTAAGAATGTAACCAGCTGCAAGCCTGTCACTTCATCACCACATAAGGCTTCCAGCTCCAGACCCTCCTCTCACCAGCATCGTAGTAGAAAGACTGAAAGCACCAAGTCTGGCAAGAGCCAGATGCGTCCACGCAAGGCCAGTAATGTGTCGACGCAGACCGGATTCCAGAGAGTCCATAAGAATAGGAACGACCACATGGGTGGACGCATGCAGGGAAATGCGTCGACGCACCCAAACCACCATGGCCAACACTTCAATCAGTCTGGGTGGATGGGCCGACGCACACATCACAATGCGTCCACGCACCCTACATTCTATCATGCACACAGAAGCAACTATGGGTGGGTGAGTCCACGCACTCATTCAGGTAGGTCGACGCATCCCATGTATGCATATCCAATAAGCCAAATGCATTCATTTAGGGCATTCAACCCACACCACCAAGAAACATATTGGAGTCAAAATAAACGATGGTTCAATAAAGCATCTAAAACAACCTTAAAATCAAATCAGAAACCTGCTGTCTCCTCAACTAAAATCCATCAAAAACCTCAACAAAGACAAATGTGGATTCCTAAGAACCTGCTGAATTACCTGAAGTCATCCAGTGATTCAATGGGACCCAAGTGTGTTTGGGTTCCAAAATCTCTTGTTTGATGATTCATGCAGGAATGCCTTGCGACCGTGCACAACAGGTGGTATCTTGACAGCGGCTGCTCAAGGCATATGACAGGGGACAAGGCCAAGTTTTGTCTCTTGGTTGAGAAGGATGGAGGCTTTGTCACCTTTGGTGGAAACAATAAAGGTAAAATAGTTGGCAAAGGTAAAGTTGGCAAGAACCCTTCTACCTCCATTGATGATGTTCTTTTAGTAGAGGGTCTAGAGTATAACTTGCTCAGTATAAGCCAGCTGTGTGATAGGAGTAATAAAGTGGTGTTTGATGCAAATACATGCGCCATCTTAGAAGAAAAATCAGAAAAAGTTAAATTTGTTGGAAAAAGGATAAACAACATGTACATGGTAGATTTAGACGATCTTGCTCATAATAATCTTTGCCTTGCTGTAAATAAAACTGAACTAGCTTGGTTGTGGCACCGTAGGCTAGGACATGCTAGCTATAGTGTCTTGCATAAGTTAGCCAAACACAGCATGGTAAATGGCCTGCCTGATGCTTCATTCAAGAAAAATGACAAAATCTGTAATGCATGCACCCAAGGCAAACACACTAGGAAGTCATTTAAGTCTAAGATAGAGAGTCAGTCCACTAAACCTTTTGAACTCATTCATTTGGACTTGTTTGGACCCACTAGAACAGCAAGCATTAGTGGTAATAAATATGGATTTGTTCTAGTGGATGATTTTTCTAGATTTACCTGGGTATTCTTTCTAACTCATAAGAATGAGGCATTTGAGGAATTTCAGGCATTCTTCAAGAAAACACAGCAGGATGGTAAGTTTGTCATCTCTTCCATTTTGTCAGATCATGGTGGAGAATTTGACAACTCTGAATTCGAGGATTTCTGCAGAGCAACAGGGCTAAATCACAGGTTTTCTACCCCAAGAACACCTGAACAAAATGGAGTCGTGGAGAGAAGAAACCGAACCCTTGTGGAGATGGCTAGAACCATGCTGATTGAAGGGCAACTCCCAAGGAAGTATTGGGCAGAGGCTGTGAACACTGCATGTCACGCCCCGAGCGCGGAAGATACCCGGAGGTGCGCGACGAGTTTATATCAATCATGTCAATCAGAGTAGTAGTGTATTCGACACCAAAACAGAGATGCGCAAAATAGAAAGATAACCCAATCCTTTATTTCATAATGGATAGACTATTACAAATCCAATACTCTATTCAATTAAAAAGGAAAAGTACATAGTTGACTCAAGAAAATAGGAAAAAGACTAGATGACACTTGGAAAAGCTCTAGCTCTTTCACTCTTGACTTTCCCCATCAGATTGACCTTCTTCGTCGGACTTACCTGAAAAGTAAGGGACAAACACGGAGTGAGCGAATGCTCAGTAGGAAATTATATCTCAAGCGCTTAGCAAGGAGTTTAAATAATTACATTTTTCATGAATGTACTATAGCTATGCATGCTCGCATAAAACGACAAGATAGAGAGAGAATTTATCAATAAGACAGCAAGATGAACTAGTCATGAGCTTTCAAGAAAAGATAACAAGATATTCAAGCAAGTACTTTTTAGCAAGTCATGTCAAGAACTTTGGCTATCATGTATCAAGCAAACAAGTAATTACCCTTTCTCGGGTCACGCAATTCATGTCATGTCAAGTACGAGTCAAGTACAAGATTTGTGTGGAATGTCCAATCAAGCTAGTCATGCACTCGGTATAATGCCAGATACCTTATCATTCAACTCCCATGGGCACAAATACTTTCGGGTGCTCCTCCTAGGACCAGATCGGGCCCTATATACGCAGACATTTATCATGTATATTTGACATCCACTCTTGTATATATATATAGCCAATATGGAATTTCAACAATTTAAGCTTGTAGACACGTAGGATAACTTTGAGAAAATGGAGTCCAAAAATACGACATTGGACACAGATAGGCGATAACAACGGTACAATCACGATGAACGATGAAACTAGGTGGAATTAGGTTCCCTTAACTCGGGTACCATGACAAGTATGGACATTCTTTATATAGAATTGAGGTCCACATGAACAGTATATCAAAGGCAAGATACCCTCATTCTTATTATAGAATTGAGGTCTACAAGAACATCAACAAATGGCATGATATCATCACTCCATTAAGAATTCTCATGATATACTCTTTGCATATCATAAGGGCCGGTATACCATGTTTCTTTAGAGTGACATGGCATTCAATAGTGTAATGAGTTTTTAGGGTACAACCAGCTCAGTCGACCTTTAGGGAATCCAAGGTACGAGGAGTCTTACGGAGGTCTCTATGACTAACTCGCTAGTCCAAAGGAACGGAATGTCCAATAGAGAGCTTGTATGTCAATGAGAGTTGAGGGTGATCGATAAAACATCATAAAACGTGGGACTATACTCACGGAGTGAAGATATAGTGCCGATATACATATATATATAGATATACTGAAACCATCGGTTGTCAGAAACATGTAAAAACATTTTTACAGGAAAATAACGACTTAAGTAAAGTCACTACTAAAGTAATTAACGCCTTCCGTCAGGGCGTTTATCTATTTTATTTTTTTCAAAATTTCAATATTTCAGTATTTTACCAAAAACGCGCCTTGGTTAAGGGCGTTTATTTACAATTTGATGACGTATACAGTGGTCGTTCATTCTTTACTTCTATTTTTGCAGTATATATATATTCAGAAATTTATCAAAAACACGCCCTGGACAGGGGCGTTACTTTCCAATTCACGCCCTGAACAGGGGCGTTAGTCAAGTGAGAGACGACCTATACAGGGTCGTGAATTCAAGAATTTATAATATTTCAGGAAATAAAATTCCAAGAGACAAGAGACATGATCATGACAAAAATTAGCAGGGATTCACAGGTCGAGTCATGCAATATATTTTAGATTGGATATTTCATATCTATTAAATTTTTAAACGTGGATCAATTATTAATTACATGTGATTTTCATGAGATTAACGCCTACAGGGCAGGGCGTCAAATCTGAAATTGACGACCTTGTGCAGGTCATTTCTTTAAAGTAGCGCCCTGGACACGGGCGTCTCTTGCAAAAATATTACAGAAACGTGTAGAAACCATCAGGAAACTTATATACATGACATGCATGATGTGTTACTATGAATTTAACTTGTTTGGGCTACGTTGCTTGAGAAAACCTACCTTGATGATGATAAACTGACGGATGAACAGATGTAGGTTCTGAACGATACTTTGTTTTATAAACAGAGTCTTTTTGAAGCTTTCGATCCTAATAGCAGCAGCAAGGGTAGTAATAGGTTGCAGATGAAGAACCCTCAATTCTTCAGTAGGTTATGATGACTTCCCTACAGCGAAATAAGATGAAGAAACATTAGTTTTTCTTCATAATACTTACTGAAGGTAGAGGAAAGAAGAACTTACCCTTTTGTTCTTCACAACGTTAATCTTCTTAACCTGTAAGAAGAGAAGAAGACGAAGAACCTGTTAATGTTCTTCATGCCATCGTAAACATAAAAGAAGAAGAAAGAACCTTGGTTCTTCCCCTACCGTAGAATAGTCCGAACGCCAAATAGCGTTCTCGGTTCAAGCAGTAGGTTATTTATAGGATTTAGGTGAACCTAATAGAGTTAGTGTTCGATTGGAAGTAACACTTCCATGATAGAGTTATTACTACATTCGAACTCTTTCTCATAGTTATCAACTTACCCTGGATAGACTCCTGGGTCGAACGAAACTCGAACTGAATTAACGACCTAGGTCAGGGCGTCGAATTTAAATTGACGCCTTGTCAAGCATCGTTTCTTGTTGAAACGCGTCCACGAAAGGGACATTACGCTAACTTGCCCTTTTTATTTATTTTGGTCGTTTGAAATTTGACGCCTTGATGTGTGGGCGTCCTTTCTTCAAAACACGCCTTAAGTGAAGGCATTTTCTTTTAAAGTAGCGCCTATATCTGAGGCGTTATTTTCATCAGGGTTTAATTATTTTTATTCCAAGCTCTTTCATTTATTTATTAAATGATGGGAATCAAGTCAACTGCAAGGCCAAAGCTCATCCATGCAACTGCCAGACCCAAGGATGAAGGCGCTAGCTTTCCCTAGCACGACATGAAGAAGGCGCTATGCAAAGCTAGCTCGATCTGATGATGAAGGCGCTAGGTTTCCCTAGCGCGACATGAAGAACGTGCTATGTTTCCCTAGCGCGATCTCAGGCAGAAACGTGTTTAAAGCTAGTCCAACTTCCCGACGCCGAAATCCTCAAAGTCTTCGATGTTAGCTGTCTTCCATGGTTGTAAATCGACGTGTTAGCGTCGTTTATCTTCCCCTTTCCCTATATATGTAACCCTTTCGCTTGATTAAAAAATAATCGAAGTATGAGTTGAAGTATGAGTGTTCTTGAGGAAGCCCATGGCTATTCCTCCAAATCTTTGGAAACCCCCCCCTTCGTCCGATCCTCTGTGGGCACGAGGCCCAATTCTACTCCCTTGACCCTCTCTATTTCCCCTTCCCCTTCAATGGAGGATGATCGAAGCCCCGGGTGCATCGGCTCTAAGATGGGGTCGAGTGTGAGGCTCCATTCGGAGCTTTGATCTTCGTCCAACCACGATTTCACCACCCCCACCTCCGCCAAAGATGTTGTTAAGGTCGGGACGGAGCTCGGCTGCATCGTACCTATGAAGGGTTCGGGTGGGAGGCCCCAGCCAAGCCTCAACTAGGCCCTAACATCATCCACGTCCACCCTCCTTCCCTTGCCATTCACCCCCACATCCGCCTTCACAAAAGTTATCCTAGATAGTATTTGCTTGGTTTGATTTCATTTTAAGCATCCCATGTGTGTTACCCATCGTCCTATGTGTTTTTCCCTTGTGTTTTGAGCCCCCAGAATCGTCCACGGGAGCCCCAACGTCGAGACCCTTCATTCTGCTGCTATCTGAGAACGCGCGTAATCGATATAGCGCATTCTTTAGAATGCGCGTAATGGGTATAGCGCGTTCATGACCAGAAGGAAGAAGAAGACCCCCCACTTCCGTCCCGCATCAACTTGGTATCAGAGCTTAGGGAACTAGGCTGTTCTCACAGTCTGGGATCTTGAGCTACGAGGTTCGAGGATGAACCTTCCAAAGCGGAGGGGTTTTGATGGGAATCAAGTCAACTGCAAGGCCAAAGCTCATCCATGCAACTGCCAGACCCAAGGATGAAGGCGCTAGCTTTCCCTAGCACGACATGAAGAAGGCGCTATGCAAAGCTAGCTCGATCTGATGATGAAGGCGCTAGGTTTCCCTAGCGCGACATGAAGAACGTGCTATGTTTCCCTAGCGCGATCTCAGGCAGAAACGTGTTTAAAGCTAGTCCAACTTCCCGACGCCGAAATCCTCAAAGTCTTCGATGTTAGCTGTCTTCCATGGTTGTAAATCGACGTGTTAGCGTCGTTTGTCTTCCCCTTTCCCTATATATGTAACCCTTTCGCTTGATTAAAAAATAATCGAAGTATGAGTTGAAGTATGAGTGTTCTTGAGGAAGCCCATGGCTATTCCTCCAAATCTTTGGAAACCCCCCCCTTCGTCCGATCCTCTGTGGGCACGAGGCCCAATTCTACTCCCTTGACCCTCTCTATTTCCCCTTCCCCTTCAATGGAGGATGATCGAAGCCCCGAGTGCATCGGCTCCAAGATGGGGTCGAGTGTGAGGCTCCATTCGGAGCTTTAATCTTCGTCCAACCACGATTTCACCACCCCCACCTCCACCAAAGATGTTGTTAAGGTCGGGACGGAGCTCGGCTGCATCGTACCTATGAAGGGTTCGGGTGGGAGGCCCCAGCCAAGCCTCATCTAGGCCCTAACATCATCCACGTCCACCCTCCTTCCCTTGCCATTCACCCCCACATCCGCCTTCACAAAAGTTATCCTAGATAGTATTTGCTTGGTTTGATTTCATTTTAAGCATCCCATGTGTGTTACCCATCGTCCTATGTGTTTTTCCCTTGTGTTTTGAGCCCCCAGAATCGTCCACGGGAGCCCCAACGTCGAGACCCTTCATTCTGCTGCTGTCTGAGAACGCGTGTAATCGATATAGCGCGTTCTTCAGAACGCGCGTAATGGGTATAGCGCGTTCATGACCAGAAGGAAGAAGAAGACCCCCCACTTCCGTCCCGCATCATTAAATCTTCTAATCTATTTTGATTTATTTATTCCTTTTAAATTTATCAGGGTTGCTACACCCTCCCCCACTTAAAAAGAATTTGGTCCCCAAATTCCATATCATACATTTACATATGGAGAGTGTAGAGTATGTACCTTCTAAAATAAGTCTGGAAATCGTTTCCTCATAGATTCCTCGGTCTCCCATGTAGCTTCATGTTCTGAATTCTTATTCCATTGTACTTTTAGCATGGGAATAACCTTATTCCTTAGGGTTCGTACTTCTCGATCTAGTATTCGTATGGGCTTCTGCTCATATGTGAAATATTTCTGGATCGCTAGGTCTCCATACTCAATAATATGTGATGGGTCATGTACATACTTCTTCAACATAGATATGTGGAACACATCATGTACTTCGGACAGTTGAGGTGGCAATGCGATGCGATAAGCAACCTCGCCAACTCTTTCTAGTATCTCAAAAGGTCTGATAAATCTTGGTGTAAGCTTGCCCTTAACACCAAATCTTCGTATTCCACGTCCAGGCGATATCTTGAGAAATACATGATCTCCAACTTGGAATTCAAGATCTCTTCTTCTTGTGTCAGCATAAGCCTTTTGTCTAGACTGAGCAACTTACAATCTTTCTCTGATTACTTGTATCTTCTCAGTTGTATCCCTTACCATGTCTGGACCTAACAGTTGTTTCTCTCTAACTTCGTCCCAGCATAAGGGTGATCGACAACTCCTTCCGTATAAGGCTTCAAAAGGTGCCAGTTGTATACTTGCCTGGTAGCTATTATTGTATGCAAATTTGACCAGAGGCAAGTGATCATGCCAGTTTCCATCAAAATCAGTAATGCATGCTCTTAGCATATCTTCGACTACTTGATTGGTTCTCTCGGTCTGACCATCCGTTTGAGGATGAAAGGCTGTACTAAAGTTAAGTCTCGTTCCCAACGAATGTTGTAGTCCTTTCCAAAAATGAGAAGTGAAACGGGGATCTCTGTCAGACACGATTGAAACAGGAATACCATGTAATCTGACTATTTCCTTGATGTATAGTGCAGCTAAGACATCAACTGACAATCGACTCTTGATTGGCAAGAAATGCGCTGATTTAGTCAATCGGTCAATGATAACCCATATTCCATCATGTCCTCTTTTTGATTTAGATAAACCCATGATGAAATCCATACCAATATCCTCCCACTTCCATTTAGGGATATCTAGAGGATGTAGCTTTCCAGCAGGCTTTTGGTGTTCCGCCTTGACTTGTTGGCATGTGAGACAGCGTGATACGTAGTCCGCTATTTCTATTTTCATGTTGGGCCACCAAAAATTTCTTTTCACATCTTGGTACATCTTGGTAGATCCAGGATGAATCGTATACCTTGACCTATGAGCTTTATCTAAGACCTTCTTCTTCAATTCTGGGCAGTCCGGTATACAAGTTCTATTCTTGAACATTAATCTTCCATCAGAAGCTAATTGGAAATCCGATTGTCCTTCTAATCTGCCCTTGATTTCTACTAATGTAGGATCATCATTCTGAAGTGCTTGTATTTCAGACAATAAATCTGACTGTATGCTTACATGAGATAATGTGACACATCTAGGGTCCGTGTCCATGCTTATATTGAGTTCAGAGAATTGTTCTAGCAATTTCCATTCTTGAATCAGACAATTGGCTAACAGTGCTCTCGGCTTTCGACTAAGGGCATCTGCTACATGATTACCCTTTCCGGGATGATATTGTATATTGAAGTCGAAGTCCTTGAGATATTCCAGCCATCGTCTTTGCCTCATATTTAGTTCCTTCTGTGAGAAAAGATATTTGAGACTCTTGTGATCGGAGTATATAGTAAACTGTACTCCATAAAGATAATGTCTCCATATCTTCAGTGTAAATACTACCGCGGCCAATTCTAAGTCATGGACGGGGTAGTTCTCTTCATGCTTCTTTAATTGACGAGAAGAGTAGGCTATAACCTTCCCTTGTTGCATTAGAACACACCCGAGGCCAATGCCAGAAGCATCAGTGTATACCTCGAACTTTTCTCCTTCAATTGGCAATGCTAAGATAGGAGCTGTAGTAAGATGATCCTTGAGAGTTTGGAAGCTTCTCTCACATTCCTCATCCCATTCATAACGGATCTCCTTGCGAGTTAACCTCGTAAGTGGCACGGCGATTTTAGAGAAATCCTTGATGAATCGCCTGTAATAGCCAGCAAGACCTAAGAAACTTCGGATCTCGCTAGCATTGGTCGGTCTTTCCCAGTTCCTTACAGCTTCAACCTTTGATGGGTCTACAGACAAGCCATCCTTTGATATAACATGTCCGAGAAAAGTCACTTCTTCAAGTCAGAATTCACACTTGCTAAGTTTTGCATATAATTGGTTTGTCCTTAATATTTGTAATGCAATCCTCAAATGTTCCTCATGCTCTTCCTTGGTCTTGGAATAAATCAATATATCATCAATAAAGACCACCACGAATTGATCTAAATAAGGCCTGAATATACTATTCATTAACTGCATAAAGGCAGCAGGGGCATTCGTTAGTCCGAAAGGCATAACAACAAATTCATAATGGCCATACCTGCTTCTGAATGCGGTTTTATGAATATCCTCGTCCTTGATTCTTAGTTGGTGATATCCTGACCTAAGATCAATTTTGGAAAAGTACATGGATCCTGAAATTTGATCAAACAATTCATCGATTCTCGGCAGTGGATACTTATTCTTGATAGTGAGATGATTCAATTGTCGATAGTCGACGCATAACCTCATGGATCCGTCTTTCTTCTTTACAAATAATACAGGCGCTCCCCACGGGGAAGTACTTGGTCTAATGAATCCTTTCTTAATGAGTTCCATCAATTACTCTTTTAACTCCTTGAGTTCAGCAGGTGACATCCTATAAGGTGCCTTTGAAATCGGACCAGCACCAGGGACTAAGTCAATGGTGAAGGCCACTTCTCTTTGCCGGGGTAATCCCGGCAAATCTTCCGAAAATACGTCCGAAAATTCTTGCACTACTGGAATGTCTTCTAGCTTAATCTCCTTAGCTTCTTTAACTGTGACAAATGCAAGGAAAGATGCACATCCTTTCCTGATGAGCTTGCTAGCTCGGAGAGCTGAAATAATAGGGGATTTGCTCCGACTCTTGGGGCTAGTAAATATTAGTTCTGGAAATTCCTTGAAAGTAACCTTGCTATTACGGCAATCAACCGTTGCCTGATACTTGGATAACCAATCTGCTCCTAGTATGACATCATACTCCTTTAGATCTAAACATATGAGATCAATAGGGAGATTTTGACCCTGAACCAATACTTCACAGTTTTGGTAATGATGTGTAATATCAGTCTCATCATCCAGAGGAGTAGACAAAACTAACTTTATCCATTCCGGTTCTAGGGGTAATGGGTCAGCAAACTTCTTAGAAACAATAGAATGCGATGCACCAGTATCAATTAAGACATATGCATTCCTGGAACAAACTTTCAATGTACCTTCCACTAAGCCGCCTTCTTCTACTTGCTCGGTCTCCTTGATTGCATGAAGGCGAGCATTCTTGGTTACTGGGCGCTTTCCGTCAACGGCTTGATCGTTAAGTAATGGGCAATCGGGAATCCGATGCTCACGACTCCCACAACGGAGACATGCTCCTAGTTTCCTCCAGCATTCTTCTACTCTATGACCCGCTTTATCACAATGTTTGCACACTGTATTTGGAGAGGTAGTGGTGATAGAGAAGGGCTTGGTCTTCTTGAACTTTTGCTCTTGCGAGGGAATACCTCCATTGCTAGGCCTCTTCTTGAAGTTGGGTTTAAAGGAACCCGAACCTGTAACTTGTTCATTCTTATCCTTACCATGAATCCTATCAGACAGTTCCGTGGCATCTTCTAATAGTTGAGCTCGGCGTACTATCTCCGAGTAGACTTGAATGTCCATCGGCGCCAATTGAGTAATAGCTTGGGGCCTGAGCCCATTAAGAAACCTCCTAGCTTTCATTTTCTCGGTGCTAACTAGATGCTTGGCATACCGAGACAATCTAGAGAATTGGGCCTCATACTCGGCCACTGACAAAGATCGTTGCTTTAATGCAGCAAATTCTACAGCCTTCTTTTCCTGAACTCGATCCGAGAAATATTTTGCGTTGAAGTGTTCAACGAATTCTTCCCACGAAACCTGATCTTGATTTATAGTAGCCTCTATTGATTCCCACCAGCATCTAGCATCCCTCTTTCTAACTGAAAAGTAGCTAATAAAACTTTATCCTGATCCGTGCATTGCATAACACGGAATATACGTTCTATCTCCCTAATCCAGTGTTCGGTGTCATCTGGATCAGTAGAACCCGTGAACTTGGGTGGGTTCATGTTCTTGAAAGTCTGGTGGAGACTTCCTGCTCGTTGTCCACCTCCCTGTGCTACTTGTTGCAGCACTTGAGTCATGCCTTGAAGGGTACGCTGCATGTTGCGCCATTGAGCACGTTCGGTAGCCATTATCCTACAATTACAATAACTAGATTAATATGTGTTTGTATTTAAAGACTCATATACTATGTTAACTTTAACCCTTGGTTCTACCCAATCTCACTGGTTAAAGGTTTGAACATATCCTTGGACTTGGGTTTTCCTAGGAATTGAATACCCTAGGCTCTGATACCACAAAAACTGTCACGCCCCGAGCGCGGAAGATACCCGGAGGTGCGCGACGAGTTTATATCAATCATGTCAATCAGAGTAGTAGTGTATTCGACACCAAAACAGAGATGCGCAAAATAGAAAGATAACCCAATCCTTTATTTCATAATGGATAGACTATTACAAATCCAATACTCTATTCAATTAAAAAGGAAAAGTACATAGTTGACTCAAGAAAATAGGAAAGAGACTAGATGACACTTGGAAAAGCTCTAGCTCTTTCACTCTTGACTTTCCCCATCAGATTGACCTTCTTCGTCGGACTTACCTGAAAAGTAAGGGACAAACACGGAGTGAGCGAACGCTCAGTAGGAAATTATATCTCAAGCGCTTAGCAAGGGGTTTAAGTAATTACATTTTTCATGAATGTACTATAGCTATGCATGCTCGCATAAAACGACAAGATAGAGAGAGAATTTATCAATAAGACAGCAAGATGAACTAGTCATGAGCTTTCAAGAAAAGATAACAAGATATTCAAGCAAGTACTTTTTAGCAAGTCATGTCAAGAACTTTGGCTATCATGTATCAAGCAAACAAGTAATTACCCTTTCTCGGGTCACGCAATTCATGTCATGTCAAGTACGAGTCAAGTACAAGATTTGTGTGGAATGTCCAATCAAGCTAGTCATGCACTCGGTATAATGCCAGATACCTTATCATTCAACTCCCATGGGTACAAGTACTTTCGGGTGCTCCTCCCAGGACCAGATCGGGCCCTATATGCGCAGGCATTTATCATGTATATTTGACATCCACTGTTGTATATATATATAGCCAATATGGAATTTCAACAATTTAAGCTTGTAGACACGTAGGATAACTTTGAGAGAATGGAGTCCAAAAATATGACATTGGACACAGATAGGCGATAACAACGGTACAATCACGATGAACGATGAAACTAGGTGGAATTAGGTCCCCTTAACTCGGGTACCATGACAAGTATAGACATTCTTTATATAGAATTGAGGTCCACATGAACAGTATATCAAAGGCAAGATACCCTCATTCTTATTATAGAATTGAGGTCTACAAGAACATCAACAAATGGCATGATATCATCACTCCATTAAGAATTCTCATGATATACTCTTTGCATATCATAAGGGCCGGTATACCATGTTTCTTTAGAGTGACATGGCATTCAATAGTGTAATGGGTTTTTAGGGTACAACCAGCTCAGTCGACCTTGAGGGAATCCAAGGTACGAGGAGTCTTACGGAGGTCTCTATGACTAACTCGCTAGTCCAAAGGAACGGAATGTCCAATAGAGAGCTTGTATGTCAATGAGAGTTGAGGGTGATCGATAAAACATCATAAAACGTGGGACTATACTCACAGAGTGAAGATATAGTGCCGATATACATATATATATATATAGATATACTGAAACCATCGGTTGTCAGAAACATGTAAAAACATTTTTACAGGAAAATAACGACTTAAGTAAAGTCACTACTCAAGTAATTAACGCCTTCCGTCAGGGCGTTTATCTATTTTACTTTTTTCAAAATTTCAATTTTTCAGTATTTTATCAAAAACGCGCCTTGGTTAAGGGCATTTATTTACAATTTGACGACGTATACAGTGGTCGTTCATTCTTTACTTCTATTTTTGCAGTATATATATATTCAGAAATTTATCAAAAACACGCCCTGGACAGGGGCGTTACTTTCCAATTCACGCCCTGAACAGGGGCGTTAGTCAAGTGAGAGACGACCTATACAGGGTCGTGAATTCAAGAATTTACAATATTTCAGGAAATAAAATTCCAAGAGACAAGAGACATGATCATGACAGAAATTAGCAGGGATTCACAGGTCGAGTCATGCAATATATTTTAGATTGGATATTTCATATCTATTAAATTTTTAAACGTGGATCAATTATTAATTACATGTGATTTTCATGAGATTAACGCCTACAGGGCAGGGCGTCAAATCTGAAATTGATGACCTTGTGCAGGTCGTTTCTTTAAAGTAGCGCCCTGGACACGGGCGTCTCTTGCAAAAATATTACAGAAACGTGTAGAAACCATCAGGAAACTTATATACATGACATGCATGATGTGTTACTATGAATTTAACTTGTTTGGGCTACGTTGCTTGAGAAAACCTACCTTGATGATGATAAACTGACGGATGAACAGATGTAGGTTCTGAACGATACTTTGTTTTATAAACAGAGTCTTTTTGAAGCTTTCGATCCTAATAGCAGCAGCAAGGGTAGTAATAGGTTGCAGATGAGGAACCCTCAATTCTTCAGTAGGTTATGATGACTTCCCTACAGCGAAATAAGATGAAGAAACATTAGTTTTTCTTCATAATACTTACTGAAGGTAGAGGAAAGAAGAACTTACCCTTTTGTTCTTCACAACGTTAATCTTCTTAACCTGTATGAAGAGAAGAAGACGAAGAACCTGTTAATGTTCTTCATGCCATCGTAAACATAAAAGAAGAAGAAAGTACCTTGGTTCTTCACCTACCGTAGAATAGTCCGAACGCCAAATAGCGTTCTCGGTTCAAGCAGTAGGTTATTTATAGGATTTAGGTGAACCTAATAGAGTTAGTGTTCGATTGGAAGTAACACTTCCATGATAGAGTTATTACTACATTCAAACTCTTTCTCATAGTTATCAACTTACCCTGGATAGACTCCTGGGTCGAACGAAACTCGAACTGAATTAACGACCTAGGTCAGGGCGTCGAATTTAAATTGACGCCTTGTCAAGCGTCGTTTCTTGTTGAAACGCGTCCACGAAAGGGACGTTACGCTAACTTGCCCTTTTTATTTATTTTGGTCATTTGAAATTTGACGCCTTGATGTGTGGGCGTCCTTTCTTCAAAACACGCCTTAAGTGAAGGTGTTTTCTTTTAAAGTAGCGCCTATATCTGAGGCGTTATTTTCATCAGGGTTTAATTATTTTTATTCCAGGCTCTTTCGTTTATTTATTAAATCTTCTAATCTATTTTGATTTATTTATTCCTTTTAAATTTATCAGGGTTGCTACACTGCATGCTACATTGTAAATCGGGCAATGGTAAGACCTTAGTCCAAAAAGACTCCATATGAAATGCTGAAAGGTAAGAAGCCCTATGTTGCTCATTTTAAAGTTTTCGGTTCAAAATGCTTTGTTCAGAATAATGATAAACGGGCCCTAGATAAGTTTGAACCCAAGAGTGAACCTACCATCTTCTTAGGATACTCTAGTCACTCTAGGGCATATAGGGTCCTAAATTTGAAAACACAAACGGTTGAGGAATCACCTCACATTGTTTTTGATGAGCTAATTGAAAATTCACAAGTTGAATCTTCATGCAGGAACGAGGGTGATGAAGACTTCCTTGACAAGCTGGAGGAGAAAGAAACATTGGAAGGAGACTCAAGGCCAAAAGAAGATGAGCCAGAGTCGAGTAATCAGGGTAATGCAGGTATCAATGGAGGTAACCCTCTAACTAACATTAGGATGTTAAGGGATCACCCCTCATCTAGCATAATTGGAAACTTGCATGAACCTGTTAGGACACGTTCTCAAATTCAAGAATTGGATAACATGGCACTTGTGTCTCAAACTGAACCCAAAAATGTCATGGAAGCCTTAAAAGATCCCAACTGGATAAATGCCATGCATGAAGAACTCAACCAATTTACAAGAAATGAAGTGTGGCATCTAGTGCCTAGACCCAAGGATCAATCTATAATAGGAACTAAATGGGTCTATAAAAACAAACAAAATGAAAATGGTGTTATTGCTAGGAATAAAGCTAGACTGGTTGCAAAGGGCTACAATCAAGAGTTCGGTATCGACTTCGAAGAGTCCTTTGCACCAGTAGCCAGATTAGAAGCCATTCGGTTGTTGCTTGCATATGCTGTAAGTCATGGAATAAAATTACAACAAATGGATGTAAAAAGTGCTTTCTTAAATGGAATAATAAAAGAAGAAGTATATGTGGAACAACCCCCTGGTTTTGAATGTGCAGAAAATCCTTACCACATATACAGGTTAGACAAAGCACTGTATGGACTCAAGCAGGCACCACGAGCCTGGTATGACCGGCTCAGCTCCTTCCTCACTGAAAAAGGATATTCAATAGGTAAAGTGGACCAGACATTGTTTACAAAGGTAAGGAATTCAGATATCATTCTGGTTCAAATATATGTTGATGACATTGTCTTCGGTTCCACTAAACCCAGTTTGTGTAAGGAGTTTGCTAACTTAATGACTACAGAATTTGAAATGAGCCTCATGGGTGAACTTCAATTTTTCCTAGGTATGCAGATCATTCAAAGCAGGGACGGATGCTTTATTTGTCAGATAAAGTACATCAAGGAGCTATTGAAGAAGTATAAAATGGAAAATCTGAAGACAATTAGCACTCCCATGTGCACAAACACACCCTTGGATGCAGATTTGAAAGGTACACAAGTTGATGCCAAGACCTATCGAGGTATGATAGGGTCACATTTATATCTTACTACATCAAGACCTGATATTCAATTCTGTGTTTGCATATGTGCACGTTTTCAAGCTGATCCTAGAGAATCCCACTTAAGTTCTGTCAAGCGTATTTTTAGATACCTTGCTGGAACTCAAGACTTAGGGATATGGTATCCTGCATCCTGCTCCTTTGATCTGGTATCATATTCGGATGCAGACTATGATGGATGTAAATTGGACAGAAAAAGCACTAGTGGCTACTGCCAATTTTTGGGTGGGTGCTTGGTCTCTTGGGCTTCCAAGAAACAACACTCAGTGGCACTGTCCACTGCAGAGGCAGAATATGTCGCTGTAGGGAGCTGTGGCACTCAAGTGTTGTGGATCAAGCATCAGCTCCAAGATTATCAAACTGATCTTGGAAGTGTCCCAATATTGTGTGATAACACAAGTGCTATAAACCTGGCCAAGAGCCCCATCCAGCACTCTAGGACCAAGCACATTGAAATCAGACATCATTTCTTAAGAGATGAGGTCAGTAAAGGGAGTTTCAAGCTTATTTTTGTAGAATCTGAACTACAACTAGCTGATATTTTTACCAAGCCTCTCAATAATGAGCGTTTTTCATATCTTAGGAGAGATCTTGGACTCTGTAATTTACATTCTGAAGCTTGAATTGATTGCATGTTCAAATGTCTGAATGCTCTTTGATTGCCTTTGTCATGATCACTTGATGTCCTGCTATGGTCAAAATGTCCATGTTTGAATAATTCATATACTTAGGGGGAGTATGAATCCTTGTTAGTTTGACTTGTTTTTGTTTGATGGGGTAACGCAGCCTCTAGGATGCGTCCATGCAACGGTGGACTGCCTCTGATCACTGATAAAAAGTCCGAGCAGAATGGCTGAGTGCGTCGACGCTGCAGGTGTTCTGCGTCAACGCTCTACTGGACTCAGATAGCTGTGGTGGTGACTGTGTCCTCACGTCTAGTCCTTAGGGTCAACTCATCCATCCTTCTTGCTAGACTTGTTCTTCTTCAAGAGTCTCCTTTGCACCCCATCATGCTTATTTTCTATCTTATCCACCTTCTGCTACCAAGATTTCTTGATGTACTCTTCTTCTATTCCAGAATAAGGGAATTGTCTCAAATGTTAGGGTGAAAAGTAAATGCCTTAAATTCAGGGGGAGATAGGGGAATAATTTTTAATGAAAACAAGTTTTTCTTAGAATAGCTTCACACTACTTACTGATATAAAATATGTATCCTTCAATGCTTGAACTCAACAGTCCTTGAACCTAAAAGTGATTGAATCTGGAATAAGGACTAAACAAGTTAATATGACTTGGTTCCTATCATCTCTTTATCCCAAATTAATCAAAAGTAGAAGGATCTTTCAATGAATTGGAATTTAATTGGTATTGTTGCTAAAGTTTGTTTAGGTCTAAAAAGAGCTAAAAGATAAAGTGCAACACACATTGTATCTGTAATACGCAGAGCACTGGTAGGCTTTCACTGAGAAACTGGCTCTATGCACCAAAGAAGTGCTAAAGAGAAAGTCATGAGGTGGACTACTATCTCTGTCCTTAAATGAAAATTATCCATTTCAGAGTAATGGTGATTCTCAACTGAGAAACTACCTTCCTCACCCATGAAGTGTTGAAAGGCATGTCATGAGGTTGATCACTACCTCTGATTCTAGGCAAAATAGTTGGCTATGCTGAGTAACCGGGGACTCTGGTGCCTGATAAGCATGTGTACTTGTGTCACAAGGCTAGCTATACTTGACTGCTAATGGATGTAATAAATAAAATAAAAATTAAAACTCATGTGTGTTAGTATGAAATCAAAAGGCTCAACAGATCTAATGAACTCATCCTCAATGCTCATTAAATTTCTTTCTACAAAGATTTTTTTTCGAAATTGAATAATGCAGGGTACAGATGTGAGAAGATCCCCAGTATGAAGCTAGTTTAGAAATTATTCCATTTCTGCACTGTTAATGTTCATTTCTGTGCTTCAAACTTGGAAGAATATCATTATTTTATGTCACTGAATGGTTCGAAGTTAATCTGAGTAAATTTAGTTTTCATGGGAATTTGAACCGAAGCTATTAAAAATCCCTGAATATGAGTGTATTACCTTATGAACCCTGGACTCTAACGATTTTTCCCAAGTTCTGCTCTTTAAATGCCAGAGTCTATTTACACTATGGCGTCGACGCACCCTTGTTCATAAGGTCGACGCATCTGTGCCTTTCCAATGCACACTTGAACATAAGTGTTCACGGCGTCGACGCATTGATCTCCTAGCGTCGACGCATCCACTCTATCTAGCTTCCTTAGAATATGGCCTGGATCCATTACCCGGTTACCCGATAATCGGATTGGGGGTTTCTGTTTTCACTCTTTTAAACCCCCAACCGAGGAAACAGTCGGCTACCTTCTCGTTCATCCTTCTCAGGCAACTGTTCATCTCCTCCTTCTGAAACACCTCACGGCCATCCTCTTCTCCTCTATCCGTGATGATGGCGCTCACCTACTCCAGGAAAGGAAAGAAGCCTGGTGAGGAACCATCTTCGGCTCCTCCGGCTCCTGAGCTAGCCGCTGAAGCCCAAGCTCCTGAATCACCTACGGCGGCTCCTCCTCCTAAATCTTCTTCTCCGTAAAAATGCAAGGACAAGGGGAAGCGTCCACGCAGTCCCTCTCCTCCTTCCAAGAAGAAGAAGGCCCGTTCGTCTTCCAAGCCTTCCTCTCCTCAGAAGAAAGCTTCCTCCAAAAAATCCAAGTCTGGGGTCTCTGTGTCCGCTCCTACTTCCGGTACAGACGAACCCCTGAAAGTTTTAATTCCACGGTATATTCTTGAATCGGACGAAGCTTTTCATGCTGCCTTCCCTGAGATTCGGCCTATTTTGGAGTTTCAAGGCTGGTGGGACTTTGCCACCAAGTATTCCATTTATTATCCTACGTTTGTCAGGGAGTTTTACCACAATCTCTGCCATCAACCCAACCTTGGAATACTAACCAGCTCTGTACAGGGTGTTAAGTTTGAGCTCACGGCTCGTCTACTCGCCAGTGTGTGGAAGATTCCTAAGAAGGGGGCCGAACTACACTCGTTTCCTTTGAATGAACATGAAGCATTTGCTGTTTTGACCGGCCAGCCAGAGGACCCTTCAGACATTAAGCAGACCTATTTGTCCACCTTAAAAGCGAATCAGTTTTCATCTCCTGTTCGTCTACTGCACCATATATGCACATCCATCTTTACCCCACAGAGCAGTGGACGTGAAAGGGTCACTATCATGCAGAGATTTTTACTATACTGCATGTTGAAAGAAATCAAAGTTTCGTTGATTGATGTTATTATTCAGACAATGGGCACTTGTCTGGACAACTCTAGGACTCTACCCTACGCTGCACACCTTACAGCCCTGTTCAGAAAGGTTGGAGTTCCTTTTGGCAATGAGAAGAAATGTGTAGTTCCTAGAGGTAATGTTTACTCCATGTCTTTTGTCCAGAATTTTATGGGAATAAAAATAGTAGATGGAAAGCCAGTCAGAGTGCTGCCTAGTCAACAATCTGATGTAAGGGCAGCTGCCCCTCCTTCTGAGCCTGAACCTGAGTTAGTCAGGACACCTCCTGAGCCAGTTGCTTCTCCTCCACAATGGGCAGGACAGGAGAGAGATGTGGACATTGAGTTCCTAGGTGCAGACCAAGCTCCAGCCAGGTCACCTCCTTCATATGCAGTGGAGTCTCCCAAAGATGCTGATGAGCCACCCAGAACAGCTGACGAGGAAGAATTTCAGCCTGATGCACCTCCTTTCCAAGATGATGAGCCTGAGTGGCATGACATTAGAAAGGCACCCAAGACTCAGTGGGAACAAGGTGAGTCTAGCTCACATAATACTAATAGAGAACTTGGGTCCAATGGCCAACAGCCTCACGATGATTATTTCCAGGCCCCTCCTGGTGCAACAGAAAAGGATTTACTGGTTCACCTCATTAGAATGATGCAGCATCAAGGGGACAAAATTAATTCTTTCATTCTGTATACTGACTTTCAGCTGGAACGACTGTACAAGAGAATTGTCCTATCTGAAATTTCTATACTGGTCTCATGGAAAAACTATATGGAGGCCAAGCAGAAAACTGACAAAGCGATGAGGAAGGTCCTGAAGAGTGTTGCAAAGATTGTAAACAAGACTGCAGAGTTAGTGTCCAATATGCACGCTGCACAGATTTCTACTCTTCAGACCATGGCCCAGCTGCAATCCCTGTGTTATGACATTCAAATTGTAATAGTTACTCTGCAATCTCCAGTAACCTCGATTGCCACACGGTTTCAAGCTGTTGTTGAGAAGCTAACTAGTCTTTCATCCTCCATTGAAACAATTTACAGTACGCTTGAGACG
Source organism: Amorphophallus konjac (assembly GCA_022559845.1). Classification (NCBI taxonomy): domain Eukaryota; kingdom Viridiplantae; phylum Streptophyta; class Magnoliopsida; order Alismatales; family Araceae; genus Amorphophallus; species Amorphophallus konjac. The sequence goes on from CM040120.1 coordinate 188,468,456, forward strand.
TTAACACGAGGATCTGAAGATGTCCGTTCAGAGCTGGGAGGTCTTAAAAGTAATCTGATGTTTCAGTTGGGCGAGCTCACTCAAGAAATTCAAGCTCTGCACGCCCAACAGACCTTCTCATCCCATCGTCCTCCACCTCCACCGGGCCAGTCCTCTAGTCAGTCGTCTAGGAGATATGGACAGTTTTTTCCTAAGTAATGGTCTAGATGTTTTGTTATAATTACTTGACTTGTGGCCTCCCCTTCTTGCTGATGTCAAAGGGGGAGACTGTGATCTGTGATGCACTTCACTTTTTCATCTTTATAATTTGATCATGTGTTGTGTTTAGTTGAATGGTGAATGAGTTGAATGTTGATACTTGCTTTTGATTGCTATGGTCGTGCATGCCTCTGCTTCATTGGTTATTGAATTGCATGATCATTAAAGTGCTAGAATTCCATCATGGTTTCCATCATCAAAAAGGGGGAGATTGTTGTCCTCCTGGTTTTGATGATGACCACCATGATATGACAGGTTGATGTATTATTTGATAATCTGTTATGTGGCAAGTATTTTTGTTGAGAATTACTGCAGGCAATAGTCAGCGTCGACGCCACAAGCTCAAAGGGTCGACGCAGCCTTCAGTTCCTCCAAGTTGAAGCACACTTCATCAAGACTGCGTCGACGCCTCAAGCAAGACAGCGTCGACGCTGTGACTATATCTCAAGTTGTTTAAGTCACGCGCATACTAACTGCGTCAACACCACTCGGGTGCAGCGTCGACGCGTTTGCCTCCAGAAGCCCAAGACAGAAATCTGTCCTCAAGCTATCTTCACACAGCGTCGACGCATCCAGATGCTGGCATCGACGCACCTAGTCCCAGACAAGTGCTCGGGCAGAAGAACTGGATAAAGTGGGCCAGCCACGTCTGCCTCCAGAAGCCCAAGACAGAAATCTGTCCTCAAGCTATCTTCACACAGCGTCGACGCATCCAGATGCTGGCGTCGACGCACCCAGTCCCAGACAAGCGCTGGGGCAGAAGAACTGGATAAAGTGGGCCAGCCACGTCTGCAAATGAAGTGCACACTTCCTCCGTTAGTCCAGAAGCTTCTCCACACGTGGGCAAATGATTGGGAATCTCGTGGGGCCCAATCCTACGCGGGAAAATGAAAAAGGAGATAGAGAAGTGGATCTCTACTCTATCCGAGGAGTTGAGGAAACAGGAGAGAAGAACGGGGCGAGGCTTTCTTCTTCAGGAGAACTAAGAGCAAGGGGATATTCGAAGACTGTCCAATGCGAAGTTTGCAGTACAGGTTCGTTCTCCTGGTGAAGTAGATCAGACGCTGAGAACCGTGGAAGCATCAGTCTGATCTAGCCTCAATTGTAGAGGAGATCATACTCAGATCGTGATGTTCATCCCTTCAGGCTACACTCTCTTCTGCTGCGCAAGAAGCCTAAAGATTCATTGACCAGCGTCTTCTGAGTTCATTCCTTACTTTGTATTTTTGTTTTTCTTATACATTGTTATATTCGGATTACTGTTCCACTGAGATTTAGTGGACAGGTTTGTTCTGATCCAGAGTGAGTTCTGAGATCAGAGGGAGAACAGACTTCGTGTCTGCAAGCTGTTTGACAGCGGTTCTGTGACAGTGTGTTGCTGTCTTCTGCAGATTGGATCTGCAGGTCAGAGAAGGGTTCTTCTCTGGTTTTAGCATAAGCTGTAAAGCTCAGCGGTGATCCCCACCGGGTTGGTGAGGGGGTGGACGTAGGTCTCGGGATAGAGATCGAACCACCTTAAAACTCCTGTCCTTCGTGGTTTGTGCTTGTGGTTTGATTTCATGCTTATTGTCTCAGTTAGTGCACTTAGATATTGCGTTTGCCTTCTAGAATTCACGGAGTGAGGTTATGCCTGTGCTATCACAGAGTGTGCGATCGTTTTATTCTGTTTAAAATTTTAAGTGGTCAATCTATTCACCCCCTCCCCCTCTAGCTTGACAATCCTCTGCTCCCAACACCTCCTTTGCAAAATAACTCAATTTCATGATACCAAGGCAACTCTTCTTCGTCCAGAATCTCTTCTAACTCCATTAGAGAAACTTCCTTGAGATCTTCCTTCTCAGCCCTCGCCTCTACAGCTTTCCTAAGGTTGATGAACCAAGGGTCCTGAAGAGAGGGTGCGTCCAATCTCTGAACGACGATAGTCTCAGTGTTCCGACTGAGAGGAAAAGATAGAGAGGAAGCAAGAGATGCTAGAGCGTCAGCTAGAATGTTCTAAGAATGAGGAGTATGGATGTAGATTAGCTTGCGGAATTGCCTAGCAAGAAGCGTGACCAAATCTTGATAGGGCTTGAGTTTGGGGTCACGAGTACGGTAAGTGGATAGAACTTGCCGTAAGACGAGCTGAGAGTCTCCGATGATGTTCAAATAACGCGCACCTAGGAGTAGGTGTGCTTCAGTCCAGCCAGGAGAGCTTCGTACTCAGCGATGTTGTTGGTAGCAGGGAATCGAAGTTGATAAGCAAAGGGAACAGTTACTCCTTCGGGAGTAAGCAGAACAGCGCCGATCCCTCGGCCTTGAGATTTAAGTGCACCATCGAAGTGCAGAGACCAGAAGGGATGGTGAGAGAGAACTGAGAGATGCTCATCAGGGAAATCGTCTTGAATAGAATCAGTGTGAGGAATAGGAAGATGGGCAAGATGCTCAGCGATGGCGTATCCTTTGACCGCCTTCTGAACGATAAATGTGATCTCGAATTGAGAGAGTAAGCTCTGCCAACGATCTAACCTACTAGAAAGGACGGGCTTTTCTAAGAGATAGCGAATCGGGTCCATTCTAGAGATCAACCTAACTGGGTGGGCAAGGAAATAGTGTTTAAGCTTCTGAGCTACCCACACTAAGGCGGCACAAGTCTTCTCCATAGTGGTGTATCTGGACTCAGCTGGGTTAAACAACCGAGAGAGGTAATAAGCAGCCCGCTCTTTCCCTTCATCGTCTACTTGTGCTAATACCGCCCCTCGGGAGTCTTCAATAACCGAGATGTATAGGATTAGGGGTTTCCCAGGGACAGGAGGTTGCAAAACTGGGGGATTGGATAGATATTCCTTTAAGTCCTCGTAGGTCTTTTGACAATCTTCATTCCATTCAAACCTAACCCCCGCCTTAAGCAATTCATAAAATGGACGGCACCTTTGAGAATGTTGGGATATGAATCTTCTAATGAATTGTAATCGACCGATCAATCCTCAAAGTTCCGTAATGTTCTTAGGCGGAGGCATGTCCATGACGGCCTGTGCTTTGTTAGGATCAATCTGGATCCCCCGTTTACTAACTATGAAACCTAACAGCTTCCCTGAAGAGACTCCGAATACACACTTCTTCGGATTCATCTTAAGCTTGTACTCCTTGGTTCTTTGCAGCACCTTAGCCAGAATAGAGGGGTGTTCTTCTTTGGTTCTTGACTTCACCAAAATGTCATCCACATAAGCTTCCATATAGATATGCATCATGTCGTGGAAGATGGCCATCATCGCCCTTTGATAGGTGGCACCTGCATTCTTCAGACTGAACGGCATAACCACATAACAGTACGTGCCCCAGGGTGTGGTAAAGGAAGTTTTCTCTTGATCTTCTAGAGCGAGACAGATTTGATTGTAGCCTGAGTACCCATCCATGAATGACAACGATTCGTACCCGGCGGTGCTATCGACCAGGACGTCTATATGAGGCAGCGGGAAATCATCTTTGGGACATGCTTTATTGAGATCCCTGAAATCGATGCAGATGCACACCTTGCCATCCTTCTTGATGATAGGGACTATGTTTGCCACCCACTGAGGATATATAACAACTCTAATGAATCTAGCCTTATATAACTTGTCAACTTCTTCTTTAATCCTTAAGGCCATGTGGGGGTGAAATCTTCTTGACCATTGTTTCACAGGTGTTGCCCCTAGTTTAAGCACGAGTCGATGTTCCACTAAAGAGGGGTCAAGACCTGGCATGTCCTCATAAGACCAGGCGAAGGAATCGCTATACTCCCTTAGAACCTTGATCAAATCTTCTTCTACTTGTGGAGGGAGATTAGCGGCAATAACGATGGGCCTTGGGTCTTCTTCAGTTCCGAGATTGATTTCTTTCGTAGGTTCATCCACGGCTGATGACGACTCATCGAATTTCTTAAGTCCTTGTGCGTACAGATCAGCAGTGTCATCTACGTCGTTGTCCTCATTAACCGGATCTTTTTCATCCAGGATTTCATAGACGCTGAGTCCGTCATCGCTCCACGCCCCTTCTATTTCTTCTTCCTCTTCAATCATAATTGTCATAGCAACAAATTCTGGACATTTCAAAAGGGCATGACAACGCTGAGCTAGGTCTTGCAAGAACCTATCAGGAACAGATTTGGGAGGACGCGTAAGCGGGCGCGGCTCAGAGGTGGAAGGGTTGGATGACCTAGAACAAGACCCTACTTCTTTAGACCTAACTAATTCTACTTCCCTAGACTCGATAGACCTTAATCCTAACCTAGGAGAAAGAAGACCTAGTGGAAGGGAAGGAGCAGGGGACTCTTGCCCTTGGGATGAGGATGGAGACAGGGTAGCATAATCTTCCACTGAAATCTCCGTTTCGAATTTGACGTTTTTTTTTGGAGATCAGCAGAGACTACACAGCAAGATGGAGGAGGCGGGAGCTGCATAGGAAATAGCTCGGGGAAGATACAGTCAAAGAAGGGATCGGAAGATGAGAACCACATCTCGTGGAGTTGGGCGTTGGGAGGAGGAGGAGTGAATAGAGTTGATAGATCAATGGGCGGGCAATGCCTGCAAGCACAAGGAATAAATAGAATTTCGGGCGGATCAACGAAGGATGGATTTACCATGATAGAAGGAAGACGGGGTAAGAAATCCCATTGCTGGAGGAGAGATTGAAAGCGGGAAGGAGACCAAGAAAAGACAATCGGCGAGCTCCCCTCCTCCCGTGGATCATCGACTGGCTGCTCCTTCGGCCTCCATTGCACGAGCCGAGCCTCTTGCTTCTTCTGGTAGTCTTCTTCATGAAACAACCCCTGAAGGGCTTGACCATAATCAAGCATATCATCTTCTGGCCTCTTCAGTGCTGGCGGTGGACTGGCAATCGGACATACTATATTTCTCCCTGATGGAGCTGGCTGCAGAGCTAATGTGCCGGGCTGGAGAGGCCCTCGAACAAAGTGTTGACGGTAGTCCCAGGTGAGTGGCCCAGAATCACCCATCATAGATAATGCGGTTTCTCGATAGCCAAGACCTCTCATGCCCATCTTTCTTCCCTTGGGTATGGGCTTGGTCATTCCTTATAATTGTGCACCGAGGCCTCTCCCCGGTTGTTAGCCCAGTTTCAGTATAATGTTCTAGCCTTTTGAGTCTCGGATCTGGGGCTTCATCTTGATGTTAACTGGAGTAGTGATGGGCCTAGGATGTGTATAAGCCCAAGGGAAGTTCAAATCCAGCACTGATATGACGGGTCAGCTGCTTGGCCAAAGTGTAGGAAGAATCTGTTCTGAAATAGCCTTAACCGATTGAACCGTGGACAAGCTCTTGACTTTGATGACCCTCCCTTAGAAAGGGAATTTGACGCACTGATGTGCGGTGGAGGGTACGGCACCGAGTGTATCAATCCATGGATGACCCAAGATCACCTTAAACATGGGGTCAATGTCCAGCACATAGAACTCCACGGGCATAGTAAGGGGCCCGAGCTCCGCTTGAATAGTGACTACCCCGTGACATGCTCTCCTTGAGTTGTCATATGCTGCTATAGTGGTGGGGGTAGGTCCTAACAATTCTTCAGATATATTGCAAGCTTGGAGAGTACTGAGTGGGTATACATTAATTGAAGCCCCTGTGTCGACCAGTGCTGCCTCGATGCTGACCTTGTTCAGAATGATTGTAATGCAAAGCGGCATTTGCCGAGCTTCTGGAGGTGCTAGCTCTGTTTCTGAGAATGTAATTGCCGACCCTTTAGAAATAGTTGCCAGTGCTGTTGGTAAGCTGTCAACTGCCATGTCCTCGCTAACCATCACCTTTTGTAAGAAATTCCTAAGAGCATCTTGATGAAGGGTGGACCTCTTGATAAGCTTCAGAACTGATATTTTGGTGGGTACTCGGTCCAGATGATGTAGCAAGTCATATTGAGTACCTGGCAGAGGTTCGGCTTCTTCTTGCTCGGCTGTTGGCTGGGAAGACTGGGGATTGGAGGTAGTAGGGTAGTTCCGATGGAACAACTTCCCGCTTCTTAAGGCGCAATTTGCCGCGGCGTCGGGAGATGATATTATTGGCCCGGTAGGGTCGATGAGTGGAATAGACTGCGTAGGAGAGGTGATTTGGTGGTAGGTAATGTTGGGGTTAACAAGAGATGGTGGCTGGATGAGTGGCGTGGGATGAGCGGAAGGTGGGGTGATGATGGGGGATGGTGCGGATGGTGGGAGGACGAGTGTAGGCAGGGTGACGGGCGGAGGATTGGATGAGGGGATGGTTATGACCGTAGCGGGGGTAACTAATGGTGGGTATGATGGTGCTGTGGGTGGTGGTGGATTTGCTGGTGCGGGTGTGAATGGAAGGACAAGTGGAGAGGGTGTTGGGTGTGTAGGGAGGATAAATGAAAGAGTGAGGGGGTTGCGGTGGTTATGGTGGAGGGCCATTACTTATGGTGCAGTACCATAATCATCAAAAGACCACTCGGTGTTAGGAGCTGGGGGTTGGACTATATTGACTTGCGCCGGCACCGGCGGCTGAGGTTGTGGAGCGGGCGGATGGTTTGGCATCGGATCTTGATGGATCCCCAGATCGTGAACCTACTGTGGTTGTTGCTGTTGTGGCGGCTGCTGCGGCTGCGGTGCTTGATGCTACTGCACTTGCTGCCTCTGCGGTTGCCTTCTCTTTTCTTTAATCTCAATAATGGCCCTGTGCATTTCGGCCCAATCTATCCTCTGTCCTTCATGAAGATCATATACTAGGTCCCGAAATTGAAAACATCCTTCAATGGTATGTCCCGGTTGCCTGTGGAACATACAATACTTCGTCTGATCAACGGCCGGATTCCAGTTGGGCCGTTCCGGAGGAAGCTGTATAGCATTAACCGACATAAGAGCCGAGAAAATATCCGTGAGGGTTTCTGGCAGCGGAGGATATTGTGCCCTCTTGGGAGCCAGGCGTTTGTTGTTTGGGTTGTTGTTATAGCCGTTGGGTGGAGGGACGTTGTGGTATTGCGGGGGTGGTGGTGGTTGCTGTGGTGCGGAAAAGGTGTTTTGTGGAATGGTGAAGGGGGGCGGAGGGCCCCTCGCCTCTCCTTCGCCTAAGCTTTGAAGAAGAAGATCAACCGGGCCGCGCCCGGGCCGATCGCCTCTGCTGCGCCTTCTGTTCCTTTACAGCCCGCGGCCACCCTGCCTCCTGCGGGTTGTGGTTCGGGTCTCAAGCTCTCTCTTCCTATCCAGGTTCTCACGGTTCTTGGGCTCGAGCCCGCGTCGGGTTTTTCGGACTTTGCGGCGGCTCATGCGGCGTTCGTGGGGATGCCTACTCCGGACCGCTCACGGCTGCCCATGAGGATGGAGGCTGGCGCTCCGCTGCGTTCCTACCGGCGCTCCAACTCCACTTCCTCTTCGCGTGATCGGTAGTGTCTTTTTGAGGAGGCTCCTCCTCCCCGTCGTTCTCTTCGGATCCAGTCTTCTTCGTTGGCACCCCCGCCGCTAGCCGACTCTTCTTACACGGAGGTGCTTGATCCCGACAGTTCGGAGGTTGATCCTCTTGATTCCTCTCCGGCTCGTCAACGCGGTGTCCGTTCGGTGTTCTCGTCCGACTCTGAAGGGGTCTTCGACGAAGATTCCTATTTGTAGGGGCTTTTTTTCTTCTATGGGTTTTGGGCTCTTGTTTTTGCCCTCCTCTGGGTCGTCTTGGCATTCTTATGCTTCCTTCGGCCTTTGGCCTTGTATGCCGCCTGCCCCTCTTTGGGCGTTCCCCCCCCCCCTCCTCCTGTACCCCGCTCTTTTGCTGCTCTAATATATGAAAATCGCTTGCCTGGTGGCCGGGATAGTGTTATCATCTTCTTCCGCAATGAAGAGATGAACCCCCTCTCCCGTCTCCCCCCTTGCAAGTATCAACTTTAGTTAAAAAAAAGGGGGGCGGAGGGTTTTGCGGAGTGATTTGGAAGTTTTGTGGAGCGGGATTTTGTGGAGTGCGGGGGTTTTGAGGGAAGCGAAAAGGTGGGTTTTGGAATGGAAAAGCAATGGCTTGAACCTGCTCATTCGTTTGGACCCCTTCTGTAACCGGCCCTTGTGGCTTCTTATGGTACTTGGGATTTTGGTTTTCGAATAGAGAATGGATAGGGGAGTCCTTGAACTGAGTCTGAATAAAGCGTGCCCGGCTATATAGTTGGTGCATGTTGGCTATGTCGTTCATTGCCAGGATGTTTCGGAAGGTTGGAGTAGCATTTGAAATAAGTAGCTTGACCTTCTCTTCCTCCGGAATATGGCCGGGCACTCTAGCGGCCATCTGCCTCCACCTATCTGCATAAGTGGCAAACTCCTCATCTATTTTCATCTTTTCGGCCACCAGATCTGTAAAAGAATATTCCGGGCCGACCCGATCTTGAAACCGCTGAATAAACTTGTCTTTTACTACCTTAAAGCTCTCAGCTTCTTCCAATGGCAGAGAATAAAACCATTCCAATGCAACACCGTCCAATGATCGGCGGAATAAATATGCCATAAGACGATCATCATATTGGAATTGGGCTGACTCATATAAGAAATCCCTCACGTGAATAAAGGGATTGTCGTTCCCGTCATATTTTCTATAATTGGGGAGCTCGGACTGGGGAGGGAACCGGATGTTCTGGAAACTAGGAACAGGAACATCGGCCAAGGATTGTGGGCCAACCCGCTTCTGGAGGAAGTCGAGTTGTGTTGCATGGTGGCCCATTTATCAAGTAATTCCTGCTCTCTGGATGGAGCAGGGGTAGCAAGAGATGATGCTTGAAGTTGAGGAGCAGAGGGGTGAATTGTAGTAGGAGGTGGGAGCCCATAAGAAGGAGCTGAAGGATAAGCGGCCGACATAGGGGGTCCATAAGAAGGATATTGGGCCCGAGATTGACCCAGATTGGAGTGGGCTTGGACCACCCCTGACTGAGGGTGCAGAAAATCAGAGGGACCCAGCAGGACTTGTGGAACAAGTGGGCTAGACAAGTGATGATCCATCTGAGTGAAAGAAGGGATAGGAGACTTCCCTTTGTCAAAAGATTGCTGGGCCGAAGCGGAAGATTGGCCCGTCTTCATGCCGGTGAATGTGATGGTCCGGGGTTGGACCGGAGTGAGATTAATTGGAGTGGGCTGGATGAGAGGATTGGATTGACCCTGCATAATCGTGGGAGGGGAGATATTGGATCCCTGCATGGCCTGATAGACAGTTTGGAGTTGGGCCAGATCCAATTGGGCCATCATATGGAGAATGGAGCCTGTAGAAGGAGTAGAGAAGGAAGGGGTAGCCTGACCACCTTCCATGGAGGTAGAGGACGGAAGAGGGGCCGTCCCCTCTCCAGAAGAGAACGAGGTAACCCTAGCAGGGTTTTCAAGAAGCCCTTGAGGAAGAGAATTCTCTTGGGAATGGGGAGGATTGAAAGAAGCCATGGTGGATTCGAAGAGCGGATTTGAGTAGAACTTGGAGAATGAGTTGACCCTAGGAGGTGCTTCCAACTGACGAAAATAACTCCACATGCAACGAACAACCTTTAACAAGATGCAAACAACACAACACAAACACACAATGAGCAACCAAACTTAGATGATTTATCACAAAGATGTAAGTAGCAAGAGATGAAGACACTCAAAGTCAACCAAGTTGTTTAATATGATGCTTCAAGATTCTTATGATTTCTCCTTTGGAACTTTAGTGGATGGATTAATATGAGCTCTCAACAATAGGTTCCTGACGGGAGATGGATGTAAAGCTTGGTTTGACTCTAAGTGTGACCACTCCTTCACTTATGCAACCCTAGACACGGGGTGGAAAAGGTACAACCGGCCCGGCGTCCGTGTGGGAATCCACGGCTCGCGGGGACTTATGGAGGTCCCTGGTGTGATTTCCTAGTCGGCCCCAAGGAATATGGAGATGAGAGGTCCGCACACCAAGGTGGGAAAATGCAATCTAATGTATGAAAGTATGAATGAACCTATGTGCACCGGAGTGCATGCAAAATCTATCCTAGAATCTAGCAAACAATTATGCACGTAATGATGTAAATATGTAGAACAATCAGGGAGGAAGTCAGATATCACCCAAGCAAGGAAATCACAGCAGAAACTGCGGAAAGTAATGCACCTCGGGATGCATACCTGTCTGGAGTATAACGGTCTATAGACCCTGCGTCAGAAGATAATAACGGTCGAAGACCAGACCGCCAGAAGTAATATAACGCAGAGCACCAGGACCGTCGGATGAGCCAGAGAGCCAAAAATAATCAGAAATAAAAAGGGAAATCCGTGAAAAGCCCGCACATAGGATCAGGCGTATAACGGTCCAATGCCCCTACGTCAGAGTGGAGTAACGTAGGGACAAAGGGCCGTCAGAACACCCAGAGGACCAGAAATAAGATGAAGTAAGAAGGAGATCCGGGGACAATCAAACAAGGGAATGATGGCAGGTTTAAACAGAGATCAAGACACGATTGGCACAAGTTGTCCCACCGTGATCGCCAAAAAATTATCTGTTGATTTGTTTTGCTTCACTGGGAATGTAACGGCCGAAATCCCACGCGTCACTGGGAAGTGACGGTCGCTTGATGAACCACTATATGAATCTGACGCGCCTGCACAAGACCGTCAAATAACCTGCAGTAATAGCTTGTGGATTCTTTTAACTCCAACTCCTCCAGCCGGCCAGAAGACTTGGGCCTCGTGTGGTGAACTTGTAAACCTGCCAAAGAACGTGAAAACACAAGAGAACAAACCCAGTTAGCCCTTTAAACAATATAGCATAAATTCTTCAATAAACTCAATAGCATGCAAAAGGAAAGGAAAGTACCGGGGAGGTTTTGGTTTTTTAGCCCATCTGGGCGTTTTAAAAAGATAGGAGGATGTTTAGATGATGAAAAACCATGGAGAACGTGGACAAAGAAGAGGGACAATACTTTTGATGAAAAGGAGATGAGGAAGAACACAATATGTAATGATGAACTTTGAAAACCAATGGAACGAATACTCCCTTCACCGCGAAGCAGATGAACATGAAAGACAATTCTCCTTGGTCAGATGTGACTCCAGAATGCGGCAGCACTTCGACGCGAACTCCATATCTTCCTCCTCGGGCCATGAAGTTAAGGGTGCTATTTATAGACCCTCAAACTCTCCGGTCGAGCAGAGGATAATCCAGCAAGATAAGAGGATAACGCTTAGCAAATCCCTGAAGATAATATCACCAAAAGTCCATAGAAACAAACAGAAGGTTCTGGGGATCAGATTTGGAAGAGAAATCAGCAATTCAAGCTCTTATCTCGACCACGGAGTAGCATAGAAAAGGCATGAACTGCCAGGACTCTCTGTTGGATGTAACGGCTGGTCGACAGACCGCTACATGAAAATAACGCGCCAGGGAACGTCCGTTACATTTAACCTTATCTCAAAAGAGATAAGATCAACAGGAAGAAGATCAAACAAGTTGGACTCTCGAAGGAAAGTAACGGCCAAGGCTGGACGCGTTGGAATAAATAACGGCTGCACGACAGACCGTTAGATTCAACGGATAAGCAAGAGGATAAGCTTTAGAACAAATGCCTCAAACTTTAGGACTCTTCAATAAGTAACGGCCCAGGGATCATGCGTTAGAATCAAATAACACCCATGCAGAGGACCGTTATTAACAATGAGGATAAAAAAGGTGCAAAGCTTGCTAAGCTCATCAAATAAAAGGCCACAATAAACCACACTCCAACCAAGGAGAAGACCCAAGAAACAGGCTTCAAACTGATCAAGGAGCCTTGATGAAGAGTGAATAACTCGGAGCATCATATGGATAAACAAGGAGATGACCCAACTTATTGGTCATAAAACGGGTGTCAACACCCCTGCCACCCAGGGCTGGCCCTCCTGTCCCTCCTCTGCATATGGTGTCCACCGTACGTGAAAAAATAGAAAGTCGCATTAGCATCATCACATAGAATTACATTTAATTTAAGAGTCTAAGTTTGGAATTATACTAAGGTGTACGGTAGAGTGTCTATGTCGTCCTGCACCTCCCGGACCTGTCTCTTAAGGGCTGCAGTCTCTCGAGGTGCGGTCCACCTCCGGGCGATCGGCAGGAGCTCAGGGTGAGTCTCCTCATCTCTGCCTAGCCCACGTAGGCGCATGTAGGCCCAAACCTGCATCAGATCACGTCAGCATACACGAAGCATATAAGAGTTGCATAATCGAGTCTAAGGTAGAAGTTGTACCTGGAGTAGGGGAGAGAAGCCCCCGAGTATGGTCCGCCTGCCCGTCGAACTCAGGGTATCAAACAAGAAAGCCAAGACCGCTGCTCCCCATGCATAGTCGCCGACGTGCTCGAGGTCCTGGAGTAGTGGAAGGAAGCACAGTGGATCACGTCCGTGCGCGTCCAAAAGAGGAGTCATCTGAACAACAGCATCAGGAATCTCCTCAACACTCTGTCTGCCTCTGCTCCCGGCTCCGTCGCAACTCTCGGTCTCGCCAGGTCCACCAAGCACTGAAGGTGCTGCTCCGGCTGATCCCCCGTCACTATGCTAACTCGTAGTAGTCCGAGGTTGTCCTGAAGACTCGCCCTGGGTAGGATGGTAGACTACCGCTCGGAGCATCGCAGCTCTAAGCCCAGCAGCTCCTGGGCCATCTCACGGTAGTCAGGATACGTGCTCCCGCTGACCAGAGTCCCGTGCACTCGCAGGCCAGTGAGTCTAGCAACGTCCTCCAACGTGGGGACCATATGCCCCCACGGGAAGAGGAACGTACGACTCACTGGGTCCCAGCGGTCGTGCAGAGCGTAAAGTAGAGCTGTGTCGAACCGACACACCTCCATGCTCAGGAATGGGGTGAACCCCATGGCAGCCAACCACTCCCGCTGGAAGTCCGGTAGTGCCTGATACACTGCCCGGACCTGCAGCCATGAGATGTAGGTCCTACGCTTTCCCTGCATTCATCATTAATTTCATGCATTTAATAATAGATTTAAGCATTTTATTTCACCAAAAAAATGAAAATAATAAAAAAAATGCATTCATGTTAGAAGGGCGGTTCCCCATGAACCACTCATCCTCATGTGCGGCCTGATGTGGGCCGTTCGAGTTCTCAACCTTATTGTGTTTGAACGGACTAACCTAGCCAGTTTATCCATTTGTACGATGACAGCCTCACCGTTCTTCTATTTCCTCCCCTCATCGTTTTCTGAGTTTGGGCGGCCACGCCTAGGCCGCACGTTGTTTGGACGGTCCGATATGGGCCGCGTATGTTCTGAATCTCCAATGCTTCGAACGGCCCAATGTGGCCCGTCCTTCAGTTATGCGGTGGACCTCCCACCGTTCATCTACATTTTCAGCCCTACTATTTTCTGGTGTTGAACGGCCACTCCTGGGCCGCATGTGGTCTGACCGTCGTCTTCCCCGACGACGGTGAGGGCCTTCCCACCGGCGGGAGCACCCCAAAGGACCCCCAAACCGGTCCCCAGGGGTCATATGCCCCTTATTTTTTCCCCTAGGGCTAACATGGATAAATTAAAATTGAAAATGGGGGGGTTTTAAGGGACCTACCTCGTCGGTCTTCGGGGGTTTGGCCGCCGCAGTGGCCGTCTCCGGTGCTTCCTCACCGACATCTCCATCCCCGGGCACGATCGCTTCAGGATCTTCTCCGGCTTCGGGCGGTGGCGGGGGTGCGTCTCCCTCGGCCATTGACGGTGCCGGCGCCTCCTCCGGCGGTGGTACGCCGGTGCCCGCGGCCGCGGCGGTCGTCGGCGCCGTGTTCTCCCCTTCCTCGGCCATTCGTGGGTGTGTGGCCTGATGCTTGGTACGCATACATGAGTTTGAGAGAGGGAATGAGAGGGTGAAATAGCCTGAGAGAGTGGAGAAGAGGAATGGGGGCCTCGGTGGGGGGCTTCGGTTCCCTTCATTCTCCCTCTCCCGCCGTCGGTTACGGTGGGGAGGAGGGAGACGAAGGGGTTTTTTTGTTTTAAAACTCCAGAAGATATACGGTCTAACGATAGGCCATCCACCATTGGAACGGTTATTGTGTAGCTATTCGTTCTCCAACGGTACCTTGCTGAAGAGCGGCAACTTTCTAGCCGTTCAACTAGTTGGCGGTTGTATTTGAGTTGTTCACCTTCTTGAACCGTCTTCAAATTCAATGTTTGTGCACGGCTTGAAATCAGCCATTCCTAAAGATAGGCGGCCTATCATTGACCATTCGTATGCTGAATGAATGGTTTTAAACTTCCCTGTTGCTGCAATTTGTGTTATTTGATGATCTTATTGCAAATCTTGTCAACGAAATTCTTTGCAGCATCAAGCCTTCAATTGCCTTGCGACTCCGTCAGGTAAAGTCAGGTAAGTATTCCGATCCTTGTATCCTTTATTACATTACTATATGGTATTACACTATATTATCTCGAGAACCAACTTGTCTACGTGTTCCAGGATTTGATGTTCCCCTTTAACAAAAACAGGTGATGATCCAGGTTCACGCGTTTAATCTCCGGATAGGCCGTTAGGTTGGGAAGGTCTGGGGAGGATGGTTCTACCCTGCACACTGTGGTTGCGGATGGTATCTTGACTCTGATTCTCCCAATCTAGCAATATTATTCTTGAGTATTTTATATTTTATCCTTTCTTTATATTTATTTTAATGATTTCTTTTATTTTAGCCCAGCATGCATCATGCGCATCTTTTGAGCATTCGTGACCCATGGTTTGCCTGCTAATATCCCACCAGTGATGTATAGCTGTGTATTCGGTGTTTAAGTAAGAGGAAGAATTCCATTCAGAGTTGGAAGGTTCTCTCTGGTTAGTTCATTTGGTTTGGTTGATTGAGAGTCCTGGTCTGGAGTCTAGTTCATCTCTTTATTTTGCTACCTACTTCAGTCTTCTCATTGGTCCGAGGGATTGTGTCCCCCATGAGGTTGATCCTATTTTTTTCCTTTCAGTTTAGTTCCTCCAGATTGGTGTTGCTTTTGGTCTAATCACTCCTTGCAAATGGTTCAGAGTTTTCCGGAAGAGTCCCATTGCTTGTTGGCAAAATGGGTGTTATTTTACCTTAACGCCCGCTTTTCGGTCCGCTTCGCTTCATTTCCACTTCACCTCCATGTCCATTTCACTTTCGCTTCACCTCCGCTTGCTCCCCTGCAAAGAGGACGTTAAGGAGGGGCATCTGTTGACACCCGTTTTTTACCGATAAGTTGAGTCATTTCTCTTACTCTCATTTGTTGATGCCTCGAGTTATCCGTTACTCGTTGGGCTATTTTTTTCTGGCAATATCTTTGGGCCTCTTTTATGGGTATCCTCCCTCCCTGGCTAGGTCTGCTTCAATTCAGGGCTTAATGGGCCTTGATTTTATATAATTGGTCATTTTTATGAATTTGAAGCGTCCAGATCCATGAACGGTCAATCCCTGGCCGCACGTCACATGAGCGGTCATTTTTGGGCCGTCCATTTATTTATGGGATATTTTAGTTAATTTTCTGAATTATCACCGACATGCTTTCATACGGCTTAGGTGTAGCCGTTCAACTTGATGAGCGGGCTAACATTAGCCGTTCTAGCCCCAGAGTCCTAAGCTCGGTTGATTGTTCAGATAATTATCTATTTATCTCATTTACTCTGATTTTCCACCGACAAGCATTAGCGGTTGTCCCTTGGCCGCTCTTATGGATGAAAGGTTCACAAGTAGCCGTTCATCGCATGAGAGTCCAACGGCGATGTTTTCGGTCAGATCGATGGATAATTTGTTTCTATTTTTTATTTATTAAATTTCCACCGACAGAGTTGGACGGCCCAGGATTGGCCGCTCATATGGATGAGTGGTCTGTCGTATGACCGTTTAACTGCTCGTTTCCTGAAGATTTAACAGATTTTCTCCGCCCACTCGTGGATTTATCCCCAACTTGCTCCAACCATTTCTCTGCGAATACTGAACCAAATTCGATGTCGTTTCTTCTGGTTGAGAGATAATTCATTTATCTACACATTTTATGTTAATATCCCGACCTGAAAATACCTAGAAACCCTAATTTCGAGCTGAGACTTTAGGTGCTCTATAAATAGACCCTAGAGGCCGGGCTTGAAAAGGGGGGGAGATTTTTTGGTCGATGGTGAAGCCCTGCTGAATTCTCAAGTGACCCAAGACCAGGGAGGGAGGCCTTCTACGTCCTTCTAGGCCTCCGATTCAGGGAGTAACTAGTTTTGAGTCTTTGTTTCGATTAGTCCCATCGCAGGTTTCTTCATTGCATGCATACTTTTCTCTTCTTTCCCACCCACGTTTAGTCATTCACACTACATTACACATACCCTCCTGTGTTTTTGGCGCCCCTAGGGGTTTAAAAATCCCCAGGTATCCCCCATTTCATTTAGTCATGTTCGTTCCTTTCCATTCTAGCATTTACTACACTTGATAGTTCTAACTTGGGTTCTTCTTTGTGTTCTACACGTGATTTTGTAGGTCAGCAACACACTAGCGTGAGGTCCACTCTTTCTGGCCGGCCGGAAAGGGTGGAGGTTTGGACTTTTACAACTTACGGCGTGGTAGTCTTGTGCGGTTCAAAACAGTCCGTTCGAGGTGAAGTGCGGTTGATCTTGGACCATTCTTCTTCATCCTGCGGTTGGGTTTGAGCCGTTTATCTGCCAGTCGTTCTTCGTCTCGCGTCCTCTCTCAGCGCCGACGAGCGGTCTGTCGAGCGGTCGCTCAAGATAAGGGCTATTCTTTAGGAGTCGCGCATCCTTTCAGTGCTGGTCAAAAGGCGAGTGTCTTCCTCTTCATTCCAAGGTACAGCGTGTTCATCACATTCGAAGCCTTGGTGGCGATCACGGGTTTCGACTTCTGTTCCCTTCTACTCTCATTTTGTTTACTTTCATATTTATATTTGTAAAGGAATTTGAAGGGAGTTTTAAGCCGGTGTAGAGAAGGTAACATTTCCTACCAGCAGTAAGGTCACGTAGAAGGAGTGCTCTCTCTGGACGTCGTAGGGCGCGACCTCTCTATCGCTGCAGTAGGACTTGTTACTCTATTCTCAGTTAGAGGCTTTTTGGCAGAAGTATCCACCGTGTCCCTCTTCTCTATCGTTCCCATTCTTATAGGGGTTGTCCGGGAGCGGGGAGCCTTATCCCTTGATAGGGAAGGTCATGAGTAGTGGAATAACATCTTCATGCTATAGTGGCGGGAGTTTCCTGTTGGAGGGAGCTTACCCCGACGTCAGCTGGTCCCAGGGCGAGTCTCACGGTGCTCATGGGGCATGCTCGCCCGTTATGGGATGATGGTCGACGTCGTGGGGGGTAACCGTCGGTCATCGGAGGGTCTTCTGTCGATCATAGCGCTTTCCCGCGCTTGTAGATTCCGATGCCGAGTCGAATTGGGTCGCGCCCTGGTGGGCCGTACCTACTGGGCTTGATGTATAAGCGGGATTGATTTGGGCGGTTTTGGCCCGCCGCTATTCGGCCAATCTTAGGCCAAACTAGATTTACCCTCCTTACTTCCCCCCTACTCTTAGTTGCCGAGAACTTTGCAGGGGATGAGAGTCGAATATGACAGGGTCTGTTTGAGCGTAAGACTCGAGGTCGATTCGTCTGAGGCATGAGCGTTGATGAATCTGGCGGCAAGCTTGGCGCGCAAGGCGCCTCAGGTGGCGGCAGGCGCTACTGCTGTAATCATGTCGTAGGTCCTATTTTGTCTGGGAGCGCGGGCTTCGAATGGGCGTGGGGCGTTGGCGGCCGTACCGCGATAGCGACAAGTGCCTTTTCACCTGCCCCTTGGTTTGGAAGCCCCAAGCTGTCGTGGGCGGTTATAAGGATGATCGCGGGGCATCCCTAGAGACACCATCCTCGTTGGTCGCTGTGCTCGTCATAGGTCTCTTCTTCCTTCGGCTGGTAAGGATCTTCTTTTCTTTCGTGCCTTTCACCTTTCATCGTCATGCCTACTCGTAGGAGGAACCTTCGTGCCAGCCCCTCTTCTTCTGTCGAGGAAGTGGTGCCTAGGCGTGGTAGCGCTCCGAGCACTTCAAGTGCCGGAGCTAGTCATCCTGATTCCCCACCGCTAGTGGCATATAGGGTGATTCGAGGGCTACGAGATGCTTTCCTTGTGTGCTTCGCAGTATTTGTGCCTTTGCTTGCTGCCATCATTTTTGAGGGGAGCGGTGCTCGCCTCCAGGGAACCCTTTGGCTACCTTTTCACTTTCAAGGGGAGCAGTGGTCACCTCTAGGGAATCCGTAGGTTACCTTCACGTTTTCAAGGGGAGCAGTGCTCGCCTCTAGGGAACCCATAGGTTACCTTCTTGTTTTCAAGGGGAGCAGTGCTCGCCTCTAGGGAACCCATGGGTTATCTTATCGCTCACCTTTAGGGAACCCGTGGGTTACCTTCTCATTTTCAAGGGGAGCAGTGCTCGCCTCTAGGGAACCCGTGGGTTACCTTCTCATTTTCAAGGTGAGCAGTGCTCGCCTCTAGGGAACCCGTATGTTATCTTCTCATTTTCAAGGGGAGCAGTGCTCGCCTCTAGGGTTACCTTCTTGTTTTCAAGGGGAGTAGTGCTCGCCTCTAGGGAACCCGTGGGTTACCGTCTCATTTTCTTGGGGAGCAGTGCCCGCCTATAGGGAACCGCTAGGTTACCTTCGTGGAGTGTGGCTGGCAACGATTTACTGAAAGAATTTCCTGAGGTTTACAGAGTTCCACGTCCTGGGTACCTCTTGCCCCCCAGCGTTGCCAACATGTACGCTCCATTTCCAAGTACTTCAGTTATCTTGTACGAACCTTCCCAGTTTGGTACGAGCTTTCCGGTGGCTCCTCTGGGGTCTACCACGCTTGCCCGCCGTAGTACCAAGTCTCCGTGAAAGAAGTGTCACTCCTTGACTCGAATGTTGTAGTATTGAGCCAATTTTTGTTGATAAGCCACGAGCTTTACCTGGGCATTTGCCTTGTTTTCTTCGAGTAGGTCCAGGTTTTCTCATAACGCTTGGTTGTTTCTAGCCTCGTCGAAGTGTTCCACACGCAGTGAGGGATTGGATATCTCTACTGGAACTACTGCCTCTGCACCGTATGCGAGGTGGAATGGGGTTTCTCCTGCAGCGACTCTGGGAGTGGTTCTGTGGGCCCAAAGGATGTTTAGGATCGAGTCTATCCACGAGTCACCGCTTGATCTATCCGGGTTTTGATACTGTGGAGGAGTGTTCTGTTGGCGTTCTCCACCAATCCATTGACCTGAGGGTGCCCCACTGAAGTATAGTGGTTCCAGATCCTCAATTCCGAGCACTTCTCTTGGAAGACCGTGCTCACGAATTGCCTGCCATTGTCGGTGGTGAGGACTCTTGGTATCCCGAACCTGCAGATGATGTTTCGCAGCACGAACTTCCACGTTGCTTCGCTCGTTATCTTCCTCAATGGTTCAGCCTCAACCCATTTGGTGAAATAGTCAATAGCGACTATGAGGAATTTCTTCCTTCCTTGTGCTTCAGGAAATGGACCCAATATGTCCACCCCTCATCGAGCAAATGGGCGAGGCTCCATCAGGGTATGAAGTTGCGTAGCCAGTTGGTGGTGCAGGTTGGAGAATGTTTGGTACTGAGGACATCTCCGGACATACTCGAGGCAGTCTTGCTGTAGGATGGGCCACCAGTACCCTTGCTGGATCATCGTTCGCGCGAGTGCTCGCCCCCCTACGGGAGTTCCGCATAGTCCTTCGTGGACTTCTTGTATAGCTTGTTTGACCTCTGTGGGGAATAAGCACTTTCATAATGGGGCTCAGAGGGATCGACGATATAACCGACCATTCACTATTGTAAAGTGGGCTGCTCGGGCCCTCGTGCGACGGGCTTCGGCACGGTCGCCTGGGAGTTGTTGCCGTAGGAGAAAATCCAACAGGGGATCCATCCAGGAAGGTTCATAGTCGATGGCGTTTACCTGTGGCGTTGGCTCTTCTATGCTCGGCGTCGATAATTCTTCCACCAAAATTGACCTCGAGTTAGAGACCGTGGTGGCGGACGCAAAGCGAGATAGGGCGTCTGCTCAGACGTTCTCCTCTTTAGGGATGTGGACCATCTCGAAGTGGGAGAATTCATCTGCTGCAGCCCTAGCCTTCTCCAGGTATTTGATCATGGAAGGATCGCGTGCTTTGAATTCTCCCCTGACCTGGTTAGCGATGAGCATGGATTCACTGTATGCTCGCACGCTTGATGCCCCCAAGTGTTTTGCCATGCGCATCCCTGAGAGGAGGGCTTCGTACTTGGCCACATTATTTGTGGTCGGGAAGTTCAAGCGCAAGGCGTATTGAAGCTCTACCCCTTTGGGCGAAAGTAAGACCAGTCCTGCACTGCTACCAGCAGCGCAGGATGATCCGTTGACATATAGTTCCAAAGTCGGTCTCGAGGAGTGCTCGGGTGAGTCTTCGGCTGGTATCGTATATTCGGCGACGAAGTTGGTGAGGGCCTGGGCTTTGATCACGGTCCTTGGACAAAACTTAACGTCAAACTCGCCCAGCTCGATCGCCTACTTGACCAGCCTTCCTGAAGCGTCAGGATTTTGGAAGATTTATCGTAGTGGCTGATCGGTGAGGACGTCGATTGGGTGAGCCAGGAAGTACATATGTAGTTTATGAGCAGCTATGACTAGGGCCAAGGCGAACTTCTCGGTTTGTGAGTACCAGAATTCTGGCCCTTGTAGCGCTCGACTAACGTAGTAGACAGGCTTCATGACACCAGCTTCTTCTCGGGTGAGTACGACGCTCATCGTGCTTGGCATCACCGATAGGTACAGGAGTAACTGATCTCCCTTTTGCGGCTTGGAGAGTACGGGAGGAGTGGCCAGGTAGCGCTTTAGCTCTTCAAATGCTTGCTCGCACTCCTGATCCCAGTCGATCTGCCCTTTCTTCTCTGGCGTCTTGTTAGCATGTTTAATTAGTCAGAAGAAGGGAAGACACCTTTCGGCTGCTCGGGACAAGAAGCGAGTTAAAGCGGTGATCCGGTCGGTGAGGCATTGGATCTCCCTCACTCGTCTTGGTCGCTTCATCTCCAACACTGTGCAAATTTGATCCGGGTTAGCCTTGAACCCTCGATGGGTAACGAGGAATCTGAGGAACTTCCCAGATCTGACACCGAACGCGTATTTAGCTGGGTTGAGTTTCATATTATACCTTCTGAGTGTGGTGAAGGTCTCTGCCAAGACTCCCAAGTGCTCGGCAGCTTGGAGGTTTTTTATGAGCATGTCATCGTTGTAGACCTCCATGTTGCGGCGAATCTGCGAGTCGAACATATGGTTGATGAGGTGTTGATAGGTTGCCCCCGCGTTCTTCAACCCAAATGACATGTGAGTGTAGTAGTACAAGCCGTGGTCGGTGACAAACACTGTTTTGTCTTGGTCGGGCTCGTGCATGCTGATCTGGTGGTACTCGGAGTAGGCGTCCAGGAAGCTCAGCATTTTGTGCCCGACCGTGGCATCAACTAGTTGGTCGATCCGTGGCATGGGGAATATGTCCTTGGGTGTGGCCTTGTTGAGGTCAGTATAGTCCATGCACATTCGGCATTTCCCATTGCTCTTAGGGACCAAGACCACATTGGCCACCCAATCCGGATATCAGGTAGGCCTACGTAGACCTGAGCGCAGCTTCTCACCCACTTGCTCTCTGATGATGGTTTGTCGCTCGGGGTTGCAGCGCCTTTGGCACTGTTGGACCGGGCAATAGGTTGGATCCAACCAGAGTTGATGGGTGATGACCTCTGGTGGGATTCCGGGGAGTTCACCTTCAGACCAGGTGAATACAACCTGGTTGGCTGTAAGGAACCGTATGTAGGCATCCTTGTCGCGTTTGGGTAGAGTGGCTCCGATCCTCAGCGTTCTGCTTGGGTCTTCCCCCACTTGGATGAGGTACATGTCTTCTGCTAGAGTACTGGCGCTCGGACCTGGGTCTTCAGTCCTCGCTTTCTTCTCTAGTGGAGTCTCCTCAGGCTGTCGGTCGCGCGTTGAGATGAGATAGAACCTCCTGGACTCCCTTTGATCTCCTCGGACCTCTCCTACCCCTCTAGGCGTAGGGAACTTGAGCTTTTGGTGGTACGAGGAGGGGACGCGGCGAAGGGTGCCGAGGATCCCGCGCCCAATGATGGCATTGTACCCGATCACCGCGCGAATGACGGTGAAGTCAGTGAAGAAGGTTACCTCTTTTGGTGTGGCCCCGAACATGATTGGGAGTGATATACATCCTTCGGGGCGGACCGTTGTGCCGGAGAATCCGTATAACGGTGTATGCAATGGCGCAAGTTTAGACAGATCCACACCCATAAGCACAAGACAGTCGTATGCGATAACATCAGGGCCGCTTCCATTATCCACTAAAATGTGACGCACGGTACACTGGTTGAAACCATGAGCGTGTCAGAATGGGGAGTGGTCACACTGTCCAGGTCATCATCTGAGAAGACAATAGGATCTCTTGGATGGCCTGGGGCGGAATCCTCACTTCGTTCGATGGCGTGGACGACAGATGCGTATCGCCACCGCCTGCTCACACTGTCTCCTCCCGCGGTCGGCCCCCCTGAGATCATCATTATCTACTTTCTGTTGGGCCGATTGTCGATGGGCAGAGGCGTCCGCTGTCATTTTTCGGCGACTTTGGCGAGTAATTTTTTGAGGAGTCCTCTGCGGACGAGGCCTTCAATATCATCATTCAGGTTTATGCACTCGACAGTGTCATGTCCGTGGTCGTGATGATTGTGGCAGTACTTCTTCTTGCTCATTGAACTCGGGTCTGACTTCATCCGGGGAGGCCACTTGAAGAATGGCTCCTCACGGATCTCTATCAGGATTTGGTCCAGCGGAGCTATCAGGGGTGTGTAGTTGCGATAACTACCTCTTTCTCTTTTTGGGCAGTCGCGGCAGTCTCCGTCGCAATGCTCCTGCTTGTACCGTCCTTCTCGTGATGAGTCGGCGGATCTCTTCTTATCGGACCTCTCGGTTTCGGCCGCATAGCCCAAGGCCGCAGTGTTCTCCTCACAGCATGCATGCTTCTGCGCCAGGGCGAGGAGGTCTGGAAGGGTCATCGGTGCTTCGACTCTAAGCGCACGTCAGAGAATGTGGTCCCGTGTCCCTTGAGTGAGGGCGATCGTCACGAGGCTGACGTCGAGGTGTGGGATCCGGAGTGCCTCCGCGCGAAAATGGGAGACGAAGTCCCACAGTGTTTCTTCTTTCCCCTGCCTAAGGGTGAGCAGGGTCACCGCTGATTTGGCCACCTTTCGACAGCCAATGAAGTTATCCTTAAACAGCTTCTTGAGCTACTTGAAGGAGGAAATGGTCCCGGTCGGTAGAGACTTGAACCAAGACCTGGCGTTCTCCCGAAGAGTCGTAACGAACGCTAGGCACTTCACAGTATCCGAGACCCGGTGGAACACCAGATGGGACTCGAAGTTGTGCATGTGGTCGGCTGGGTCGGTGTGCCATTGTAGGAGGTGAACGACAGCAGCTGGAGCTTAGGTAGAATGGGGGCTTCCATGATCTCCCTAGAGAAGGGAGCATGGAAGTCGTCGTCGATCAAGCAACGATTTCTCGCAAGTACTTTTCGGGTGCGCCTCCCAGGACCAGACTGGGCTCTTAAAATGAGTGCCTTGACATTGATTTGCTTGGATCATAGATCCCATGAAATCTAGACATCCACGAATAGAATGGCCAAGAGTTCCAAGATCAAGTTCATGTAATCAAGGTAAAATGCATAAGAGTATTGATTTTCTTGAGATTTCCAAACAATAAGCTCATTAATCAAGAGGAAGAGTCATTCAAAATGACTTAGAATTGATAATGTCATAAATACACTTAACAATAGGTCCCAACTCGAGGAACCATAGCCTGGACAGGCTAGAGTAGCTTACGCAATCAAAACCACAAAACATCAGTTTTCGAAAAATAAGAAAATATGCGGTCAATATCGAGCCGTTCAAGATATATACGGCCCAAACTGGGCCATTCAAGGATGACTGGCTCCAGCCAGAGCTTAAGGATAAACGGATGATTCTGGGCCGCTCTTATGGAAAAACGGTCATAAATGGGCCTTTTAACTAGTATAGATGGTCAAGAACGGGCCGCACACTGAGTAAAACGGTCTGATTCCGGCCGTTCAAGACTCAGTTGGTCCCAATTGAGCCGTGACTCACAACACAGTAATCCAAGCGATTTGATCACGTGACAGGTTCAGGTCGATATGATACAACCTGCCCGGTGTCCTAGTGAGAATCCCAGGCTCGCGGGGGCTTACGGAGGTCCCGTAATGGAGGTCCTAGTTCGACGGAAGGAATATCCGGTGGAGAGTTCCAACCATTATAAGGAATAGAGTCTAGTAAAACATCAGAAATCAGTGTAGCGGTCAGTCAATCCTACCGGAGTAGAATAACTGTCAAACATCCCTAATATCATGGTTCATATAATCATGTTTGAAATTTACTTTATTGAAATACTAAATCAAGGTCATGAAGAAAATAAACCCGCACTTATAACATTTAATCTTCCGTATGATCCCTTTTTGTGTTGGTTGCTAGCTTATCACTAAGATTAAGTAACTAGAGAGAAAACATACTAGGCTTCAAACTTAACACAGTTTCTGGGGAGATGAATGGTTCGTCTAGAACCTTTCAAAGACATGTGCGGTCGTTCATAGGCCGTTCACGCTCTGCAGGCCGGGGCCCGACAGGGGATGAGCGGTCTATAGATGGCCGCACGACTCGTTGAGCGGTTCTAGTTTTGCCGTTGACTCAAGAAAACTCTATAACGCAAAGAACACAGGCGGTTGCTGTCTGGCCGTTCATATAGACATGGGGTCTATCGAGTGGCCGCTCATCTTATAAAAATATGATAACGGAAGTAACATAGGCGGTCATGGACTGGCCGTGCATATAGACAAGCGGTCTATCGCATGGCCGCCCATCCCAAAGCAGTCTCTGCTACCTTCGCCTTGCCCGCCTCCGACGAGTTCGGCTAGGGTTAGGAACAATAGCTAAATACACAGTATATAGAGCATGAAAATTGGGGCTTTTATAATCAATAGAACGAGCATGAAAAGTTACACAAGATAGGATAATCAATTTAATGTTTAAGGCCTGAAATTCCTACTTAAATCGAGGCGGAACATGGAAACCCTAAATATGACATGCTTCCACAAAAACTAGAAATTCTCGCAGGATACTACATGAAATTTAAGGCTTTATATAGTGATAGAAAGAGGACTCAGAGACAAACAAGATGATCTATTACTTGTGGGTTCAGCTTGAGAGAAACCTACCGATTTCGGAAGAAGAAGGGAAGGCGCGCTCGCCGGAACCCTAATATACGCCGCCACCAAACGCCCAAATTCGCCTAGGTTTGACCATAATCGCCCACGCCACCTGTTGGAAAAACAAAAGGAGGTCTAGGGCTGCGAAAGCCCTCAATTTATAGAGCCTATAGGTCGTTCTAGGGATCGAATTGGACTCGAGAGTCCAAGGGTTTAAACTCGGCAAAAAAACTCGGTTCTTCTACCTAATCCACGCCGCCGTCGCCAATAGAAGGCTCTAGAGGTTAGGGTTACAGAGGGCAAACGAACTCCTAGGGTTTATCTATCAAATGGGCCTAGTTTGGGCTCGAATGGTTGAGAAATGGGCTCGAATTTGATCTTTTAGGGTTGATCTAAGAAAAGTAACGATTTTGGCTAAAAACTCCTTAATTCAGTCAAATAAAAATTTTATTAGGGGTCAACCCAGTTGACAATATTGTTAAACTCTTCGTTCTCTACAAGATGTGATTTTTCCATATTTTTAAAAATTAGTCAAAACTTTAGTCTACGGGTGAAATTCAATTAATTTAATCTATATACATATAACATTCAGATTATCATGAAAAATTCAATTATCTCCTGAAATATGAAATTTCTTTTATGATAATTGAAAATAATAATAATTATTATTCTTTTTTATTGATATAATTTAGCCACTTTCAAAATAGTAATATTCTTTAATTAAGAGAAATCATTGAAGTAAAAATAGCTTTAATTCCAATACATATTTAAAATTTTCTCTTTTATATTTTATTATTTAACCGGGGTGTTACATCCTCCCCCACTTCAAGGAATTTGGTCCCCAAATTCGTCGGACGTCATTAACTATTCGAACATTTAAACTAAGATGATCTTATTTATACAAAATAATATGTTAATCATACCACTAATGGAATGCAAAAGAATTTAACGATAGTTAAGAATGAGAATGATACCTTATATAAAATTCTTCATTTGAAAGAAATCAGTTGTAATTTGCTTGTGGAAGTAGCTTAGGGCAATTAGCCATTACATGTTCTTTGTTTTCGTAACGAAGACACGCTCCGCTCCTTCGCCAGCACTCCTTGATTAGATGACCAACTTTGTGACAGTGAAAACATTTTATTTGCGAAAGGTTATGCCTTTTCTTCTTATTACTTCAAATCTTTTTACGATGGACTCGCCACCTTCTAGCAAAACCGAACCTTAGCTTACTCGGGAACCCCTTTGCTTCCATTTCAAAAAGGTTTTGATACCTGCAAAAATAATTATAAAGTTAGAAAGTTATTACCCTTACGCGTCGCATTACGCAATCTTATACATATTTTATTACTTAACTCGGGACACTACCCAATCTCACCAGGTGACAAAAGGGATGACACGGGTCCTATAACTTAGGGTAACCTATACTTATAGACAAGAACCTAGAACACAAACAACCGAGGCTCTGATACCACTTCTGTCACGCCCCGAACCAATAGCAGCGGGAAGCAGCATTCGGAACGTCCAGCGAAACAGTCATGATAACAAGAGCAAAATAATAAACACAAATAGACGCATGGAGGCCATACAATTTGATAAAAATATATTTTTATTGATGATTGAAATTAAATTTTACAATTTTGACTCAATAAAGATAAAAGAAGAGAAAAAGACAAGACTCACTATACTATCTAGACTCAAGAAAATAAAAAGACAGACTCTGATCTCTAAAGCTCCAAGTTCACTCGATCATGCTGTCCCGATCCCAATTGCAAATGTTCCGTCTACCGCGTTACCTGAAAAGAGTTGGAAAGTAGGGGTGAGCAAGAAGCTCAGTAGGAATTACACTCTATCATCAGGCATAGTTTAATTAATTAACCATTTCACGAATGCATGAATAACGCGAGAAAACAATTAAGCATGATAACAAGATGACTAGCACGATAAAGATTGCAAGTCACGATAGCAAGAACAAATAAACAGAACTTCAAGTGAATGGCCATATATCAAGTCAAGTCGAGTCGAGTCATGCAAGCAAGTACTTCATGCTTTCAAGCACGAATAGCAAGTTCATGAGGATGTGGAATGTCGTAGACCCAACACGCTAGATAGTACCGGTGCCAAATGCCACACCTAGTCATTCACCTCCCCGGGCATCAAGTACTTTTCAGGTGCGCCTCCCAGGACCAGACTGGGCCCTTAAAATGAGTGCCTTGGCATTGATTTGCTTGGATCATAGATCTCACAAAATCTAGACATCCACGAATAGAATGGCCAAGAGTTCCAAGATCAAGTTCATGTAATCAAGGTAAAATGCGTAAGAGTATTGATTTTCTTAAGATTTCCAAACAATAAGCTCATTAATCAACAGGAAGAGTCATTCAAAATGACCTAGAATTGATAATGTCATCAATAGACTTAACAATAGGTCCCAACTCAAGGAACCATAGCCTGGACAGGCTAGAGCAGCTTACGCAATCAAAACCACGAAACATCAGTTTTCAAAAAATAGAAAAATATGCGGTCAATATCGAGCCGTTCAAGATATATACGGTCCAAACTGGGCCATTCATGGATGACTGGCTCCAGCCAGAGCTTAAGGATAAACGGACGATTCTGGGCCGCTCTTATGGAAGAACGGTCATAAATGGGCCTTTTAACTAGTATAGACGGTCAAGAACGGGCCGCACACTGAGTAAAACGGTCCGATTCCGGCCGTTCAGGACTCAGTTGGTCCCAATTGAGCCGTGACTCACAACACAGTAATCCAAGTGATTTGATCACGTGACAGGTTCAGGTCAAGATGATACAACCTGCCCGGCGTCCTAGTAGGAATCCCAGGCTCGCGGGGGCTTACGGAGATCCCGTAATGGAGGTCCTAGTCCGACGGAAGGAATATCCGGTGGAGAGTTCCAACCATTACAAGGAATAGAGTCTAGTAAAACATCAGAAATCAGTGTAGCGGTCAGTCAATCCTACCGGAATAGAATGACCGTCAAACATCCCTAATATCATGGTTCATATAATCATGTTTGAAATTTACTTTATTGAAATACTAAATCAAGGTCATGAAGAAAATAAACCCGCACTTATAACATTTAATCTTCCGTATGATACCTTTTTGTGTTGGTTGCTAGCTTATCATTAAGATTAAGTAACTAGAGAGAAAACATGTTAGGTTTCAAACTTAACACAGTTTCTGGGGAGATGAACGGTTCGTCCAGAACCTTTCAAAGACATGTGCAGTCGTTCATAGGCCGTTCACACTCTGCAGGCAGGGGCCCGACAGGGGATGAGCGCTCTATAGATCGCCGCACGACTCGTTGAGCGGTTCTGGTTTAGCCGTTGACTCAAGAAAACTCCATAACGCAAAGAACACAGGCGGTTGTAGTCTGGCCGTTCATATAGACATGCGGTCTATCGAGTGGCCGCTCATCTTCTAAAAATATGATAACGCAAGTAACATTGGCGATCATGGACTGGCCGTGCATATAGACAAGCGGTCTATCGCATGGCCGCCCATCCCAAAACAGTCTCTGCTACCTTCGCCTTGCCCGCCTCCGACGTGTTCGGCTAGGGTTAGGAACAATAGCTAAATACACAGTATATAGAGCATGAAAATTGGGGCTTTTATAATCAATAGAACGAGCACGAAAAGTTACACAAGATAGGATAATCAAATTAATGTTTAAGGCCTAAAATTCCTACTTAAATCGAGGCGGAACATGGAAACCCTAATTATGACATGCTTCCACTAAAACTAGAAATTCTCGCAGGATACTACATGAAATTTAGGGCTTTATATAGCGATAGAAAGAGGACTCAGAGACGAACAAGATGATCTATTACTTGTGGGTTCGGCCTGAGAGAAACCTACCGATTTGGGAAGAAGGGAAGGCGCGCTCGTCGGACCCCTAATACACGCCGCACCAAACGCCCAAATTCACCTAGGTTTGACCACAATCGCCCATGCCACATGTTGGAAAAACAAAAGGAGGTCTAGGGCTGCGAAAGCCCTCAATTTATAGAGCCTATAGGTCGTTCTAGGGATCGAATTGGACTCGAGAGTCCAAGGGTTTAAACTCCGCAAAAAACTCGATTCTTCTACCTAATCCACACCGTCGCCGCCAATAGAAGGCTCTAGAGGTTAGGGTTACAGAGGGGAAACGAACTCCTAGGGTTTATCTATCAAATGGACCTGGTTTGGGCTCGAATGGTTGAGAAATGGGCTCGAATTTGATCTTTTAAGGTTGATCTATGAAAAGTAACGATTTTGGCTAAAAACTCCTTAATTCAGTCAAATAAAATTTTTATTAGGGGTCAGCCCCGTTGACAATATTGTTAAACTCTTCGTTCTCTACAAGATGTGATTTTTTCATATTTTTAGAAATTAGTCAAAACTTTAGCCTACGGGTGAAATTCAATTAATTTAATATATATATATATATATATAATTCAGATTATCATGAAAAATTCAATTATCTCCTGAAATATGAAACTTATTTTATGGTAATTGAAAAAAAATAAGTATTCATTTTTATTGATATAATTTAGCCACTTTCAAAATAGTAATATTCTTTAATTAAGAGAAATCATTGAAGTCAAAATAGCTTTAATTCCAATACATATTTAAAATTTTCTCTTTTATATTTTATTATTTAACCGGGGTGTTACAACCTCCCCAGCCGAGGTCGAGGAGAAATCTCCGTTCTTCGACTATATCTTGAAGGTAGAGGTATCTCCCAGAATCCCCATTCCAACCTTCAAGTCCTACGACGGCCAGGGCGACCCGGCCGACCACTTCGACAGCTTCGACGCCCTGATGACTCTTCACGGGGCGTCCGACGCCATCAAATGTCGAGCCTTCGTGACCAGGGAAGCTGCCCAAGCATGGTTCTGAGCCCTCGCCCCCGGATCCATCCGAGACTTCAAGCAGTTTGGGGCGAGTATTTAAGGAGAGTTTCACCGGCAGCGCCCCCCAAAGGTCGGTAGCGGGGCTGTTGGCTCTCAAACAGGCGCAAGGGGAGAAACTCCGGGCCTACATCAACCGATTTCAGTCGGAAGCCCTGAGAATCCCCCACCTGGATATAGCCTCGACCATAACCGCGTTGACCGGAGGCACCCGGGATGAAAACCTCCGTCGTGAACTTGTCCTCCACCCTCCCTCGACCCTTGCCGAGCTAGTGACTCTGGCCTTACGCCATGCTGAGTTCGAAGAAGTTCTCAGTACGTGCCGAGGCGTAACCGGCTCAGGTCGGCAGGGGGACAAGAAGAGAGCACCCGAGTCAAGCTCAGACCAAAGAAAAAGGTGGAACCGAGACGAGGAGCACAAAGAACCGTCCCGGAAGTACGAGCGGTACACTCCCTTAACCGCTCCAGTGTACGAGATATATGAAGATATCAAAGGCTTGGGCCTCCTCCGCCAACCCGAGCCAATGAGGTCGAAGAGCCGCCATCACAGCAAACATTGCATGTTCCACAGTGACCACGGGCACCACACCGGCGATTGCCACCAGCTCCAGGATGAGATCGAGCGCCTCGTCCGCCAGGGACACCTGTCCCGGTTCGTGGCCGGGTGTAAGGAAGACTGAGGCACACTAGAGGAAATCGACAACGCCCCTTGTGGGGTCAACATCAACGTCATCGCTGGAGGAGCTGCATCAGGAGGAGATAGTGGCCGAGGAAGGACGCATCATGCTGAGCGGGCGAGCCGAGCCAGTGAGCCCCCCAAGGCCCCGCCAAGTGAGCCCCAGGTTATAGTCTTCTCCGACCAAGACCTGGAAGGGCTGACCACCCCGCATGACGACGCCCTAGTCATATCGGCCACGATAAACCATTGTAATGTAGATAGGATTCTAGTTGACAATGGAAGTGCCCCTGATGTATTATCTTATGAGTGTTTCCTTAAGATGGGGGAGAATCCGTCTAAACTCTGCCCGATCCGAACCCCCCTTTGCGGATTCAATGGCCAGGCCACTTATCCCGAGGGAGCCCTAAGCCTGCCGGTTACTCTCGACACCCCACCCAAAATCGTTACGGTTATGGTGGACTTCATAGTGATCAAGGGTATGATAGCATACAACGCAATCTTCGGCCGAGGGATCCTTAGCCGAACAAAAGCGGTGCCCTCTACCTATCACCAAAAGATGAAGTTCTCCACTAAAAATGGGGTGGGGGAAGTTCGGGGCAACCAGGCGATGGCCAGAAGGTGCTATAATATCTCGGTCGAGGCCACAAGGCCTGACGGGAAGAACAAGGGCCCCCAGGAAGTCGAGGAAAAACCGTAACCTCCGAGCCTGGAGGCGAGTTGCTAACAGTTTTCCTAAACGACGACCCGACCCTGGGAGTAAAGATTGGAGCCGACCTACCATCTGAGGTTTAGCAGCAATACAAAGAGTTTGTTTCCGTGTACATCCGAGTCTTTGCATGGTCTGACGATCAACTCCCCGGAATACCAGAGAAGACGGTGATGCATAAACTCAACCTCGACCCAACCGTGAAGCCCGTGCAACAACGCAGAAGGAAGCACGCGCCAGAAAAGCAGGTGATCATCAAGGATCAAGTCACCAAGGGGCAAAAGATTGGTCTTTTTAGACCGGTTCTGTGCCCGACGTGGCTGGCTAACGTCGTCCTGGTGCCAAAAGCTTCAGGAAAGTGGTGAATGTGCATGGACTTCACCGACTTGAACAAAGTCACACCGAAGGACTGCTATCCATTGCCGAGCATCAACCAACTGGTTGAGTCAACCTTGGGCAACGAGATACTCAGCTTCCTGGACGCCTATTCAGGTTACCACCAGATCAGAATGGATCCAGAAGACATCGAGAAGACCACCTTCATCACCGACTTTGGCGTATACTGCTACACCCGGATGCCATTCGGGTTGAAGAACGCTGGTGCCACGTAACAGAGGCTGGTCAATCATATGTTCGAGGGATAGCTCGGCCGGAACATCGAGGCCTATATTGACGACATGCTCGTCAAGACCCCTAAGGTCGAGGACCACTTCGCCGACCTAGCAGAGACCTTCGACACCCTCCAGAGGTACAATATGAAGCTCAACCCCACCAAGTGTGCCTTCGGAGTAAGGTCCGGGAAATTCTTGGGCTTCTTAGCCACCCAGCGTGGGATCGAGGCCAACCCCGACAAGGTCCAGGCCATCCTGGATATGCGCCCACCCACCTGCATTAAGGACGTTCAACGCCTGACCAGGCGCATTATCGCGCTCAGCAGATTCTTGTCCCGTGCGGCCGAACGATGCCTACCCTTCTTCAAACTATTGAGGGGGCCCAAAATGGCATCTGCTACGTTCGCATGGGATGAGGAATGCCAAAGAGCGTTCACCTAGCTTAAGGAGTTCCTGGCTTCACCCCCGATGCTATCCGAGCATGTCCCAAGTGAAGCCTTGCATCTCTACCTTTCGGCAACTCCATCCACAGTTAGCTCGGTCTTGGTCAGAAATGACTCGGGAGTCGAGATACCGGTCTACTACACTAGCAAAGTGCTCAACGAGGCTGAAAGAAGGTACCCCGCAACCGAAAAACTCGTGCTAGCGTTGGTTACCTCGGCCAAGTGCCTTCGACACTATTTCCAAGGGCACTCCATCATCGTGCTAACCGGCGAACCACTGAAGAGGATCCTCGCCCACCCTGAAGCCTCGGGATGCCTCGTCAAGTGGGCCATCATGCTCGGGGCCTACGATATATCGTACCGGCCCCGCTCGGCTATCAAAGGACAGGCGCTCGCCGACTTCATCGCTGAGAGCACCATCCCGGCCGAAGAAAAATCTCCGTCTATATCCGGGCCAATCTGGGAATTATTCGTCGATGGATCCTCCAACTCGGCTGGGAGCGGCGCTGGAATCATCCTGAAGTCCCCCGAAAGAGCAGAGCTACAATACGCCTTGAAGTTCAACTTCCAGGCATCCAACAACGCCTCCGAGTATGAAGCCCTTATCTCGAGAGCCCGCATGGCCCGGTGGTTAGGGGCTGAGCGAGTCAGAATTCACATTGACTCCCAACTGGTCGCTAGCCAGGTCAACGGTGATTACGAAGCTCGAGAAGTACCGATGGTCAAATACCTCCAGCTGGTCAGAACCGTGGCACAACAGTTCGATAGTTTTGAGGTAGTCTGAATAGCTCGGGAGGAAAACTCCCGAGCGTACGCCCTCTCTCGGTTGGCCTCCTCTCTTGACCCCGAAGGTACTCGATCGATCCTTCTCGAAGAGCTAGAGCGACCGAGCATTGATTCGGAGCTCATGGCTATTGACTCGGCCACCCCAAGCGACTGGCGTACCCCCTATCTGTTATGGCTCCAAGACTCTCAGGAGCCTCCCGACCCTCGGGAAGCCCAGAAAGGAGAGAGCTTAATTGTTTTCCTCTCCCCTCGAGATGGAGTCAGTAGGTCAGGGACAGCAGTTCGACATGCCCCAGCATGTCGAACCTTCTTCCCGAGTAACCTCCCCGCTAGCGCTGCCGGAACTGATAAAAGAGGGCGACGTGCTTCCACACGTCGAACCCCCTTCAAATCTACCCGCCGACCGTCGAACTCCCTTCAAACCCGAAGCAGCAAGGACTCTCTGCCCTCCATCATCGACAGCTTCATCTTCCAGAACGTCTTCCATGCTTCAAATTCGACGGCACAATGCTTCGTGAAGAAGGAGAGAGGAAAGACTGTCAGAGAAAACCCTAAGCAATGGAGAGGGAGAGATGCCCTTCAGACCTTTCATAGGTGAAGAGAGGTTACTTGCCTTAAATGATTCTCCTCTTGAAAACACGCTAAAGGGACTTCTCCCTACGAACGGTCACCTCAGACTCCTCGGTTCCATCCCAACGGGACACACGAAACGGCAGGGCAGTTAAAGCATGAGAAAAGGGAAAGACACCCTGTCAGACGCCCGCCCAACCATCATGCGAGATCCACGCAAAAGGTATCAGCACTTTCCAACTACTGCGGATACGTTGGTCAAACTACGGCAATGGCGATACAAAAGAGTTAAGTTTTCATCATAACGCTACTGCCTTACGTTTTTCCCTTTACACAAGAAGAGAAGTTTTTTCTTCAGAAAAAGGAAAAACATACAAGGAGAAAAAGTAAATCAAATACATTAGGCCTCTGGCCCTGCCATGCCCCGATGCGGAATATCGGGACTGGCAGTAGAAAACGCTAGTAAAGATAACATGCTAAGCTAAGAATTAACAAAATACCATGAACAGAAATAACTCCAATCTATTACAATAACCATCAACGTCTTACAAACCGACTTAAACATAAACATAAACAAACATAATCTCTAAGACATAGCAAGATGTAAACAACTAACACTAGTTCTAAGACATAGCAAGATGTAAACAACTAAACAAACTCAACATAGCGACTAGCAGACACACTCCAAGTAATCACTCTCGCCCATTCCCATCCATCTGTGAATCTTCACTTGAGCTGCCTGGAAAGGGGGGAAACAACTATATGAGCGAATGTTCAGTAGGTAACAACAGGCTAGTGTAAGTGATTAACCAATTAATTACATGTTAATATGAAACGGAAGAAAGAAATAACGATCGAATGAACAACGTAATAACAGAAAGTGCTAAAGAATGGAATGGAATAACAATATCACAAGAATGATAAGATTACAAGAATTGCAAGTTTATGAACAATATATATAATAGGAAATTGCAAGAAATTGGCCAACAAGCAAGAATGTAACCAAGTCAAACATGATCAAGTAAGAGATAAGAGATCATTGTCATAGACATCACGCTAGTCATGCACTCGGTGCAATGCCTCACCCTGTCATTACAAACTCCCATGGGCACAAGTACTTTTCGGGCGCTCTCTCCAGGACCAGACCGGGCCCCTATGGTGCGTTGGCATTGATTTATTGGATCCAAGATCCCAAGTTGTCTAGACTTTAATCAAGTTAAATGGCCAATTATAATCAAGTATAAACTTACCTCGGAACATACCAAGGCTAAGTTGAAGAATTATTGTCCAGAATTTCTGTCCAGGAGTTCAAATTATCAAGAACCATCATGTTCTTGGATTCAAAACTATAAAACACGGGGAAAACCAGTCTCTGGATGACATGCGGTCAATACTGGGCCGCTCAAGGCTTGTGCGGTCGACACTGGGCCACACTAACAGGAACTGGGCAGGGTTTAGCCCTCGGGAGGTCAAGGTTGAACGGCTAATAACGGGCTGCTCTTCCATATGAACGGTTAGAATTGGGCCACATAAGACCAGAAAGTTACAGAATCGAGGACATGATGTGTGGTCCTGATAGAGTCGCTCATGAGTTGAATGGTCCACTCAGGGCCGCCTGTAAGAAGTACGGTCCATTACTGGCCGCACAACACAGGGCCTAACCATGAGTTAGATTTTATCCCAAGTGGGCTCTCGGGCTACCATAGGCAGGGTGGAACTGAACCAGAGTCCAGCCCACTGTTTACTGGTCGGCCTAGGGTCTACTGGACTGATCAAATCAGGGTTTGGCCGAAGATGGATCAAGGATAATCGGCCAAGACAAGTTGGCATAAGCCAGGTATGAACGGTTGATATTGGCCCGTTCATGGGTATATGCGGTCTACCAATAGCCGCGCAAGTCTCTGTGAATCCAATTCGGATTAACTCAAATAACAGAGGTTCGATTGAGTCTAAATCAAAACTAGGGGATACAATGGTTCAAGATTAAGGTTATTACAAGTATGAACCTAATAGCCATTTCAATTATCAAGGATTTACAATTAAAATTGACATTCATTGGAAAGGTGAATCAAGATCAAGCTCAATTTAAATAAATCAACAAGAATTGTTTACTGTCATGAATTATAGTTTATTAGGTGTGTTTATAACATGCAATTAACCACTAATCTACTAACATAACATGCTGTACGACAATTACAATTAATCTGTTCTGTTACAGATGTGCGGTCGGTTCTGGACCTTACATCCCCTTGAACGGTCATAGACTGGCCGCACACATCCGAAGACCTGCTGGATATGGACGGTCGGTAATGTGCCGCATGGAGAGATGTGTGGTCTGGAACTGGCCACAGGAAATACATGCGGTTATGGATAGGCCGCACGTTCCATGGAAACGACCAATAATCGAAAGCTATAAACGGTCAACATAGGGCCGCCTGTCTGGGATGTGCGGTCTATCGTGTGGCCGCACATGTCCAAACAGGTCGCTGCCCCTTCGTCGTGCCCGACTCCGGCGAGGTTTCTAGGGTTAAATTAAAACATGAAATTCACACGATATAAAGCATGACATTTGGGGCTTTTATTATCAAAAGAAAGAGCACGAAAAACTATACAAGATGCATGAATCAATTTTATGTTTACAGCCTGAAATCACTACTTAATCGAAAGGGAACAATTATAACCCTAGATGTGACATGCTTCTACTAAAACCTAAAATTCTCACAGGATACTTGATGAAATTTAGGGATTTCTACATCAATGAAAAGCTAACACGATGTTACTTCTAACCATATATTATTTGTAGGGTTTGGCTTGCTATCACCTACCTGAAGTGGATGAAGAAGGAAGGGGAAAGAAAACCAAGGACGCTGGTACACACAGTCACTAATCGCTCGAGATCTCCCTCGATCTAACTCCTCTGCAGCCGTCGCTGGTTCTAAACTATTCTAGGGTTAGAGAGCTTCATTTTAATAGGTCACACACCTTCTGGAGGCTTCTATGCGCGGATTATTCATCCACGCAAGTCAAGTCCATGTGAACGCCGCCGTAAATGTTGACGAGCCAAAACTCCATCGAATGCATCTCTTAGGGTTAGGGTTTCGAGAGATTAAGAGAGGGTAAATGATCCTCTCATCGTGGCCTTTCATTTGCCACCGATTTGGGCTCATTTGATGGAGTATTGGGCTCGAATTTGGCGTTTCAAGGTATGGTTAACTAAGTGTTCAATTTGGGCTTAATCCACTAATTCGGCCTACTTACAGATTTTATTTGGGTTGGCCACAGAAGACAAGTTTGTTAAACGTGTTATCCTTTACAAGAATGTAATTTTTCTGGATTTTTATAAAATAGTCAAAATATAACTCATTCTATTTATTAAGGAATTATTCTAATTAATTTCTAAAAGAAATCGGGGTATTACACCCTCCCCCACTTAAGGAATTTGGTCCTCCAAATTCAATGCACTTAATAAAAAGAGGGAATGAGACAGCTCACCTAGAATAAGTCGGGGTACTATCTCTGCATAGTATCTTCTGACTCCCAAGTAACTTCTTCAGTTCCACATCGACTCCACTGCACTTTAACCATCGGTATGCAACGATTCCTGAGTTGTTGTTGCTTCCGATCCAAAATCTTGATCGGTCTCTCTTCATAAGTCAGATCTTCCTTCAATTCGAAGTCCATATGCTGAATAATGTGAGTGGGATCATACACATATTTCCGTAACATAGACACATGGAAAATATTATGTACTCCAGATAACTGAGGTGGTAGTGCCAAACGGTAAGCAACCACTCCCACTCTTTCCAGAATCTCAAATGGACCAGTGTATCTTGGACTCAGTTTGCCCTGAATACCAAACCTTTGAATTCCTCTCGTAGGAGAGACCTTTAAAAATACATGCTCACCAGCCTAAAATTCCAATACTATCCTCCTGGTGTCGGCATAACTCTTCTGTCTTGATTGTGCTACTTGCAACCGATCTCTGATAATACGGATGTTCTTGGACGATTCAGAAATGAGATCTGGTCCAAGCCATTGCTTCTCACCTACCTCGTCCCAACATAACGGGGATCGATAGCTTCTACCATATAAAGCTTCAAATGGAGCCATCTGAATGGTGGACTGGTAACTGTTGTTGTAGGCGAATTCAACCAATGCCAAATGATCACTCCAACTACCTCCAAAGTCAATCATGCAGGCTCTAAGCATATCTTCCACTATCGGTTGGTCCTTTCAGTCTGTCCGTCTATTTGTGGATGGAAAGCAGTACTGAAATTCAGACGAGTTCCCAAAGACTCTTGCAATCCTTTCCAAAAATGAGAAGTGAACCTGGGGTCTCTATCAGACATAATGCTAACCGGTATACCATGTAGTCTTACCACTTCATTCATATACAAAGCAGCCAAAACATCAACTATCCATTTAGACTTAATGGATAAGAAATGAGCCGATTTTGTCAATCTGTCGACAATCACCCATATTGCATCAAATTCACTACGAGTCCTAGGTAGATCCATAATGAAATCTATGCCAATGCTCTCCCACTTCCATTGGGGTATATCAAGGGGTTTCAATTTTCCTGCTGGTCTAAAATGCTCCGCCTTGACTTGCTGACAAACCAAGCATCTACTTACGTCCGCCACTTCCCTTTTCATATTCGGCCACCAAAAAGATCTTTCAAATACTTGAACATTTTAGTACCTCCAGAATGAATGGTGTATCTGGATCTATGAGCTTCCTCGAGGATCTTACTCTTTATCTCAGCTACATCAGGTACACAAGTTCTTCCTTGAAATAACAGTCTTCCATCATCAGCCATCATGAAGTCAGGTCTGTTACTCAAGCTTCCCTTGATCTCTACCAACTCTGGGTCATCATTTTGCAGAGACTTGATTTCCATCATTAATTCGGGCTTAAGTTGAATCTGAGAAATCATAACCCGATCCTTGTCAACATTAAGATCCAAACTAGCTAACTGCTCTAGCAATTTCCATTCTTGTAACATGAGGCTTGACAACTTAGCTATAGGCTTGCAGCTTAAGGCATCTGCCACAACATTACCTTTTCCAGGATGATACTCAATGGAGAAATCGAAATCCTTCAAATACTCCAGCCATCTTCGCTGCCTCATGTTGAGTTCCTTCTGAGAAAACATGTATTTCAAACTCTTGTGATCTGAAAACACCATGAATGCTTCTCCATACATGTAGTGCCTCCATATCTTCAAGGCGAACACCACTACTGCTAGCTCCAAATCATGAACAGGATAATTCTCTTCATGCTTCCTCAACTGCCTAGAAGAATAGGCTATCACTTTCCCGTGCTGCATGAGTACACACCCTAAACTAATACCTGAAGCATCAGTGTATACAACAAAACCTCCTTCACCAGAAGGTAAAGCCAAAACATGTGCAGTAGTCAAATATTCCTTCAAGGTCTGAAAGCTTCGCTCGTAATCTTCTGACCAATCAAATCTGATCTCCTTGCGAGTTAATCTTGTCAGAGGTACCGCAATCTTGTCGAAATCTTGAATAAACCTTCGGTAGTAACCTGCTAGGCCTAGGAAACTTCTCACTTCAGTCACATTAGTAGGCTTAGCCCAATTCTTTACTGCCTCTACCTTCGAAGGATCAACTGAAATACCTTCTTTTGTGAAGATATGCCCTAGAAAGGACACCTCTTGCAGCCAGAAATCATACTTACTAAACTTGGCATATAACTGATGATCTCTCAATAGTTGCAATGACATCCTCAAATGTTCAGCATGCTCCTCCTCACTCTTAGAATAAATCAAGATGTCATCAATGAACACCACGACCCATTGATCAAGATAGGGCCGAAACACATCATTCATCAGCTGCATGAAAGTTGCAGGTGCATTCGTTAGCCCAAAAGGCATTAGTACAAATTTGAAATGCCCATACCTGTTGCGGAAGGCTATTTTATAGATATCCTCCTCCTTAATTCGTAACTGATGGTATCGAGATCAAAGGTCGATCTTCAAAAAATACTGAGCTCCTGCTATCTGATCAAATAACTCATCAATCCTTGGCAATGGATATTTGTTCTTGATAGTCAACTGGTTCAATTGCCGATAATCGATGCACAACCTCATCGAACCATCCTTCTTCCGGACGAATAATACAGGGGCTCCCCATGGGGAAGTACTAGGACGAATGAACCCTTTCTCAAGCAATTCCATCAACTACTGCTTTAGTTCCCTTAGCTCCACCGGAGACATACGATAAGGAGCTTTGGAAATAGGGGTCACACCAGGAATCAGATCAACAGAAAAGATAACTTCCCTTTCAGGAGGAAGTCCTAGTAGTTCATCAAAAAAGACATCTGGAAAATCTCAGACGACAGAAAAGTCCTCAATCTCAATCTTCTGCTCAGGGGTCACAAAAATAAAGGCTAGAAAAGCCTTACATCCTCTCCTCATTAGCTTATCGGCAAAGAGCCGAAATAAGTGGAATAGACTTATGGTGCCTAATTCTGATAAAAGAAAGTCCATGGTGTCCAGTGACAGACATAGAACTAGATCTGCACTGAACATTGGCCTCATACTTAGCCAACCAATCTGCTCCTAGGATTACATCATAATCCTTCATGTCCATACAAACTAAATCAGCTAGCAAGTTTTTTTCATTGATCAAGACCTTACTAGAATGATAGAAATACTTAATTGCTAATCCGGAACCAATAGGAGTTGAAATCTCTAACGGAGAATTCATCAAAACTGGCTTCACAGCTAAAGACTTCGCAAATCTCCAAGAAATAAAAGAATGAGTGGCACTAGTATCAAAAAGAACAAAAGCTGATTTATCATGTATAATAAGAGTACCTTCGACAAGTCCACCCTCCTCGGTGGGTCCTGTCTCATCTTCTTGTAGAGCCTATAGCTTGCCTTGCTCCTTCCCGATTCCTTGCGGTTTCACCAGGGTAGCTTGCTCAGATAATAGAGGGCACTCGGGAATACGGTGGTCCCTACTGCCGCAACGTAAACAGGCACCCAGCTTGCGCCAACACTCCTCCATCTTGTGACCTGGACGGTCACAATACTTGCATACGCCCCTGAATGGAATAATAGGGCCATGTTTCTTATCTTCAATCTTTGGCATCTTGCCCTTCCACGAACCAGACCCGCTAATGGGCCTCTTCCTGCCATGACCAGGCTTGATACTCCCAGAACCAGTATGGTGTTGTTCATTCTTAAGACTCTTCCCATGGATTCTCTCCGTCATTTCTAAAGTATCTTCCAACACCTGAGCCTTTCTCACCATCTCGGAATAAGTTGGAATTTCCATCGGTGCCAACTGGTTTATATACTGTAGCTTTAGCCCATTAAGAAAGCGCTTAGCTTTCATCTTCTCGGTAGATATCAAATGAGTAGCATAATGAGATAGCCGAGAGAATTGAGCTTCATATTTAGCCACGGATAGATTTCGTTGTTTCAAAGTAGCGAACTCAGTCGCCTTCTTCTCTTGTACTCGATCAGAGAAATATTTACCATTGAAGAATTCCTCAAACTCCTCCCATGTGACTTGTCTATCACCAAGGGTAGCCTTCACTGTGTCCCACCATGTCCTCGCATCACGTTCAAGTTGAAAGGTTGACAAGAGGACACGTTCCTGATCGCTGCATTGCATCACTTAAAAATCCTCCCTATCTCTTCAAGCTAGTGCTCGGCTTCATCAGGGTCAGTCGAGCCACCAAATCGCGGGGGATTCATCCCACGGAAGTTCCGATAAAGATCACCAGTGCCATGGTTTGTAGCTCCTCCTTGAGCCACTTGTTGCAAAGCTTGGGTAAGTCCTTGAACTGTGCGCTGCAAGTTCCTCCATTCTGCGCGTTCTCCTACCATTGCAAAAGCCTACACGTGGAATAGGTTATATTAGGTTCAATCAAGAATGGATAATCGTGCAATAAGACTATTAACTCAACCCCAGTCTTCTACCCAAATCTCACCAGGTTGGGTCCTTAGACTTATAACAAGGTTATAGGTCCTACGGTATAACTTAGGATCCAATAACTTAGAGAACCTAGGGATATTAGAAAGCCTAGGCTCTGATACCACCAAACTGTCATGCCCCGACGCGGAATATCGGGACCGACAGTAGAAAACGCTAGTAAAGATAACATGCTAAGCTAAGAATTAACAAAATACCATGAACAGAAATAACTCCAATCTATTACAATAACCATCAATGTCTTACAAACCGACTTAAACATAAACAAACATAATCTCTACTCGACTCCAGTATAAGAACTAACACCAGTTCTAAGACATAGCTAGATGTAAACAACTAAACAAACTCAACATAGCGACTAGCAAACACACTCCAAGTAATCACTCTCGCCCATTCCGATCCATCTGTGAATCTTCACCTGAGCTGCCTAGAAAGGGGGGAAACAACTATATGAGCGAATGCTCAGTATGTAACAACAGGCAAGTGTAAGTGATTAACCAATTAATTACATGTTAATATGAAACGGAAGAAAGAAATAACGATCGAATGAACAACGTAATAACAGAAAGTGCTAAAGAATGGAATGGAATAACAATATGACAAGAATGATAAGATTATAAGAATTGCAAGTTTATGAATAATATATATAACAGGAAATTACAGGAAATTGGCCAACAAGCAAGAATGTAACCAAGTCAAACACGATCAAGTAAGAGATAAGAGATCATTATCATAGACATCACGCTAGTCATGCACTTGGTGCAATGCCTCACCCTGTCAATACAAACTCCCATGGGCACAAGTACTTTTCGGGCGCTCTCCCCAGGACTAGACCGGGCCCCTATGGTGCATTGGCATTGATTTATTGGATCCAATATCCCAAGTTGTCTAGACTTTAATCAAGTTAAATGGCCAATTATAATCAAGTATAAACTTACCTCGGAACATCCCAAGGCTAAGTTGAAAAATTAATGTCCAGAATTTCTATCCAGGAGTTCAAATTATCAAGAACCATCATGTTCTTGGATTCAAAACCATAAAACACGGGGAAAACCAGTCTCTGGATGACATGCGGTCAATATTGGGCCGTTCAAGGCTTGTGCGGTTGACACTGGGCTTCACTAATAGGAACTGGGCTGGGTTTAGCCCTCGGGAGGTCAAGGTTGAACGGCTGATAACGGGCCACTCTTCCATATGAACGGTTTGAATTGGGCCGCATAAGACCAGAAAGTTACATCGAGGACAGGATGTGTGGTCCTGACAGAGTCGCTCATGAGTTGAACGGTCCACTCAGGGCCGCCTGTATGAGGTACGGTCCATTACTGGCCGCACAACACACAGCCTAACCATGAGTTAGATTTTATCCCAAGTGGGCTCCCGGTGTAGTGCCCCAGAATTTTATATAAATATTTTTCTAGAATTTATAAAGGCCTAAATATATTAATAAATGGATTTTTGAGACTAATAAGTCATTAAAGGCCCAATTAGGGCAAATAATTAACCAAGCCTAAGTACACATCATCTATGGCCCAAAAACCATTAAGTTTGGCCCATGTTCTAGAAGGTTATTTAGATTATTTAAGGATAAAAATAAATTATATAGATAATTATATGGATAAATGAATAAAAGAGTTTTATTAATTTAGAACTCTGCATACGTTGACTGTAACGGTCTATCGCGAGACCGTCACATTCACCTAACGCGCCTGCGTTCGACCGTTACACTCTGCAGATTCCGTAAGAGGAAGAAGTTGTAAAAGGTGAAAACTTGATAATCTTATCCACTAGGGATCGACTTGAGAGAGTTCATAACACCACTAAGGACTCTTAGACATCAGGTTTTAACAGATTAAGGACTCTAGAATCGATCTAATCTTCAAACCCTAGCCAAAACCCTATAAACAGGACCTAGTTCTGAACTGGACGACCCTTACTTTTGGCTCGCAAGGAATCAAGGTAAGGAGGTGTAATCTTGGGTAAGTTCTTTAGAAGTATTTGTTTACAATACTTTAGACTAACTCCTCTCCAAATTTCACATCTTTAGGTCAAGAGGTCGTGGAGTTAGAGTCCAAGGAAGTTGCTGAAAAATAACAGGAACAAGGGAACTAGGGTTCGGTGTTCAGACCATAATTGGAAGTTTGAAGCCTAGATAAGAGCTAGGTTATCTCATGAACGGAAAAAACAACTTGATAGGACTATAAGCCCTCTTGTTTGATTGAATTTCATGCATAGTAGAGCATCAATTTCATGTTTTACTAGTTCCATTTATAATGACATGCATCTCTTAACCCTAAATTGAGAACTTGAAACATGTTATTCATCTATTCATGGTCACCTATGCATGTAGATAACCTATCCTTCTTTATCATGCCTAGAAACTCATGGTGTTTTGATTATAGACATGATGTGAGTTAATCTCTTATGTTTCATATTACTTTCTGTTAGCAGACACTCTGACGCGTCACAGTAGGACCGTCACATTCATGTAATGGCCTTACTATGAGCCGTCACAGTCTCTGTGGTATATGAGTTACTCTGTTAACTCTGACGCACCAATACAGATGCGTTACATAAGGGTAACGGCTGTTCTCTGACCGTCACAATCACTGTGACGCCCCACTT
The DNA here is from genome assembly GCA_022559845.1 of Amorphophallus konjac. Classification (NCBI taxonomy): domain Eukaryota; kingdom Viridiplantae; phylum Streptophyta; class Magnoliopsida; order Alismatales; family Araceae; genus Amorphophallus; species Amorphophallus konjac. The sequence goes on from CM040120.1 coordinate 188,513,193, forward strand.
CTAGAACGTCAGAGGCTATGTTCTGTCAACCCTAGACAGAATATGATTTGTCAATATTACTTATTATTAAGCCTAGTTACCTAAGTTTTAAACCTAATTACATGACTTCGAGATTATTTAAGCGTTCATGATAGGAAATGCATGTTTTGATATCTGACTATTTCTTTGAGTTATATTAATTTCATGAACCCAAAACTCCATAGTTTTGTAATTTGAAACATGATTTGAATGATGTATCAATAGAGTTTTATCATTGTTTCACATCGATATATGTCTATATATATATTCTTTTCCTATCTATAGAGTCGTTCTATAAGTACCTGGCACATACTCCGGTGTGTTGACCATTAGTTCACTTGTGCACTATAGGAACATAATCTTGGACTTGAGGACCTCTCTATTGGATATTCCTTCCAATGGACTAGGAAATCTTACTTCAAGGCCTCCGTAATTCTCCGCGAGCCTGGGATTCTCACTAGGACACCGAGTTGGTTGTACCATTAAAACCCATTAACTAGAATACACTATCGTTGTTTTCTGATTCTAGTAATGTAACGGCCTTGTATTGGACCGTCAGGCTCATGTAACGGCCCAATATACGACCGTCACATTCATCTGAGGTTGAATTCTTGATTCTGGATTCAGACAAATGTAACGGTCCTATACTAGACCGTCACACAATGTAACAGCCCAGTGAATGACCGTCACATGACTTGAATATCTCAACCCAAGGTTTGACCAAGGGTTGACATTTCAATGTTTCTAGATAAACCTTGATGGTCTAGAACCTATCATATTGCTTAATAGACTTAATATAATGAATGAAAGTTAAGAGAATATACTGTTATGCTGCCGATTTATTTTCATAAGCATAGCGTAGTCTAAGTCATTCTTGATCTCATATATTCAAATTGAAGCGTTCATTCATTGATTTTTATTATTTAGAATTGTTATATTCTTGGCCATACTTTACTGTTACATGCATGGAAGTAGCTTAATTTATACGTGAAGATGTGATCGAGCACTGATTGTGTTTAAGGGCTCTATGTTAGTCCCCTCGGCTGATTGCCGGAAACATACTATTTTATAAACCATGGGATATGATGCTACTGGCGTCGCATTGCGCTGGGAGTACTATTTCTATAAATAAGTGAAGATCCACGACACGACAAGACATTCTTGCTTGATATTCCACAGAAATTCACGAAGCACTTGCTCATAAGCATAAGATGCTAAAGTGATGAATATGTGGCTTGCTAGTACATTCTCGATATATTCTTATTCATGAAAGGCCAATATCATGTTCTTGTTCTATTCTTGCTAGTTCATTCTTGTTCTCATTCCATCTTATATGATTGTCTTGTTACTTTGATTTAATCACGTGATCATCGCATTGCATGATTTTACCTTATTTCTTTAGAGCAAAAATATTAATCACTTTTATAGTGCCTTCATGTTGATGCGAAGATACCTACTGGGCAAGTGTGCTCATTACCTATTTCCAATCTTTTTCAGGAAATAAAAGTGAGTCGGGTTCGGATTCAGATTATTCAAGTAGCGGATCCGAGAGTGATTAAAGATGAGCGAAGACTTAGGAAGTCTATAATGTCTAGATTGAGTCAATGTAATTTTCCTATTTCTTGAGTCTAGTAGAATGAAAGATGATGGAAAGTGGTTGTATTTCGAGTATTGATCATGAAATAAAGTTGGAGTTTGATTAAATTCTGTGCAATTACATTTATGTGTGTGATCGTATTGCGCTCTGGTCGTTCTTACTTGCAAGAGACTTACCATGCCGGCAGTTCACGCTCCCCGAGCGAGTCTTCCGCTGTAATAAAAGCTCGGGGCATGACAGTTAAGTTGGTATCAGAGCCTAAGTCTCAGGACTTAGGGAAAGGAATCATGTCATTGGATAAGTCCAAGGTTTAAGGACCCCTACCTATGAACTAAGGAAGGAATTCCATACCCATGTGAGGATTGGGTAGAGCCCGGGATAAGATAATTAATTAGCTTTAAGGCTGATTTTCATGAGAAATAACAAGTTGTTATTTTTCTCTCTCAGGTACCCTATTTTAAAAATGGCTCATCGTGTAGATTGGGACGGTATGCAACAAACAGTTGCTGGCCTCACTCAGGTATTGCAAACTATAGCACAAGAGGGTGCAGGGGCAAGGGCTAGTGACCTACATCGCAACTTCCAGAGTCTAAATCCTCCGCGATTCTATGGATCTTCAAATCCCGATGAGGCAGAAAATTGGATCAATGAGATGAATAGGATATTTGACGTTATTCAATGCACTGATCAGGAGAAGGTGCGTCTAGCAACATTTCAACTAAATAAAGATGCCCGTACATTGTGGAAGTCGGTTCCGGCACCCCCGGCCGATGCACCTCATACATGGGACGGGTTTCTTACTTTATTCCGTACCAAGTATTTTTCCGAACATGTAAAGGAAAGGAAGGCCATGGAGTTTGCCTCCCTTCGTCAAGGGATAATGTCGGTGGCAGAATATGAGCTGCAGTTTTCAAGACTAGCACCATATGCACCACACCTTATTAGCACAGAATTATTAAAAGCAAATCGATTTATGGACGGGTTACGACCCGATTTCATTCAGCAACTTGGGACACAGAATATCCACACTTATGCGGAGATGGTTCAGAGGGCATATCTATGCGAGAGGACCATAGAGAAGGTCGAAAAGTTGAAGGGAAAAGGAGAAGAAGCTAGCCAACGATCTGATCGACATTATAAGAAGGAGAAGTTTAGCATCACGGAACCATACAAAAGCCGTGACAGCAAGAAAAGATCAAGGAGCGGGAATGGTGGAAGTTCCCAGAAGAATAATAAAAAGGTTAAGGAAGAAAAGGAGCAAGTTGCCTCGGCATGCACTTTTTGCGAGAAATTCGGCCACTCGGCTGAAGAATGCTGGAAGTGCCTCGGTGCTTGTTTGCGTTGTGGAAGTAGGGAGCATCGTGTGCCAGATTTCCCCCTTATGAAAGATCAATCAGTTAATGGAGGACGTAGGAGGCAGGCTCGCCTCAATGCCGTTCTAGACGAAGAGGAAGCGCCCAGGGATGATGGGCTTATGGAAGGTACTCTTTAGATTTGTTCTCGTCCTGCATTTGTGCTATTTGATACTGTTGTCTCTCATTCTTTTATTTCCACTACCTTTGCAAAAACGTTGTCAATTGCATCAGTCCCCTTACCTTCAGATCTTGCTATTACTACACCTTTAGGATCTAGAACCAAGCTCACCGAGTATTATCCTAATAGCAAAGTGATAGTAGAAAGTCACAATCTCCCTGCAAACCTCGTGTGCCTTGACATGAAAGGTTATGATGCCATTTTAGGGGTAGATTGGCTTGTAGAACACGATGCTTACATCAATTTCTGAAATAGGATAATATCCTTTCGAAAACCTGGTCTTCGAGATTCTCTTTTCTTGGCATCAAATACAAGAAACACCCCACTATTATATCCTCACTTCACGCTTGCAAACTTATCTCGCGAGGATGTGAAGCTTTCCTTGCTTCTGCCATTATTTCAAAATCCAAGGATATTATTATAGCAGACATCCCTATTGTAAATGAGTTCCCAGATGTATTTCCATCCGAACTACCCATTTTACCACCCGAGAGGGAAGTGAACTTCACAATCAAACTCATTCCAGGAGCAGCACCTGTTTCTATAGCCCCTTACAGGATGTCCCCCACATAACTCAAAGAACTGAAAAGGTAGTTGCAAGAACTACTAGACAAGGGTTTTATCAGACCTAGCACATCCCCTTGGGGTGCGCCGGTTTTATTTGTCAAGAAGAAGGATGGTTCTCTCAGGCTATGCATCGATTACCGGCGACTGAATCAACTGACAATTAAAAACAAGTATCCATTACCGCGTATTGATGAGCTCTTCGATCAGCTTTCGAGAGCAGACTATTTTTCTAAGATTAGCATTAGATTAGGTTATCATCAACTTAGAATCAAAGAAGAAGATATTTATAAATTGGCTTTTCGAAGTCATTATGGCCACTATGAATTCGTGGTAATGCCATTTGGGTTAACTAATGCCTTAGCAGCATTTATGCAACTTATGAACAGTGTCTTCCAGCCATACCTGGATCGATTCATTGTCGTCTTCATCGATGATATCCTGATATACTCCAAGATAAAAGAAGAACATGAAGAACATTTGAAAATAGCTTTGCAAACACTTAGAGAACACAAGCTTTATGCCAAACTCAATAAGTGTGAATTCTGACTCGAGGAAGTCTCATTCCTAGGCCACATTATTTCAAAAGAAGGTATTGATGTGGATCCTTCTAAGGTAGAAGCTGTCAAGAATTAGAGTCGACCTACGACTGTGTCTGAAGTAAGAAACTTTCTGGGTCTAGCTGGTTATTATAGAAGATTCATTAAGTACTTCTCAAAGATAGCAGTCCCTTTAACAAGACTCACCAGAAAAGAAAATCCTTTTGTCTGGTCAGAGGAATGTGAGAAGAATTTCCAAACTCTTAAGAATCATCTTACAACAGCCCATGTTTTGTCACTACCAATGGAGGGTGGTGGATTTGAGGTATATACGGATGCGTCTGGAATTGGTTTAGGATGTGTCCTTATGCAGAATGGAAAGGTAATTTGCTATTCTTAAAGACAATTGAAACGTCACGAAGAAAATTATCCTGTACATGATTTAGAACTAGCAGCAGTTATTTTCGCCTTAAAGATTTGGCGTCATTATCTTTATGGAGAAAAGTTTACGATCTACTCAGACCACAAGAGCTTGAAATATTTATTCTCTCAAAAGGAGCTTAACATGAGGCAAAGGAGGTGGTTAGAACATCTCAAGGACTTTGATTTTGCTATTCAATATCATCCTGGCAAGGCAAATGCTGTAGCAGATGCACTCAGCAGAAAACCAATGGGTATGTTATCAAGTCTCATGATTAGTGTAACTAACCTTATTCCTCAATTTGCTCAGTTGAATTTAGATGTTGACATTAATGAAGAAGATTGCTTCAAAGCTAATATCCGAGCTCAACCTACATTAATAGAGGATTTGGCCAAATTACAAGAGGATGATCTAGTTTTACTGGAAATTAAGGCCAATATTGAACAAAGGCCGGATTTTTCTACTTCTAATGATGGAAGATTGCTATTCAAGGGCCGAATGTGTATACCGGATCATGAGGATACAAAGAAATTGATCCTAGAAGAAGCACATAAATCAAAGTACACCATTCATCTAGGAGGTACAAAAATGTATTAGGATCTCAAAATAAACTTTTGGTGGCCCAATATGAAGAGGGAAATAGCTGACTTCGTGTCTCGTTGTCTAACCTGCCAACAAGTTAAAGATGAACATTTTAGATCTGCAGGTAAATTACATCCCTTAAATATTCCCGAATGGAAATGGGAGAGCATAGGGATGGACTTCATTATGGGTTTACCTAAGACAAGAGGTGGACATGATGGCATATGGGTAATCATAGATCGATTGACTAAATCTACACACTTCATACCAATAAAGAGTCGATGGTCGTGGATATTCTAGCAGCATTGTACATAAAGGAAATTGTCAAATTACATGGTGTCCCCGTCACTATTGTATCAGATAGAGATCCCCGATTCACATCACAGTTCTGCAAAGGTCTACAACATTCACTAGGGACCAGATTAAATTTTAGCACAACCTTTCATCCACAAACTGATGGTCAGACGGAAAGAACAAATCAAGTGGTAGAAGACATACTCAGGGCTTGTGTCATCTATTTTGGAGGAAGTTGGCATGATCACTTGCCTCTGGTGGAATTTGCATATAATAACAGCTATCAAGCAAGCATACAAATGGCACCTTTTGAAGCTCTATATGGGAAAAGTTGTCGATCTCCAATATGTTAGAATGAAATAGGGGAAAAGCAATTTTTAGGCCCCGACCTTGTCAGGGATTCTACGGAGAAAATCAAGCTCATTCAAGAGAGAATGAAAATGGCACAAGATAGACAAAAGTCTTATGCCGACAATCGAAGGTGTGACTTGGAGTTTCAGGTAGGAGATCATGTATATTTAAAAGTTTCCCCTTGTCGTGGTATTCGAAGATTTGGCATTAAAGGAAAGCTAACTCCAAGGTTCATTGGCCCATTTGAAATTCTTGAAAGGATCGGTGAAGTGGCTTATAGATTGGCTTTACCTCCACAATTAGCAGGAGTTCATGACGTATTTCACGTCTCCATGCTGAAGAAATATGTATACGATCTTGACCATATTATCACTTATGACAATCTGGAGATTCAGAAGGATATGACATATGAGAAAACGCCAATAAAGATTTTGGATCGGGAAGTGCGTCAACTAAGAAATAAGGTTATCCCTATGGTAAAAATTCAATGGAAGAAAATATGGCCATACGAAGCAACATGGGAAACCGAAGCAGCCCTGAGAAAAAGATTTCTAGAATTATTTAACTGTAAGTACACTCTCCACAATCCATGTCTTGAATTTGGGGACCAAATTCTTCTAAGTGGGGGAGGGTGTAGTGCCCCAGAATTTTATATAAATATTTTTCTAGAATTTATAAAGGCCTAAATATATTAATAAATGGATTTTTGAGACTAATAAGTCATTAAAGGCCCAATTAGGGTAAATAATTAACCAAGCCTAAGTACACATCATCTAAGGCCCAAAAACCATTAAGTTTGGCCCATGTTCTAGAAGGTTATTTAGATTATTTAAGGATAAAAATAAATTATATAGATAATTATATGGATAAATGAATAAAAGAGTTTTATTAATTTAGAACTCTGCATACGTTGACTGTAACGGTCTATCGCGAGACCGTCACATTCACCTAACGCGCCTGCGTTCGACCGTTACACTCTGCAGATTCCGTAAGAGGAAGAAGTTGTAAAAGGTGGAAACTTGATGATCTTATCCACTAGGGATCGACTTGAGATAGTTCATAACACCACTAAGGACTCCTAGAGATCAGGTTTTAACAGATTAACGACTCTAGAATCGATCTAATCTTCAAACCCTAGCCAAAACCCTATAAATAGGACCTAGTTCTGAACTGTGCGACCCTTACTTTTGGCTCGCAAGGAATCAAGGTAAGGAGGTGTAATCTTGGGTAAGTTCTTTAGAAGTATTTGTTTACAATACTTTAGACTAACTCCTCTCCAAATTTCACAGCTTTAGGTCAAGAGGTCGTGGAGTTAGAGCCCAAGAAAGTTGCTGAAAAATCACAGGAAGAAGGGAACTAGGATTCGGTGTTCAGACCATAATTGGAAGTTTGAAGCCTAGACAAGAGGAAGGTTATCTCATGAACGGCAAAAACAACTTGATAGGACTATAAGCCTTCTGGTTTGATTGAATTTCATGCATAGTAGAGCATCAATTTCATGTTTTACTAGTTCCATGCATTACATGCATCTCTTAACCCTAAATTGAGAACTTGAAACATGTTATTCATCTATTCATGGTCACATATGCATGTAGATAGCCTATCCTTCTTTATCATGCCTAGAAACTCATGGTGTTTTGATTATAGACATGATGTGAGTTAATCTCTTATGTTTCATATTGCTTTCTGTTAGCAGACACTCTGACGCGTCACAGTTGGACTGTCACATTCATGTAACGGCCTTACTATGAGCCGTCACAGTCTCTGTGGTATATGAGTTACTCTGTTAACTCTGACGCGCCAATACAGACATGTTACATAAGGGTAACGAATGTTCTCTGACCGTCACAATCACTGTGACGCCCCACTTCTAGACCGTCAGAGGCTATGTTACGTCAACCCTAGACAGAATATGATTTGTCAATATTACTTATTATTAAGCCTAGTTACCTAAGTTTTAAACCTAATTACGTGACTTCGAGATTATTTAAGCGTTCATGATAGGAAATGCATGTTTTGATATCTCACTATTACTTTGAGTTATATTAATTTCATGAACCCAAAACTCCATAGTTTTGTAATTTGAAACATGATTTTGAATGATGTATCAATAGAGTTTTAGCATGGTTTCGCATCGATATATGTCTATATATATATTCTTTTCCTATCTATAGAGTCGTTCTATAAGTACATGGCACATACTCCAGTGTGTTGACCATTAGTTCACTTGTGCACTATAGGAACACAATCTTGGACTTGAGGACCTCTCTATTGGATATTCCTTCCAATGGACTAGAAAATCTTGTTTCAAGGCCTCCGTAATTCTCTGCGAGCCTGGGATTCCCACTAGGACGCCGAGTTGGTTGTACCATTAAAACCCATTAACTAGAATACACTATCGTTATTTTCTGATTCTAGTAATGTAACGGCCTTTTATTGGACCGTCAGGCTCATGTAACGGCCCAATATACGACCGTCACATTCATCTGAGGTTGAATTCTTGATTCTGGATTCAGACAAATGTAACGGTCCTATACTAGACCGTCACACAATGTAACGGCCCAGTGAATGACCGTCACATGACTTGAATATCTCAACCCAAGGTTTGACCAAGGGTTGACATTTAAATGTTTCTAGATAAACCTTGATGATCTAGAACCTATCATATTGCTTAATAGACTTAATATAATGAATGAAAGTTAAGAGAATATACTGTTATGCTGCCGATTTATTTTCATAAGCATAGCGTAGTCTAAGTCATTCTTGATCTCATATATTCAAATTGAAGCGTTCATTCATTGATTTTCATTATTTGGAATTGTTATATTCTTGGCCATACTTTACTGTTACATGCGTGGAAGTAGCTTAATTTATACCTGAAGATGCGATCGAGCACTGATTGTGCTCAAGGGCTCCATGCTAGTCCCCTCGGCTGATTGCCGGAAACATACTATTTTATAAACCATGGGGTATGATGCTACTGGCGTCGCATTGCGCTGGGAGTACTATTTCTATAAATAAGTGAAGATTCACGACACGACATGACATTCTTACTTGATATTGCACAGAAATTCACGAAGCACTTACTCATAAGCATAAGATGGTAAAGTGATGAATATGTGGCTTGCTAGTACATTCTCGATATATTCTTGTTCATGAAAGGCCAATATCATGTTCTTGTTCTATTCTTGCTAGTTCATTCTTGTTCTCATTCCATCTTATATGATTGTCTTGTTACTTTGATTTAATCACGTGATCATTGCATTGCATGATTTTACCTTATTTCTTTAGAGCAAAAATATTAATCACTTTTATAGTGCCTTCATGTTGATGCGAAGATACCTACTGGGCAAGTGTGCTCATTACCTATTTCCAATCTTTTTCAGGAAATGAAAGTGAGTCAGGTTCAGATTCGGATTATTCAAGTAGCGGATCCGAGAGTGATTAAAGATGAGCGAAGACTTAGGAAGTCTATAATGTCTAGATTGAGTCAATGTAATTTTCCTATTTCTTGAGTCTAGTAGAATGAAAGATGATGGAAAGTGGTTGTATTTCGAGTATTGATCATGAAATAAAGTTGGAGTTTGATTAAATTCTGTGCAATTACATTTATGTGTGTGATCGTATTGCGCTCTGGTCGTTCTTACTTGCAAGAGGCTTACCATGCCGGCTGTTCGTGCTCCCCGAGCGAGTCTTCCGCTGTAATAAAAGCTCGGGGCGTGACACCCGGGCTACCATAGGCAGGGTGGAACTAACCAGAGTCCAGCCCACTGTCTACTGGTCGGCCTAGGGTCTACTGGACTGATCAAATCAGGGTTTGGCCGAAGATGGATCAAGGATAATTGGCCAAGACAAGTTGGCATAAGCCAGGTATGAACGGTCGATATTGGCCCGTTCATGGGTATATGCGGTCTACCAATAGCCGCGCAAGTCTCTGTTAATCTAATTCGGATTAACTCAAATAACAGAGGTTCGATTGAGTCTAAATCAAAACTAGGGGATACAATGGTTCAAGATTAAGGTTATCACATATATGAACCTAATAGCCATTTCAATTATGAAGGATTTACAATTAAAATTGACATTCATTGGCAAGATGAATCAAGATCAAGCTCAATTTAAATAAATCAACAAGAATTATTTACTACCATGAATTACAGTTTATTAGGTGTGTTTCTAACATGCAATTAACCACTAATCTACTAACATAACATGATGTACGATAATTACAATTAATCTATTCTGTTACAGATGTGCGAACGGTTCTGGACCTTACATCCCCTTGAACGGTCATGGACTGGCCGCACACGTCCCCTCAGATCCGAAGACCTGCTGGATATGGACGGTTGGTAATGTGCCGCATGGAGAGATGTGCGGTCCGAAACTGGCCGCAGGAAATACATGCGGTTATAGGTAGGCCGCACGTTCCATGGAAACGACCAATAATCGAAAGCTATAAACGGTCAACATAGGGCCGCCTGTCTGGGATGTGCGGTCTATCGTGTGGCCGCACATGTCCAAACAAGTCGCTGCCCCTTCGCCGTGCCCGACTCCGGCGAGGTTTCTAGGGTCAAATTAAAACCTGAAATTCGCACGATATAAAGCATGAAATTTGGGGGTTTTACTATCAAAAGAAAGAGCACGAAAAACTATACAAGATGTATGAATCAATTTTATGTTTACAGCCTGAAATCACTACTTAATCGAAAGGGAACAATTATAACCCTAGATGTGGCATGCTTCTACTAAAACCTAAAATTCTCATAGGATACTTGATGAAATTTAGGGATTTCTACATCAATGAAAAGCTAACACGATGCTACTTCTAACCATATATTATTTGTAGGGTTTGGCTTGCTATCACCTACCTGAATCAGATGAAGAAGGAAGGGGAAAGAAAACCAAGGACGCCGGTACACGCAGCCACTAATCGCTCGAGATCTCCCTCGATCTAACTCCTCTGTAGCCGCCGCTGGTTCTAAATGATTCTAGGGTTAGAGAGCTTCATTTTAATAGGTCACACACCTTCTGGAGGCTTCTATGCACGGAGTATTCGTCCACGCATGTCGAGTCCATGTGAACGCCGCCGCAAATGTTGACGCGCCAAAACTCCGTCGAATGCATCTCTTAGGGTTAGGGTTTCGAGAGATTAAGAGAGGGTAAATGATCCTCTCATCCTGGCCTTTCATTTGTCACCGATTTGGGCTCATTTGATGGAGTATTGGGCTCGAATTTGGCGTTTCAAGGTATGGTTAACTAAGTGTTAACTTTGGGCTTAATCCACTAATTCGGCCTACTTGCATATTTTATTTGGGTTGGCCACAGAAGACAAGTTTTTTAAACGTGTTATCCTTTACAAGAATATAATTTTTCTAGATTTTTATAAAATAGTCTAAATATAACACATTCTATTTATTAAGGAATTATTCTAATTAATTTCTAATTAATTTCTAAAAGAAATCGGGGTATTACAGGTCCACCCTGAGGCTCGGAAGTGGAAAGCTCGGACGGTCTGCCCCCGACACCCTCGGCGACGGCCGACCCCGGCATTGACCCCACCGGCGTGGGAACTGCCTCGGTTGCGCGCCCTCCCGAGGTATCCGGAGCTGGTGACCCCTCGGACGAAGAGTCCCCCTAGTCTCCTTCCTCCGACGCTGAACCAGAGGAACCGGAGGATGACAAATCTGAGTCATAGCATTGCCCGGATGGAAAATTGATTGTCTCGGACGCCTGCTCCTCCGCATAAGAGATGGCCCGGTCATAGCCTTGCTTGAATCCCTTGCGGATGCCCCAGCGAAGTGCTGACTCATAGTAGGCGAGGGAAGCCTCCTTGAGGTCGACCTCGTAGGCCTCCGAGCGTTTGTATTGCTCGAGTGCCTCCGCCCCGGCCGATTCCACCCTACCAGCGAGTTCGGCCTTCTCCCGCTCCGCCTCGGCCAATCTCCACTCTGCCTCGGCTGACCGCTTCTCCGCCTCGGCCCGATCAGCCTCGGCCTCGCGCCGAAGGCGCATGGCTTCCTCCGCCCGGCCCAATAGCTTGGTGTGCTCGGCCTCCCACTGGCCGTCTAGCTCGGTACGGGCCACGTGCTCCTCCTCCAGAAGCCGGCTCTTCCTCTCGAGCGGCTCGCGGGCCTGAGTCATTTGTTTAGAGCTGGCTCACCCTCGCCAACTCCTTGACTGTGAAGAGCTCCCGTCGAAGCCCGTCACGCTCCTCGGTGAGCTGAGCCATCTTTCTATCAGACCCACCAAGGGTCCAGGCAAGGGTCGCCCGCTCCGACTCCGACCAAGTGTAAGCTTCAGCCAGAGTGGCCCCCATCTGGCCCAAGACCAATCCGCCCTCCACAACCAGCTCCTCCGTGGACTGGCGATGCTTCAGCAAGATGGCAGCATACTCCTCCACATCCGAAGAGAACTCTTCTTGCCTCAGAGGGATGTTTGGATGGAAATTGGGGATTACGGGACAGCTCCAAGTCTCCTCCACCGAAAAAATCCCTACCCAGAAGAACTGAGTCTTCCATCCCTGTGGGAAGAGTCCTTCGCAGCTAGGGAGACACAGCTCCTGTTCCATCTCGCCTGGATGAAATAGAAGCCCTTCCTGGCCGAGGAATGTGCCTTCAACTCGAAAAAATAATGGAAGAGATCCAAGGAAGGAGGAACCCCGCATTGGCGGCAGAGGATGCGAAAGGCGGAGAGAAGAAGATAAGAGTTGGCCACAAACTGTATGGGAGCCAACTTAAAGAAATCAAGAAGCTTCAGAACAAAGGGCTTGAAGGGAAGGCGGAAACCATTCTTCCACGACAGAAGGAAGGAGCAGATATGGCCCGTACGAGAATCCAAGCTCGTCTCGTGCGAGGCAACCGCGGCAAAGTAAAACTTATAGGGCAGATAAAACTGGTGCTCCAGCCGTTTCACCTCCGCCTCCCCCAGCTCGCTGTAGTTTGGAGCCGGCGGTATCACCATCGCCCTCGCCTCAGGCTCACCCTCCCACTCTTCGACCTCCGGACACTGGTCCGCCATGGGATCTGAAGAGGAGCTTGAAGAGAAATGCTCCCGAGACTCCGGAGATTCTGTAGGAAGAGGAAGCTGTCTAACCGCCTCCGCGGTTATCTCCGCCAACTCTGTGAACGCCGCTGCAAGCCTCTGCTCTTCCATCGTGTCCTCACGACGCATCAAAGAGCCCCAAAGGCAAGCACGAAGGAGAGTAAAAACCCTAAAACGGAGGGAGTCTGGAACGACAACAAGCGCACAACGCCTATATTCCCACGAGGAAGGCGGTGTGTCGTTTCGACCTCCGAGAAAAGGGGGGCCCTTCATTTCAAATCCGTCAGGATTATTATTATTACGAGCCTAGGTGACCACGACACGTGGCTTCTTAACACCGCCAGATCTCCACCCACCCAGCCACGCTGGTCCAAAACCCTAACGGCTACTCTTCCGAGCCTACCAAGGCTCCGGAGTAGGAGGGGGACAAGTGGAGAGGAGATTTTCTGTAGCCCATCTAAGAGCGGCCGAACCAAGTCCAGCAAGACCAAACGAGGCCCAGCTCATCTAAGTGACAGCCCCGCAGGGCCCACTTAGCATAAAAGCCCAATAAGATCACTCGGGATCAAGCCCTTCCTCGGCGGCCATTAGGCTCGGAAGGCCTGAGCGTCGGTCCGGTCGGAGGAAGACCCAAGCCTGACATATCCCCCTCGCCAGGATAAAGGCTAGCGCCCCGCGCCCACTCCGACCGAGCCTCACCCGAGCTATGCCGATCGCCCGGATAAGGGTTGGCACTCTTCATGCTTGGGTCGACCTACGATTGCTTATCCACGCTGCCGTTGAGATCCCTTTATGAGCAGGAGTTCACAAAGATAAGGGACCCATGAGTCCTCAAGGTTATAAAGAGCACACGATGAGGACGTAAAGAGCCCACGTCGAGGACGTAACCCCCGCCTGGAACTCCTCAGCTTACACGACTCATGAGGCTAGCGCACTATTTAAACCGGGGACTCCCTCCAGCAAACGGTAAGGCCTACACACGCCTAAAACTCCCTGAGCAGAAACCACTTCACCACCTTGGTGGAGAGGGATCTCGTGCATCTCCTTCCTCCTCCCTTCATAGCTTCCACCACTGCTCCACTGACTTAGGCATCGGAGGGTTTTCCCCAGGGATCCTCCCCTGGGTCCCCTGATCTGTTTCCCTTCCTTATAGTTCACTGATCGATGATCATCCCCCAGCTCAGGACTAGCGCGAGATCGCCCCTCTTCGGATTGTATTTGCGTTCTCATATGTGCATTCTAGGCGCATGACAAGCCCATATATGGATTAAACTCGGTGAGGCTATCCATGATTTTCCATGCATAATTGAGCTCTTATCAACCTTAAAAACTGAAATTTCCATCATTGTAGGGGAAGAGTCGACTCAGGAAGTCGACCCCTCCTGGGCTAGCTTCTGTCTGAGGGCCTACGTCGACTCAGCCTTTGTCTGGGTCGACGCAGTGAATTCGCGTCCACTCAGGTGGATGCCATTTAATTAACGCCTTCTCAGAGAGGCGCTAATTCTCTAATTTAAATTTTAACTTAAAAAAATAAAAAAATCCAAAATTAACATATGTTTAGAAAGACACTGATTAATCGGCGCCTTTCTGAAGAGCTGCCAATTCGTCATTTTAAAAATTCAAGTAAAAATAGAAAAAAAACCCAGAAATAGAGTCCGATCAAGGGACGCCAATTCTTTAATTGGCGTCCACCTGACGGTCACAAGTTCTTAAAAATTCCAAAAAATGACAAATGATGAATTGCAATGCTTAAACACGGATATAATAACGCTGTTAAAAATAATAAAAATATATATGATAATCATATAAAGAAATCTACATACCACCCTCGTTAAGAAACCTAACAGCATTTTGTCCTTGCGAGACATGCTCGACCCTAGGGATCACCCCCATTATGGTCATGGCCTGACTCTGCTCCGTGCCAAAACCTTATTGAAGTTGACTCGTTTTGATTGGGATTTAACTTTGCTTCTCTGTTCTCTTCCCATATTAAATTTGTCGTACCCCAGCATACATTTGTCCCGGTATTATACGTATACTCGAGATATTCTCAATCCGGACTCCCATCCGAATATGAAATGGTCAATGTATGACCGGCATGATTTTGAATACTATCCTGCACCCTAATGTAGGGGATTTTAATAATTTCAACCCAACTTTCATTCATTAACGAAAAAATATCTTTATGCCATTTGGCCCATTATCTTGGCCATTAATCAATGGTTTTCCATTCTCCGAGGGGATGTAATTAACGACGTGACCTTTATGGCGTGGCAGGTCTCTAGTCCTGACCCGATACCCACAATCGTATGGTTAGTCAGACGGAGCGCACCACAGACTTTGGACCCCTCCAGTCTCGGAGCCTGAACACATTTGTGACATATGTGACTGGCATGCCCTCGCACTTGATAAACTGATAAACGATATAACGATATCCCAATATAAGAGAAATCAAGTGTGTCCAACAAGTTGACACGCCTGGTGGGACTGATGACCACCTTTCATCTTTGTACCAAGATTTGGGGCCTCATGGCCTCTTCTTAAAATTCTAACCCTTCCTCAATTTCAAATTGCAGGGGTTGAATTTTGTAGCAACCCGAAAATCAAGAAAGAGACTAAATAATAATGACTATATTATATTAGTCATATAACAATTATGGAAAATAAAATTTTGATGAAAGTAAAATAGAAATAGTTAAATGGGCATTGATATTTAGTTAATGGGCTTTAAAACCCACTGCAAATAAATCTTAAATATAAAACCAATTAATGTGTAGCACCCCAGATAAAATTATAGGGAATAAAAATTTCCTAAATA
Organism: Amorphophallus konjac; assembly: GCA_022559845.1. NCBI lineage: Eukaryota > Viridiplantae > Streptophyta > Magnoliopsida > Alismatales > Araceae > Amorphophallus > Amorphophallus konjac. The sequence continues at coordinate 188,528,951 of CM040120.1, forward strand.
AATTAAACATAATAAATTCTTTAATTAATTAAACAAGGGGCCAATTGAAAATAAAATACATAATATCCAACCCACAACCATCACCTATGGGCCTTCAACCCATACACAATAAAAGGCCTTACCCTTTATATAAATGGGTCTTATTAATAATAGCCCATAACCCTTCCCATGTCAAAAGATGTGTAGGGTATATACATATTAAGGGTGGGTTCAAAAAGCCCAACCTTTATCACATTCGAAGCTTGGTTGGAGTTAGGGTTCAAACGAAACAAAGAGAGCAGTAGTGGATATAGCAAGAGTAGGATTAGCAAGGGAAGGTTTTAACCTACTAGGACTCTACGTAGAAAAATTGAATCCCACTAGGATCCTTAGGCGTTCAAAGGACTCCTTCTCTATAAATACCCTACCCCGTCGAACAAGCAAAAGCTACTATTGTTGCTCGTTCTGCTTCCCTCTACGTCGACGTCTTTCTCCCGTACGTGAAGGAAGGAAGCTACTTCTTCCTTCATGTTCCTACTGCTGCATCTTCTTCCTCCTGCTGTCGTGCGTGAAGGGGGAAGGCTGTTGCTCTTCTTCTTTCTTCATCATCCCTACTGCGGTTGCTGCTGTTCCAGTTGTCATTCTTCTTCCATATTTCTCTATTCGTTTTTCCGTTCAATCCCAAACAGGTAGGTTTTCTCAAGAACTAAAGCCTAAGATTATAGTAATAGGTATTGCATGCATATAAACCATGATATCCTGATCATATATTACCTCCATGATCCCTGTTTTCTTCAGTTTTGCGTAGAATGGAGTTTTCTGTTTCATATGAAAATAGCGGCCGGAGCAGTGGTCGCAGATTAATGGATGACCATGCGGACATGCGCTAATTCTTGAATGGGCGATAGTCTTCTGGCCGCCAATTAATGAGCGACGAACTCACTAACGCTATTTACTTATGCCGAATTAATAATTGGCACATATTTAAAATTAAATAACTATGAAACATGATGTATAAAAATTACTATGAGCATGTTCTTAGGATCTCCATAATTTTCTTTGCATGACCATGTCTTTAGTTTCTTGAAAATCCTGATAAACATCAACATGCTACTATTCATGCTAAACTTAAGAAAATGAATAGTGTTTTGTCTCTGTGAACGTATGCAAGGGATGCGTAGCAGAGTGTAGCACTGGAACAAATTGGCGACCATGACTGTGTCGCATATTAAAGAACCTAAGCCCTTCTAGAAAGGTGCCTTTTCTTGTGGAAAAGAATTAGCGACCTCTGAGAAGGTGCTATTTCCTGGATTGTATATATATATGAATATAATAAATAAAAGAAATGGCATCGTACCTCAAGGCGCAGATTTATGATACTGCGCCTCTCCGAAGAGTCACCATTTTTCTGGTGATTAAAGTAAATTCTAAAAATTATATGAATTAACGTCAACACAGTGGGCGCTAATTCTAATTAGCGGCCACTGCTAGGATGTAGTTTTCTGTGACAGCTTTCATCGCGTGTTTTCCTCGATCCTATACTGTCGGATCTCATTGGCACCATTGTCTCACGTTCGAGACTTGGTCCCTGTTTTGTTTTGACGCTTACACTCAACTCTTGGTGATGATTGGACTTTCTGCGGGATATTTCTTCCTTCAGACTGGTACTTTCATCATTGTGACCTCCGTAAGTCTACGCTAGTCTTGGATTCTCTCAAGGCAACTGAGCTGGTTGTATCCTAAAAACTTTGAACCATTGATTGTCACGTCAATCTGACGAAACGTGATAGAGCGCTATTTCTGGCCTCTGTGAGAAGTCTGTCTCTGTCTGGAATTGGCGACTATATAGTTGACGCCAAGTGAATTAGCGACCACTTAAAGTGACGCTATTTCTTCGTGTCTGTACTGTTCCCAGAATTAGCGGCCACTCTAGTGGGCGTCAATTCTGGAATTGGTGGAGGTCTGAGTGGACGACAATTACCCAGTTTCACGAATTGTCATGGTTTTTACGAGAGACTTGTCGCTATGTCATACTTGTCCAAAGTTCTATCCTTGAACTCCTTATTCTGTTAATCCATCTTATATTTCTACAATGGCTTATTCCTTCGGAATTCTATTGTCTATAACTATAGTGAATGTCAAAATATTTACATGACTCAATGCTTGGCGCTAATGGGGCCTGATCTGGTCCTTGGAGAAGCACCCAAAAGTACTTGTGCCTATGGGAGCTATATTGATCACGGTGTGGCATTGCACCGAAGTGCATGACTTTCTAGATTATGATATTCCACGATCTCGTGCTTGACTTGACCTGACATGACATGACTTGCGTGGCCCAGAATGGGTTTTTACTTGCTACATTACATAGCCAATTCCCGTGACCTGACTTGCTACTACATGCTTGAAATTCTTGATAGCTCTACATAACTATCTTGGAACTTGCTAGTTCGTCTATATTACTTCTCGTTATTTCACTCTTGACAGTATCTTGTGTTCATGCATATCTATACTTGCATTCATGTAATATGTTATTTACTTAAAGCAAGCTTGTTCTTGAGATATAATCCCTACTGAGCGTTCGCTCACCTTAGTGTTTTCCCCTATTTTCAGGTAATTTCGATGACGAAGATCATTCGTATGGGGATGGACACGAGTGAAGAGAGTAGAGCTGTCCCGATCATTGAAGCTATTACCTAGTCGTGTCTTTTCCTATTTTTCTTGAGTCATTATTGTAATTTTTCTTTTATTGAGTCTAGAATGTCATTTAGTACTCTTTTCCTTTGAAGGATTATGTAATGGAGTTATTTGATGGTAATAATGAATAAATTGGATTTGGTATTATCTTGCTTGGCGCACTCTGTCTTATGTGTCGAATTATCTCGTGCTCTGATTGACATGATTGATATAAACTCATCATGCATGCCAAGTTCCTTCCGCGCTCAGGGCATGACATTTTTTGTAGTATCATAGCCTAGGTTATTCAAGTTACCTAGGAACGCAAGTCCAAAGATAGGTTATTTCTAATACCCGGTGAGGTTGCGTAGAGCCATGGGTTAAGTCAACATAGGACGTTCAACCCCGTAGTGAAAACACATAACTATTTAAACTTAAATTCTCTTGTAGGACCATGGCCACCGAGAGAGCATAGTGGCGCGATATGCAACGCACCGTTCAAGGCCTTACACAAGCTCTACAACAAGGGACGCAAGGGGGGATGAATCATGGAGCAGGTGATCTCCACCGTAGTTTCCACAACATGAACTCGCTAAAGTTCACTGGCTCGTCCGACCCCGATGATGCCGAAAACTGGGTAAAGGAGATATAAAGGATATTTCGTGTAATGTAATGCACGGATGAAGAAAAGGTGTTATTAGCCACATTCCAATTAAGATGTGATGCCCGATTCTGGTGGGAATCAGTGGAGGCTACCTTACCCCATGAGTAAGTTACATGGGGTGAATTTGTTGATCATTTCAACAACAAATATTTCTCGGATCGTATCCAAGAGAAGAAAGCCATGGAGTTTGCCGCGCTTAAGCAAAGGACTTTATCGATGGCCGAGTATGAGGCCCAATTCTCCCAGCTATCAAGGTATGCACTGCACCTAGTGTGTACCGATAAGATGAAGGCTCGGAGATTTCTTAATGGGCTTCAGCCACAATACATCACTCAACTGGCACCGATGGACATTCAAGTCTATTTGGAGATGGTAAGGTGAGCCCAGTTGTTAGAAGATGCCACGGAGCTGTCCGACCAGATCCGTGGGAGAGAAAAGTAGGAGCACATTTGATGAGGGACGGACAGCGGACTCGACTCCAAGTTGATATGCGATCCTTGGACTCTAGACAAGCTCGCGATCGTCCCTAAGCGAGGGATGCGTGGTTGAGAAACAAGCAGTGAGCTAGGGTGGTCGGCTGTCTCTAGTGCCCGGATGGGGTCACGGGACGGGTCTCGCTCTCTCGCTCGCAGTAGTGAATAACAAAATATACTGGCTAAGATCCTAACATGCTCTCTAGAAGCGGCATATAGAAGTAAATACGAGTAAAGTAAGATGCCGAGAGAGGAGTGGACACGATACCTCTACGCTCCGGGCGTTGGGAAGGCGATCCCGGCCAAGTACGGTAACTCCCGGTTAAATAATCAATCAATAATTTACAGAAATGATTTCTACTGCCTACTCCACGCAGGGAGGTAATGGGCTACAAGTGGGGCCCGGGAGGACCGATCTTGGGTTGACGGGCAGCACTTTGGACACTCCGTCGGCGCGGCTCGGATGGCACAAGCTGCTAGTTGTGGGCCCACGTGCTGATCGGTGGGGCCGAGTGGGCCCGGAGTGGCACCGCTGTGACGGGGGTGCCTGGAGGGACGATCCATGGGAAGGGATTGTACGGGTTCACCCTTTGGAAGGCGAGTCTATTCTGATCTCCAAGTGTTGGAGTTCCTGCCCACGGATCTGAATTGTCGTTTCAGACCCGTGCGACCCGACGAAATCTGCTACTGCGATCAATCCCGACGTCAGATCGACGCGAAATTGGTGCCATTGGAAAGCTGATTCGAAACACTTCGACCAAGGACTGTGGCAGGAATTTTGGTGGCTCTGAATTTTTCGTGGTGGATTTATGAACAGACTGACTTACAGACTCAGAAAAGTCAGGACAAAAATGGATTTTTCCTGTGAACAGGCGTTGACCGTGACTCAAACTTCAGATCTGGGGGTTGGACTCTTCATAAAAGTTGGAGAAGGGGAAGTATGGAAGACGGGGATATTTTTTGTAGAATTTATGGTGGAGGTTTGGTTGGGGAAATGGATTTTCTAACACTGGTAGGTCGGATCTGAACTGCACAGGACAGTACATATTTTTGACTGAGTTTTAATTTTTTGGTGGGGAAAAAGAACATCTAAAATCAAGGGAAAATTTATGGAGAGGGTCTTTGGTGGGCAGAATACCCAGTCCAAATTTGGACTCAATCATAAAAGCGGAAGGTGGTCGAACTGAGGAAAAACTAGGTTGCTATGACACAAAATAGAACACTGGCAGATCTGGGAGGCTGGGAAACACGAAATGGGAAAAATAGAAAACGATGGCTAGAAAATAGAAAACTTTTTTGGGAGAGGGTATTTGCGTGGGGAACCTACCCTAAAAATTTGGGCTCCAGAAGATCTGTGGATTCGGAGTTAAAAATCGGACATGGGGGGTCTGTCCTGATTTGGACAGAACTCCGGCGGCAAGGCGGTGGCGGCGTGACGGCGGCTCGATGGCGGTGGCGGTGGCGGTGCTGAGCTTCACACTCAGGGAGGTGGTGGAGGAGAGGTTTCACACCTCTGAAAGGAGAGCTCTCACAACTCTAGAGGGGGAGAGAGGGGTGCCCTTGGGCAAATGAGCACAAATGGAATTGTTCTCACATTAATGCTAAGTAATTCATAAATTACAAGGTATTTATAAGAAATGTAAAATGACCTAAACTAACCTCAGATCTAAATTAGGGGAGGGGAAAATGGGGGAGTTCACATTTAATTCTTCATGTGGTTTGGAACCAAATAAAATAAAACTACAAAATCTATTAAACAACTATAAAAGGGGGCGCCCCCTTGCCTTCCAAGGGTTGGAATTTTGAATTTTGTAACCCTTTGTCCCCTTGAATTGTCAAGCCATCTAGAAGCCCACCTTGGACCTTTGACTGGCCCCACATGGGCCCTAAGGCTTAGGTGGATCAATGGGGAAGGAGATGGGGGCCCCTTGCTAGTCCTACTAGACTTTTACATAAAAACCCAAAGATCCTTAAGGAATAACAAATTGGCTTATAAAGCCTTACAATTGCAAACCTACTTCCCAAGGATATAAATGCAAACTAAAAGGATACAAATGCAAACTAAAAAGTTAGTGCCCGGTGTTGATTCCCATCAATTCTCCCCGGGTGGGAAGAACTAGACCCCGTCGAGTAAGGGCTGCGGCTGCTCAAGTAGCTCCTGCGGATCTGTCACCGAACCTGGAAGTGCGGAGTACGCTCCACTCCAGCTAATTGACACCTGCTCATCCCGTATAGATTCGATATGCACTTGCTGCTGGGGAATGAGGCTAGAGGTGGGCACTCCGGGGTGGGGTCACTCTCAAATGAGGGAGGCGGCTCAAAGACTCACTAGGAATCACTGATGGGTCCCTATATGTGACTAGATCCGATATGTGGAGGTAGATCTGATCCCAAAGTCTGACAAGTCTCGCACTCGAAAGGGGCTGATAACGAGAGTGTACAAAGGACCAACTCGACTCGATGTATGCATAGACACACAAGATCCTAGACAAACCTATTGTCAGTCTGACCCATACACATGCAAGGGTAGACCAGGACACCCGAATGTGTGCCATGCATGCATTTGACGTAACCGGACGTTGGTGGCATGGGGAACTCCGAGACACCCAAGTTTAAACCAGTCATGCTTTGACCTCCTATGGGACTTGGGTGTGGGAGGACTAGGAGATCCAAAACTACCTTTGTCATCACCCCTAGATGTAGGTAAGGCATGCCATGTTTCCCAATCATCGGACCTATTGCTTTGTAGAGGTTGATTAGCCCGAGTGGGAAGAGAGTGGTAGGGGACTTCCTTGACAAGGTAGAAGGGCAGTGGTGGGTCACGAGGCCCACTAGGGGAAGGGTCGAATGGGTCAAAGAACGTGTGACCCCTCGAACTGTGTTCCATCATGACACTATCCCAATTTTGAAATTCTTGAAGGTGTAAATGATCACTTTCATTCATTGTGAGAGGTGGGATGATGGTCATATGTAGAAACTAAGATTCCTCCCTTGGACAAAAGGGAATGAAGTCGAGCTCGGCCGGCATAGGGAGGAATAGAAGAACCTCCGTGGTGATATGACCCACAGTGCACACGGAGGTGATAAACCCTAAGGATGGATGTGTGAAGCTACGACCTATAGGTCGGTTGAAGCCTGGGGCCAACAAGTGCGTAAATGTCAACTGCCGATCTAATCCTTTAAGAAGATCATCCAATGTATCCACATGGTGACTAGATCGGAGTGTGGTATGGAATAAGTTGACCGGCACTAATGGTAGGGTGGGGTCCATGGATGGGAAGGGAGGTGGAACCAAGCCATTCTTGAGCCAGCTAAGGAGTGGCTCGACGATGAAAAGTGTTCCCATTAGAAACACAGGTGGCTCGGGTTTAGGTGGCTCCGAATAAAGATCGGAGAGTGAGGCTTCTCCAACCCTTTTGTCCCCTAGGTCTAGTGATGCCCAAGTGGGACACTGTCCGGCAAAGTGGCCAAACCCCTGGCAGCGATAACACTGCTGTCGTGACCCACTAGGCTCCCTAACAAGTGGGTCCTTACCCTTACCCTCTCGACGGACATGGGGTGTAGGCAATGGGGCTCTCGTGGGTGGGGGAAGAGGATCCACCATGATGGGGAGAGGACCTTGGGATGGCACCATAGATAGCACCAGGTTGGGACTACCGGCTGCTACCTCTTTAGGTTCGTGCTTGGTTCCATCCCGTCTAGGAGGTAGGCAAGGGGGAACCAGGGACTCGATATAAGCACACCTCCTATCCACTCTATCTGAAATGATTTGGAAGAGTTCGGCAATGGTGGGGTTTGGAGTAGGAGCAATGTGATGGGCTCGCCCATAAGAACTCGGCTTAGTCGTGGACCTAGGCTCTTCTACAAGCGGGGCGCTTTGCCTCCGACTATGGCCCACTTGGTTGGAGGCGCTTGGGTGTGGTAGATAGACCTTCCTAAGCTCACATTTCATTTGGCACCATGACTCGATGGGCCATTGCCTCTTAACCTCTCTCATGCGCTCAATGCTCTCCCATTTCCAGGCGGCTTTGTGGACAAGACTATTTTAGGCAAAACTGACTTGCATGGCATCGGACATGGTGTAACATTCAAAATATTTGTCCATGGTGGCCTCCCACTTGAGGTAGTCGCCCGGGTCATTGGAGCCATAAAAGTCCGAGGCTTCGGGCCTACGGAAGTGGAGTGGATGGTTTCCAAGCCCATGGGTGTGCCAACGGTTACATCGCTTGGGTGATCGGGAGTCCATTGGAAATTGGGGAACTACAAGGTGGACATGCCGACACAAAGAGATAAGATAAACCAGCTAGACACGACCCTAAATGACAATGCAAGTTGGAATGCCGACTCGACTATGAACCTAGACACAACCAAGATTCGGTACCTGGCGGAGTTGTGGGATCCGAAGATCCTCTCGATGCGAGTGTGCGGCCTTCCCGATAGGCGTAACCTACCGTTCAGAGAACACCTTTTTATATATCGAATAATGGTATACAAATGTGACACCTAGACTTAGACACTTTTTTTTACACACCCTAGACTGAACTCGCTCTGATACCAAACTAATGCAGACGGACAGCGGACTCGACTCCAAGTTGATATGCGATCCTTGGACTCTAGACAAGCTCCGATCATCCCTAAGCGAGGGATGTGTGGGACCGTGCGTGGTTGAAAAATCGACAGTGAGCTAGGGTGGTCGGGTCTCTCTTGTGCCCGGATCGGGTCACGGGACGGGTCTCGCTCTCTCGCTCACAGCGGTGAATAACAAAATATACAAGCTAGGATCCTAACATGCTCTCTAGCAGCGGCATATAGAAGTAAATACAAGTAAAGCAAGATGCCGAGAGAGGAGTGGACACGATACCTCCACGCTCCGGGCGTGGGGAAGGCGATCCCGGCCAAGTACGGTAACTCCTGGTTAAACAATCAATCAATAATTTAAAGAAATGATTTCTACTACCCACTCCATGCAGGGAGGTAACGGGCTACAAGTGGGGCCCGGGACGACCGATCTTGGGTTGACGGGCAGCACTTTAGACACTCGTCGGTGCGGCTCGTATGGCACAAGCTGTTGGTTGTGGGCCCACGTGCTGGTCGGTGGGGCCGAGTGGGCCCGGAGTGGCACCGCTGTGACGGGGGCACCTGGAGGGACGATCTATGGGAAGGGATCGTATGGGTTCACCTTTTGGAAGGTGAGTCGATTCTGATCTCCAAGTGTTGGAGTTGCTGCCCACGGATCTGAATTGCTATTTCAGACCCACGTGACCCGACGAAATCTGTTGCTGCGATCAATCCCGACGTCGGATCGATGCAAAATTGGTGCCATTGGAAACCTGATTCGAAACACTTCGATCAAAGACTGTGGCAGGAATTTTGATGGCTCTGGATTTTTCGTGGTGGTTTTATGAACAGACTGACTGACAGACTCAGAAAACTCAGGACAGAAATTGATTTTCCTGTGAACAGGCATTGACCGCGACTCAAACTTCAGATCTGGGGGTTGGACCCTTCATGAAAGTTGGAGAGGGGGAAGTATGGAAGATGGGGATATTTTTGTGGAATTTATGGTGGAGGTTTGGAAGTTGGGTAAATGGATTTTCTAACACATGTAGGTCGGATCTAAACTGCACAGGACAGAACAGATTTTTGACTGAGTTTTAATTTTTTGGTGGGGAAAAAGAACTTTTAAAATAGAGGGAAAATTTGTGGAGAGGGGCTTTGGTGGGAAGAATACCCAGTCCAAATTGGGACTCAATCAGAAAAGGGGAAGGGGGTCGAACTGAGGAAGAACTAGGTTGATGTGACATAAAATAGAACACTGGCAGATCTTGGAGGCTGGGAAACACGAAATGGGAAAAATAGAAAATGATGGCTAGAAAATAGGAAACTTTTTTTGGGAGAGGGTATTTGCGTGGGGAACCTACCGTCAAAATTTGGGCTCCAGAAGATCTGTGTAGAGCTAAAAATCGGGCATGGGGGGTCTGTCCCGATTTGGACTGAACTCCGGCGGCAAGGCGGTGGCGGCGTGACGGTGGCTCGATGGCGGCGGCGGCGGCGGTGCTGAGCTTCACACTCAGGGAGGTGGTGGAGGAGAGGCTTCACACCTCTGAAAGGAGAGCTCTCACAGCTCTAGAGGGGAAGAGAGGGGCGCCCTTGGGCAAATGAGCACAAATAGAATTTTTCTCACATTAATGCTAAGTAATTCATAAATTACAAGGTATTTATAAGAAATGTAAAATGACCTAAACTAACCTCATATCTAAATTAGGGGACGGGCAAATGGGAGAGTTCACATTTAATTCCCCATGTGGTTTGGAACAAAACAAAATTAAACTACAAAATCTATTAAACAACAATAAAAGGGGGCGCCCCCTTGACTTCCAAGGGTTGGAATTTTGAATTTTGTAACCCTTTGTCCCCTTAAATTGTCAAGCCATCTAGAAGCCCACCTTGGACCTTTGACTAGCCCCACATGGGCCCTAAGGCTTAGGTGGACCAATGAGGAAGGAGATGGGGGCCCCTTGCTGGTCCTACTGGACTTTTACACAAAAATCCAAAGATCCTTAAGGAATAACAAATTGGCTTATAAAGCCTTACAATTACAAACCTACTTCCCAAGGATATAAATGCAAACTAAAAGGACATAAATTCAAACTAAAAAATTAGTGCCCGATGTTGATTCTCATCAACGTTACAAGCATCGGAACTTTCAAACCCACATTTAATAAGAAGAGATCTAGCAATAGGGGTGATTCCTTTCAAGAGAAGAAGGTCAAGAAGGGTAACAAGCCATTTTCCATTACCACCACACATTCCAAAGAGGTGTGTAAGCATGGTGACAAGGCTGGCTATGGGGCCGAGGAATGCTGGAGGAGATTGGGAGCATGTCTCCATTGTGGAAGTCTGGATCACCGGATTCTCGGTTGCATGTTGTTAAATGAGCAAACCAACAAAGAGGAAAAGCTCCCGATGGAGTAGCAAGGCCGCCTACAAGCACTCCAAGGGGCGGAATCAAATGAAGGCGGACTCGTGGAAGGTATCTTAACTATTTGTTCCAAGACTGTACTTGTTTTATTTTATACTGGCATAACACATTCATTTACCTCTCGGAGATTTGCTAAGTCATTACCTATGGAACCTATTTTTTTGAATTCGGAACTAGTTATCTCCACCCCAATTGGAACTGGTTCCGAAATTACACACCACTATCTGGAAACTTGAATAGTTATTGAAGGACACAACTTACCTGCCGACCTAGTCTGCATGGACATGGAAGGCTATGATGTCATTCTGGGAGCCGATTGGCTAGCTGCACACATGGCGATAGTAGACTATCGGAAGGGTAAGGTAACCTTTGACGACTACCCGAAACTTGTCTACACAAGTCCTCGGAATCGCAACAAGTCAACCCTCATCTAAGCTCTTCGAGCTAGTAAACTTATAAGGAGAGGTTGCATGGATTTCCTAGCCTTAGTAACTGTAACCGAAGTAAAGGAATTAAAGCTAGAAGACATCCACGTAGTCAAGGAGTTTCTCGATATATTCCTGGAGGATTTGCTCAGTCTACCCCCAGAAAGAGAAGTGGCTTTCACCATCGACCTTATCCCTGGTGCTGGCCCTGTCTCTAAGGCACCTTATAGAATGTCCCCTATCGAGCTTAAAGAATTGAAGGAACAATTATTGGAGCTCTTAAAGAAGGGATTCATTAGGCCAAGTACTTCTCCGTGAGGAGCGCCTGTGCTATTCGTCAAGAAGAAGGATGGATCGGTGAGACTTTACATCGATTATCGACAGCTGAACCACCTTACTATCAAGAACAAATATCCACTGCCGAGGATCGATGAATTATTTGATCAAATATCAAGAGCTACATATTTTTTGAGATTGATCTCAAATCGAGATACCATCAATTAACGATCAAAGATGAGGATATTTACAAAACGGCATTTCGGAGCAGGTATTGGCATTATGAATTTACACTCTTGTGCCTTTTAGACTAACAAATACCTCTGCAGCATTTATGCAGTTAATGAACAGCATATTTAGGCCTCATCTAGATCAATTGTTGTGGTCTTTATTGATGATATATTGATCTATTTAAAGTCCGAGGAAGATCATGAAGAACATTTGAGGACTACATTGTAAATATTAAGGAAGAATCAACTTTATGCCCAGCTTAGTAAATGTGATTTCTGGCTCGAGGAAGTATCTTTCTTAGGCCATGTGATTTCAAAGAATGGAATTTCAGTTGACCCATCAAAAGTCGAGGCTGTGAAGAATTAGGAAAGACCGACAAATGCAAATGAAATCTGAAGCTTCTTGGGTCTAGCTGGTTATTACCGACGATTCATAAAGGACTTCTCCAAGATTGTTGTTCCTCTTACCAGGCTGACATGTAAGGAGATACCTTATGAGTGGAATGAAGATTGTGAAAGAAGCTTTCAAGCCTTGAAGGATCATTTGACGACAGCCCCAGTCTTAGCACTACCAACTGAAGGAGAGAAGTTCGAGGTGTATACCGATACATCTGGCATTGGCCTCGGATGTGTGTTTATGCATCAAGGGAGAGTCATTGCTTACTCTTCCTGATAATTAAAGAAGCATGAGGAAAACTACCTGGTGCACGACCTAGAGTTGGCCGTGGTAGTGTTTGCTTTGAAGATATGGAGACACTATCTCTATGGAGAGCAATTCGCCGTGTACTCCGACCACAATAGTCTCAAATATTTATTCTTACAAAAGAAATTAAATATGAGACAAAGATGAAGGCTAGAATATCTTAAGGACTTTGACTTCACTATACAATACAATCCTGGAAAGGGTAATCCTGTAGCTGATGCCCTCAGTCGAAAGTCGAGAGCATTATTGGCCAACTGTATGATCCAAGAGTGGAAGATGTTAAAGCAATTCTCCAAACTTGATATAAGCACGAACAAGGGGAAATGGTGTATTACTCTATCACACATGATGATACAACTAGATTTACTCTCCGAAGTCAAGAGGCTACAAGATGAGACCCAGTGCTAGTGGAGATTAAAGGTAAGCTGGAGGAGTGACCAGATTTCAAGCTAGCATCTGAGGGAAGGCTATTGTTTCATGAAAGGACATATGTACCGAACTGTCTTGAATTAAAGAAGAAGATCTTAGAGGAAGCACATCGATCAAGGTACACAATTCATCCTGGAGCTACCAAGATGTACCAGGACTTGAAACGGACTTTTTGGTGGCCCAATATGAAAAGAGAGGTAGTAGACTTTGTGTCTCGTTGTCTCACATGCCAACAAGTAAAAGCGGAATACCAAAATCCCAGTGGTAAATTGCATCCTCTAGACATTCCCAAGTGGAAGTGGGAAGATATTGGAATGGACTTCATCATGGGTTTGCCTAAGTCTAAAGGCGGACATGATGGAATATGGGTTATCATAGATCGATTAAACAAGTCGGCACACTTCTTGCCTATAAAGAGCCGATGGTCAATTGATGTTCTAGCTGCTTTATACATTAAAGACGTGGTTAGACTGCATGGAGTTCATGTTGTAGATCTAAGAAATCCACTAAAAAAAATAATGGAAAAGGTATTAAGAAAAACTATGAAAAGAAGGGGGAAGAGAGAGAGGGGAGCATGCGTAGGATGATAATATGGAGTGTGATCGCTAGAGGGGTTATCTCAAAAGATGTGGGGAGATTGTGGGTGTTCGCCTTCTCTTCCTATCGGCTGACTGATGAAGAGAGTTCTTATTGTACTTGATTACCCTAACAAAATAAAGAAAAAAACACCAATAAACAAATGTGGATTAGAAACCAAGATGTGTAGCATCAAATCTCAAATATGAATATAAACATGAGAAGCATGGAATAGAACAAACCTTATTGGTGTTTGGTCTTTTAAACCCCTATGCAAAAGGGTATGGGAGTTTGATGAATGAAGGAAATAGGGAGATGTGCAAGTGTTGCACAAAGGGAAATGTGCTAGAGTGCACAATATGGAGATCTCAATATTGAGATAAAAGATAAAAGAAGAAGAAGATATGATGATGATGATAAATGATGCATGAACTAAGTGCATAAAAAGAAAGGAGATGAGATAAGGGAGAGCTTATTGGATTTTCTCCATGGCTTTAAATCTTCAAGGAGGAAGGAGAACCCGAAAGGATGAAGCTTTTGGTACATGGGGAGCCTCCTTCCTTAAGCTTTCAAACCAGCAGCACCTCCCCTTAGATTAGTGTTGATGCCTTAGACACAAGGGAGGGAGGGGTCCTATTTATAGGGCTGAAATTCAGAATTAAATCCAAGAGATATTAGGAAAACATGTTTAAATTAGATTTGGAATGAGATAAACATTAGGCAAGTGTCCTTTCATCCTTAGAAAGCTTCTAGAGTCCTTTCCCAAGTGAAAGGGGGCTCAAAATGAGGAAAGAAGGAGGCTCGGTCGGAGTTCGGATGGCAGGAAGAAATAGCGACCACTCAGATTGTCGCTATTCAAAAGAGCGCCCACGGGAAGTGTCACCATTCCGGAAGTGTTTCGGGACGGATTCAGACTAAAAATATGGCAAGGAAAATGGCGACTTCCCACACGGGTGCTATTTAATGAATAAGCGACCTTCCAGAAGTCGTGGAATGAGAAACAATCCGAGTTTGGCTCAAAATCTGAAGAAAAGAATTGGCGACCTTATGAACAGTCGCTATTTAAAGAAATAGCGCCCTTCTTGGCAGCCACTATTTAGTTAAATAGAGTCAGCCAGGCTGCCACTATTCAGAAAAGCAGCTTAAATCTGTTTAAAAGAAATAGCACCCTTCCGGGCAGCCACTATTTAAAGAAATAGAGTCAGGGTGGCTGCCACTATTTAAAGAAATAGAGTTAGGGTGGCTGCCACTATTCAGAAAATCAGCTTAATTTGTTTAAAAGAAATAGCGCCCTTCCGGGCGGCCACTATTTAAAGAAATAAAGTCAGGGTGGCTGCCACTATTCAGAAAATCAGCTTAAATCTGTTTAAAAGAAATAGCGCCCTTCCGGGCAGCCACTATTTAAAGAAATAGAGTTAGGGTGGCTGCCATTATTTAGAAAAGCCCATGGAAAAATGGAAAAAAAATCTCAAAAAAATCTGGACAAATAGGGAAACATGTGGGAAAGCTGGGGGAAGTTGGATATTCAAGAAAAAAAGAGGAAAACCACTCAAATAAGTTGATTTAAGGGTCAAATGGGGCATCACTGCGCGATAGGAGATATGCTTAAAATGATGTCAATTTTAGCGTGTCTACAGCTGCCCCGCCTTAGCGTCTTCTTTGCAAGGGAGTGACACATACTGGAATGGTATGGAATGGAGTGAAGCGGCGTGGAATGTAATAGAATGAAGTGAGAGCGAACTGAAAAGTAGATACCAAGGTGTGATGAGACACGCAATCAACATCACCTGATAAGAAGTGAGTCAAAAGTCTCGATATGATGCAATCTCAGGAAGTTCAACGAAAGCAATAATTGTTTGCATAAAGGAGGGAGTGTGCGCACGGGCATGAAAGAGATAAAAAGGAGATGATCAACTTCCAACGTGGTGGAAGTATCCGAGGTCACAAACCTGTAGGTTTCACCATTGGGGAGCAGTTACCAGTCAATGTGGACGTTGTTGTGTCCCTGAGGTCATTTGAGTCATTCTGTGGTCTCTTGGGTCATTCGACATCATGCTATAGTCATATGAGTTCTAATGTATTCTTGGTTTTGATAATGGCCTAACACTATGAGTCATTGTTGTTTATCACTCTCCATGTATTTGGTTTCATGATACCCATTCACAACTTGCATTATATGTTCTCACATTGCATTAATACCAAGGAACATGTGGTTCTTGAATGCTCACATCAATCTTGAAACTTTGGGTTACATGATGATCATCCATTTGTTTAAATTCATTGTCATATGAACTTGATCTTTTGATATGGATGGTTAATTTGAGAATGAGCTTTTCTATCCTTCTTGTTATTGAGATTCCATGAGTGTGTTTCATGGATATTTTACTTGGGGTGGTTGAGCTCTTATCTCTTGATCTTTAGCTCAGAACACTTGTGATTCAAAGTGTTCACATATAACTAATTCATGAGATTTCATATGTGTATTTCATACATTTATTATATAGATTATTGAGCTAAAGTTCTAATCCTTTTTATATGATTTTGTAGGCCAAAACACTCAATATATATTCCCCAAGATCAAAGGAGTTTGATGCCACAGAGTTCGGAAGGGTTGCAATGGCATTTGGGGCTGAATTGTGTTAATCTGGAATTTACTGTAGCTAGGTCGACCGGCGGCACTGTAGCTAGGTCGACCGATTTTCCCAGAACCAAAAGGTTCGAGGTCTGTGACATTTCGGTCGACCGGCCCATGAATTCCGGTCGACCGGTTTTGCCAGAACCGAAAAGTTCTAGCTGCAGCAGGTTCCGGTCGACCGGCCCATGAATTCCGGTCGACCGCCAGCCCCGAGCCAACCAAGTTTGACCTCGAAATCCACCTCGTGGCCAGCCCCTTTCCATGGATTTGTTTAATCAAACCCTACCTAATCTTCCATGATTTATGGACCTGGTCTGGAGGGTGTCCAAGGACCATTCCAAGGGTTATAAAACCAACATGAGAGGGTTAGAAACCCTAGTTGATGGAGTTGATGAAGTGAATCAAGGGAGGCCATTTCGAGAGCACTGTAGCACCTCCGTGAATAGTGTTTCGAGCAGAACATCTTCATCCTTCCAAGAGATTCAAGCCTAGATCTGAAGCTATCTCAATCTCCAAGGAAGCAAGAAGCAATCAAGGCTTACAAAGGTGATCAAAGCTACATCCATACACCTGTTCATCAACTCAAGAGGATCAAAGAAGATCAAAGCTACATCCAATATCCTCTCCATCAATTCAAGGTGATTCAAGCTCATATCTCAATCCAGCATCCTCCAAGAAAGAGTAGAAGCAAGTAAGGCTAAGAGGGAAGATCAAAGGAGGCTTCAAAGGGGTGTTCAAAGCAAGAGGAGTTCGAGTTACTGTTCACGTGAACAGTACTCCGTGAAGAACATCTTCATCCAATCCAAGGTATTCAAGCTCATATCAAAGAGATCATCTTTCAAGATCTGTGAAGAAGGAAGCAAGGATCAAGGTAGCATCTATTCACTTCTTCATCCATTCAAAGAGATCAAAACGAAGATCAAAAGAGGAGGATTGGAAGAACAGTTACTGTTCACATGAACAGTACTCCGTGAAGAACAATCATCCATTCAAGGGTGATTACAAGAAGATTGATTTGTAAGAAGAAGAGATCCCTACTGCTGATCAACAAAGCATATCGATACAAGGGCCAATTCCTTCTTACTCAATCTCTTGTTTTAATTCCTTCACATCTGTTTTACTTTCAATATTGTTAAACATTGAAGTTGTGAATCGTCCCTACCGGTGGTTAGTAGGAAGGCAATCGAAGGTTGTTCGATTTGCGGTGTTGACGTCCCTACCAGGTGGTTAGTAGGAAGGCAATCGGGAGTTCTCCGATCTGCGGTGTAGCCGTCCCTGCCGGCTTTGTGTGTAGGAAGATAGAAAGAGAGTTTTCTCTGTTCTGTGGTTTGGGGCGTGTCCCCGGGTCAAGCTGTGAGTCAGCAAGGAAGCCTCACCGGGTTTTGGTGAGGGGTGGACGTAGGTTGCAGGGTTGCAACTGAACCACCTTAAAAATCCCTGTGTTGTGGGTTGTTTATTGTGTGTGATTGATCTATATCTTCTAACCCCATTCGCAGGTTCGTGTGCTTCCACACTTGGTTATATTACTCACACACATATGCACTTTGAGTGATCAACATAGCATACACACACACACACGGTTGTTGCAAGCCATTGCATGTTCATCTATGTGTTATGCTCTGTAATTCACTTAAAGAAGTGTGGACGCCGGGCTTAGGGGGGGGGAGGAGGATCTCAGTCACAGGTAGACTGAGCCGTGACCATGATGGGGTTTAAAGCATCGATCAGTATTTCGACAGCATTTCCCCTTAATTTGGATTATGCCCAGGGGGAAATAGACTATCACCCACGGAGTGCCAGGATGAATGCCGAGAGAAAGAGAGAGGCCAAACCTCCCGACCTATATATATCTGCCACGGGGCAATGTTTGATGTTCCCTATAGAAACTGGCGGAACTCATGCAGTGGCAGAGCCCTCCCGAGCTAAGGGGGTTATTCATGAACCCGATGCGGGACGACGGAATGTAAGTGAACGCTCAATGTTCAGGTCGCGGGGGTCATGGGGGCAGTGCCTCTTGCGGGGGTTTCCGGGGGCGGAGCCCCCGGAACAAAATTTAGATTGAAGGCTCAGTAATAAAATTTGGGTAGGTTATCTATGCAGTTCAAGTGTGCATAGGTTCCCGGCGCGAAGGCAAAATGGCCAGGTTCCCGGCGCGCCAACTGGAGAGCTTCTTGGCGCGAAGGGGAGATGGCAAGGGGGGTTCTCGGCCTGGTTGAAAAGAGGAGGAAGAGGCTTTCGGCGTGGGTTTTATTGACCAAGGGAGGTTCTCGGCGCCAAGGTTCTCGGTGCGCTCATCACCGCGCCGGGAGCCTGGCGCCGGGAAGCCCCGGGCCGGGAAGGCTATATTGAAAGGGGCTCTTAATGGCCAATGAACAGGGCCGGAGTTTTATCGGCTTGCTGTAGGAAAATGGGGAAGCCCTCTCGGCGGGGTAGCTCTCGGCGTGGAAACGGCCGCGCCGGGAAGGTGCAAGGGCTAAGGGGTTTACGGCACCCTGTTTTGAGTTTCTTGATGATTCAGGCCAAGGGGAAGGGTTTCTTCGGGGTCAAAATAGATCCGGGCCTCAAAGTTGAACTGAATTAGGCTTGAGCTTTATAGAAACATCGGGCTTGAGGGGGAATTCGGGAAGACCAAGGTGCAGAGAATCCCCGCCACCAGTGTGCAAAGTCCCGGGGACAGCTTAATATTGACTTTCATCATCCTGGGAGAAATTTGGCAGCACCTCCCCTAGACTTAGCATTTGCCAGGGGATGATATAGGCTGACATCCACGGAGTGCCGGGATGAAAGCCGGAAGGTGAGGGAGCACTAAGGCTCAAGGAGACTGTACATGTCTCTAGCATCGGTCACTATTCCTCTTCTCGGAGACCGACGGAACCCTTGTAAAGACAAGGTCCACCGAACCCGCGGGGTTGCATGTGAATCAAATTCGGGAAACAGGAATGTAGGGGAGATCAATCCCCCCAACTGATTTATCTCCTGGGATACATATGATGACTCAAGAATGTCTCAGGGTATGTGGACGAAGTGATCAAGGGGTGAACAAAGGTAGAAGCTTGGTTATCGGTGCAGCTGGGAGGCAATGGGGGTTCCCGGTGCGAGAGGCTTCTCAGCGCGGCTGGAGGATCAAGGGGCTCCCGGCGTGGCTCTATTGACCAAGGGGGGAAGCTCTCGGCATGGCTTTCTTTGGCCAAAAGAGGGTCTCGGCGTGGGGCTTCCCGGCGCGCTCATCACCGCGCCGGGAACTTGGCGCCGGGAAGCTCTGGGCCGGGAAGGTTATGTGAAGGGGGGTTTAATGGCCAGTGAACACAACCTGGGGTTTTGTCGGCTTGCTGAAAGGGGAAGAAAAGGAAGGCCCTCTCGGCGGCGTAGCTCTCGGCGTGGAAATTAGCACGTCGGGAAGGTAAAAGGGTTAAGGGTTGCAGAGCTCGACGACGATGCTCTGTTCTGGAATTTCCTGAGATTTATGGCTCAGATTGAGGCAAGATTTAGCGTGCAGGAGGGTGTTTCATGGAGGCTTCTGTTAGGAGGATGCCAAGGGGATTTAGAAGGCAAAATCAATGGGAGAAATGAGACCATCATCTGAATCTTGTGAAGACTTTACTTATTCACCGTCGGCCGTCTGGGGGATCAAGAGATGACTGTCTCTGATCCTCTGGACGAACCCAATGGCATCGAAAATCGGCGACTGAGGAACTTTTAGCACCGAAACTCCAGACCCTAACCATTCAAGGGTTAGAATGAAGGGTCGAGAGATCGTGGTCGTCACTCGCTAGAACCTCGAGGGATGGCATTCGTCTGCAGAGTAGACATGTCCTTGTATAGCCAACAGTTCGGGGAACCAAGAGATTGATATCTCTGGTCCCTGAACAGCACAAAGGGGGGGGGGGGCCTTAAGGGCCTTGAGAGAAAACTCGAACGTATACGGTGAATCTGCCATCGAGACAGGAAGGGAGGAGGCGACAGAACCCAGTAACCCATCAGATAAGGGTAGGGGTTCTATTTTCATTCCTCTGAAGAAAAGACCCGTAGGAAGACTCTGAGATCGAGAGCGTATAAACTATTAGACATTTCGGATAAAAGATATGCATACATGGAGAGACGGAGAGCAAATATCTCAATCAATCGATGCCCAAATGGGCCATGTTGATATTTTATTGCACTGCATCGAAGACTTACACTGGTCGTAAAAGAGAAATGCAAAGCAGAGAGGTGGAAATCAAGACCGGAACTCGCCGGATACATTTGATAAATCAAGAAAAAAACTCGCTAGATTACATCAAAGAAAAGAAAGAAAACATGGGGGAGGGCGGAGCATTGACTCCTATCCCTCCCCCGAGCAGCCCACCTGGAGCCTTTCCTTCTTCTTCTTCTCTCCGGCTTCTTCGCTTTTCTCTCAACGGAGGGGGGCTCTCTCTCCTGGTAGGTTTCTTATCGACCTCTTTTCTTCTGGGTATTTTTTTGGTTCTCTTCTGTTCGCCGCCCCCTCCTCCTTTTTCGAAGGGAAGGGGGTTTTATAACTGCATCCCTTTTGTCTTCTCGGCAGGCATTTCACGACGCGCCTGGCCGGAGGGCTTCCCGGCGCGCAGGACTGTGGCGTCTCGGTGCAGCTATTGTGCTTCGATGAGAGGATCCAGCGCCACCTTTACAGGCCTGCTTAAGTCTTTTAGACTAGGCCTTTGTTGGTCCTTCAAGTACACCATCACCCAAAAGGGCCTTTCATTGATGACGTAGATCATTTATAGGGTTTCATCAGTCGATGGACTGGGGTTTCATCGGCGTTGCCACATGAACGGCGACAAAGCCGGACATCATTTTATCAGTATCGTCACTTGAACGGTGATAAGACCGGACATCAGCTTTACCCTGAGGAGACTTCAGCCGGGTGTATAATCTGTGGAGACGATTCTTCTTTTGTACTGACTTTGCAGGAGCCTTTACAATCTTCATTTGCTAGTTTTGGCTTCATCTTTATCTTTGCTCATATCACATCTGTCAATCAGTCGACATCTGACTTGCTCTGACATATTATCTGTGGATTCTCAGCCGAGGCAGTAATACAGCTCTTATTGAGGTGTGCTAGGAGGTCTCATCAGTCGGGTGACTGCTATTTCATCAGTGCTGCCGTCTGACTGACAATGGCACCGGACACCAGCCTAGCCGAGAAGAGGCTTCTGCCGGGTAGATGGTTGACGAGCTTCGTCATTGATCTTTCACTGTTGGTCTGATCTTCTTTTCAATTTTGTCTCCGCCATTGCTCATTTTCCAGGAGTCAACAAATGCCCCCCACCTGCGGACGGCGTAAGTGCAGAATAAGTGGCACGGTGTCCGTAGGTGCATCTTTAGCTCAATGCTATTGACTCATTCTTTCAGTTATAGCTTGGCAGTATCCCCATATTGGGATTTCATCCTGGCATGATCTTCTTGGCTTGAGCCCCGATCAGTTGAACATCTATTGGCTTGGACCGTGATCAACTCGCACATCTGACATCTGTCGGTTTTAGGCCCCGATCAACAGCACATTTGACTTCTATCGGCTTTAAACCCTGATTGGCTGACCATCTGGCATCTGTCGGTTTTGAGCCCCGATCGGCTGTACATCTTGCATCTATCGGTTTTGAGCCCCGATCGGCTGTATATCTTGCATCTGTCGGTTTTGAGCCCTGATTGGCTATACATTTGACATCTGTCAATTTTAAGCCCTGATTGGCTGAACATCTGGCATCTGTCGGTTTTGAGCCCCGATCGGCTGTACATCTTGCATCTGTCAGTTTTAAGCCCTGATTGGCTGTATATCTTGCATCTGTCGGTTTTGAGCCCCGATTGGCTATACATTTGACATCTGTCAGTTTTAAGCCCTGATTGGCTGAACATCTGGCATCGGTCGATTTTGAGCCCCGATCGGCTGTACATCTTGCATCTGTCAGTTTTAAGCCCTGATTGGCTGTATATCTTGCATCTGTCAGTTTTGAGCCCCGATTGGCTATACATTTGACATCTGTCAGTTTTAAGCCCTGATTGGCTGACCATCTGGCATCTGTCGATTTTGAGCCCCGATTGGCTATACATTTGACATCTGTCAGTTTTAAGCCCTGATTGGCTGAACATCTGGCATCTGTCGGTTAGCCCCGATCGGCTGTACATCTTGCATCTGTCAGTTTTAAGCCCTGATTGGCTGTATATCTTGCATCTGTCGGTTTTGAGCCCCGATTGGCTATACATTTGACATCTGTCAATTTTAAGCCCTGATTGGCTGACCATCTGGCATCTGTCGGTTTTGAGCCCCGATTGGCTATACATTTGACATCTGTCGGTTTTAAGCCCTGATTGGCTGAACATCTGGCATTTGTTGGTTTTGAGCCCGATCGGCTGTACATCTTGCATCTGTCAGTTTTAAGCCCTGATTGGCTGTATATCTTGCATCTGTCGGTTTTGAGCCCCGATTGGCTATACATTTGACATCTGTCAGTTTTAAGCCCTGATTGGCTGACCATCTGCTTCATGTGTTGTTATTTCCTTCGTATGGAAGAGCGGCGGTCTCAGTAGTCATTACGTGGATGACCCGTGTTCAGCAGGAGAGCGTCCATCCTCTCAGGGAGAGAATGGGGGACTCGCTCCACCGCGTGTTGGTGCCCGTTGAGACTGCCTTTGCTGGCCTTGTTGGTCAACGGAAGACATGCTTTTAGGCCATGGCATCATGCGGGAGTGTAGATGAGAGGTCTATCCCAGTAGGGTTTCATCATTGATCGGGCGAGGTGCCGGTCGATCAATGGCTGGTTTCATCATCGATATTGGGTTTATATCGATGCAAAAAGAGTTTCATGAGTTTCATCAGAATAGACGAAAGGTCTAAACTGGCAGGGTTTCATCATTGATCGGGCGAGGTGCCGGTCAATCAACAGTTGGTTTCATCATCGATATTGGGTTTATATCGACGTAAAAAGAGTTTCATGAATTTCATCAGAATAGACGAAAGATCTAAACTGGCAGGGTTTCATCATTGATCGGGCGAGGTGCCGGTCGATCAACAGTTGGTTTCATCATCGATATTGGGTTTATATCGATGCAAAGAAAGTGTTATAAGTTTCATCAGAATAGACGAAAGGTCTACACTGGCAGGGTTTCACCATTGATCGGGCGAGGTGCCAATCGATCAACAGTTGGTTTCTTCATCGATATTGGGTTTATATCGATGCAAAGAAAGTGTTATAAGTTTCATCAGAATAGACGAAAGGTCTACACTAGCAGGGTTTCATCATTGATCGGGCGAGGTGCCAATCGATCAACAGTTGGTTTCATCATCGATATTGGGTTTATATCGATGCAAAGAAAGTGTTATAAGTTTCATCAGAATAGACGTAAGGTCTAGACTGACAGGGTTTCATCATTGATCGGGCGAGGTGCCAATCGATCAACAGTTGGTTTCATCATCGATATTGGGTTTATATCGACGCAAAGGGATTTCATGAGTTTCATCAGAATAGACGTAAGGTCTAAACTGGATAGGGTTTCATCATTGATCGGGCAAGGTGCCGATCGATCAACAGCGGGTTTCATCATCGATATTGGGTTTATATCGACGCAAAGGGATTTCATGAGTTTCATTAGAATAGACGTAAGGTCTAAACCGGACAGGGTTTCATCATTGATCGGGCAAGGTGCCAATCGATCAACAGTTGGTTTCATCATCGATATTGGGTTTATATCGACGCAAGGGGATTTCATGAGTTTCATCAGAATAGACGTAAGGTCTAAACTGGACAGGGTTTCATCATTGATCGGGCAAGGTGCCAATCGATCAACAGTTGGTTTCATCATCGATATTGGGTTTATATCGACGCAAGGGGATTTCATGAGTTTCATCAGAATAGACGTAAGGTCTAAACTAGACAGGGTTTCATCATTGATCGGGCAAGGTGCCAATCGATCAACAGTTGGTTTCATCATCGATATTGGGTTTATATCGACGCAAAGGGATTTCATGAGTTTCATCAGAATAGACGTAAGGTCTAAACTGGATAGGGTTTCATCATTGATCGGGGAAGGTGCCAATCGATCAACAGTGGGACGTACGTAGAGGCGTAGGACTCGTCAGGATAGACGTAAGGTCTATTCCAGCGGGTTTTATCGCGGGTGGGACTTTGCAAAGAAATGCGTAGGTTTCATCAGGATAGGCGTAGGGTCTATCCTGGCAGGGTTTCATCGCTGACCGGACAAGAAGTCGATCGATCAAGGGAAGGTTTAAGAGTTTCATCAGGACAGACGTAAGGTCTGAGCTGGACAGGATTTATCAGAATGGTGATAGGTTTCATTGTCGGTGGGACATTCGAAAGAGGGTACGTAGATTTCATCAAGGTAAACGTAAGGTCTACCCCGGAAAGTCTTTATCATCGGTGGGGCATAGAGCCAGATGACCGACGGAAGGCTTTATCAGTGAAGGGGAGGTAAAGGCAGCGTGCCGGTTGGCATCGGACTTTTGAATTACCACATTACTGACCCAAGTGCCCTTTCGGGTTTTCACCGGAGCCAGCCCCCTCTTACTTTTGCCCACGCGCCCTTTCGGGTTTTCACGTGGCGGGGTACCCGATTTTGCCTGCAGTGCCCTTTCGGGTTTTCACCACAGCTGGGTTTTGGCCATTTTTGCCCTTGTTCAGAGTATCTGAACAAGACTGGTGGGGTATCTCTATTTTTAACCCCATTTTGTCTCCTTTTTTTTTTATTGGGACTTTAGCTTCGTAAATTGTTAAGCCATGTGCTCAACTTGTGTATGTATCATCATTGACGTGGGTGCTGACACCAATGCAAGGGGTATAAGGTTTTCATCGTCTGCCTAGGCGGAAGGCCTAGGTCGACTTGAGTGTGTTTTGTGGCTTAGGCGTGAAGTCGTTCGCCGGGAGCATGGCTGTATCGTTGATGTGGGGATTGCCATCAACGCAAGGGAATGGGATTTCATCATCCATCCAGACAGAAGGTCCGGATTGGCTCGAGGATGTGTGTAGCAGCTTAAGCACGAAACCATTCGATGGAAATGTAGGTTTCATCGTTAATGTGGGGTTTAACATTAACGCAAAGGGATGAGGTTTTATCATCTATCCGGATGGAAAGTCCGGGTTGATTTAGGAATGGGTGTAGCATCTTCATCAGAGCATACGGAGAGTCTACCCCGGACGGGCTTCAGCATTGCTCAGGCGGCGGGCCACCCCATTAGTAGCTGCTTTTATCATTGGTATTGGGTCTATACCAACGCAAGAATTTTATAGGTTTCATCAGGATAGACATAAGGTCTAAACTGGATAGGTTTCATCATTGATCGGGCAATGTGCCGATCGATCAACAGTAGGTTTCATCTCTGGTATGGGTTCATACCAACTGCAAGGATTTCATGTGATTCATCGGAATAGACGTAAGGTCTAAATCGGACAGGTTTCATTGCTGATTAGCAGTAGGTTTCATCACGGTGGGACAGAAAGAGACACGCGGCTCTAGTCGGCATAGACGTAAGGTCTAGACCGGACAGGTTTCTTCGCCGATCGGGCAGGGTGCCCTGTCGACCGAAGGTGGGTTTCATCATTGGTATTGGGTTTATACCGATGCAAGGATTTCACAGGTTTCATCGGGATAGACGAAAAGTCTAAGCCGGATAGGTCTCATCATCGATCGGGCAGTGTGCCTGTCGACGAATAGCAAGTCTCGTCATCGATATTGGGTCTATACCGATGCAAGGAAGTTTCGTAGGTTTCATCAGAATAGACATAAGGTCTAGACTGGATAGGTTTCATCGTTGGTCAGCAAGGCGCTGGTCGGCCAACGGAAGGTTCTATCAGTGGTGGGGAAAGAGAATTTCGAATAACCACATTACTGGCCCAAGTGCCCTTTCGGGTTTTCACCGGAGCCAGCCCCCTCTTGCTTTTGCCCACGCGCCCTTTCGGGTTTTCACGTGGCGGGGTACCCGATTTTGCCTGCAGTGCCCTTTCGGGTTTTCACCACAGCTGGGTTTTTGGCCATTTTTTACCCTTGTCCCTATTATAGGAGCAAGTCTGGCGGGGTATCTCTATTTTCAACCCCATTTCTATTCTCTTCTTCTTTTTTTTTTTTTTAGAGGGTGATAGGTCGGAATGCCATCGGATTAAGATAAGGGGTAGCTTGGTTAGGGCGGCGTGCCGCTAGACCAAGAAGGGGTAGCTCGGCTAGGGCGGAGTGCCGCTAGACCAAGAAGAGGGTAGCTCGGTTAGGGCTGAGCGCCGCTAGACCAAGAAAGGGTAGCTCGGCTAGGGCAGAGCGCCGCTAGGCCAGGGAAAGGGTAGCTCGGCTAGGGCGGAGTGCTGCTAGACCAAGAAAAGGGTAGCTCGATTAGGGCGGAATGCCACTAAACCAAGGCAAGGGTAACTTGATCAGGGCGGAATGCCACCAGGCCAAGGTGGGTAGAGCTTATCGATGGCGGAAAGCCACTCATTGATGTGGGGTAAACATCAATGCAAAGGAGAGTAGGGCTTCATCATGCAATTCAGACGGAAGGTCTGAACTGAAGTTCGTGGATGGCGGGCTTGGGTATGAAGCTGTTTGCCGGGAATGTATGTTTCATCATTAATGTTGGGGTTTTTTTAGCATTAATGCAAAGGAATAGGGTTTCATAATCTACCCAGATGAAAGGTCTGAATTGATTTATGGGATATGGATAGCAGCTCGGGCACGGAGCCGTTCACTGGAAATGTAGGTTTTATCGTTAATGTGGGGTTTGACATTAACGCAAAGGAATAGGGTTTCATGATCTGTCCAGACGAAAGGTCTGAATTGACTTAGAGGGTATGGATAGCAGCTCGGGCACGGAACCGCTCACTGGAAATGTGGGTTTTATCATTAATGTGGGGTTTGACATTAACGCAAAGGAATAGGGTTTCATGATCTATCCAGACGAAAAGTCTGAATTGATTCAAAGAAGGTGTATAGCAGCTCGGGCATAAAGCCGTTCGCTGGAGATGTGGGTTTCATCATTAATATGGTCTCATCTCTTCTTTTCCTTTCTCTTTTCTTTTCTTTTTTTTTTCATACATCTGCCCCCGGAACGGGGTATCATTTGCATCCCTCATTTTCTTCTTCTTCTTTCTTTTTTTTATTCATTTTTTTGTGTGTACATCTGCCCCCGGGAAGGGGTATCACTGGCATCTTTCACCATCATTCTTTTTGGCATACACCTACCCCAGAACGGGGTATCATTCGTATTGAAAATGCCCTTTAGAGCAAATCGCTCTTTGGCGGGTGTGGTGTGGCCATATCGGCTGCCTTCTTGAAATTGAGCATTCGATGGGGACGCGGTGGGTCCACTTTATATTCCCCTATCTGCAGCTCACCTTTCTATATCAAGCTTTCTATAACATCTTTGAAGACGTAGCAGTCCTCAATAGGGTGTCCGAGCATCTGATGGTACGGACAGAAGCGAGGCTCGTCTTTCCTTGCGGCATCACCGGGCTTCTTTGGGGCCGGGAGTATGATCTTGCCGTGGTGGGTGACCCATTCGAATAGGACCCGAGTCTTTTCCTTTGGAAAGGAGTAGGGTTTAGTCATTTTACTTCTTAGGGAATGGCCTAGCTCGCCAGTCTTTGCTGGCGAAGAGCTAGTTGCCTCCTTCGCCTTTTTCTTCTCGAGAGCTTGGAAGTCGGCAATGTAAATATCTTTATGCATTGGCTGTTCACCAGCAGGCTTGCTCTTTTGTCTTAGGGCGGTAGCGGCCGGGTAATATTTCGCCAAAAAGCCTCAATATCAGCCACAATCTCATTCAAGAGATCGAAGGACTTGACTTCGATGCCAACCAACCTGGTTAAGACTTCTGTCTTCAGGTTGCGCTTGCATATCTGGACAGCCTCCTCATGGTTTGGTGGGTGCCGACATCTGGCATAAAGGTCCTTCCATCGGTAGATATAATCCAGAGCAGATTCATCGGCCCTTTGTTTGGTCTCATACAATTCTGCCTTAGTAACTTCTCCCTTGGCAGAGTTGATTTTCATTGTTTGTTTCATATCGGGTTTACTCATCACTGCCGGAGCTGGTGAGTTTAAGTGCAAACCAGGCAGATGCAAACCCATTTCATTCAGCTTGCTCTGTAACACTTTGACTTCTTGTAGTTTTTTAGATAGCTCTATCATCATGGCAAGGCCAAGAATGTTGCCCCCGGCCCTAATCCTAGGAGGGACTGGCAGTACCCTATTACAGGCGCCGGACGCGTCCAGGCTTTCAGAAATTAACATCTTGGCCCTCGTCCCTGCATATGGAGGAGGAGTGTGGTAGCATGCTTCTTCTTCTGGTAGCGGGAGGTGCCCAGGCTTCTTGCTGGTTTTATCATCAGGACAGGAGGCTGAAGCTTTGGCTTGCTCTGACCTTATCGGCATGAAGCATATCTCTTCATCATCCCCTTCGGAAGTCTGGCCATCGCCGGGTAAAACTGACAGCATGTTACAGGAGAAGACTTTGTCCCTCCTTGTGTTTGTTTGCATCTGCTCTCCCTTCCTTTCAGCGGTCGACATCTGCACCCATAACGGGTCATCTAGCACATCTGGCATTTTTGATTTATTTTTCATCTTATTCATCAGGCCTGGGGATTTGACGCGCTCCCACAGGATGGGCTCATCGGTGTCTGTTTCTTTTAACATTTCTTTGGGCGATTGCCGGTATAGAGATACCATATTGACTGCTCTTTTTAACTCAGGCAACTCATGCAGGCATGGAGGGTCCACTCTATACTCACCCAGTTCGAGTTCCCCTTTTTTAATCATTCTTTCAATAATATCTTTAAATACATAGCAATCTTCAATGGGATGACCCAATGCTTGATGATATGGGCAGAAGCGGGGGTCATCTTTTCTTTTGGTATCATCAGGTCTCTTTGGATCCGGAAGGACAATCTTGTCAAATTGGGCCGCCCATTCAAACAGGAGCCGAGTCTTTTCCTTAGGAATGGAATAAGGCTTGCTCATCCTGGCTCGCAGAGCGGGGCCATCCTTCTGATCAGCCGGCCTAGTGGGAGGAGGGCGGGCAACGCCTTTTTCTTTATCTTTTTGTTGCTCGAACATCTTGAAGTCTACTGTACTGACTTCTGCAGGCATGGGCCGTTTATCAGCCGATCTAGCTTTATGGTACACAGCAGTAGCAACTGAAGGACTACTGGAGAGGAAGGCCTCGACCTCCACCGCGGCATTGTTTAGTCGGTCGAATGACCCTATCTCCATCCCGATCATCTTTTCGAGAGTCTCCCACCGAAGATTCTGCTTGCAAATCTGGACGGCGTCCTCGTGATGTGGAGGCCGCCTGCATCTCATGGCGAGATCTCTCCATCTTTTTATATAATCCAGAGCGGTCTCGTCTTGCTTCTGCCTTGTTGCATATAGCTCGGCTATTGTGATTTCTCTCTCCGTGACATGAAATCTGTCGCGGAACTTTCTTTGCATATCAGGCCAATCAACCACTGATCCAGCCAGCAGGCTTGAATACCATTCAAAGGCTAACCCAGTGAGGGATGAGCCAAAGAATTTGAGCAGATAAGCTTCGTCGGCTGCCAAATCGCCCATAATTGTGGTGTAGTAAGCTATGTGCTCCCTGGGGGAGCCTTGGCCATTGAACTTCTCAAATTTCGGCGGCTTACTGACGCCTGGAGGTAGTCTTTTAGCAGCATATTGGGGAGGATACGGCACCTTGTACACATCATAGGTGCTAACATCGTCACCAGTCTTCTCAGACAGCTTCATCTCCACAATTCTTTCGATCATCAGCTTGTGGGCTATGGCTGGATCTATCTCTTCTGGGAAGAAGTGAGCTAGTTGCTGACTGTAAGGAGTCGTCATCAAAGTTGCGCGCAAAGTGGGCGCGGTAGGCTGTGTCTGAGATACAGAGGGCTGAGCCACTATCTGCCGTGGAATAGGTTGGCTCGGCGCTTTACCTTTATCAGCCAGGAGAGGATTACCAGGGATAGCCGTTTCCGTTGAGCTGGAAGTTTGCCCCACAGGCTCGGTTTGCTTGGAGACCGGTGTAGCTTCATGCCTCTCACTTAACTGTCTTATGAGAGCACTGATCTCCTGCTGATATTTTCTAAACATCATCTGGATCATGGGGTCTAGGGTTGACGGAATCTGTATATCTTCTGAAGTCCCCTCGACATTATCGCTGAAGGGATTATCTCCTTCTTCCGCTGTTACCACATTAACTGTCATAGTGGTAATCCTGCGGGCTGCATCGTCAGCTTTCATCCTATCTTTGGCCGCCTGGCCTCTTCTTGTGACGGGACCAGGTCTAGTTGCCAGCCTGAGCAGCTCATCTGGCTGGGTCGGTAACATGTCTTGCCCCCTGGCAACTCCAGCCATGTTACAGGCGAAGATTTGCATTCTTCCTTTCTGCCTGTAAACCTTTCTTTTCGCCTGGTCGGGGTATTCGAGTCGGTCAAAGACCGATACTCTTTCTTTGGCTTCTTCCCTGTACAGGTCTTCTTCGTCATATCCGGCCCTGAAGCCTTCTTCATAATCATTTGAATCGGAGGAGGAGACCCCAATTATCAGTTCTTGCAGAGTTTCTTCCTCTTCTTCATCCATGGTGCCCAAGGCACGGGATAATCTTTGTTGACCAAGGGCGGAGCTCCCCAGGTATCGGAAGTAGTCCTGGACCACTTGCTTCATCTCCTCCGGATTGTGCCTTTGTGGCTCGGGTTGGAGTATCAATCTATCCTGGCTCTTTTGCTGATAAGCCAGTCTTGCCACCTGAGCATTCAAATGCTTGGTTCTGGAGTATCTGAAGATATCAGCCTGTCTGGCACAGGCTCTTGGTCTTCTTGCAGCAACCACAGTGACTGGTTCACTCCTTCTCACATCGCCAACTTGGCAGCGGTTGGCAGCAGCATCATAGATCTTCCTTTCCCATCTTCTGCCCCCGGCCCTGGAACGGGCGGCGGTAAAGTCCTCCTTCTTCTCATATCTTCTGCCCCTCATCACAGGGCGAGCAGCGGTCAGATTTCTTCCTTGACCCTCAGTCTCATCTCTCCTACCCCGAGCCCTGGGGTAAACAGCAGTAGCATCTCTTCTATATTTTCCTTCTTCCCTTCTGCCCCCTGCTCTGAAGCGGGCAACAGTGACATCAGCAGGGTTTTCTTCATCTTGAGATGGGGCCCAGCTCTGAATCTTCTTTGGCCGCCATATCTGCTTATATCTTGCTGGCTTGGGCGCCAGTGGCTTCCTCCCATCAGCTTCCCAGTTGGCCTTCCTGGTGGCCAGAACTTGGAACTTGTTGTCAATCTGGATGGTCGGAACAATCCTGTCCGGCCAGACTTCTCTGGGGCGACCGTCGAGGTTCACCCTAACATCGCCCATCATCATTGTCTTCCCAGAATTGGAAAGACGACGGTCAGCAGCAGCATACCGGCTCCTCCGGTTGGTTCTTTTTCCCTTCTGGGCAGCAGTGGAGACCATGTCCCTCCTTTGAACATGGTGCACATAGCAGGCGACGGCTGTCGAGGCCGTCTTCTCCGGTAAGCTGGCCTTCTCATCAGCAGCCTTTATCGGGGCACTTGCAGCGGTGCCTT
Organism: Amorphophallus konjac; assembly: GCA_022559845.1. Lineage (NCBI taxonomy): Eukaryota > Viridiplantae > Streptophyta > Magnoliopsida > Alismatales > Araceae > Amorphophallus > Amorphophallus konjac. Next base: position 188,560,549 of record CM040120.1, read on the forward strand.
GCTTGTTGTTGTCGACCTACAGAAGGTCGGTGAAGACGAGGCCCAGACAGTTGGGCAGCCCGATGGCAGGGGGCAACGATCCGAATGACAGTGGTACCGCCAGGTAACCCTCTCGCACATGCATATCGACCGGTTGCCGGTCAAAGCAGACGGACATGGTCCTGGTCGTCATCGTAGCTTCCTAAAAATAGAGAAAGCACACAACATCAGAAATTTGAGGGGGGCCCGCTGGGCCTCCTATCTTGGCGTAGAGATGAAGGGAGACTCGATCCCACCGGGCGTGCCAGACTTGTGGACGCGGATTTTTTTTATTTATTATTTATTGATTTATTGGAGTGCCAGTCATCGAAGTGACGATTTCATTGTGCGCTCGACCTGACTTGGTCAGTCGATTGTGAAGTCCGCGTCGGGACCAGAAGTCCGTCATACCATAAAGGCTATGACGTTAATTATGCCCTTCCAAGGAAGGACAACCCTTGATTAAATGCCAAAATAGGCGGCCTCGAGAGGTGAACATATATTCATATGCGCAAATTGAACTTCATACCAGGGCCAGGAAGACGGGCCGAATAATAACATCAACTGTAGAAACGGACGATATCGTTAAGTCAGCGGTTCAAAGACCGGGCTTAGGGGGGGGAGGAGGATCTCAGTCACAGGTAGACTGAGCCGTGACCATGATGGGGTTCAAAGCATCGATCAGTATTTCGACAGCATTTCCCCTTAATCTGGATTATGCTCAGGGGGAAATAGACTATCACCCACGGAGTGCCAGGATGAATGCCGAGAGAAAGAGAGAGGCCAAACCTCCCGACCTATATATATCTGCCATGGGGCAATGTTTGATGTTCCCTATAGAAACCGGCGGAACTCATGCAGTGGCAGAGCCCTCCCGAGCTAAAGGGGTTATTCATGAACCCGATGCGGGACGACGGAATGTAAGTGAACGCTCAATGTTGCGCCCTCGCACGCGGATCGACCTGCGCGGTCAGGTCGCGGGGGTCAAGGGGGCAGCGCCTCTTGCGGGGGTTTCCGGGGGCGGAGCCCCCGGAACAAAATTTGGATTGAAGGCTCAGTAATAAAATTTGGGTAGGTTATCTGTGCAGTTCAAGTGTGCATAGGTTCCCGGCGCGAAGGCAAAATGGCCAGGTTCCCGGTGCGCCAACTGGAGAGCTTCTTGGCGCGAAGGGGAGATGGCAAGGGGGGGTTCTCGGCCTGGTTGAAAAGAGGAGGAAGAGGCTTTCGGCGTGGGTTTTATTGACCAAGGGAGGTTCTCGGCGCCAAGGTTCTCGGCGCGCTCATCACCGCGCCGGGAGCCTGGCGCCGGGAAGCCCCGGGCCGAGAAGGCTATATTGAAAGGGGCTCTTAATGGCCAATGAACAGGGCCGGAGTTTTATCGGCTTGCTGTAGGAAAAAGGGGAAGCCCTCTCGGCGGGGTAGCTCTCGGCGTGGAAACGGCCGCGCCGGGAAGGTGCAAGGGCTAAGGGGTTTACGGCACCCTGTTTTGAGTTTCTTGATGATTCAGGCCAAGGGGTAGGGTTTCTTTGGGGTCAAAATAGATCCGGGCCTCAAAGTTGAATTGGATTAGGCTTGAGCTTTATAGAAACATCGGGCTTGAGGGGGAATTCGGGAAGACCAAGGTGCAGAGAATCCCCGCCACCAGTGTGCAAAGTCCCGGGGACAGCTTAATATTGACTTTCATCATCCTGGGAGAAATTTGGCAGCACCTCCCCTAGACTTAGCATTTGCCAGGGGATGATATAGGCTGACATCCACGGAGTGCCGGGATGAAAGCCGGAAGGTGAGGGAGCACTAAGGCTCAAGGAGACTGTACATGTCTCTAGCATCGGTCACTATTCCCTTCTCGGAGACCGACGGAACCCTTGTAAAGAGAAGGTCCACCGAACCCGCGGGGTTGCATGTGAATCAAATTCGGGGAACAGGAATGTAGGGGAGATCAATCCCCCCAACTGATTTATCTCCTGGGATACATATGATGACTCAAGAATGTCTCAGGGTACGTGGACGAAGTGATCAAGGGGTGAACAAAGGTAGAAGCTTGGTTATCGGTGCAGCTGGGAGGCAATGGGGGTTCCCGGCGCGAGAGGCTTCTCGACGCGGCTGGAGGATCAAGGGGCTCCCGACGTGGCTCTATTGACCAAGGGGGGAAGCTCTCGGCATGGCTTTCGTTGGCCAAAAGAGGGTCTCGGCGTGGGGCTTCCCGGTGCGCTCATCACCGCGCCGGGAACTTGGCGCCGGGAAGCTCTGGGCCGGGAAGGTTATGTGAAGGGGGGTTTAATGGCCAGTGAACACAACCTGGGGTTTTGTCGGCTTGCTGAAAGGGGAAGAAAAGGAAGGCCCTCTCGGCGGCGTAGCTCTCGGCGTGGAAATTAGCACGCCGGGAAGGTGAAAGGGTTAGGAGTTTCAGAGCTCGACGACGATGCTCTGTTCGGGAATTTCCTGAGATTTATGGCTCAGATTGAGGCAAGATTTAGCGTGCAGGAGGGGGTTTCATGGAGGCTTCTGTTAGGAGGATGCCAAGGGGATTTAGAAGGCAAAATCAATGGGAGAAACGTGACCATCATCTGAATCTTGTGAAGACTTTACTTATTCGCCGCCGGCCGTCTGGGGGATCAAGAGATGACTGTCTCTGATCCTCTGGACGAACCCAATGGCATCGAAAACCGATGACTAAGGAACTTTTAGCACCGAAACTCCAGACCCTAACCATTCAAGGGTTAGAATGAAGGGTCGAGAGATCGTGGTCGTCACTCGCTAGAACCTCGAGGGATGGCATTTGTCTGCAGGGTAGACATGTCCTTGTATAGCCAACAGTTCGGGGAACCAAGAGATTGATATCTCGGGTCCCTGAACAGCACAAAGGGGGGGGGCCTTAAGGGCCTTGAGAGAAAACTTGAACGTATACGGTGAATCTGCCATCGAGACAGGAAGGGAGGAGGCGATAGAACCCAGTAACCCATCAGATAAGGGTAGGGGTTCTGTTTTCATTCCTCTGAAGAAAAGACTCGTAGGAAGACTCTGAGACCGAGAGCGTATAAACTATTAGACATTTTGTATAAAAGATATGCATACATGGAGAGACGGAGAGCAAATATCTCAATCAATCGATGCCCAAATGGGCCATGTTGATATTTCATTGCACTGCATCGATGACTTACACTGGTCGTAAAAGAGAAATGCAAAGCAGAGAGGTGGAAATCAAGACCGGAACTCGCCGGATACATTTGATAAATCAAGAAAAAAACTCGCTAGATTACATCAAAGAAAAGAAAGAAAACATGGGGGAGGGCGGAGCATTGACTCCTATCCCTCCCCCGAGCAGCCCACCTGGAGCCTTTCCTTCTTCTTCTTCTCTCCGGCTTCTTCTCTTTTCTCTCAACGGAGGGGGGCTCTCTCTCCTGGTAGGTTTCTTACCGACCTCTTTTCTTCTGGGTAATTTTTTGGTTCTCTTCTGTTCGCCGCCCCCTCCTCCTTTTTCGAAGGGAAGGGGGTTTTATAACTGCATCCCTTTTGTCTTCTCGGCAGGCATTTCACGGCGCGCCTGGCCAGAGGGCTTCCCGGCGCGCAGGACTGTGGCTTCTCGGTGCAGCTATTGTGCTTCGATGAGAGGATCCAGCGCCACCTTTACAGGCCTGCTTAAGTCTTTTAGACTAGGCCTTTGTTGGTCCTTCAAGTACACCATCACCCAAAAGGGCCTTTCATTGATGACGTAGATCATTTATAGGGTTTCATCAGTCGATGGACTGGGGTTTCATCGGCGTTGCCACATGAACGGCGACAAAGTCGGACATCATTTTATCAGTATCGTCACTTGAACGGTGATAAGACCGGACATCAGCTTTAGCCTGAGGAGACTTCAGCCGGGTGTATAATTTGTGGAGACGATTCTTCTTTTGTACTGACTTTGCAGGAGCCTTTACAATCTTCATTTGCTAGTTTTGGCTTCATCTTTATCTTTGCTCATATCACATCTGTCAATCAGTCGACATCTGACTTGCTCTGACATATTATCTGTGGATTCTCAACCGAGGCAGTAATACAGCTCTTATTGAGGTGTGCTAGGAGGTCTCATCAGTCGGGTGACTGCTATTTCATCAGTGCTGCCGTCTGACTGACAATGGCACCGGACACCAGCCTAGCCGGGAAGAGGCTTCTGCCGGGTAGATGGTTGACGAGCTTCGTCATTGATCTTTCACTGTTGGTCTGATCTTCTTTTCAATTTTGTCTCCGCCATTACTCATTTTCCAGGCGTCAACACCACCCTAGTCATGTCACATCACAAGTCATTGAGCTTGTGTGTGCACATGTGGTTAGGGGCATTGGACCAGTGCCGACGGGCGTGACCCTGAGTAGTCACTCGTTACTGTTGTTACTTAGTTCTTGTATGGTGTCTCAGTTACCGCATTCGAGGTGAGTGGGAGATGCTTGAGGCGCAGTGTAGAACGTCAGTGGACGCATCTGGCTTTTCTTCTAGTGAGGAGGTGCTTCTGTCACATGACACATGATCTTCGCGGCTTACGTGGTTCTCGTGCAGCGTGAGCTCTGGACGTGTGGTTTCATCTTGCGATACTCGTGGTTTGGTTTATGTCTGCGAGGATGTAATTCCTCGAGTGGTTTTGTGTCTTTTCGACAGTATGGTCTGGGGTGCCGGTAGGGAATTACCGTGGTTCTACCCATAGATAGTGTAGGAGGCACGACTGCGGAGTCATGACCGTACCTTTGGGTCGAGTAGGACTTTGTGGGGCCTTTGTCTATTTCAGTAGGCCTTCACGATAAGGTTTTGTGATTCATCGATAGTCCGACACCTCCCGACTTTGTGAGATCGGGGTTCCCCTTTCTGTTGCCATTTGGAGTAGTTTAGAGGGCCGAAGTTCTATCGGCTGCCGTGTTTCTGTGTAGTACATCTTTCCTCTTTACTTTTACTATCGTTTCTACTCCTGCTATTACTACTTTGCTTTTACAGTTTAGCAGTGCTATTTACCGCTTTTGTTTCGTGGTGGGGTCCGCGGGACCCCTACTGAGCCAGTGAGACGAGGCTCACCCCTGAATTTTCAGGTGTAGCTGTTCTTTATCGTGGTTGGAGGCGCAGTGTGGTGGTTCTTAGTTGCCAGCTTTGCCAGTGTCGGGCATCCCCCGACTTGAGAGTACATTTCTCTTTCCTGTTGGATTGTACTTTAGTTGGACTGAACTCTGTTAGCTCTACAGTTTAATTGAAAATGTAATTTTATTCCTGCTATTTTAGCAATCATGATCATAGTAATTAATTGTTTACTACTTTATCTAGAAGTTCAATGTACTACACACGCACCTTTTTATCCCTTCGGAGCCTTTCAGCTCTTAGGAGGCCTCTCAGGATCCAAGTGGTATTAGGTTTATCCGGTATCTGGATGCTGGGTCATCATAGTTGGTATCAGAGTAATGGGGTGTGAAAGTACATGGGAATTCGAGATATTGCAGTAATCAGAGTCCAAATGGTCCAGTACAGTCGATAGTTGGCATGGGTTTTGTGATTCTTTACCGCTTTGCTTCTCGCATGGGAGCTTGTGCGCACTGTGTTGGCGCTGCGTAGGTGGTTTTGCTCTCGTCAGGATGTGATGGAGAGTCCTTCTTTCGTCATGGTGTTGGTCTCGGTTGTTCTGCACTGGGTAGAGTTTACCGACAGGCGTGAATCTGTGGCGCGGTGTTCGAGATTTTTTGTGGTGTGATCAGGTGGCTGATGGGAACTATCGTTGGTGCGTGGCCGTGCATGTTCTGTTCTTGCTTTGGCCATCCCGACATGAGGTTTGGTCAGCCCCCGAGGTGTTAAGGTTGTGGTTGAGGTGGTCATTTCGATGCCTTGTTTGAGAATGTGCGTGGGCGAGCTAAGGATTTCCTTCTTGGTGAGTTGTTATTAGTCGAGCTTGATCTTTCTCATTCTTTCTTGTGGCATTGTGTTAAGGTTAAGTTGTGGCTTGTGTTGTGACTCTTGGCACGATGATTTGCACTATGGCAACTTGTGATCAGCTATTGGCAGGATCGGTACTCGAGGCGTGGTATATTATAGTTTCATGAATTGCGATGGCGCTAAGAGGTGTGCTAAGATGCGGATGCCGAGTTATCTGTGATGCATGTGTACACTGTGTTGAGTGCACAGTGGAAGCGTGTGGGCTCATAACCCACAGGTCAAGGATCGTAAGGTTGGAAGATTCTGACCAGCCGAGAAGTTTGTTTCCTCGGTGTGACATTGTCTTAGCTATGTGTGCCTTGATGTTGTTGGTTACCGTACCATTGCTTGAGGCATTATGGTTGTTGGCACTGGAAGGTTTATGAATTGGGGAAATATGTCGGTAAATATGATGGTTGAGTACCCTTTTTCTCTTGCTTTTCTTGGAAGTTGTGCTCTCGGGACGTGATCGTGGTCCTAGAGATGCATTCTCCGAGGATTGTTTGTGGGTCCTTGTTGGTAAGCTGCGAGCGGCTAGTACATTTTAGCCGTGTGGTCAACTTTAATTTTTCCTTGATGTGACCGAGCTTGCTGTGTTGTCCCACAGTTCTGTGTTGAGAACGGAGCCGGGGATTGGCAGGTTGTTGTTGTATGTTGGGTAGTCTGGTAGCGGCCATGGAGTGACTGCCACTTGCCCATAGTGTTCCTTTACGTTGATTTGGCTTCCGGTTGGTTTGACTTCGACCCCTTGATTAGCCCATTGTTCTGTGGATGTCTTGGACATCCTATGAGGGCTGTGACCATGTTATAGGGTGTTCGGAAGTGTCATATATCTGAATTGTGTGTCGTGTGGTCTGAGAGTCATTATAGTTTCTGGTCAACCTGGTTGTGACCCAATGGTTGACACGTGACCTTGTGAATGTCTCGATTGTCCCATAGGGATCGAGACTATGTTTTGGACGCTTAGAGGTATAGTCTTACCTCAATTTGCATGCCAATATGGTTTGAGGGCTTTGGTGATCCCTCATGTTCCGTGTTTCTCGTCATATGGAATTGTGAGTCCATTGAGCAGCCTAGTGGCCGTGGACTTTCATTAATGTGTGGATCCGACTATTGTGTGCCGTTTCCATGTTGTTTTAGCGTGATTTAGCTTAGAGACTAGGCTGATTAGCGGCATGTTGCCACGATGTGCGATGATCTGGACCTGAGTCTTGTGACTTAAGGATCATTGTGTCAGCAGGTCTAGTTAAATGTCCTGAGTCTGGCAGTTGTATGCTGCTTTGTCTTCCGTGGTACTTGTGACAGGTATGCGTTAGCCTATCTGTACTTCGGTAATTCAGTTTTGAGTCTCTATGTCTAGTAAGCCTCCATTATTCATAGCCTGATGATACTTTCGTGTGTCGACCCACCTTGGAGTGGTGACGGGAGTTCCCGAGAGACAGTTTGTAGGCTGGTTGCCATGGGCCCCTTTGTCTTGTCGTTAGAGTCCAACAGGAGGGGAAAACCAGCTAGAGGCCAAGCTCAAGTCATTGAGCTTGTGTGTGCACATGTGGTTAGGGGCGTTGGACCTGCGCCGACGGGCGTGACCCTAACTAGTCACTCGTTACTGTTGTTACTTAGTTATTGTATGGTGTCTTAGTTACCGCATTCGAGGTGAGTGGGAGATGCTTGAGGCGCAGTGTAGAACGTCAGTGGATGCATCTGGCTTTTCTTCTAGTGAGGAGGTGCTTCTGTCACATGACACATGATCTTCGCGGCTTACGTGGTTCTCGTGCAGCGTGAGCTCTGGACGTGTGGTTTCATCTTGCGATACTCATGGTTTGGTTTATGTCTACGAGGATGTAATTCCTCGAGTGGTTTTGTGTCTTTTCGACAGTATGGTCTGGGGTGCCGGTAGGGAATTACCGTGGTTCTACCCATAGATAGTGTAGGAGGCACGACTGCGGAGTCATGACCGTACCTTTGGGTCGAGTAGGACTTTGTGGGGCCTGTCTATTTCAGTAGGCCTTCATGATAAGGTTTTGTGATTTATCGGTAGTCTGACACCTCCCGCCTTTGTCTATTTCAGTAGGCCTTCACGATAAGTAGGACTTTAGTTGGACTGAACTCTGTTAGCTCTACAGTTTAATTGAAAATGTAATTTTATTCCTGCTATTTTAGCAATCATGATCATAGTAATTAATTGTTTACTACTTTATCTAGAAGTTCAATGTACTCCACACCCACCTTTTTATCCCTTCGGAGCCTTTCAGCTCTTAGGAGGCCTCTCAGGATCCAAGCGGTATTAGGTTTATCCGGTATCCGGATGCTGGGTCGTCACAGTTGGTATCAGAGCAATGGGGTGTGAAAGTACATGGGAATTCGAGATATTGCAGCAATCAGAGTCTAAATGGTCCAGTACAGTCGATAGTTGGCATGGGTTTTGTGATTCTTTACCGCTTTGCATCTCGCATGAGAGCTTGTGCGCACTGTGTTGGCGCTGCGTAGGTGGTTTTGCTCTCGTCAGGATGTGATGGAGAGTCCTTCTTTCATCATGGTGTTGGTCTCGGTTGTTCTGCACTAGGCAGAGTTTGCCGACAAGCGTGAATCTGTGGTGCGGTGTTCGAGATTTTTTGTGGTGTGATCAGGTGGCTGATGGAAACTATCGTTGGTGCGTGGCCGTGCATGTTCTCTTGTTGCTTTGGTCATCCCGGCATGAGGTTTGGTTAGCCCCCGAGGTGTTAAGGTTATGTTTGAGGTGGTCATTTCGATGCCTTGTTTGAGAATGTGCTTGGGCGAGCTAAGGATTTCCTTCTTGGTGAGTTGTTATTAGTCGAGCTTGATCTTTCTCATTCTTTCTTGTGGCATTGTGTTAAGGTTAAGTTGTGGCTTGTGTTGTGACTCTTGGCATGATGATTTGCACTATGGCAACTTGTGATCGGCTATTGGCAGGATCGGTACTCGAGGCGTGGTATATTACAGTTTCATGAATTGTGATGGCGCCAAGAGGTGTGCTAAGATGCGGATGCCGAGTTATCTGTGATGCATGTGTACACTGTGTTGAGTGCACAACGGAAGCGTGTGGGCTCATAACCCACAGGTCAAGGATCGTAAGGTTGGAAGATTCTGACCAGCCGAGAAGTTTGTTTCCTCGGTGTGACATTGTCTTAGCTATGTGTGCCTTGATGTTGTTGGTTACCGTACCATTGCTTGAGGCATTATGGTTGTTGGCACTGGTAGGTTTGAGAATTGGGGAAATATGTCGGTAAATATGCTGGTTGAGTACCCTTTTTCTCTTGCTTTTCTCTAAAGTTGTGCTCTCGGGACGTGATCGTGGTCCTAGAGATGCATTCTCCGAGGATTATTTGTGGGTCCTTGTTGGTAAGCTGCGAGCGGCTAGTACATTTTAGCCGTGTGGTCAGCTATAATTTTGCCTTGATGTGACCCAGCTTGCGGTGTTGTCCCGCGGTTTTGTGTTGAGAACGGTGCCAGAGATTGGCAGGTTGTTGTTGTATGTTGGTTTGTGCTTGTGGTTAGCTTGGGAGGAGTTCCCTGTGAGTCTGATTTCAAAATTGTATGGACAGAGATCTCGTCGGTTGGTTTTGCTGTACTGTCCTGCCAGGGTAGAGTTGGCGTGAAACTCGAATCATATGTAATGTCTGAGTGAGAACTAACTTGATTGTGTTTTTGATCTAGCAGTGCCATTGGCGTTCTATGTGCCAGTTTTGATTTTTGTTGTGGCGCGGACGCTGATGAGTTGGAGCAGTCAGCTGAGATGATTATTTTCCTTGTGAGAGTTGATGCTTGTTTTGTCTGTCGAGCATGAGTTTTCGTCGGTGGCTGTTTTGTGGCATGACTTGTGTCTCCTTGATCTGTGAGACGATAGTGATGATGCCTTGTTTGGAGGTGCCAGACTTGCGTTCCTTTCTATGTGCCGTGCTCATTCTATGGATCGATGTGCGTTGAGATCTGGAGCATGTTGATCTTGCCTGCGATCAGGGTCTGACAGTGTTCCTCTGAATTATATTTTTTGAGAATCGTGTTATCGTGTTTGTGTGTTTGAGGTTTGGCTAGAGCTTTGAGTGCATTGCCAGCCGATTGGGTTGTTCTTCCCTACTCCCTGTTGACTCCTTAAATTTCTAGGATGAAATTTCTAAAAGGAGGGGAGGATGTAATGCCCTCGATCCTTTGGATCGGAATCGGAGAGCTTTCAGAGCGCTTTCGTGGGTCTCGAATCGTGTTCTACGATCCACTCAGGCATTCCCCTTGTATATGTTGTGGAACCCCGTGGAGAGTGAACCGTTGAGTTTTGAGACTCCGGGACGCTATAGGTGCATTGCGCTCTTTCCGAGGATCGTGGAGTCTAATTTTTCATATTTTTCTGATTTTATAGAATTTCGGGCCAAAAATTGGATTTCAGAAATATTCGTAATTTCTATTTTTCTTTTCTTTTTAACCCTCTCTCTCTCTCCTCTCTCCTCTCACCGCCGTTCTCACTCTCTCCCCCTCCGTTCTCTCTCATCTCTTTCCCTCTCCCTCGGGCACGCGACCGTGGCGAAGGTGGATGAGGCAGGGATGCTGTGGAGGCATCGTGGAGCGTGATGGCATGAGGAATGGAGTGTGGCGTTGGCGCGATCCCGTTCCGTTGATTCGAAGCCGACATGGGTTCGTGTGATGGTTTTCGGCATTTTTGGATTGCGAGATCTTCGGTGGAGGTCGATACTCTACCTGTTTCCTACCTTCCCTCGGGTTTTCAAGCCGATAGGCGTGCGTATGAGCGGGTTTTCTAGTTTTAAGGGAAAACACATGTTTTTGGGGTGAGATGCGAAATCATCGTTCTAGGCGATGGTTTTTTATTCTAATCATAAAATTTGAACCTCCAGCTTGTCGTGATTCGATTCCCGTCAGTTTGGCTGTAATTGGCTGTGGGTTGGGGCCGGTATGAGGCCGGATGCCCTTGTGACTCGTTTTGGGTGGATTTGTATAAATCGCTCGTTTATGGCCGTTTTGTGATTTTTTGGATCCCTTCCGGGTTGTGGAAGGTTGATACCGAGCCTAGGTATGTTTGCCCGTCGTTCTGGAATGATTGAGACGTGGAAAGAATGAGTTTTGCACTTTCCTATGGTTTTTACACTGGTAGGAAGTAGCAGTCGAACCAGAGACCACTACTTGATAAGGCGGCCCTGGTAGGACCGTTATTTGTAAGAAACAGTCCAAGAGGACCGCTAGCTGGTTCTTAAGTGTTTTAGGTCGGTTTGGGGTAGTGGCCTTGAACTGACTGCAACCTTGTTGTAGCGGCCCTAGAGTGACCCCTATTTGGCTTTGTAAGTCGGTTCGCAAGTAGCGGCCTTGCGACTGACCGCTTACTGAGGATAGCGGTCAGGCGACGACCGCCACTTGTTTGGCTTATTGAGCGTTTCTAGAGGCAGCCTGGAGAAGACGGTCTGGACATGACCGCGACCTCCAAGCGGCGGCCCAGGGGTGACCGGCTTATGCAATTTGCGGCCCCCATGAGACCACCTTATTCCTAGTTTTGAGTATTTTCCGCATTTGGGGTTTCCTATTAAATGGCGATCCAGCCATGACCACCATCTTCAGGAGGTGGCCCCATGGTGACCACCACTTTCTGGTAACAATCTGGATAAGACTGCCATTTTGCTGTGCTGTCTGGTAGTGGCCATGGAGTGACCGCCACTTTCACAGAGTGTTCCTTTTCGTTGATTCGGCTTCCGGTTGGTTTGACTTTGACCCCTTGGTAAGCCTATTGTTCCGTGGATGTCTTCGACGTCCTATGAGGGCTGTGACCGTGTTATAGGGTGTTCGGAAGTGCCGTAATTCTGAATTGTGTGTCGTGTGGTTCTGAGAGTCATTATGGTTTCCGGTTAACCCAGTTGTGACCCAGTGGTTGACACATGACCTCGTGAATGTCTTGGTTGTCCCGTAGGGATCGAGACTATGTTTTGGATGTTTAGAGGTATCGTCTTACCTCGATTTGCATGTCGGTATGGTTCGAGGGCTTTTATGATCCCTCGTGTTCTGTGTTTCTCGTCATGTAAAATTGTGAGTCCGTTGAGCGGCCTAAGGGCCGTGGACTTTCATTAATGTGTGGATCCGGCTATTGTGTGTCATTTCCACGTTGTTTTACCATGACTTGGCTTAGGGACTAGTGTGATTAGCGGCGTGTTGCCGTGATGTACGACGATCTGGACCCGAGTCTTGTGACTCAAGGATCGTTGTGTCAGCAGGTCTAGTTGACTATCCTGAGTCTAGCAGTTGTTTGTTGCTTTGTGTTCCATGGTAATTGTGACAAGTACGCATTAGCCTGTGGGTACTTCGGTAATTCTACTTTGAGTCTCTGTGTCTAGTGAGCCTCCACTAGTCGTAGCATGATGACAATTTCATGTGTTGGCCCACCTGGGAGTGGTGGTGGGGCGAGTTCTCGATAGAGACGGTTTGTAGGCTCGTTGCCGTGGGCCCCTTTGTCTTGCCGTTAGAGTCCAACGGGAGGGGAAAACTAGCTAGACGCCTGGCTCAAGACATTAAGCTTGTGTGTGCACACATGGTCAGGGGCGTTGGACTAGCGCCAACAGGTGTGACCCTAACCAGTCACTCGTTATTGTTGTTACTTGGTTCTTCTACGGTGTTTCAGTTACCTCATTCGAGGCGAGTGGGAGAGGCTTGAGGCGCAGTATAAGACGTCAGTGGACGCATCTGACTTTTCTTCTAGTGAGGAGGTGCTTCTGTCACATGACACATGATCTTCGCGACTTACATGGTTCTCGTGCAACGTGAGCTCTAGACGCGTGGTTTCATCTTGTGATACTCGTGGTTTGGTTTATGTCTGCAAGGATATAATTTCTTGAGTGCTTTTGTGTCCTTTCGACACTATGGTCTAGGGTGCCAGTAGTGAATTACCGTGGTTCTACCCGTAGACAGTGTAGGAGGTACGACAGTGGAGTCATGACCATACCTTTGGGCCGAGTAGGTCTTTGTGGGGCCTTTGTCTATTTGAGTAGGCCTTCACGATAAGGTTTTGTGATTCATCGGTAATCCGGCAACTCTCGACTTTGTGAGATCGGGATTCACCTTTCTGTTGCTGTTTGGAGTAGTTTAGAGGGTCAAAGTTCTATCGACTGCCGTGTTTCTGTGTAGTACATCTTTCCTCTTTACTTTTACTGTCGTTTCTACTCCTGCTGTTACTGCTTTGCTTTTACTATTTAGCACTGTTGTTTATCGCTTTTGTTTCATGGTGAGGATCTGCGGGATCCTTACTGAGCCAGTGAGACGAGGCTCACCCTTGACTTTTCAGGTGTAGTTGTTCTTCCTCGTGGTTGGAGGCGCAGTGCGGTTGTTCTTAGTTGCCAGCTTTGCCAGTGTCAGGCTTCCCCCGGCTTGAGAGTATGTTTCTCTTTCCTGTTGGATTGTACTTTGGTTGGATTGAACTCTGTTAGCTCTGTAATTTAATTGAAAATGTAATTTTATTTCTACTATTTTAGCAATCCTGATTCTAGTAATTAATTGTTTACTACTTTATCTGGAAGTTCAATGTACTCCATACCCACTTTTTTATCCCTTCGGAGCCTTACAGCTCTTGGGAGGCCTCTCACGATCCAAACGGTATCGGGTTTACCCGGTATCCACGTTTGATGTCCACGTTTTCATTGGAACATCCTACATCATGTGCATAAATCACCCCTACATGCTTGCATATCCTGGTCAGATTAGCCCATTCCGGTCGACCAATCCTTGACTTCGATCGACCGATATGCAATTTCGGTCGACCAAACCCTCACTACGTCGAAGCATTTCCCTGCGCATCAACACACTAGTTAACCGGCGTGTTAGACTGCCTCTTGGTAGCTCCCCTTTGATTCCTTGGAGTCAGAGCTTCTTGAGCTCAGCTATTGCTTGATAACTAGCCCAGTCAAAACAAACTATATGCCTTGCATGCATCTGCATTCATACTAACATTTGCTCAGCATCCATGAGCAGAATTAAATCATTTTTATGCATTATGCATGTCTCATGTGATAAACCTTATGCGTCTCCATATGTATGCTTGAATGCCATAACCCAAGATTTGTGGTATATCAAATGGTGGACTGATGAAGGGTGGGCCATGCCCATCTGGATCCTCCCACTACGCGCGAGTACATAACTCCGCCTCGTATCACGATTCCACTACATAAACGCATCATGTCCACGTGGGTGCTTGCATAGAGCCATTTCTTGCACTGTCTTCTTGCTAAACAAAGCATGTATTAACTCGTCCCATATGCACAAGAAGAAGCAAAAGAATTAAAAGAATGGGGCTTGAACTTGAGAAGAGGCTGGTCTGGGCGTTGGCATCTGTCGCGTCGATGCAGCCTAAAAGTTGCGTCAACACAGCCTTCACTACGTTTCTCCTATGCGTCAATGCTCCCCCTCTCAGCGTCAGCGCGATGACCGCACCAGCCGCTAGTGGGCCCCATGCGTCGATGCAATGCGCTTCATGCGTCGACGCATCAGTTGATACCATCCCCAGTACTGGCTTCTGGGAGGCTCTATGCGTCAACGCAGTTAGAGCCATTGCGTCGACGCAATGGCCTTCAGCTCATTCTGCATTCTAAAAGGAACAAAAGAAAAAGAAGAAATGATATTAAAAAAGAATAAACGTAAATAAGATAATAAAAAAGTAACTTTAAGGACATAAACCATTGATAAAATTTAATAATTTATATAGAATTAAAGAAAATAAAAGCAGAAATGCTAAAAGCTCTCACCTCTCTTGGACCCTATGCATGGGGATATTGATAAGGCTTCCATGGGTTGTGCTTGAACCTCGGGATCATCCTATTGTATTCTGTCTTTTGATGATGTTAGTACAATATGGTTCTTTAGTTCATACAATAAGTCTTAAATGCATGTGCTCATTTTGTATAGTTTAGTTTGACTAAAAGACTCTTAAATAAATTGCAGGAATGACAGATCAATTCACTTAGAAACAAGGTGGAGTCGACGCAGGACAGTGACTGTGTCAACGCAATAATGTTCCCAGAAGAGAACTCAAGAGAATAAGCATTCTGTTTGCTATCAGAACGTCAACGCAGTATAACTACTGCGTCGATGCAGTCATGCTCCCAGAAGCATTCCCAAATATCGTCATCATTGAAGGATCGACTTAACAGAGTAGTGCATCGACGCACTAAGCCCAGAACCAGAACTCGAACTATACCACATCTATGCATCAAGGAACTGCATCGACGCACTAAGTCAAATGCCAACATTTGAAGCATTATGTCTAAAGGCTCATCATTTACATTGCATCGATGCAACAAGGAGGCATGTCGACGTAGCCTCATTCAACCTTCAATAACATAAGTACTGGCGACGGCTTCAAGAGAATAAGGGTGAATAATAGCTTCACAATGGTGAAAAATAAACCATTTGGGTGACAAATAGCTCTACAAGTCTGAAAAATAATCGAGCTCGTGAGGAACCCAAGTGGATCACGTGCCAGCTACCTAAATCCCTTGGCACGTAATCCAATTCACGTGCTAGCGACCTCAAAACTTTGGCACGCAACCCAATCCATGTGGCTGAGCTCTGGAAGATTCAATTGTCAGAATATTCTCCTTGCCACCTGGACCAATGAATTAATTTGGTGGTGGATCAGATTTTTCAGTGGAAGGCGACTCTCTGCTATATATATATCAAGCCGTTCGAAGTGAAGAGCGCTGCTACCATTGCGATTCGAAGGAAGAAAACTCCTGAGAGAGAAAGAGGAAGAGACCCACTCAAATTCAAAGAGAGAAGAGTTTCTGACCGCAACCCAGTTGATTTTAGTGAGGATTGCTTAAATTGAAGCTACAACTCGATTTGATTGTTCGATTTTCTATAGCAGTCACTTGTATTTTCATTTCTATTTTTTTTATTCAGTTCGAAGTCTTTTGTTTCTGTTCCTTCTGAGGCTTCAGATGAAGGGAGATCTTGCTCTCCGGGATTCCCTCTGTGTCATCAGAGGAAGGGAGAAGTTAGTTCTCTAGGGTTCATTCTGATAATTCAGAAGAAGGGAGGATCACTCCTCCGGTCACTGCATTAGGCAGTGAGTTCGAATCCTACTGGGAGCAGGATCGAAGGTTAAGGGATTTGGTTCCCTTGTTGTCAAGCTGTGGAGTCAGCCCCTATTGCAGACTGAGTCTGCGTTTGTTTTTACCTTGTGCAAGGAAGCCTCACTCAAATAAAATGAGGGGTGGACGTAGATTGCTGGTCGCAATCGTACCACCTAGAAAATATATTGTCTGCTCTATGGTTTGTCTTTCTCATTTTCTATCGTGATTGTCAACAACCAAGGAGTATATCAAAAGACGTAGCTGGAAAGATAGGTCAAGCCCATCCGGAACGCTGCCCCTTGCATGAGGAGATCCTTGGATCGACCCTCTGCCACGTACTGATCTTGGTTGTTGGTTATATGTTGGTTTGCAGCGTGGTGAGCATGTCTTGCTGATTATCATCCTATTTCCTTCTGCACTTCAGCTGGTTACTTGTTGGTCTGATCCGATTATTGAGCTCATTTGCTCTTTCATTTGGAGCTAGATCTTATTACAGTACTTGAGTTTTTTAATTTGAGATATTTGGTAGTAGATCTATTCATCCCCCCTTCTAGATCTACCTCTCCATTTCTATCAATTGGTATCATAGCGGGTTTCCCATGATGTGGTCCAACGACTAGGGAAGAAACGAAAATGGCAATGTTTGCAGCTATCTAGCTGAAGGACATTCTATTAACCGATCGCCATTCTTTGACGGATCTAACTTCCTTTACTGGAAAAATAGGATGAAGGTTTTTTTGCATGCCCAAAGCCATGAAATCTGGAGAGTAGTTAAACATGGTCCATTCCAGCTACCAGAGGATGAAAGCGGATGGACGAGGGAGCAAATTCGCTTGTCCACAGTCAATTGGATTGCCATGAATGTGATGCAATGCGCAATACATCCAAATGAGTACTCAAGAGTGTCAACCTACAAATCTGGCAAACAAATGTGGGACAAGTTGGAATTGATTTATGAAGGAACATCCCAGGTAAGAGCATCCAAGGTGAATATGCTTGTCTCTGATTTTGAATTGTTTAAAATGAAGTCCGATGAGACCATTAGCTAAATGTTTTCTAGATTCTCACAACTCACTAATAATCTAACAGCCCTTGGCAAAGATTACACTGACAGTGAGCTTGTTAGGAAAATACTCAGGTCCCTTCCCCCTTCTTGGCACACTAAAGCAACTGTGATCGAAGACTCCAGGGACTTGTCCACTTTGACAGTGGATGAATTGATTGGTTCGCTAATGACTTATGAAGTCAACTTTAGGAAGAACGTAGAGGAGCAAAGGAAGAGTAAGTCAGTAGCTCTCAAAGTGTCAGATGCAGAGAGCAATAAAGACTATGAAAGTCTTTTGGATCTAGATGATGCTCAACAGGCCCTACTGACTAGACAGTTCCAAAGGTTCTTGAGAACCAGAGGTAAGACCTTCAAGAAAAGAAGGCCACAACAGATAGGTAAGAGCTCAAATCTTAAATCTGACAAGAACAAAAATTCTAACAAAGTTATCTGTTATCAATGTAGAAAGGTAGGTCACATGAAGGGAGATTGCCCTGAATTAATGACGAAGAACTTCAAGGTCTAGTAATGAGGAGGAGGACATTGAAGGTGGAACTTCAGATGAAAAAGAGCAAGGCTTACGCCTCATGGCTCATAGTGACGTGGAGGTAAGCAATCCTTTCGAAAAAATTCCTATTGATGATTGGGAAGATGCATATGCAGATCTTTTGGATAAATTCAATTGTCTAACCAAGGAACATAGGGTAATAAAAAGAAAATTGAATAATGTCATTCAGGATCAAACCTCTGTTGAAAAAGAAAAAGAAAATCTTAAGAAGCAGGTGGAAGAATTGAATTCACTAAAAATCGACAATGACAACCTGAAAACAGAAAATGAGGAGGTTAAGAAACATATTTAAAATAAAATTTCAAGAAATTCAGAAAGAAAATGAACTAACATCTGAAAAACATGAAGTAGTCAAGAATGCTATTACTGAAAGTCAAAAATAATGTGAAAAACTTCAAAAGGAATTAGATGATAAACAAGCCATGCTTGAAAAATTTGTTCAAGGAAAATCAAACCTAGATACCATGCTAGGTATGAAAATAAACTTCAATAAAGAAGGATTGGGATATGATCCTTCAAGCAAAAAACCTTTTGAATTGAAAACAGTTACATTCAGTCAAGAGAAAGGAAAGGAGAAATTCCCCCATCTAGTTCAACCAACAACAAAAATGTCCAGGAATCAAAAATGAAGAACTTCATAAAAATCAGCTCAAACAATTTCTCTGGACAACAGACCAAAGCTATGCATCGACGCGGCCCAAGTGTTGCATCGACTCAGTCTGTCCCAGATAGAACCAACCATGGCCAATAAGCTGAGATGCGTCGACGCAGCTCATACCTCAGGTCGACGCAGTCTATCCAGAACAGAAAGTCAAAGATAAACAAAAATATGAATAAGAACAAAACACACTGGCCACATTTTTATTATTCTCGAGGCTCTTTTAATAAACATGCCTTCCAAAAAAAGTTTCATGAGACATCCCAGAAATTATTTTGGAAGCAATTGGAATAAAAAATCTCTTAATAAAGCTCAAGTAAGACCAAACCCAATATTTGCTACCACCAAAATTGTCAATGCTGAGAACATGAAATGTAACATCAATCAGAAGAAAACTATTAGATAGGTTTTGATTCCTAAGAGCTTATTGAAGGGTTTGAATGATGCCTATGGACCCAACTTTTCTTGGGTTCCAATGTTTTCTGCATAATTTGTTTGCAGGTTAGTCTAACAGCCATGCACAACAGATGGTACTTAGATAGTGACTGCTCGAGGCATATGACTGGAGATCGGACCAAGTTTAGTAAGCTGGAGATGAAGGTAGGTGGAATGGTCAAGTTTGGAGGGAAGAATAAAGGTAAGATAATTGGTTTAGGCACCATCGGTAAGTTTCCCTCAAACACTATTGAAAAAGTCTTACTTGTTGATGGACTTGAGCACAACTTGTTAAGCATTAGTCAACTCTGTGATAAAGGTCACAAAGTTATTTTTGATAATCATGCATGCAAAATTTTTGAAATAAATTCTGACACAGTAAAATTTCTAGGGCATAGAATCAATAATGTCTACATAGTAGACTTGAATGAAAATTCTACATCCAACTTGTGTTTGACTGCTAACTTAGATAACAATGCCTTTAATTGGCATAGGAGGTTGGGCCATGCTAGCTACAACATTTTAAATAAATTGGTCAAGCATTGTTTAGTTAGAGGATTGCCCAAAATTCAATTCAAAACAAATACAAAAATCTGTGATGCATGTGCTTTAGGGAAACAAACAAGAAAATCATTCAAAATAAGAATTGAATCATTGCCATCTAGACCACTAGAATTCTTGCACATGGACTTATTTGGTCTCACCAGAACTCAAAGTTTCAGTGGAAAGAGATTTGGGTATGTAATTATGGATGATTTCACTATATTTGCACGGATATTTTTCTTAGCTCATAAAAATGATGCATTTCAAGAATTTCAACATTTATTTAACAAAATAAAGCAAGAAGGTAAGCACAAAGTCTGCATTATACAATCTGATCATGGGGGAGAATTTGGAAATACACTGCTTCCAGATTTCTGTAATAAAGAAGGACTGACTCACAAGTTTTCTTCTCCTAGGACCCCAGAGCAGAATGGAGTAGTAGAGAGAAAAAATAGAACAATCGTGGAGATGGCTAGAACCATGTTAATTGAAAGTCAACTTCCATGAAGATTTTGGGCAGAAGCTGCAAATATAGCCTGTTACACAATTAACAGGGCCATGGTAAGACCTGTCCATAAGAAAACCCCATATGAATTATTGAAAGGTAAGAAACCGAACTTGGCTTATTTTAGAATTTTTGGTTCCAAATGTTTTATTCATAATAATGAAAAAAGGGACTTAGATAAGTTTGAAGCCAAGAGCGGTCCCAGGATCTTCTTGGGGTATTCCGAATAGTCAAGAGCTTATAGAGTCTTTAATGTTCATGATCAGTCAGTAGAAGAGTCTCCCCATGTAATATTTGATGAATCAACTCAATGTGCTGACCAAAGTGATGATGACAGGGGACAGAAGGAAGATGGAGAATTTCTGGAGGACAAGTCAAATGTGGAATCATCTGAACCTGCTGCACATATTGACATAGAGCAAGGTCAGTCAACCAAACTAGTTCATCAGTCGATCGAACAAGGTGAGTCCTCAAATAACATCAAATTTCTGAAGGATCATCCTGCTCACAACATTATAGGAAATTTACATGATCCCCCTAGGACTAGATCTTTTCATCAAGAAGTCAATAATCAAGATCTAGTAGCACTAGTCTCCCAAGTTGAACCCAAAATCATAGAAGAAGCCTTAAAAGATGAATCATCGATAATTGCAATGAATGAAGAATTGGGTCAATTTGAAAGAAATAAAGTCTGGAACTTGGTTCCCAGACCTAATAATAGTTTTGTCATAGGAACTAGATGGGTGTTTAGAAATAAAGTGAATGAAGATGGAATAATCTCTAGGAATAAAGCTAGGTTGGTGGCCAAGGGCTACAATCAAGAATTTGGGGTGGACTTTGATGAATCATATGCACCATTTGCTAGGATGGAGGCAATCAGGATATTGCTAGCTTTTGCTTGCTCAAATAATATTAAACTTCACCAAATGGATGTGAAAAGTGCTTTCTTAAATGGGTTTATAAAATAAGAAGTTTAAGTTGAGCAACCCCCAGGTTTTGAATAATCTGAGCTGCCTAACCATGTTTTCAGATTAAATAAAGCTTTATATGGTCTGAAATAAGCCCCTCGGGCTTGGTATGATAGATTGACATAATTTCTACTCAGTAAGGGCTACTATAGAGGTAAGGTGGACCAGACTCTTTTTACAAAAATCTAAATCAATAACTCATCATAGTTCAGGTATGCGTGGATGATATTATTTTTCGTTCAACATGCACTGAATTATGTGATGAATTTGTAAATCTGATGGCTAATAAATTTGAAATGAGTTTGGTTGGTGAATTGAAATACTTTCTTGGTTTATAGATTCAGCAGATAAAGGATGACTGTTTCATCAGTCAGACAAAGTACACACTAGAAATCTTGAAAAGATTCGGAATGGACAAAGTGAAGCACATAGCCACACCAATGGGTACTAATGCTTCTTTGGATGTTGGTGAATCAGGTAAAGAAGTAAATGTAAAACTCTACCGAGGTATGATTGGCTCTTTGCTATACCTTACTGCCTCTAGACCTGACATTCAATTTAGTGTGTGCATGTGTGCTAGATTCCAATCTAGACCTAGAGAATCTCATCTTGCTGCTGTTAAGAGGATATTTAGATACATTACAGGCACACAAAATCTAGGACTATGGTTTCCTGCATCATACACATTAGATTTAATTTCTTACACTGATACAGACTATGCTGGCTGCAAGTTAGATAGGAAAAGCACAAGTGGGTTTTGTCAATTCTTAGGTGGGTGTTTAGTTTCTTGGGCTTCCAATAGATAACATTCTGTTATCCTCGCTACTACAGAGGCTGAATATGTAGCTGCAAGGAGTTGTGGTACACAGGTCATTTGGATAAAACACCCGCTCCAGGACTACAATGTAGACCTTGGTTCCAAAATTCTATCTTCATTGGAGCATCGACGCAATAGAGTAGTGCATCAACCGCTAAGCCCAGAAACAGAACTCGAACTACACCACGTCGACGCATCAAGGAACTACATCGACGCACTAAGTCTAATGCCAGCATTCAAAGTCTTCTATCTAAAGGCACGTCATTTACACCGCGTCGACGCAACAAGGAAGCACTTCGACGCAGCCTCATTCAACCTTCAATAACATAAGTACTGGCGACGGCTTCAAGAGAATAAGGGTGAATAATAGCTTCACAACGGTGAAAAATAAACTGTTTGGGTGACAAATAGCTATACAAGTCGAAAAAATAATCGAGCTCATGAGGAACCCAAGTTGATCACGTGCCAGCTACCTAAATCCCTTAGCGCGGAATCCAATTTACGTGCCAACGACCTCAAAACTTTGGCACGTAATCCAATCCACGTGGCTGAGCTCTGGAAGATTCAATTGTCAGAATATTCTCCTTGCCACCTAGACCAATGAATTAATTTGGCGGTGGATCAGATTTTTCAGTGGAAGGCGACTCTCTGCTATATATATATCAAGCCATTCGAAGTGAAGAGCACTGCTGCCTTTGCGATTCGAAGGAAAAAAACTCCTCAGAGAGAAAGAGAAAGAGAGCCACTCAAATTCAAAGGGAGAAGAGTTTCTGACTGCAGCCCAGTTGATTTCCAGTGAGGATTGCTTCAATTGAAGCTACGGCTCAATTTGATTCTTCAATTTTCTATAGCAGTCACTTGTATTTTCGTTTCTTTTTTTTTCAATTCAAAGTCTTTTGTTTCTATGCCTTCTGAGGCTTCAGAAGAAGGGAGATCTTGTTCTCCAGGATTCCCTCTGTGTCATCAGAGGAAGGGAGAAGTTAGTTCTCCAGGGTTCCTTCTGAGAATTCAGAAGAAGGGAGGATCACTCCTCCGATCACTGCATTAGGCAGTGAGTTCGAATCTTGCTGGGAGCAGGATCGAAGGTTAAGGGATTTGTTTCCCTTGTTGTCAAGCTGTGGAGTTAGCCCCTGTTGCAGATTGAGTCTGCGTTTGTTTTTGCCTTGTGCAAGGAAGCCTCACTCAAGCCGAGTGAGGGGTGGATGTAGATTGTTGGTCACAAACGAACCACCTAAAAAATATCTTGTCTAATCTGTGGTTTATCTTTCTCATTATCTATCGTGATTGTCAACAACCAAGGAGTATATCAAAAGACGTAGCTGGAAAGATAGGTCAAGACTATCTGGAACGCTGCCCCTTGCATGAGGAGATCCTTGGATCGACCCTCTGCCACGTACTGATCTTCGTTGTTGTTTATATGCTGGTTTGCACCGTGGTGAGCATGTCTTGCGGATATTTGTGATTCCATATACTTATATGATCCTATTTCCTTATGCACTTCAGCTGGTTGCTTGTTGGTCTGATCCGGTTATTGAGCTCATTTGCTCTTTCATTTGCCGGTAGATCTTATTGCAGTACTTGAGTTTTTTAATTTGAGATATTTGGTAGTAGATCTATTCATCCCCCCTTCTAGATCTACCTCTCCATTTCTATCACATCCCATCATGGTCAAAGCTTGACCCCGTTCTTGGCCGATAGCTCGTTGTGTTTTAACCTAATTTCCATTGGGATCTAATCCCAGATATCAAACTTGCCATGTCTCTGGCAAACATATCTACAGATTGGGACCCTTGTCCAGATATGACTTGGCCAATTAATGACTGGCTTTGTTCAGCTATTTACCTTTCAATAGAGGCTGTTTTGTTGAAGTTTGGAATTCTCACTCCTTTCTTTAATTGATATTGATTTAAGGCTCGAGGGCCCCTTCTCCTATCGTTTAATCAAAGATTTTCTCCTCTCTGAGGAGATGTAATTAACGCCGTGACCTTTACGGCATGGTGGGTTCTTAGTCCTGACCCGATACCCACAATCGTCTGGTTGGTCAAACAGAGCGGACTCGTGATTTCAGACCCTCCTTGTCTTGAGATCCGAATAAATGTCCACTTCGGTGACTGGCACGCCCATGCACTTATTAAAACCAAATAAACCCCCTAATAAATGAAAAGAACCAAAAAGAACAAATGAATCAAAAGATGATCCAGCATCAGAAAGTGCATCCAACAAGTTTGGCACACCTGGTGGGACAAAACCTCCTTTCATCTTCTCGCCAGGATTGGGGGCCCAACAGCCTCCTCCTAAAATTCTAACTCGTTTTAAAATATGAAATTGCAAGTTGCACCCTGATTAACTCAATGGTTGTTTCCTTCGGACCACTCGTGGTTGCTGATCACGCCAGGTACGGCTACCTGGCGGTCCCTATAAAGTTCGACGACTTCCCGCCGGTAGTGGGCTTCCGCAACTTCTTGGGGGTAGCCTTCGTCAAATTCCTCGATGTCCAGGAGATGGAGTCTATAATGCCCCGAGATCCGAATACCGGAAGAGACCCGATAATCTGAATCCCGAACCGCCACCCACGAGCCTGAGGGCCCAGAAGGGTTAAAGTAATGGTGTGGAAATACACAAGAATCTAAAACAATCACAGAGCTACGCAAGTTAGATAAATTAAGCAGGAAGCAATAAATAACATTAATTAAATTACATGGCCCACAATAACAACAGTTACAAAATATAACAGTAGTCCATAACTAGTATAGTCTAGAAAGAAAAGTACAACTACACGGGGCATACCACGGCTCTAGCAACTGGCAACTAACCCTGGGCACCCGAACCACGTGAAGCCTCAGAAGAGCTCCCCTGGAGCCTCGCCTCACCTGAAACAATGAAAAAACGCAGGGAATGAGCCTCATAAAAAAGGCTCAGTAGGGATCACCCGGACCCCTACCTCGTAAAATGAGAAACTGCATAGAAAGTAGCTAAAGGCGAGCACAACAGGAATAAATAAACAAAAAAGCCCTACATGCCTAATACCGGTCTTACGATACGAAAACCGAGACACACGTCACCGTGAAAACCAAGAGTCACTACCTGGCAAGACAGGAGTACCTCCCGTCGGCCTAGAAATCATGGGGAAGGAAACTACGGAGCTAGGGATTTGTCACCCTACCTGAAGGCCACTCGAAACTCGATGGATCACCGCCGATCCATGAAGAACACTTTTAAACCCTTGATCTCCCACGAGCTCCCACGAACCGCACGCCGCCGCGATGACCTCGCCACCGCCGCGCCGTCGCCTCACCGCCGTCTGCAACCGGAGGGGAGCGCCGCCACGATCACACCAGAGGAAGAAGAGGAAGAGGAGGGGGCGCGGTCACGGTGGAGGGGGAAAGAAGAAGGAGAAGAAAAAAAAAAGGAAATTAGGGGTATTTATAGAAAATCTTGATTTTTTGAAAAATACCAAAAAGAGAAAAATATATCTCCGTGATCCTCAAAACACGCTGATCGCCGTGGTACCGTCCCGGAGTAGGTGAACGACCCGGTTTACCCGCTACGGGGTTCTGTAGGTCCTATCAGGGAAAAACACGTGTAAACCGTAAAACACATTCCGGGACTCCCAAAAGCGATCTGAAACCCACAGATCTAGATCTGAAAAGTGTCCGAAAGATCCAGGGCATTACAGAGTCAGCCGGAGCTGCAAAGATGACCATGACTGATGTTACTGCGGTGGGCTGCTACATCCACAACGTCCACTTCCGCGCTGCCAACAACAAGAGGTGCTCACCGGCTACTAGGAGGGTGGCCAAGAAGAGTACCGGCATACTACAAAGCCGACTTTCAACATCAGGCAAATCAATCCTAATCGGAAGAGTCCGCATCTTTTTGAATGGCCGGCAAGCAGGATTTCACTCGATCGGGTGATTGCAAATGTACCAGTGCAGAACTCAATCCAGGTGTTGGCTCAAGCCAAGTCAGATTGTGTCAAGTCCGGATCATGGGGAGGTCTGGCCCGAAGCCGAACAAGATGAAACAAGCATGGGTGCCCAAGCAAAGGCGGGCCCCGACTGCTGCTCAAGTGAAACCTATCCAAGTTGGTAGGTCTAATAGAAAAGAAGAAGGAAAAGGAGAAGAAAGAATTAAGGTGCCAGCTGCAACACCTCGCAGACCAGCCTTCCAAGGCTACGGCCGGCAGGCGAATGTCTATGCTCCTTATCGAAGATACAACAAGATAGCTGAACAACAACGCTTCGCTTGTAGGCCATCAGCTCAACACGAGATGTCACCATCAACACTCTGCCCCATAGATGTGAAAGATGACAATACCCAGGCCGTCCGGGGATATTTCCGGGGTCTTGGAACACCTCTCAAGGTACGCAGCGGCTCTTGCAGGCTATGAGCGCTGCAAAAGATGAAGACCGGGGAGTACAAGTCAATCAGGAAGAAATTGCTGATGAAGGGTCCAGTTGCTGTGGACCATCTTGTTGTGCCCCTTGTGCCTTGATGATGCAGTGATGTTTTGATGATAGCAACATTAGTGTCATCACTTGGGGTTAATCTTCAATTAAGAGCTTGATCTGTATGCCTTATGCCTTGATGATGTTTTAGCTGATGTGCATAAATTATTTTGTGCATGATTTAAGGTCTGTGCATTTCTCTGTTTGCATTGGTGCATTGCTTCTCTGCTGATATGTTTATGCTGTAGTTCATTGTGCATGTGTGCATGTCTGCACATTCCTTAGTGGCTAGTCTGTACAACCTCCGGTTGATTCATTCGATCAAGTCTATACAGCCAGAGCCAGTGTTCTTCATGCATATATAGTCTGTATAGAGTTTTGCCTAGATTGCATTAGTCAAGTCTGTACATCACCCTAGATTGCATTATCAAGTCTATACATTCAGAAGTATGGACAGTGCATTCAGTTGTTTCTCTGTCTCACTTAGCGTCTTTGTGCATGGAGCATTCAAGTCTGTACAGCCCGTGTTCACAGCATACACAAAGTCTGCACATCGTCGTGTTCACATGCTTCAAGTCTGTACATCGTTCTACATGCACGCGACAGAGTTGAGCAAGTCTACACATCAGTTTGCCTTGCTTCATGCACAAAGTCTATACATTCTTTAGCTCAGTTCGCAGCTGAGTCTGAAGTCTGTACAGCCTATGTTCTTCATGCATACTCGGTCAAGTCTGTACATCGGTCAAGTCTATACATTGGCTGTTGCATGCTCATTAAGTCCATACACTCGCAAGTCTGCACACTCCTTGGTAGCAAGACTGCACATTGTCTGGTTGCATGCACGCATAGTCTACACATTACCTGCTGTTGTGTTCATTCATCATCTGAGCAAGTATGTACATTGTTGCACGCTGAGTCTGCATATTTGTTTGGAATGTCAGTGCATCCACTTTCGTTGTGCATCCTTTGATATATGCATTTGTACAATCCTTTCAAAACAAAGTATGTACATCATCCTGTGTCATGCACTCAAAGTCCATATATGCACACACTTAGTTTGTGCATTGTGCTCTCATGCTTTAACACTAGGCATTGCAAAGTTTGTACATGGCTCTGCACATTATGTACAAAGTCTGTACACTGTCATGGTTGCTTTGATGCCGTAGCAAGTCTATACACTCATGAGCACTTGTGTACTTTCATGACTGATCATGTCTATACATCGCTGCTTACACTGCATCGGTATACTGCATTACACACCAGCAAGTCTGTACATCGATGCCGCATGCATGCATTCTAAGTCTGCACATTGTTTATACATTGAACGCAGAGTCTACACATTCGTTTGGCATGCCTGAGCATTCATCATCAATGAAAGACCCCAAATTCTTTAGAAATTTATTTAGAAAGTTATTTGTAATTATTTGGAATTTATTTGAAGTTATTCGAATTAATGAGAATTATCCAAATTAATTAGATTAATTAATTAATTAATAGAATAAGTCATTTTTTCAACTATTTTCTAAAAATCCCCAAAAATCACATCTTGTAGAATTAATTTTTTTTAGAAACTTTGTCTTCTACATTTAAGCCTAAGAAAATCATTTATTATGCCGAATTAGTGAACTTAGTTTTCCGAACTTAACATTTAACTATTTACAGAATAGTATAAGTAATAATCCGACTACCTTAGAAAAATCTATAAAAATAGTAAATAGATTTAGGTCGATGTAGATAATAACTTTTCCTTCTGGCATTAGGCCATTGTAAATCCGTGGTAAGATCTATTTAGAGTTTAAACCCAAAAGTGCACACTTTTGACCCATACCTAACCCTTAGTTTAAAACACGAAATTCGACCTCAATACTCGACCAAATGATATGAAATCAAGGGCAAATGGAAGGCCACAATGTAAGGAACATTTACCCTCAATCAATTTGAGGTAAACCTAGCCCCAAAACGTGCTGCCGACATAGTTTGGTCAAGTCAAGGATTTCGGCGCCGTTTCTAAACACGTAGCTTGCAGCAGCGAATACTCCCAATTCCGAAGGCTCCAGAAGCTCTATGAGCTATCAAAATGAAGCCCTACGAGTCTTATTTCATTTGGCTGCTGTGGGGTTCGCTGAAGTTTCAGATATGGAGAGATCTAGCTCGATTTGTGGAGGTGGGTCAGCAGGCCGTTGGCTTTCCTTCATCCTTCTTTGATCCATCGATTGAGGTAGGAATTCTCAACCAAATCTTGATCATGAGTATAGCAAATTGTTCCTCTCATCGAGCTCTATCCATTGGTGGCAAAAGCCCCAATTTTCATTAGGTGTCCGTGGAGAAATCGAGCTTTTTGTGAGGTGCTGTCCAAGTGTTCTTCATCCTAGGGTTTGAGTTTTTTCTCTCCGATTTGAGGTAGGATCTAACAACCAAACTCTAATTAACTTACATGATGTAATCAGCATGTTGTTAGCTTTCATTTAACTTAGGAAGCCCCAAATTTCATTGAGCATACTTGGAGAATTTTGATTTTTAGTAAGAGCATGTCTAGAATTTGATGTATATTATGTTCTTCAAGTAGAAGCTTGATTTTTGGGCTATTTTTGGATTAGATAACTTGATCCACATATGGCTTATAGTATATGGTTGGATTCATCATTAAGTTAGCTTTCTTTTGATATAAAAAGCCCCAAGTTCCGTTGTGTATATTGAGAGAAATCTACGTCTTAGTAGAGGCATGTCAAGAACTAGGTTCTTCAAGTATCCATCATAAATAGGTTGTGATTCGATTGAGTTTTTAGCAAATTTCTTGTTTCAATCTCTTGTTTTATGACCTTAGTATGTATATTAAGAACCCTAGAGCATTTGGTTAAAATCCCAACTCATTTAGACCCCAAATCATTGAGTTTTCATGGTTTACAGAATCACCCGTCGCTTTTGGAAGTGTAGGGGTCGACCCATGGGGTCGACCTATGCACCCAGTGAAGGGGGTCGACCCAATGGGTCGACCCATGAAGCTTTTTTTTTTTTTTTTTTTTGAGGGGTCGACCCAATGGGTCGACCCACACCCAGGAAGGTTCCTGGAATGCCAGGGGTCGACCCAATGGGTCGACCCATGCCCTGTATGACCCCATTAATGATGTTTTTGACCCGGGGATCAATCCGGATCATTGGGGAATCAATCCATTCAACCTAATCACATTGAAAACTACATTTTTGAGGAACTAATGACCTATTCATGTACCCTTTTTAGTTTCAATTAACATTGGTCCATACATGCAAACTTAGTGTAAAAATACACCGTTTATCATCTTCATTTCAATGCATACAAGATTAAATAGAAACCCACATAATTAGTGGTTAATGGTGTAACTAAATCTCTGTTAATGCATTCTATTTCACTCCTGTGGGAGTTGTTCTTTGCCTTATCATCTTGAATCAGCGTCTTGGCAATTGTCTTAATGCAAATGATAATGGTTAATCATGATATCTTAACTTGGTGATTAGGATTAATATGTTGATTAGCTTGTTTGATTGCTGCTGTTTTACAGTAGCGCAGCACGATTAACTCTTGTTGTGACTTGGTTTCGATCTCCTTGATGATTATACTTACCTTGAAATTCTGGAAATGAATCTCTTTCCTACGTGAAGTTGTTATTGCTACTTAGTTTAAAACTTAGAATTCTGGCCATAAACTGTGGAAGTCTAGATTCGTGGGATCTTTGATCCAAAGAAATCAATGCCTGACAAACAATTAAGGGCTCGGTCTTGTCCTGGGAAGAGCGCCCGAACACTACGTGTACCCCCGGGGAGGTGAATGACTAGGTGTGGCATTTGGCACCAGTACTTGACATGTGTTAAATCTAGGACTGTCCACTACTCTCTCCACTACTCTCTACATTACTTTCTACTACTTTTCACTTTCCACTCTTCACTGTTCTATACTCTACTTGTGGTTACTTTACTTGCTTATTACTTGGACGTGGAAATGAAATTACATACGTGCTTGACATGACTTGAATTGTCTTGATATGGCCAACTTTTTATCGTTATCTCCTGTAGTAAATTCTTGTCTTACTATTCTATTCATTATATTTCTTGACCTTGCAAGATCTTTGAATTCTGTTTCGTGATATCACCGTTATCTTTTTATTGTTTTTATCATTTGTAGCATGACATTTTACAATGTAATTAAACTGTTAATCACTTATACCTATCTGTTATTTCCTACTGAGCGTCAGCTCATAGTTGTGTTTTCCCCCCTTTCCAGGCTTTTCAGGTGACGCGCTTACCGATGGGGAAGGGCAGGAGTGATGTCTTGAGTGTATCAGTTCTAGTGTGTTAGTAGTGTGTTATCTTTCTTTAGTTGTGTTTTGGAGAGCTTTTAGTCTCAGTCATGTTATTGAGTTTTAGTGGTTGATTATTCCAGTTGTATTAAGTTGAACTTGAGGTTATTGTATCAGTTGTGGTTTGTTAATGATCATTTAGTATTTCCATCTTGTAGCACTTGTGTATTATTTTAGATTAGTTCTCTCTCTTGCCAGCGTGTCCCTAACTGTACGTCCCGATATTTCCGCCTTGTTCGGGGCGTGACAGTTTAGTTGGTATCAGAGCCTAGGTTTCACATTCCTAGGTTTCCTAAGTTTTAGGTTTTCTTGCATTGCATCCCAATAATCGGTATATCAAAAGGTGTTGTCCGAACGTTAGGCTATGCCTATCGGGAAGGTCGCACACTTGCGCGAGTGGTCTTCGGACCGATTACCTCCGCCAGGTACCAAGTTTTTGGTCGTGTCTAGGTGCATTAGATCCCTAACCTTGTAAAAGTCTAGGACCTGACCTGGTGAGAATGGGTAGAAACTTGGGTTAAGATCGTTTCTTAATCATGTAATTATTTATCTTGATTAAACCTAAGTAATCTATTTCTCGTGTAGATGGCAGCTAATCATGCGGAATGGAGGAACCTACAGCGTACGGTGCAAGGCCTTACTCAGGCGCTTCAGCAAGTAGCTCAGGCAGGAGCGGCACCGCATGGCACCGGTGATCTATACCGGAACTTCTGCGGAATGAACCCGCCTAGATTCGCTGGTTCGACTGACCCTGACCAAGCTGAGCACTGGCTAGATGAGATGGGGAGAATCTTTGAAGTTATGCAATGCACCAATCAGGAGCGTGTCCTTTTGTACACATTTCAACTGGAACATGATGCACGTACTTGGTGGGATTCTATCAAGGTAACTCTCGGTGATCGGCAAGTTATGTGGGAAGAGTTCGAAGAACTCTTCAACAGCAAGTATTTTTCTGATAGAGTGCAAGAGAAGAAAGCGGCAGAGTTCGCGGCCTTGAAATAGCGAGGTTTGTCCGTGGCAGAGTATGAGGCTCAATTTGCACGGCTTTCTCGTTATGCTACTCATCTCATTTCCACCGAGAAGATGAAGGCGAAGCGCTTTCTCAATGGATTGAAGCTTCATTATATCAACCAATTGGCACCGATGGAGATTTTCACTTATTCTGAGATGGTAAGAAAAGCGCAAGTTCTAGAGGATACTCTTGAGATGACGGAGAGAATCCGTGGGAAAGGCACCAAGAAAGAATTACCTATGGGTTCCGGGAGTGTCAAACCCGGGTATACCAAGAAGAGGCCTGTTAGTGGACCTGGTTCGTGGAGCGGGTCCGGATCGTGGAAGGGCAAGATGTCGAGGCATGAAGACAAGAAGCCTGGCCCTATTGTTCCATTCAAGGGCGTGTGCAACTATTGTGATCGTCCGGGTCACAAGATAGAGGAGTGCTGGCGCAAGCAAGGCGCCTGTTTGCGATGTGGAAGCAAGGAGCACCGTATCCCCAATTGTCCTCTCATATCGGAACAAGCTACACCGGCAAAACCTCTAGTCTTCAAGAAACCACAAGGCAAGCTTCAAGCTTTACATGAAGATGAAACTGGGATTTCTGATGATGGCGGACTCGTCGAAGGTACCCTTACTATAATCGATAAGCCCGCATTTGCTCTCTTTGATACTGGTGCAACACATTCATTTATTTCTCGGAGATTTGCTAAGTCATTAGTTGTGGAACCTGTTTTGATGAATACTCCGTTAGAGATTTCAACCCCTATTGGCACTAGATCAACAATCCAATATTTCTATCCTTCTAGTAAGGTTATGATTGGTGAACAGAACTTTCCAACAGATTTGGTCTGCATGGACATGAAGGATTATGATGTAATCCTAGGAGCAGATTGGTTGGCCAAGTATGAGGCCAATGTTCACTGTAGTTCTAGCTCAGTGACTTTTACTGGACATTCTGGTTTATCTTTTACGGGAGTCAAGCACCATAACTCCGTACCGCTCATCTCGGCTCTTCGAGCTGTTAAGCTTTTGAGGCATGGGTGTGAGACTTTTCTAGCCTTTGTTTGTGCAACTCCTGAGCAGTAGATGGAGATCAAGAACATTCCTGTTGTCCGAGATTTTCCTGATGTCTTTCCAGAAGAACTACCAGGACTTCCGCCTGAGCGGGAAGTTATCTTTTCTATTGATCTTATTCCTGGCACAGCTCCTATTTCTAAGGCTCCTTATCGTATGTCTCTTGCGGAACTGAGAGAACTGAAGCAGCAACTGATGGAATTACTTGAGAAGGGTTTTATTCGTCCTAGTACTTCTCCGTGGGGAGCCCCTGTACTATTTGTCAGGAAGAAAGATGGTTCGATGAGGCTGTGCATTGATTATCGGCAATTAAACCAGCAGACTGTCAAGAACAAATATCCCTTACCGAGGATTGACGAGTTATTTGACCAGATAGCGGGAGCTCAATATTTCTCTAAGATCGATCTTCGATCTAGATATCACCTGTTGCGGATTAAGGAAGAGGATATTTATAAAACGGCTTTTCGCAGCAGGTATGGTCATTTTGAGTTTGTCGTTATGCCTTTTGGTCTAACGAATGCACCAGCGGCTTTCATGCAGTTGATGAACGATGCACTTCGGCCCTATCTTGATCAATGGGTCGTGGTCTTTATTGATGACATCCTGATTTATTCTAAGAATGAGGAGGAACATGCTGAACATCTGAGAATGGCATTGCAATTGTTGAGAGATCATCAACTATATGCTAAGTTCAGTAAGTGTGAATTCTGGCTGCAAGAGGTGTCCTTTCTAGGACATATCATTACGAAGAACGGTATTTCTATTGATCCTTCGAAGGTTGAGGCAGTGAAGAATTGGGAACAGCCTACCAGTGTGACAGAAGTTAGAAGTTTTCTAGGCCTGGCAGGTTATTATCGAAGATTTATTCAAGATTTCTCTAAGATTGCAGTACCTATGACAAGATTAACCCGCAAGGAGAATAAGTTTGATTGGTCAGATGATTGTCAGCGAAGCTTTCAGACTCTGAAGGAGTGTTTGACTACTGCACCTGTTTTGGCTTTACCTTCTGGTGAAGGAGGATTTGTTGTTTATACTGATGCATCAGGTATTGGCTTAGGCTGTGTACTCATGCAGCATGGGAAGGTGATTGCCTATTCCTCTAGACAGTTGAGGAAGCACGAAGATAATTATCCTGATCATGATTTAGAACTTGCTGTAGTCGTGTTTGCTTTGAAGATATGGAGGCATTACTTGTATGGAGAAACCTTTACAGTGTTCTCAAGTCATAAGAGTTTGAAGTATTTATTTTCTCAGAAGGAACTCAACATGAGGCAGCGGAGATGGTTGGAGTACTTGAAAGACTTCGACTTCTCGATTGAGTATCATCCTGGCAAAGGTAATATTGTGGCAGATGCATTAAGCCGGAAGCCGGTAGCTAGATTGTCAAGTCTCATGTTACAAGAATGGAGGTTGTTGGAACAATTATCTAGTCTGGATCTTAATATTGACAATGATCGGATCTTGATTGCTCAGATTCAACTTAAACCTAAATTATTGATAGAGATCAAGTCCTTGCAAGATAATGACCCCAAGTTGGTAGAGATCAAGGGAAGCTTGAGCAGCAGACCTGACTTCATGTTGGCCGATGATGGTAGATTATTATTTAAAGGCAGAACTTGTGTTCCGGATGAGGCTACAATAAAGAACAAAATTATTGAGGAAGCTCATAGATCCAGATATACCATTAATCCTTGAGGCACTAAGATATACCGAGATTTGAAAAGGTCCTTTTGGTGGCTGAATATGAAAAGAGAAGTTGCAGATTTTGTGAGCAGATGTTTGGTATGTCAGCAAGTTAAGGCCGAACATTTCAGACCAGCAGGGAAATTGAAACCACTCGACATACCCCAATGGAAGTGGGAAAGCATTGGCATGGATTTCATTATGGGTCTACCTAGGACTCGTGGTGGATTTGATGCGATATGGGTGATTGTCGATCGATTGACAAAGTCGGCTCATTTCTTACCAATTAAGTCCAAGTGGACGATTGATGTATTGGCTGCCTTGTATATAAAGGAAGTGGTGAGATTGCATGGTATCCTAGTGAATATAGTATCTGATCGAGACCCCAGATTTACTTCACATTTCTGGAAGGGACTGCAAGAGTCTTTGGGTACTCATCTGAATTTCAGTACTGCTTTTCATCCACAGACAGATGGACAGACTGAAAGAACCAATCAGATAGTGGAAGATATGTTGCGAGCTTGCATGATTGATTTCGGTGGTAATTGGAGTGAGCATTTGGCATTAATTGAATTTGCTTACAATAACAGCTATCAGTCTAGCATTCAGATGGCTCCTTTTGAAGCACTATATGGTAGAAGTTGTCGTTCCCCGTTGTGTTGGGACGAGGTAGGTGAGAAACAGTGGCTTGGACTAGATCTTGTTTCGGAATCATCACAGAACATCCGTGTTATCCGAGACCGGTTACATGTAGCCCAGTCAAGACAGAAGAGTTATGCCGACAACAGGGGAAGAGCATTGGAATTTCAGGTTGGCGAGCATGTGTTCTTAAAGGTCTCTCCAACGAGAGGGATCCGAAGATTTGGCATTCATGGCAAGCTGAGTCCGAGGTACATTGGTCCATTCGAGATTCTAGATAGAGTGGGAGAGGTGGCATACAGACTGGCTTTACCACCGTATTTGTCTGGCGTACATAATGTTTTCCATGTGTCTATGTTGCGGAAATATGTGTACGATCCCACTCATATCATTCAGCAGGTGGATTTTGAACTGAAGGAAGATTTGACCTATGAGGAAAGACCTGTCAAGATTCTGGACCGGAAGCAACAGCAACTCCGGAATCGTTCGATACCGATGGTCAAGATTCAGTGGAGTCGGCGTGGGACCGAAGAAGCTACATGAGAGTCTGAAGAGACTATGCGAAAGCGGTATCCCGATCTATTCTAGGTGAGCGATCTTTTTCTACTCTCAGTTTTAGTGCAGTGAATTTGGAGGACCAAATTTCTTTAAGTAGGGGAGGGTGTAAGACCCCAAATTCTTTAAAAATTTATTTAGAAAGTTATTTGTAATTATTTGGAATTTATTTGAAGTTATTCGAATTAATGAGAATTATCTAAATTAATTAGATTAATTAATTAATTAATAGAATAAGTCATTTTTTCAACTATTTTCTAAAAATCCCCAAAAATCACATCTTGTAGAATTAATTTTGTTTAGTAACTTTGTCTTCTACATTTAAGCCTAAGAAAATCATTTATTATGCCGAATTAGTGAACTTAGTTTTCCGAACTTAACATTTAATTATTTACGGAATAGTATAAGTAATAATCCGACTACCTTAGAAAAATCTGTAAAAATAGTAAATAGATTTAGGTCGATGTAGATAACAACTTTTCCTTCTGGCATTAGGCCATTGTAAATCCGTGGTAAGATCTATTTAGAGTTTAAACCTAAAAGTGCACACTTTTGACCCATACCTAACCCTTAGTTTAAAACACGAAATTCGACCTCAATACTCGACCAAATGATCTGAAATCAAGGGCAAATGGAAGGCCACAATGTAAGGAACATTTACCCTCAATCAATTTGAGGTAAACCTAGCCCCAAAACGTGCTGCCGACATAGTTTGGTCAAGTTAAGGATTTCGGCGCCGTTTCTAAACACGTAGCTTGCAGCAGCGAATACTCCCAATTCCGAAGGCTCCAGAAGCTCTATGAGCTATCAAAATGAAGCCCTACGAGTCTTCTTTCATTTGGCTGCTGTGGGGTTCGCTGAAGTTTTAGATCTGGAGAGATCTAGCTCGATTTGTGGAGGTGGGTCAGCAGGCCATTGGCTTTCCTTCATCCTTCTTTGATCCATCGATTGAGGTAGGAATTCTCAACCAAATCTTGATCATGAGTATAGCAAATTGTTCCTCTCATCGAGCTCTATCCATTGGTGGCAAAAGCCCCAATTTTTATTACGTGTCCGTGGAGAAATCGAGCTTTTTGTGAGGTGCTGTCCAAGTGTTCTTCATCCTAGGGTTTGAGTTTTCTCTCTCCGATTTGAGGTAGGATCTAACAACCAAACTCTAATTAACTTACATGATGTAATCAGCATATTGTTAGCTTTCATTTAACGTAGGAAGCCCCAAATTTCATTGAGCATACTTGGAGAATTTTGATTTTTAGTAAGAGCATGTCTAGAATTTGATGTATATTATGTTCTTCAAGTAGAAGCTTGATTTTCGGGCTATTTTTGGATTAGATAACTTGATCCACATATGGCTTATAGTATATGGTTGGATTCATCATTAATTTAGCTTTCTTTTGATATAAAAAGCCCCAAATTCCGTTGTGTATATTGAGAGAAATCTACGTTTTAGTAGATGCATGTCAAGAACTAGGTTCTTCAGGTATTCATCATAAATAGGTTGTGATTTGATTGAGTTTTCAGCAAATTTCTTGTTTCAATCTCTTGTTTTATGACCTTAGTGTGTATATTAAGAACCCTAGAGCATTTGGTTAAAATCCCAACTCATTTAGACCCCAAATCATTGAGTTTTCATGGTTTACGGAATCACCCGTCGCTTCTGGAAGTGTAGGGGTCGACCCATGGGGTCGACCCATGCACCCAGTGAAGGGGGTCGACCCAATGGGTCGACCCATGAAGCTTTTTTTTTTTTTTTTTGAGGGGTCGACCCAATGGGTCGATCCACACCCAGGAAGGCTCCTGGAATGCCAGGGGTCGACCCAATGGGTCGACCCATGCCCTGTATGACCCCATTAATGATGTTTTTGACCCGGGGATCAATCCGGATCATTGGGGAATCAATCCATTCAACCTAATCACTTTGAAAACTACATTTTTGAGGAACTAATGACCTATTCATGTACCCTTTTTAGTTTCAATTAACATTGGTCCATACATGCAAACTTAGTGTAAAAACACACCGTTTATCATCTTCATTTCAATGCATACAAGATTAAATAGAAACCCACATAATTAGTGGTTAATGGTGTAACTAAATCTCTGTTAATGTATTCTATTTCACTCCTGTCGGAGTTGTTCTTTGCCTTATCATCTTGAATCAGCTTCTTGGCAATTGTCTTAATGCAAATGATAATGGTTAATCATGATATCTTAACTTGGTGATTAGGATTAATATGTTGATTAGCTTGTTTGATTGCTGCTGTTTTACAGTAGCGCAGCATGATTAACTCTTGTTGTGACTTGGTTTCGATCTCCTTGATGATTATACTTACCTTGAAATTCTGGAAATGAATCTCTTTCCTACGTGAAGTTGTTATTGCTACTTAGTTTAAACCTTGGAATTCTGACCATAAACTGTGGAAGTCTAGATTCGTGGGATCTTTGATCCAAAGAAATCAATGCCTGGCAAACAATTAAGGGCTCGGTCTGGTCCTGGGAAGAGCGCCCGAACACTACGTGTACCCCCGGGGAGGTGAATGACTAGGTGTGGCATTTGGCACCAGTACTTGACATGTGTTAAATCTAGGACTGTCCACTACTCTCTCCACTACTCTCTACATTACTTTCTACTACTTTTCACTTTCCACTCTTCACTGTTCTATACTCTACTTGTGGTTACTTTACTTGCTTATTACTTGGACGTGGAAATGAAATTACATACGTGCTTGACATGACTTGAATTGTCTTGATATGGCCAACTTTTTATCGTTATCTCCTGTAGTAAATTCTTGTCTTACTATTCTATTCATTATATTTCTTAACCTTGCAAGATCTTTGAATTCTGTTTCGTGATATCACCGTTATCTTTTTATTGTTTTTATCATTTGTAGCATGACATTTTAAAATGTAATTAAACTGTTAATCACTTATACCTGTCTGTTATTTCCTACTGAGCATCAGCTCATAGTTGTGTTTTCCCCCCTTTCCAGGCTTTTCAGGTGACGCGCTTACCGATGGGGAAGGGCAGAAGTGATGTCTTGAGTGTATCAGTTCTAGTGTGTTAGTAGTGTGTTATCTTTCTTTAGTTGTGTTTTGGAGAGCTTTTAGTCTCAGTCATGTTATTGAGTTTTAGTGGTTGATTATTCCAGTTATATTAAGTTGAACTTGAGGTTATTGTATC
The DNA here is from genome assembly GCA_022559845.1 of Amorphophallus konjac. Classification (NCBI taxonomy): domain Eukaryota; kingdom Viridiplantae; phylum Streptophyta; class Magnoliopsida; order Alismatales; family Araceae; genus Amorphophallus; species Amorphophallus konjac. The sequence goes on from CM040120.1 coordinate 188,599,006, forward strand.
AGTTGTGGTTTGTTAATGATCATTTAGTATTTCCATCTTGTAGCACTTGTGTATTATTTTAGATTAGTTCTCTCTCTTGCCAGCGTGTCCCTAACTGTACGTCCCGATATTTCCGCCTTGTTCGGGGCGTGACAATCAATGTACATACTTCACCATATGCATACTGCAGCATGTGCTATCAAGTCTATACACTCATAAGCTTAGTTAATGCATTCTGTGCTTCACACATACACCAAGTTTGTACAACCTCCATTGGTTCACTCGACCAAGTCTGTACAGCCATGCACTGTCTTGCTTGCATGAATGAAGCCTATACAAGGTTTTGTTGTCTTAAGCTGATGATTCTCTTCGACTAACTGACAGGTACTGTCTCGAGGAGATTAAGGAGGGCACATGTTCCAAGAAGGAAGGATGGCTCAGGATCATGACACGTGTACAGCAACAAGCCTGGATGCTGCCACGTGGTCCAATCTTTTGGGAGGGAGGTGTGGAAGACACACGCCCTACCTGCTGCTATCTATATATACTAAGCTTCTTCCTCAGAAGAAGATTGATCGAAGCAGAAGGGGTAGAAGCAGAGAAGGAACTAAGAGCCTGCACGATCCAGTGTGAAGAGAACAAGAAGAAAAAGAGAAGAGCAGAGTGTGAAAGCAGCAGAGAAGAAGAAGAAAAAGAAAGAGGAAGAGAGATCGAGAGTTGAGAAGAAGAAGCAGTCAATTATCTGAAGTTTAGTCTCTACTGGACCGTGGATCAAATCCAGGCCAGTCAGCTCCTTGACAGCCATTTCGTGCTTCATTGTTTACAGCTTTTCGTTGCTATTGCTTTTATTTTTCTTTTGAACCTTTCGTCAAGCTGTTAGTTAGCGGTTTTGCAGAGGAGGATTCCTCTGGACAGCAAGCTGTGTTGCTCAGCGGGCGAGGTGGATACCTCGGACGGGTTAAGCTGTTGTCCCCAGCGGATGGCTAAGCTGTATTGCCCAGCGGTAGCAAGCTGTAATGCTCAGCGGATGGCAAGCTGTGAAGCCCAGCTGATGTATGGCAAGCTGTGATGCCCAGCCGTTCAAGCTGTGAGTCAGCGGAATCCACACTCTAGTTTGAGTGTGGGGTGGATGTAGGTCTCGAGGACCGAACCACCTAAAAACCCTTTGCAGTGGTTTGTGTGTTATCTTTGTCTTCGTTAGATGAATGCATAGGTGCGCTCCACATATTTGATTACTGGTTGAACATAAGATTTAATTAGCTTTTCAGATTGTCTAGTTTTGTGAAGTGATCAAAATTTTTAAAGGGGAGATTCATTCACCCACCTCTGAATCCATCGCACCGGTCCTAACAGTTGGTATCAGAACTGGTCTCTGACCTAACAGATCTAACAATCTGCAGAGGATCCTGCTAGTTTTCGGTGCATTTCAGAGTGGGTTTCTTGTGTTCTGTGTTTTGTTTCACCGGTTTAGTGTCTTGATTTGCTCATCTGATTTCGGTGCATTCATCATATCTCGATGGCTAATCCTCCGATATTCAGAGGTAATGGTTTTGATTCTTGGTTAGAAAACTTTCATCGGTATGTAAAATCAACTGATCCTAATCTCTGGAAGGTAATAACTCATGGTCCACACAATTTATCAAAAGATAAATCTAGATGGACTGAGAAGGATAAATTGAAAGACTCTATCAACACTAGAGCATTAGTTTTAATGAAAGAATCAATTGACATAGCTCTAATCTCATGCATTTCTTCTTGCAGGTTTGCCAAAGAAATTTTGGAAAAACTAAAGCTTACCAGGAATCACAACAAATGCTTGATGGCTGATCAGAGAAATGATAATGAAGAATCATCATCTCAGGTAAGCTCTGGATCCGAAGAAGTTTCGATTGATGATTTATGGAATATAAATGAAGAGCTTACTGATAGATGTACAAAATTAAAATCCAAAAATAAAAGGCTAAAGAAAAGAATTGAACAATGCAAATCTGAACATACTTGTGATATTTGTCCTACATTGAAACAGTCTTATGATACATGCCTAATAGATGCTCAGAATTTTAAGGAACAAAATGGTTCTCTAAAAATTGAAAATCAAACATGCTTGGACAAGATATCAGAACTTGAGAATCAGCTGAATAAGAAGAAAAATGAGCATCTAAAAAGCATGCAAGAGCTGACTGAAATTAATTCTGTAATGGACAAACTAAAGCTTGAACATGCTGAAGTTCAAAAAGAAAATGAAGATCTCAAGGCTAGTCTGAATAAAATCAGCAAGGAAACAATGCATATTTCTGCTCTGCGTGAACGTAATGAGGAACTTTATAGTGAGAATGAATGGATGAAGAAACAAATTGTCTTGTTTAAAGAAGATCACAGAAATTTACTTGCTGACAAAATTAAAGTGGAGGAAAAAGAAGAGGAACTAATTGAGAAACTGGAGTTGATGTCCAGTAATGAAAATTGTGATGAAGAAGTTAAGAAGCTGACCAAAGAAAATACTGAACTGAAGGCTGAAGTTGAAAAAGTAAAGCGGTTAAACACTGGCTTGTCTGAAAGTCTTCTCACCATAGAAAAAGGAAAAGCTGTCTGTGATGAAGAGTCAGAAAAGTTGAGCAACTTGGAACAAGAAATTGAGAAGTATAAAACTGCAAACAAAGTTCTAAGTGAATGTGTCAATTGCAGTGAACAGGAGATAGCCAGTTATGAGCTTCATATAACACATTTAGAGAATAAGATTCAGGATCTAGAAAAATTAACATCCAAGTCTGCTAAAAATGAAGGAAAAATGAAAGCCGTCATGAAAAATAAAAATGACAATTCAAGAGAGGGGATAAGTTACAGTTCTGATGTTAAGGAAATCACTAAAAACCAGCTATACACCACTTTTGTGCAAAGCTCTGATGTAGCTGGTACCTCAAATCAATCCCCAAAACAAAATAAAAATCAGAAATCACCTTCATCATCTATATTTCAGTTCAAAGCCCAGAAAAATGAAAAGCAAACGAAAATTGTGAAAGGGGGTAAAAAATTGAAAAAGAATGGTCAGATGAATAAAGTCAAAATTATCCATGCATGTACTGCGAACTCTGCTAGCTGTGTGGAGTTTGATAGATTAATGCATGCCACTTATAAATCATCTACTCATTCGCATGCATCTAGTCAGTCTGTTAGTAATCATGTTGCCAGGAAATCACAAGTGGCATGTCATTATTTTGGCAAGATAGGGCATGTAATGGATGATTGCAGACTGTTGCTTAAAGATGAGCATGCTAGTGAAGCAATGCATTCTAGGAATTCATCTGATAGAAACCATGCCACTAAGAAATCTGATGCATCTTATTATTACTGTGGTAGGCGTGGTCATCTAATGAATGCATGTTTTACAATGAAAGAAGACAACAATGTGAATTCTAGATTTTTCACACATGCTCATGGCCCACATAGATATAGATCTATTTCAAGCTAGCATACTATTTGTTTCACCTACAACAAGCCAGGGCACAAGGTAAATGAGTGCTGGACTGAAAATTATTGGGGCAACAATAACTCAAAAGGTAAGCACCTTAGGTGCTTTGAATGTGGTAAGTATGGGTATGCAGTCAAGGACTGCTGGTATGCTCAGGGAAATCATTTTAATTCCAAATTTGTAAAATTCCCTGCAAATAGAATTTTTTTTGTAGAAATAAAGCTGATTTTAAAGAAAAGATTCTTGTATATTTTGAATGTGGAAAACCTGGCCACCGAGCTTCTGAATGCTGGTGGGCAGGTAATGGTAAGTCAAAATTCATGCAAGTAACAGAAATTTTCATGCTAACTCACATAAATTCCATGATTATAATAATGTTCACAAAAAGAATTCAAGGGTTGTTACATCATGTAGATATTGTGGAAAGTTTGGTCATTTCATGAATAATTGTTACCTGATAGAGTATGATAATGATGTTGCTAAAAAATGTTCAGAACACCTGTCAGAGTTAACTCGGGACCCAAGGCTGTTTGGGTCCCTGCAGGATCAAATTGATTAACATGTTACAGGTGTGCCTTGGAATGAAAAAGAGGGGTAAATAAACCAAGGCACTCAACAAGAAGACCCCAGGGTTCTGCTTTTCAGGTTTATTCTGAATACTCATCTTAAATTCCATCATATGAAATTGTGAACTTGAAATGATTACATATCATGTTGATTTGTTGATGTTAAACTGAAACTTTCTGAAATGTGAATTGCACAATCATGCTTATGGTAATTCTCTTCTATCTGATTTGCATGAATCATATCTGAATGAGAGTCATTGCATAAGCATACATGTAGTGACTGCATTACATATCATCATATTGAAAATTCCAAAAAGAAGTGATTCACTGCATATAGAAAGGGGGAGCCTTTCTAAATTCTTCAGTGGTGTCAATTGTCTGAACTCTTCCTATCTACCCATCTGATTCATTGTCATATCTACATATTCTGTCTCATCTTCAGAACTCCTGTTTCTCATGAAAAATCAGTCAAATCACTTGAAAAATCTTCTTTGCACCGAGTTTGAGTGGTTCATATCGTGCACATAGTTGATGCATCTAGACAGGGGGAGCATTTAAAATTGGTGTTTAGTTTGTCACACTTTGAACACCTCTTGTCTAGTAATTGAATAACTCTCATCTGATTTCATATTCTCTCTCTTGATAATGGATTCTGCCTTCTATTCATTAAGTTGTCAAAGAAGAGTTTATTTCAACTTTCTTCATGTTACTACCTGTCAGCTGATCTATCTGAATTTTAGACTCAGCTACTGTTTGTTGATATACACTCTTCTGATATATTCCTTCATGTGTTGAATCTTCCACCAGCTTATACTCATCCTTCATATATCTCTTAGCTGGTGTGACTGATTTGGTTCTACTGTTGATTAGTTGGTCAGCTAAATTTTTTGATCTGATCTAAGGAACTCAAGCTGCAGGCCATGCAATTCAGTTTGAATCATGTAGAAATTCCTATCATATAGGTTTAAGAATAACCACTAAATCAGACTGATATAAGATTTATGTATTCTCATATTTGCATTTAAATGCTTTGAAAATATCTGAATGATAAGGTTTAATAAACTTTAACCACATGTGTCATGTAAACCTTAGACTCTCTCATCTGATATCTGAAAATTTGAAATCAAGGCTACTTTGGTAGAGATACATAGAGTGAGTACTGTGGTTAAACATTAATTTGAAAAATGTTGACTAAATGAAAAATTGTGAATTCAGAGCAATGACTCGGTCACTGAGAAACTGGGTTCTTTATCAATGAAATAAAGTAACTTATGTCATGAGGTGCCATAGTTATCTCTGATAAAAATTTATCGAAAAACCTGACAGAGCAATGGCATATTTGTGTCGAGTAACTGGGGAGTCTGGCCTCTGATCAAGGTGTCTCCTCATGTAAAAAGATATTTATATTGCTAACTCTGGTCTCAATGTTGAGAGGCAATGACCGTTATCACACTGAGTAACTGGGTTACTTCACCTGAGACGTGTTGTGCCTCATGTAAAAAGGTGTGATCAACTTAAATTACTCAGGAAAAATATAATGTGCTTCAAATGAAAATATATTGAAAATTATGTCAACTCATGTTCTTGTAAAAAGTGTTTAACATCAATACTAATCTGTGTAACTCTTAAAAGAGTCATTGAGATCTTGTGTGTAAGATGAAGATGAGCGGTCATGAGTGTCATCTGATTATTTGGTTCATCTTTATTAAAACTTGAATTCAGATATAAATATTACTTTTAATTGACAAATTTGGTATACATCATAATTAAATCAGGTTGGTCATGTTACCAATTCATAACCCTCTATGATAGGAGAGTCTATTCATGTTAAGACTCATTGTAGTTGTGCATGCCTTAAAATCTCTCATGATCTGACTCACCTCTGACAACTTGATCAACAGGAACTGTATTGACAATCCTCTCTTATCAGTTGACTGATTGATTCCTAACATGTACTCCTCTCCACACTGTTGGAATCTTCCATCTTGTTTTGTAACCAGTTCTGGTTCTGTGGACTTTCCACCTGTTTCATTCTGTTCATGCATATGTGAGGTGCCACAACCAGAGTTCAGATTGTTTTTAATGGTAGATTTCAGATTGATTTATTGGAGTTATGGGTCATCTGCATTTAAGGGGAGAGTAGTCAATCATGCATGTTGATAGGGGGAGTTCTTATATTTTATTCTTCAGTACTCATTCTGCATGTTTCTAAGGGGGAGAATTGGTATTAGATTTCATACATGTCTTTCATTCCACTCGCAAACCATTTCCTTTTTGATTGTGTCAAAGGGGGAGAATTGTTTGCTGAGTCTGTGTGACTCATTGTGTTGCCATCATCAAAAAGGGGGAGATTGTTGTGCCCCTTGTGCCTTGATGATGTAGTGATGTTTTGATGATAGCAACATTAGTGTCATCACTTGGGGTTAATCTTCAATTGAGAGCTTGATCTGTATGCCTTATGCCTTGATGAAGTTTTAGCTGATGTGCATAAATTGTTGTGTAGTGGACAGCGGATCTAAAGGGGAGGGGTGAATAGATTTGCCCCTCTTTTTGCAATGTAACCCTCTATATAGCTAGATGAGATAAATTGCAGCGGAATATAACTCGCTAACGAAGGACACAACGATTTGCTTAGCAAGATGATTACTAATATATCGATTCGAACCTAAGCATGCATTTCGAACGAAACAATCACACAAATAAATCACAACACACGAGATTTTAAGGTGGTTCGGACTGAATCCCTAGTCCTACGTCCACCCCTCACCAAATCCGGTGAGGCTCCACTAGTGCCACGCACTGAACCGTAAATCGGAAAGACCACCGATTGCCTTCCTACTAACCACCTGGTAGGGACGTCAACAACGCAGATCGGATAACCTTCGATTGCCTTCCTACTAACCACCGGTAGGGACAATTCTCAGATTCAATTGTTTGTATGAAATGAAAAAAAGAGAACAAATATGAAATCACTCAAACAAGATATAGAGTATGCTCAAAGAAAAGAATCTTGTCTGAGTTGCAGAAGCTTGAATCGGATGCTTTGACGGTGTCTTCTTTCTTACGGGATGATCTTCCTTGAACCTCTTCTAGTTGATGAAGAAGACGATGGATGTAGCTTCAATCTTCCTTTTGATCTTCTTGAGTCGATGAAGAGGATGTAGAAGATGTAGGATGCAGCTTAGATCACCCTTGAGAGCCTTGATTCCTTCTTCTTCCTTGGAAGTTGAGATGGCTTCAGATGTAGACTTGAATGTCTTAGAATGGATGAAGAACTTCCTCCCGAAACACTGTTCACGGAGGTGCTACAGTACCTCGAAAGTGAGATCCCTTGATCTCCCTTGAAGCCTTGAAGCATGAGGGTTTCCAACCCTCTTGTATTGGTTTTATAGACCTTGAATGGTCTATAGACAAGCCTCAGACCAGATCCAGAATTTGTGGGTGTTTAGGTGACTTTTGGATTAAACAAATCCATGTTGAATGGCCCTTTTCGAAGTTGGAAACAAAGTCAACATTGAAGGCTCGAGGCTGGCGGTCGACCTGCAGCTCCTGGCGGTCGACCGCTACTATGAAATGCTGTAGACGAATGGCCCCTGGGATTTCCGATCGACCGCCACTGGCTGGCAGTCGACCGCCAGCTGAAACATACATAGATTGGTGATCCCTGGCTGGGGCGGTCGACCGCCAGCTGGGCAGAACCCGGCTTATCCCGGGTCGGTCCAATTTCTATTCTAGCTCCGCCGCTTAAGTCCTTTAGCAGCCCGTGCATGTTTGTGGCATCGCCCTTGACAGTCTTAAAGATTTTATTATTGAGTCTTTAATCAAATTTTTGTTCCGGGGGCTCCGCCCCCAGAAGCCCCCGCAAGGGGCGCTGCCCCCTTGACCCCCGCGACCTGACCGCGCAGGTCGATCCGCGTGCGAGGGCGCAACATTGAGCTTTCACTTGTCCATTCATTAGCATATCTGTCATGAACACAATAGCACATATGTCAGTCATATAAGAGTGAAAAAAAACAATGACTAATAGTGTTTAGCCATTATCAAAACCAAGAATACCACAGAATGCATATGACCATGGAATGATGTCGAATGACCCAAGTGACCACAGAATGACTCAAATAACTTCATGGACACAACATAAATTGTTTTGTGCATGATTTAAGGTCTGTGCATTTCCCTGTTTGCATCGGTGCATTGCTTCTCTGCTGATATGTTTATGCTGTAGTTCATTGTGCATGTGTGCATGTCTGCACATTCCTTAGTGGCTAGTTTGTACAACCTCCAGTTGATTCATTCGATCAAGTCTATACAGCCAGAGCCAGTGTTCTTCAGGCATATATAGTCTGTACAGAGTTTTGCCTAGATTGCATTAGTCAAGTCTGTACATCGCCCTATATTGCATTATGAAGTCTATACATTCATAAGTATGGACAGTGCATTCAGTTGTTTCTCCGTCTCACTTAGCGTCTTTGTGCATGGAGCATTCAAGTCTGTACAACCCGTGTTCACAGCATACGCAAAGTCTGCACATCATCGTGTTCATATGCTTCAAGTCTGCACATCATTCTGCATGCACGCCACAGAGTTGAGCAAGTCTACACATCAGTTTGCCTTGCTTCATGCACAAAGTCTATACATTCTTTAGCTCAGTTCGCAACTGAGTTTGAAGTCTGTACAGCCTATGTTCTTCATGCATACTCGGTCAAGTCTATACATCGGTCAAGTCTATACATTGGCCGCTACATGCTCACTAAGTCCATACACTCGCAAGTCTGCACACTCCTTGGTAGCAAGACTGCACATTGTCTGGTTGCATGCACGCATAGTCTACACATTACCTGCTGTTGTGTTCATGCATCATCTGAGCAAGTCTGTACATTACACGCTGAGTCTGCATATTCGTTTGGAATGTCAGTGCATCAACTTTCGTTGTGCATACTTTGATATATGCATTTGTGCAATCCTTTCAAAACAAAGTCTGTACATCATCCTGTGTCATGCACTCAAAGTCCATACATGCACACACTTAGTTTGTGCATTGTGATCTCATGCTTTAACACTAGGCATTGCAAAGTTTGTACATGGCTCTGCACATTATGTACAAAGTTTGTACACTGTCATGGTTGCTTTGATGCCGTAGCAAGTCTATATACTCATGAGCACTTGTGTGCTTTGATGACTGATCAAGTCTATACATCGCTACTTACACTGCATCGGTATACTGCATTACACACCAGCAAGTCTGTACATCGATGCCGCATGCATGCATTCTAAGTATGCACTTTGTTTATACATTGAACGCAGAGTCTACACATTCATTTGGCATGCCTGAGCATTCATCGTCAATGTACATACTTCACCATATGCATACTGCAGCATGTGCTATCAAGTCTATACACTCATAAGCTTAGTTAATGCATTCTGTGCTTCACGCTTACACTAAGTCTGTACAACCTCCATTGGTTCACTCGACCAAGTTTGTACAGCCATGCACTGTCTTGCTTGCATGAATGAAGTTTGTTCAAGGTTTTGTTGTCTTAAGCTGATGATTCTCTTCGACTGACTGACAGGTACTGTGTCGAGGAGATTAAGGAGGGCACATGTTCCAAGAAGGAAGGATGGCTCAAGATCGTGATACGTGTACAACAACAAGCCTGGATGCTGCCACGTGGTCCAAGCTTTTGGGCAGGAGATGTGGAAGACACACGCCCTACCTGCTGCTCTCTATATATACTAAGCTTCTTCCTCAGAAGAAGATTGATCGAAGTAGAAGGGGTAGAAGTAGAGAAGGACTGAGAGCCTGCATGATCCAGTGTGAAGAGAACAAGAAGAAAAAGAGAAGAGCAGAGTGTGAAAGCAACAGAGAAGAAGAAGAAAAAGAAAGAGGAAGAGAGATCGAGAGTTGAGAAGAAGAAGCAGTCAGTTATCTGAAGTTTAGTCTCTACTGGACCGTGGATCAAATCCAGGCCAGTTAGCTCATTGAGAGCCATTTCGTGCTTCATTGTTTACAGCTTTTCGTTGCTATTGCTTTTGTTTTTCTTTTGAACCTTTCATCAAGCTGTTAGTCAATGGTTTTACAGAGGAGGATTCCTCTGGGCAGCAAGCTGTGTTACTCAGCGGGTGAGGTGGATACCTCGGACGGGTTAAGCTGTAGTCCCCAGCGGATGGCTAAGCTGTATTACCCAGCGGTAGCAAGCTGTGATGCTCAGCGGATGGCAAGTTGTGAAGCCCAGCTGATGTATGGCATGCTGTGATGCCCAGCCGTTCAAGTTGTGAGTCAGCGGAATCCACACTCTGGTTTGAGTGTGGGGTGGATGTAGGTCTGGAGGACCGAACCACCTAAAAACCCTTTGCAGTGGTTTGTGTGTTATCTTTATCTTCGTTAGATGAATGCATAGGCGCGCTCCACATATTTGATTACTGGTTGAACAGAAGATTTGATTATCTTTTCATATTGTCTAGTTTTGTGAAGTGAGCAAAATTTTTAAAGGGGAGATTCATTCACCCCCCTTTGAATCCATCGCACCAGTCCTAACACATCTTTCCATGAACAAGCTACACCGAGGATCTCGATGTTCAACAGGCTAACCTTTTCCTAGCAACCAGCCAGGAGGGTGATACGGAGCAACCATCACCTCCAGATATTCAGCTATAACATGGCCGGAGTGGCATGCCGTTATGGGGCTCCACCCGAAGAATCTGAAGAAGTGATTAGGCTCGCCAAGAGGTTCGGTCCCGTCACTAGAAGAAAGAAGGTTGTAGCTGATACAATACATGCCCTTGTTGGGGGAACGAGTGCGGATGTGGTTACCATGACTGCAAACGTGATCACTACTGAAAACGAGGGTGAGAGGCCAGTCCTTGCTTCAGATGCTCCGTTAGAGGGAGGGGGCCCAACACCTAGCTCTTCCACCCCCGATCCAACAATGATGATGTTGCTCCTAAAGTACCAAAAATAGATTGAGATGTTAAAGAAATAGTTGAGCGAGTTAAGCATGCAAGCATCAACCCCGAAGTAGGTGGAACTCCCTCTTGAAACATCATGGCGTGGCACCAATGAGATCAAGGGTTCACCTCAGATGATGGCTCTTCGGCCACCACACAATTATGCTAGGGGCAAAGCCACGATACCTCCACCAGCTTCTCAAAATCAGGAGATTGCCGCTACTATACCTCAAGCCACGGTGTTGGCAACACCCCAGATGCAGCAATCACACTTTTATCCGAATCCGACGAATCTGGCAATAGTGAGCAAGCTAATGGTTGAACAAATAATAGACATGAAGCTGGTAGACCAAGGAGGTGATGATCATTCCTCGTTTGATATATACAAATTGCCATATCTGGCACATCATGCTACTAAAAGACTCCCTCCCAGTGTCAACAAAGCCCCGAAGTTTGACAAGTTCAACGGGTAAGGATCGCCGAAGGAGCACATAGCCTATTACATGAACGTGATGGGCGATTTGGCAACAGATGAAGGCTACCTTCTAAGGTTCTTTGGGTCCTCGCTGACAGGGCTCGCTTTTGAGTGGTACTCGAATCTACCAGCCCGGCCCATTAGTGACTAGCCAGATATGCAGCGGAAGTTCCGGAAGTGCTTCCATGTTGTTGAGCAGTAGGTCACGGTGGCCGAATTGTATACTTCCAGTCAGAAGAATGATGAAACATGCTTGGAGTATATCAAGATATGGTGAGATCTTAGCATGAGATGCAGGCGACTGCCACATCAAGAAGATGCCGTTCAGATATGCAAGCAAAATCTAAAGCGGGAAATCCTTGAGAGGATGATAGGAATTGAAATCAGGTCTTTAGACCGACTAAACAATATTGTGGCAGAGATCGAGGCCTTCCTCTCCAATCGATATTATACTTCCGCTGCTGTAAGCCATAAGGCTAGATCGGATGATAGGTGGCCCGCGCCTGAAGAAGTTACTACAGTAGACTTTAAGGCATTCGAGCAACAAAAAGATAAAGATAAAGGGGTTGCCTGCCCCCCTCCCGCCAAGTCGGCTGATCAGCGTGAAGGCCCCATCTTGTGAGCCAGAATGAGCAAGCTCTACTGCTTTCCTAAGGAGAAGACTCGGGTCCTGTTTGAATGGGCCACCCAATTTTATAGGATTACCCTTCCGGAGCCAAAGAGGCTCGATGATGCCAAAAGAAAAGATAGCCCCCACTTCTGCCCATATCATCAGGCACTGGGGATCCCATTGAGGATTGCTATATATTTAAAGATGTTATTGAAGGACTGATCAAGAAGGGAGAACTCTAGATGGACAAATATAGGGTGGACCCTCCATGCCCGCATGAATTGCCTGAGCTGAAAAGAACAGTCAATATGATATCTCTACACTGGCAATTGCCTAGACTTGTGTCGGGAGTTTGTACAACATGCGCTGATAAATATGTTCCATGGGAGCACTCCGGGTCCTCAGACCTAATACAAGAAGAAGAAAAGAAATGAAGGGCGCCGAGTGCGCTAGATGACCCACTATAGGGGCAGATGCCGACCACCAAAGGGAAGAGGAAGAAAAAGTGAAAGAATACAAGGAGGGACATCCTCCTCTCTTGCAACATGTTGTCAGCCCTGCCCAGTAAAAGCCAGACCGCTGAAGAAGAGGGCGAAGACATATGCTTCACACCGATAAGGGTGGATCAAGATAAAGCTTCTGCCTCCCGCCATGATAATAAGTCTCAGGAGAAATATGGGCACCTTCCGTTGCCAGATGAAGAAGCATGCCATCCCACTCCCCCTTCATGTGGGGGCACAAGGGCGAAGATGTAAATTTCCAAGGGCCTGGATGCACCTGGCACCGGTAATAAAGCGTCACTAGTCCCGCTTGAATTTAAGATGGGGGCAGTGCTTCTAGCTCCCATCAACATGGCTTTGCTATGATGGCAGAGCTACATCAAAAATTGCAAGAAGTTGAGATGCTGCAGAGCAAGCTGAGCAAAATGGGCTTGTACCAACCTGGCTTGTGCCTGAGTCTGCCAACTCTGGCGATGATGAATAAGCCGAAGATGGAACAGATGATGAAAATAACACCAGCCGAAGAAGAAATTACCAAGGCAGAATTGTATCAGATTAAACAAAAGGACAATGAATCGTCTCTGGATTATATCCATCGATGGAGGGACCTCAGCGCCAGATGTCGGCACCCGCCAAGCCATGAAGAAGCTATCCAGATATGCAAGCGCAATCTGAAAACAGAGATATTAACATAAATGATTGGCAATGAAGTCAAATCCTTCGATCTCTTGAATGATATTGTGGCTGATATTGAGGCCTTTTTGGCAAAATACTGCCCAGCCACTGCCACTCCAAATCAGAAAAACAAGCCTACCGATGAACAGCCGATGAAGAAAGAGATTCACACCATTGACTTTCAAGCCTTCGAGGAGCAAAGAAAGAAGGCGAAAGAGGCAACTAGCCCTTCCTCAGCTATGCCTACCAAGTCGGAACCCTCGCTAAGGAACAAGATGATGAAACTCTACTCCTTCCCCAAGGAAAAGATTCAGGTCTTGTTTGAATGGGTTACCCACTAACTACAATAAGATTACACTCCTGGACCCAAAGAAGCCCGGTGATGCTGCAAGGAAAAATGATCCTTGCTTCTGCCCATATCATCAGATGCTTGGGCACCCCATAGAAGACTGTTATGTCTTCAAAGATGTCATTCAAAGCCCGATTCAAAAGGGCGAACTACAGATAGGGGAATATAAAGTGGACCCACCACGCCCCCATCAAATGCCCGGCTTTAAGAAGGCGGCTAATATAGCCGCACCACATCAGCTGAAGAGCAATCTGCTCTAGAGGACATCTTAAGTCCCTTGAAAAAAAAAGGAAGATATAGATTGTACCCACTTTGTGGGCAGATGTATATCAAAAAAAAATGCTGAAAGATATAGATGGTACCCCATTCTGGGGGAAGATGTATGAACGACCAACAATGGTGTACATGACCACAGCCGAACATGTCCCCCCTACCAAGGGCAATGGTCACTTATTGCAGTGATGAATGAAATGGCAATCTAGACCTTCCAAGGGCTGTTTTATTGCAAATTCTTGCACTGCACATTTGCTGCTAATGGTAGGGGCTATCCGAGTGGTGGAGTCCCATATAGCAATAAAGATAAAAAATAATGAATGATGAATGAATGAAGGATGATAGAAGCGCATCCAATCACCACCGTCCATGTCGGTAGATGCTCGATAATATTCAAAGGAATTTGCAAGATCAACATGTCGACATTTAAGCCGACAAATGAACAATAACACTCAAAGAAGAGAATGATGAATGCATCGGCACTCAGGCCGATAGATGCTCAACAATGTTCAAAAATACCAGAGATATTCAACCATCGGTATTTAGGCCGATAGATGTTCAACAATGTCCAAAGATGTTCGAAGTAACTAACCGTCAGAGTCTATGCTGACAAATGTGCAACAACATCCAAGATGTTCACAATCGGCGTCCGGGTCGACAGATGCTCACATATTTACAATCGTCGGTATTCAGGCCGATGGATGCCGAACAATGTTCAAGAATATACAAGATGAGTGCACTAGCATCCAGGCTGGTAGATGCTCAATAGTATTCCAAAGAATATATAAGGTGAGTGCATCGGTATTAAAGCCGACATATGATTAACAATATTCAAGGATGAGGATGATGAATGCATCGGCGCTCAAGTCGATAGATGCTCAACAATGTTCAAAAAATGCTCCAAGAAGATCAACAATATCCCAAGATATCAATTATCGACGTCCACACCAACAGATGTTCAAGCAACTTTTAAAAAAAAAGGTCAAATATCAACCATTGGCGTTTAAGCCAAAAGATATTCAACTATTGGCGTTCAAGCCCACAGATGTCAAGTATTCAGCCACTAGCATCTGTGCCGATAGATGTTCAAAGAGGATAAACATTCAACCATCGGCGTCTTAGCCGACAGATGCCGACCATTCAACCATCGACATCCTTGCTGATAGATGTCAGACAATCCTCCAAAATGTTCGAGATGTCTAACCATCGACGTTCAAGCCGATAGGCACTTACAAATATGAATCACGGGGTTCCAACCGAGAGAAGTCAAAATTCTAACCATCGGTGTCCAGCCGACAGATGTTCCACCATCGGCATTCAAGCCGATGGATGTTCAAAGATTTCCAAAGAGATTCGATGATAATCAATGATGTACAAAGATGTCCAAGCCAATCGGGGCTCAAGCTTCAAGATGTTCAGCCGATCGGGGCTCAAGCCGATAGATGTTCAGCCAATCGGGGCTCAAATCGGTAGATGTTCAGCCAATCGGGGCCTAAGCTGATAGATGTTCAGCCGATCGGGGCTCAAACCGATAGATGTTCAAGCAATCGAGGCCTAAGCCGATAGATGTTTAGCCAATCGGGGCTCAAACCGATAGATGTTCAGCCAATCGGGGCTCAAACCGATAGATGTTCAGCCAATCGGGGCCTAAGCCGATAGATGTCTAGTCAATCGGGGCTCAAACCGATAGATGTTCAGCCGATCGGGGCTCAAATCGATAGATGTTCAGCCAATCGGGGCCTAAGCCGATAGATGTTCAGCCGATCGGGGCTCAAACCGAAAGATGTTCAACCAATCGGGGCTCAAATCGATAGATGTTCAGCCGATCGGGGCTCAAACAGATAGATGTCCAAGCTAATCGGGGCTCAAGCCGATAGATGTTCAGCCGATCGGGGCTCAAGCCGATAGATGTTCAGCTAATCGGGGCTCAAGCCGATAGATGTTCAGCCGATCGGGGCTCAAGCCGATAGATGTGTAGCCAATCGGCGCTCAAACAGACCGATGCCAAGCCATCGGCACTTAAGTCGACAGATGCCCAGATGTCCAGTTATTGGCAACCTAGCCAACATATGATCAACCATCGGCACTCAAGCTGACAGATGCCAAGCCATTGGCACTTAAGCCGACAGATGCCCAGATGCCCATTCATCGGCATCCTAGTCGACAGATACTCAACCATCAGCATAGACGTTTTGCCTAAGCCAATGATTGTCCCACCTTTGGCCCGGATCTTCCGTCCGAGCCAATGAACTAAATGACGCTCCTTTGGCCAACACCAATCCCTTTCATCCCATCAGGCTCACCTCAATATTTCAAGGCCCTCGCCCCTTGCCTCAGCATTAATTTCATGCTTACAAATAATCAATGAACAGATATTCCCATCAAGCCTTTAATAAAATAGTAATGATATGATAAAAAAACACAAACAAAATAAAATAAAATAATAATAATAATAAAAACAAAAAAATAAAGCAAAACAAAAACAAATGTTGAGTAGTGGACATCGGATCTAGAGGGAAGGGGTGAATAGATCTGCCCCTCTTTTCGCATTGCAACCCTCTATATAGCTAGATAAAATAAATTACAGCGGAGTGTAACTAGCTTATCGAAGAACACTATGATTCGCTTGGCAAGATGAGCAACTAATATAACGATTCGAACCTAAGCATGCATCTAGAATGAAACAATCACACAAACAAACCACATCACAAAGAATTTTAAGGTGGTTCGGACTGAATCCTCAGTCCTACGTCCACCCCTCACCAATCCAGTGAGGCTCCACTAGTGCTACGCACTGAACCGTAAATCGGAAAGACCTCTGATTGCCTTCCTACTAACCACAGGTAGGGACGTCAACACCGCAGATCGGACAACTTCCGATTGCCTTCCTACTAACCACCGGTAGGGACAATCTTCAGTTTCAATTGTTTATATGAAATGAAAAGAGAACAAATATCAAGCTATTCAAACAAGATATGAAATATGCTCAAAGAGAAAATATCTTGTCTGAGATTCGATGTTGATCAGCAACAAGGGCTTCTTCTCTGTTGCAAAGACTCCTCTTGGTTCACCAACAAGGGTTCCTTCTTCTTTGCAAATCGATCTTCCTTGAATCTCCTTCTTTGAATCTCCTTTGAGTTGATGAGGGAGATAATGGATGCAGCCTTGAACCTTGATTGCTTCTACACCTTTCTTGGAGGTTGATGGGTTCAAAAACAAGCTTGAATTACCTTGGATGGATGAAGAACTCCAGCCCGAAGCACTATTCACGGAGGTGCTACAGTACCCGCGAATCACATCATATAGCCTCCCTTGATCTCTCTTGTTCCAATTGAAGCATTAGGGTTTCTAACCCCTCATGTGTTGGTTTTATAGACTTTGAATGGTCCTTGGACATCCCCCAAACCAGATCCACAATCCATGGGGGATTGGGTGACTTTGGGGTTAAACAGATACAAGAAAAGGGGATCTTCTCGAAGTGCAAAATAAAGTCAACATTGTTGGCTCGGTGCTGGCGGTCGACCTGTGGAAGTTGGCGGTCGACCGCTACTGAGAAACCCTGTAGACGGATGGTCCCTGGAATTTTCGGTCGACCGCTACTGGGCTGGCGATCGACCGCCACAGAGAATCGTGCAGACAGGGAGTTGCTGGCAGGGGCGGTCGACCGCCCCTGGGCTGGCGGTCGATCGCTAGCTGGGCAGACCCCGGGTTATGTCGGGTCAGTCCGTTAACCCCTTTAGCTCCGTCGCTTGAGTCCTTTAGCAGCCCGTTCTCATCTGTTGCATCAACCTTGATAGTCTTGAAGATTTCTATTTATTATATCGCTCCTATAATAAAAAATTTGTTCCGGGGGCTCCACCCCCCGAAACCCCCGTAAGGGCGCTGCCCCCTTGACCCCCCCGACCTGACCGGGCAGGTCGATCCCCGCGACCTGAACGCGGAGGTCGATCCGCGTGCGAGGGTGCAATCATTGAGCTTTCACTTTTGCCATCTCCACTCCATTCCTTGGCATATCTGTCATGAAAGAACATCAAGTAGTTAAGTCATATAAGAGTGGTAAAACATCAATGACTTATAGTATTTAGCCATTATCAAGGCCAAGAATATCAAATAACTCAAATGACCACAGGATGATGTCAAATGACCCATGTCACCACAAGATGACTCAAATGACCACAAGGGCACAACAACAAAAATAAAAAATATAACACTAATAATAATAATGGAACTTAAAAAACCATATTTTGCATGATCTTGAATGCTTGTTCGCCCTGTTTGCATGCTTGCCTATGCTATAATATATTATCTTTGAATTTTCTAGGACTACGTCTCCTTGCTAAATAATGTTGCCCCGATCCAAGGATATGTGCGCGTCACAGTAGACACTAAGGGATGAAACACTGACCTATGGTGAGTGCATGCGTCTAGGAAAAGAGTCATAGTTGTGTTGCTAGCATAACTCATGAACTACACCCGAGACAAAGCTCCCACACTCTACACACATATTGTCACGCTCTGACGCTGAATATCGGGACCGGTAGTAGAAAACGCTAGTAAAGATAACAAGCTAAGGTAAGAATTAACATAACGTAGTGAATAGAATAACTCCAAGTCTATTACAAATACCATCAAACTGACTTAAACATAATCAAACATAATCTCTACTCGACAACGTTACAATAACTAACACAAATTCTAAGGTATAGCTAGATGTAAAACAACTATAACAATCTCAACATAACGACTAGCTAATACACTCCAAGTCATCACTCTTGCCCATTCCCATCCATCTGTGAATCTTCACCGGAGCTGCCTGGAAAGGGGGGAAAACAACTATATGAGCGAACGCTCAGTAGGTAACAACATGCAAGTGTAAGTGATTAACCATTTAATTACATGTATATGAAACAGAAAGAAAAGAAATAACGATCGAATGAAACAACATAATAAAAGAAAATACTAAAGAATGGAATGGAATAATAATATGACAGAATGATATAACTACAAGAATTGCAAGTTAAGAACAATATATATAATAGGAAATTGTAGGAAATTGGCCAACAAGCAAGAATATAACCAAGTAGAACACGATTCAAGTAAGAGATCATTGTCATAGACATCACGCTAGTCATGCACTCGGTGCAATGCCTCACCATGTCATTACAAACTCCCATGGGCACAAGTACTTTTCGGGTGCTCTCCCTAGGACCAGACCGGGCCCCTATGATGCGTTGGCATTGATTTATTAGATCCAAGATCCCAAGTTGTCTAGACTTTAATCAAGTTAAATGACCAGTTATAATCAAGTATAAACTTACCTCGGAACATCCCAAGGTTAAGTTGAAGAGATACTGTCCAGAAGTTCAAGTTATCAAGAACCATCATGTTCTTGGATTCAAAACGATAAAACACAGAGAAAACTAGCCTCTAGATGATATGCGGTTCCTACTGGACCGCTCAAGACTTGTGCGGTCGACTCTGGGCCGCACTAACAGCAACTGGGCTGAGGTTTAACCCTTGGGGGTCAAGGTTGAACGGCTGATAAAGGGCCGCTCTTACATATGAACGGTAAGCACTAGGCTGCACATCGCCAGAAGTTTATAAAATCAAGGTCATGATATGTGATCCTGATAGAGCCGCTCATTAGTTGAACGGTCCACTCAGGGCCGCCTGTAAGATGTACAGTCCATTAATGGCGGCACAACACAGGGCCTAACCATGAGTTAGAACTTAGCCCAAGTGGGCTCCCGGGCTACCATAGGCAGGGTGGAACTGAACCAGAGTCCAGCCCACTGTCTGCTGGTCCGCCTAGGGTCTACAAGACTGATCAAATCAGGGATTGGCCGAAGATGGATCAAGGATAATCGGCCAAACTAATTGGCATAAGCCAGGGATAAACGGTCTCTATTGGGCCGTTCAGGGATATATGCGGTCCACAAATGGCCGCTCAAGTCCCTGTTAGTCCAATTCGGACTAACTCAAATCACAGTAATTCGATTGAGTCCAAATCAATTCTAGGGGATAATATGGTTCAAGATTAACGGTTATAACAAGTGTAAACCTAATAGCCATGCAATTATAAAGGATTCACAATTAAAATTTGACATTCATTGGAAAGATGAATCAAGATCAAGCTCAATTAAATAAATTAGCAAGAATGATTTACTATCATGAATTATAGTTTATTAGGTGTATTGCTAACATGCAAATAACCACTAATCTACAAACACAACATGCTATAATGACAATTAATCTGTTCTGTTAAAGATGCGCGGTCGGTTCTGGACCTTACATCCCCATGAACGGTCACAGACTGGCCGCACACGTCCCCTTAGATCCGAAGACCTGCTGGATATGGACGGTCGGTAGTGGGCCGCCTGGAGGGATGTGCGGTCTGGAACTGGCCGCAAGAAAGATATGCGGTTAGGGCTCGGCCACACGTTCCAGGGACACAATCAGGGTTCGAAAGATATAAACGGTCAATAGAGTGCCGCCTGTCTTGGTTGTGCGGTCTATCGTGTGGCCGCACAAGTCCAGACAGGTCACTGCCCCTTCACCTTGCCCGACTTCGGTGAGGTTTTTAGGGTCAGAACTAAACCATGAAATTCGCACGATATAAAGCATGGAATTTGAGGCTTTTACTAGAAAAAGAAAGAGCACGAAAAACTATACAAGATGCATGAATCAATTTTATGTTTACAAACTGAAATCACTACTTAATCGAAAGGGAACAATTATAACCCTAGATGTGACATGCTTCTACAAAAACCTCAAATTCTCACAGAACACTTGAGAAATTTAGGGCTTTCTACATTAATGAAAAGCTAACACGATGTTGCTTCTAACCATATATTATTTGTAGGGTTTGGCTTGCTATCACCTACCTGAATCGGATGAAGTAGGAAGGAGAAAGAAAACCAAAGACGTCGGTACACGCAGCCACTAATCACTGGAGATCTCCCTCGATCTAACTCCTCTACAGCCACCGCTGGTTCTAAACGATTCTAGGGTTAGAGAGCTTCATTTTAATAGGTCACACACCTTCTGGAGGGTTCTATGCACGGAGTATTCATCCATGCAAGTCGGGTTGATGTGAACGCCGCTGCAATAGTTGACTCGATCCAAACTCCGCCGAATGCATCTCCTAGGGTTAGGGTTTCGAGAGATTAAGAGAGGGTAAATGATCCTGTCATCCTGGCCTTTCATTTGCAACTAATTTGGGCTCATTTGATGGAGTATTGGGCTCGAATATGGCGTTTCAAGGTATGGTTAATTAAGTGTTCATTTTGGGCTTAATCCACTAATTCGGCCTACATACAGATTTTATTTGGGTTCGCCATAGAAGATAAGTTTGTTAAACGTGTTGTCCTCTACAAGAATATAATTTTTTTGGATTTTTATAAACTAGTTGAAATATAACTCATTCTATTTATTAAGGAATTATTCTAATTAATTTCAAATAAATTTTGAATTACTAATTAATTTCTTGAAAAATCGGGGTATTACACCCTCCCCCACTTAGAGAATTTGGTCCTCTGAATTCAATGCACTTAATAAAAAGAGGGAGTGAGACAGCTCACCTAGAATAAGTCGGGGTACTGTCTCTGCATAGTATCTTCTGACTCCCAAGTAGCTTCTTCAGTTCCACGCCGACTCCACTGCACTTTAACCATCGGTATGGAACGATTCCTGAGTTGCTGTTGCTTCCAATCCAAAATCTTGATCGGTCTTTCTTCATAAGTCAGATCTTCCTTCAATTTGAAGTCCATATGCTGAATAATGTGAGTGGGATCATACACATATTTCCGTAACATAGACACATGAAAATATTGTGTACTACAGATAACTGAGGTGGTAGTGCCAAACGGTAAGCAACCTCCCCCACTCTTTCCAAAATCCCAATTGGACCAGTGTATCTTGGACTTAGTTTGCCCTAAATACCAAACCTTCGAATTCCTCTCATAGGAGAAACCTTCAAAAACACATACTCACCAACCTGAAATTCTAATGCTCTCCTCCTGGTATCGGCATAACTCTTCTATCTTGATTATGCTACTTGCAACCGATCTTTGATAATACGGATGTTCTTAGACGATTCAGAAATGAGATCTGGTCCCAGTCATTGCTTCTCACCTACCTCGTCCCAACATAACGGGGATCGACAGCTTCTACCATACAAAGCTTCAAATGGAGCCATATGAATGCTGGAATGGTAACTATTATTGTAGGCAAATTCAACCAATGCCAAATGATCACTCCAACTACCTCCAAAGTCAATCATGCAGGCTCTAAGCATATCTTCCACTATCTGGTTGGTCCTTTCAGTTTGTCTGTCTGTTTGTGGATGGAAAGCAGTACTGAAATTCAGACGAGTTCCCAAAGACTCTTGCAATCCTTTCCAAAAATGAGAAGTGAACTTGGGATCTCTATCACACACAATGCTGACTGGTATACCATGTAGTCTTACCACTTCCTTCATATATAAAGCTGCCAAGACATCAACTGTCCATTTAGACTTAATGGATAAGAAATGAGCCAATTTTGTCAATCTGTCAACAATCACCCATATTGCATCAAATCCACTATGAGTCCTAGGTAGACTCATAATGAAATCCATGCCAATACTCTCCCACTTTCATTGGGGTATATCCAGGGGTTTCAATTTTCCTGCTGGTCTGAAATGTTCGGCCTTGACTTGCTGACAAACCAAACATCTACTTATGAAGTCCGCAACTTCTCTTTTCATATTCGGCCACCAAAAAGATCTTTTCAAATCCTTGAACATTTTAGTACCTCCAAGATGAATGGTGTATCTGGATCTATGAGTTTCCTCGAGGATCTTACTCTTTATCTCAGCTACATCAGGTACACAAGTTCTTCTCTGAAATAACAATCCTCCATCATCAGCCATCATGAAGTCAGGTCTATTACTCAAGCTTCCCTTGATCTCTACCAACTCTTGGTCATCATCTTGCAGAGACTTGATTTCCATCAATAATTCGGGCTTAAGTTGAATCTGAGCAATCATAACCCGATCCTTGTCAACATTAAGATCCAAACAAGCTAACTGCTCCAACAATTTCCATTCTTGTAACATGAGGCTTGATAACTTAGCTATAGGCTTGCGGCTTAAGGCATCCGCCACAACATTACCTTTTCCAGGATGATACTCAATGGAGAAATCGAAATCCTTCAAATAATCCAGCCATCTTCGCTGCCTCATATTGAGTTCCTTCTGAGAAAACAAGTATCTCAAACTCTTATGATCTGAAAACACCGTAAATGCCTCTCCATACAAGTAGTGCCTCCATATCTTCAAGGCGAACACCATTGCTGCTAGCTCCAAGTCATGAACATGATAATTCTCTTCATGCTTCTTCAACTGCCTAGAAGAATAGGCTATCACTTTCCCGTGTTGCATGAGTACACACCCTAAACCAATACCTAAAGCATCAGTGTATACCACAAAACCTCTTTCACCAGAAGGTAAAGCCAAAATAGGTGTAGTAGTCAAACATTCCTTCAAGGTCTGAAAGCTTCGCTCGCAATCTTCTGACCAATCAAATTTGATCTCCTTACGGGTTAATCTTGTCAGAGGTACCACAATCTTGGAGAAATCTTGAATAAACCTTCGGTAGTAACCTGCTAGGCCTAGGAAACTTCTCACTTCAGTCACATTAGTAGATTTATCCCAATTCTTTTCTGCCTCTACCTTCAAAGGATCAAAAGAAATACCTTCTTTTGTGATGATATGCCCTAGAAAGGACACCTCTTGCAGCCAGAAATCACACTTACTAAACTTGGCATATAACTGATGATCTCTCAATTGTTGCAATGCCATCCTCAAATGGTCAGCATGCTCCTCCTCACTCTTGGAATAAATCAAGATGTCATCAATGAACACAACGACCCGGATTAAGATAGGGCCGAAACACATCGTTCATCAACTGCATGAAAGCTGTAGGTGCATTCATTAGCCCAAAAGGCATTACTACAAATTTGAAATGCCCATACCTGCTACAGAAGGTTGTTTTATAGATATCCTCCTCCTTAATTCGTAACTGATGATATCCAGATCGAAGGTCGATCTTAGAAAAATACTGAGCTCCTGCTATCTGATCAAATAACTCATCAATCCTTGGCAATGGATATCTGTTCTTGATAATCAACTAGTTCAATTACCGATAATCGATGCACAACCTCATCGAACCATCCTTCTTCCGGATGAATAATACAGGGGCTCCCCACGGGGAAGTACTAGGACGAATGAACCCTTTCTCAAGCAATTCCATCAACTGCTGCTTTAGTTCCCTTAGCTCCACATGAGACATACGATAAGGAGCCTTGGAAATAGGGGTCGCACCAGGAATTAGATAAATATAAAAGATAACTTCCCTTTCAGGATGGAGTCCTGGTAGTTCCTCAGGAAAGACATCTGGAAAATCTCAGACGACAGAAAGGTCCTCAATCTCAATCTTCTGCTCAAGGGTCACAGAAACAAAGGCTAGAAAAGCCTTGCATCCTTTCCTCATCAGCTTATCAGCTCGAAGAGCCGAAATAAGTGGAACATACTTATGGTGTCTAGTTCCTATAAAAGAAAGTCCAGGGTGTCCAGTGAAAGACACAAAACTAGATCTACACTGAACATTGGCCTCATACCCAACCAATCTGCTCCTAGGATTACGTCATAATCTTTCATGTCCATACAAACTAAATCAGCTGGCAGGTTTTGTTCATTGATCAAGACCTTACTGGAAGGATAGAAATACTTAATTGCTGATCCGGAACCAATAGGAGTTGAAATCTCTAATGGAGAATTCATCAAAACTGGCTTCACAGCTGAAGACTTCACAAATCTCCGAGAAATAAAAGAATGTGTGGCACCAATATCAAAAAGAATAAAAGCTGATTTATCATGTATAATAAGAGTATCTTCGGCAAGTCCACCCTCCTCGGCGGGTCTTGTCTCGTCTTCTTGTAGAGCCTGGAGCTTGCCTTGCTGCTTCTTGATTCCTTGCGGTTTCACTGGGGTAGCCCGCTCAGATAAAAAGGGACACTCGGGAATACGGTGGTCCCTACTGCCACAACGTAAACAGGCACCCAGCTTACGCCAGCACTCCTCCATTTTGTGACTTGGACGGTCACAGTACTTGCATACGCCCTTGAATGGAACAACAAGGCTAGGCTTCTTGTCTTCAATCTTTGGCATCTTGCCCTTCCACGAACCAGACCCGCTAATGGGCCTCTTCCTGCCATGCCCAGGCTTGATACTCCCAGAACCAGTATGGTGTTGTTCAATCTTAACACTCTTCCCATGGATTCTCTCTGTCATTTCCAAAGTATCTTCCAACACTTGAGCCTTTCTCACCATCTCGGAATAAGTTAGAATTTCCATCGGTGCCAACTGGCTGATATACTGCAGCTTCAGCCCATTAAGAAAGCGCTTAGCCTTCATCCTCTCGGTAGATATCAAGTGAGTAGCATAACGAGATAGCCGAGAGAACTGAGCTTTATATTCAGCTACGGAAAGATTTCGTTGCTTCAAAGTAGCAAACTCAGCCGCCTTCTTCTCTTGTACTCGATCAGAAAAATATTTATCATTGAAGAATTCCTCGAACTCTTCCCATGTGACTTGTCTACCACCAAGGGTAGCCTTCACTGCGTCCCACCATGTCCTCGCATCACGTTCAAGTTGAAAGGTCGACAAGAGGACACGTTCCTGATCGCTGCATTGCATCACTTCAAAAATCCTCCCTATCTCCTCAAGCCAGTGCTCGGCTTCATCAGGGTCAGTCGAGCCACCAAATCGCAGGGGATTCATCCCACGAAAGTTCTGATAAAGGTAACAAGTGCCATGGTTTGCAGCTCCTCCCTGGGCCACTTGTTGCAAAGCCTGAGTAAGTCCTTGAACCGTACGCTGCAAGTTCCTCCATTCTGCGCGTTCTCCTGCCATTGCAAAAGCCTACACGTGGAATAGGTTAAGTTAGGTTCAATTAAGAATGGATAATCATGCAATGAGATTATTACTCAACCCGAGTCTTCTACCCAAATCTCACCAGGTTGGGTCCTTTGACTTATAGCAAGGTTATAGGTCCTACGGAATAACTTAGGATCCTAGAACTTAGAGAACCTAGGGATATCAGAAAACCTAGGCTCTGATACCACCAAACGGTCACGCCCCGACGTGGAATATGTGGACCGGCAGTAGAAAACGCTAGTAAAGATAACAAGCTAAGCTAAGAATTAACATAACGTAATGAACAGAATAACTCCAAGTCTATTACAAATACCATCAAACTGACTTAAACATAATCAAACATAATCTCTACTCGACAACGTTACAATAACTAACACAAATTCTAAGGCATAGCTAGATGTAAAACAACTATAACAATCTCAACATAACGACTAGCTGATACACTCCAAGTCATCACTCTTGCCCATTCCCATCCATCTGTGAATCTTCACCTGAGCTACCTGGAAAGGGGGGAAAACAACTATATGAGCGAACGCTCAGTAGGTAACAACATGCAAGTGTAAGTGATTAACCATTTAATTACATGTATATGAAACGGAAAGAAAAGAAATAACGATCGAATGAAACAACATAATAAAAGAAAATGCTAAAGAATGGAATGGAATAACAATATGGCAGAATGATATAACTACAAGAATTTCAAGTTAAGAACAATATATGTAACAAGAAATTATAAGAAATTGGCCAACAAGCAAGAATATAACCAAGTAGAACACGATTCAAGTGAGAGATCATTGTCATAGACATCACGCTAGTCATGCACTCCGTGCAATGCCTCACCATGTCATTACAAACTCCCATGGGCACACGTATTTTTCGGGCGCTCTCCCCAGGACCAGACCGGGCCCCTATGATGCGTTGGCATTGATTTATTGGATCCAAGATCCCAAGTTGTCTAGACTTTAATCAAGTTAAATGGCCAGTTATAATCAAGTATAAACTTATCTCGGAACATTCCAAGGTTAAGTTGAAGAGATACTGTCCAGAAGTTCATGTTATCAAGAACCATCATGTTCTTGGATTCAAAATGATAAAACACAGAGAAAACTAGCCTCTGGATGATATGCGATTCCTACTGGACCGCTCAAGACTTGTGTGGTCGACTCTGGGCCGCACTAACAGCAACTGGGCTGAGGTTTTTTCCCTCGGGGGTCAAGGTTGAACGGCTGATAAAGGGCCGCTCTTACATATGAACGGTAAGCACTGGGCCGCACAAGACCAGAAGTTTATAAAATTGAGGTCATGATATGTGGTCCTAATAGAGCCGCTCATTAGTTGAACGGTCCACTCAGGGCCGCCAGTAAGTTGTACGGTCCATTACTGGCGGCACAACACATGGCCTAACCATGAGTTAGAACTTAGCCCAAGTGGGCTCCCGGGCTACCAAAGGCAGGGTAGAACTGAGCCAGAGTCCAGCCCACTGTCTGCTGGTCCGCCTAGGGTCTACTGGACTGATCAAATCAGGGATTGACCGAAGATGGATCAAGGATAATCGGCCAAACTAATTGGCATAAGCCAGGGATAAACGGTCTCTATTGCGCCGTTCAGGGATATATGTGGTCCACAAATGGCCGCGCAAGTCCCTGTTAGTCCAATTCGGACTAACTCAAATCACAGCAATTCGATTGAGTCCAAATCAATTCTAGGGGATAATATGGTTCAAGATTAACGGTTATAACAAGTGTAAACCTAATAGCCATTCAATTATAAAGGATTCACAATTAAAAGTTGACATTCATTGGAAAGATGAATCAAGATCAAGCTCAATTAAATAAATCAGCAAGAATCACCACAAGAAATTTAAGATACATGGGCATTTAATAAAAGCCCCAATTTATGATAATAAATGTCTCTACATGTTTTAGGGGCATTTTTGATACTTTTAGGGGCATTTAATGTAAGTGCTTGAAAAACCACCGTCCTAATAGATTTTAGGGGCACTTATTTTGAACTGCCCCTAAAAATTTTTATAGAGGCACTTTTAACCGCTTCTATTTATTCTCTATAGAGGCACTTAGTTAGTAAATTGCCCCTATATTTTCAACTATAGAAGCCTTTGTTATTCTAAAAATGCCCCAAATATAGAAGATAAGAGGCACTTCTTCCCAATTTGATAAATACAAATGTTGACGTTTTCCACGTGCAAAATATTCTTAATATTCTCAATCAGGGTACTTCTTTGACTGAACTATCCCTATATTCAGATATTAGAGCATTTCTTATTATTTTGTGATAATAAATGTCCCCTAAATTCTCTATGTAGAATAAAATATTATTTTATTTAATAACAACCCAAAACCTGATTTAAAGTATACATCTAGTCAAAAAATAAATAGGTTTATAGTCACAAAATAAATAGGTTCCAATGCATTACATAAAAAGTAAGCATTACACATTCACATTTATACCACATTGAACTGTATTTATATAAAAAATATGCTCATACATTTCCGGCCCCTTTTACAAACCGTTTAACTAAGGAACTCTATTGGACACAAAAATGCCAATCTAAACGTGGGGCAGCATACATACACTTGTCTAAATGTTTATACAGACCATAAGGATGTTAAGAAAACAAATCTACCAATACAACTTGTTCACTAACATTGCAAACTTTATTTTAGGCATAAAATACTATAGCGTATATACTGGCTGCAAATCATCATTGGACGCGAGTACCCAATTGACTTTTCCATCACGCTGGCATCCAGGGTATACTTTGTTTGATAGCAATTTTCACCTCCAGCTCCTGCTCCTACGGACAAGGGGCCAATAAATTGTCAAAATTATGTTTAAGTCGTGTGAAACAAATATTTGAAGTCTATTTTGCAGCTTCCTAAAATATGGTGTATTTGCAAAAGGGACAGCAAAAGAGGATGGCAAGGGGGAAGGTGTTCACCTCATAAACAGCATTGGGCATTGGTGGCAACCTTTGCCATTCTCTTGACAGAGGGTCCAAAGCATGCCACAGGGGTTCATCTTCTTCAATTTTTGTTAGAATGTCCAACCATTCCTCTGTGGAATTTAGTTCTTTTCTGTAACTGGAAAACTTCACTACTTGTGATAGCAGCTTTCCGGCAATGGGAAACTAGTTTCAGATTCAAGTAGCAGATCCTAAGGACTCTTGCAAGAATTTGAAACGAGATCTCATCAGGGAGGCTGGGAATGAGACTTGAATTCACATCACTATAGCTGGATGACATCCTCAGCCTCTTGCAGCCTTCATTTTGAGGAAGCTCACTGATCTCCCACGCTCGTCTTAGAACCTAGAAAGCTCAAGAATGATCCCATGTGAATCCTTGTAGCTACTCTATTTCAGAGGTACAACATACATGAATCTATAACAATCTCTTTGTCTTCAAAGAGGAACCAGGGCTCCAATCATTTCCTATTTCAGCATTACCATTTGGTTGGGATATTAATTTGCAAAGAGTCATTAATATTGTAATTTGGTACAGGAGCAGGGAAGGTGGTAACTGTAGGGACAAGAGAGAGTTAGTGATGTGGAAGAGAGTAATTAGAGTCATGAAACTCTTAAAACCTGAATTTAACATTCTATACAAGTTAAAGTCCGCATTAAACTTATCGTAGTAATAGGCATCTCTTATCCTTGGATATTAAACTTGATAGAACATAACCAAAAACCTACTGTTAGTAAAAGTATCAAAATTGCTACTGATACAGAGATTTAATATAGTAACCGAAGAACCAATAAGTCATCATGTGTTCTATCATACAAGAAACTACAACAAGAAAAAGAGAACGATGAAAAAATGCTTTTGCCAATCTATCAACACCACTCTCAAATAGAAAAAAGTTGAAAGCAGGACCTTAGCATATGCAACTACAAATTCAAACGAAGATGTGAATTTGCCAACTAGCATTACAATAAAGAATATCCAAGAAAAGCTACAGGCCGTGAAATCATAAAGCTCTGTTGATCTAAAATTAAACGGCATGTACATACCCACGACAAGATTCACAGAAAATTAATCACAAAAATCCCATGCTCGCTCCTATTTTCCACCATTCTGAAGTGGAATAAATGAAGGGAAGAAAGGGGGGAGTGGGTACAAGAATCCCCCAAATAAAACAAACTGCGTCAATGCAAAACCGACGCGTAACCCTTTTCCCCTCGCATACATAAAAATCTCATCCAATCTCACCACTACCATTACAAATCCCCCCGCAAACCAGACCAATTACCTCAACACCAAATCGACCTCCACCCCGGAAACAAGAAATCAAAAGCCTTGCCAAATTCTCCACCCATAGGTAAATAGAGATAGAAAAACAAATCCAACAGCATAGGAAAAGAACACCAGCAACAAAAAAAGAAAACAACCAACAAAAGAACCAAAAAATTCTAATTTTAAGAATAGATGAGAGATTACGCGTTCAAGCCAAGAGACCTCGTTCGGGGCCCTCTTCTCCCCGCTTCCTAGCGATGAAAAGGAGGATCAAGTGCTCCATTCTTCCTCCCTTCTTCTTCTCTGTAGCAGGCCGGTTGTGAAGGCAACTAAGTTAACGAGGGCTTCTAGTTATATGTCGTCCCCCCTACCATCCCACCTTATGCGATTGGAGGTGGGCGGGTCGTGAGAGGCCGCGGGTGGTGGCGTCCAGTGACAAGGATGAGGGCGGAGCTATAGGGGTACGGCTCTGGAGGGTCTTCCATGGAGCACAACGCTCCCGTAAGGAAGATCAACTCGGGAGAGTAGGGATTGAGAGGAACTTGCGAAATTAGGGAGTAAGGGGTGGGAAGGCGGACGGTTACCAAAAATTCAAAAAAAATAGAGAGAAAAGGAACGCTACGCGGGAAGTTAAGAAGGGGCGGAATAGTCTCCGCTCTCGAGTTTGAGGGCGTAAATAACATTCCGAGACATTTTTTTTCTGATTTAGAGGCACTTTCAAACCCTCTTTTACATAGGATTCTAAATGGGATGGACATGTGAGTTTTTTTGAGGCAACGTTAAATAAAACACCTCTATTTATAGTATTTTTGGGACAGTTTTAACAAATGTCTCTAAATAAATTGCCCCTACATCTCAATTTTCTTGTAGTTAATGATATACTGTTATGAATTACAGTTTATTAGGTGTGTTGCTAACATGCAAATAACCACTAATCTACTAACATAACATGCTGTAATGACAATTAATCTGTTCTGTTACAGATGTGCGGTCGGTTCTGGACCTTACATCCCCATGAACGGTCACAGACTGGCCGCACACGTCCCCTCAGATCCGAAGACCTGCTGGATATGGACGGTCGGTAGTGGGCCACCTGGAGGGATGTGCGGTCTGGAACTGGCCGCAAGAAAGACATGCGGTTAGGGCTTGGCCGCACGTTCTAGGGACACGATCAGGGTTCAAAAGATATAAACGGCCAACAGAGTGCCGCTTGTCTTGGTTGTGCGGTCTATCGTGTGGCCGCACAAGTCCAGACAGGTCGTTGCCCCTTCACCTTGCCCGACTCCGACGAGGTTTTAGGGTCAGAACTAAAACATGAAATTCGCACGATATAAAGCATGAAATTTGGGGCTTTTACTACCAAAAGAAAAGGCACAATAAACTATACAAGATGCACGAATCAATTTTATGTTTACAGCATGAAATCACTACTTAATCGAAAGGGAACAATTATAACCCTAGATGTGACATGCTTCTACAAAAACATAAAATTCTTGCAGAACACTTGATGAAATTTAGGGCTTTCTACATCAATGAAAATCTAACACGATGCTGCTTCCAACCATATATTATTTGTAGGGTTTGGCTTGCTATCACCTACCTGAATCGGATGAAGTAGGAAGGAGAAAGAAAACCAAAGATGCCGGTACACACAGCCACTAATCGCTAGAGATCTCCCTCGATCTAACTCCTCTGCAGCCGCCGCTGGTTCTAAATGATTCTAGGGTTAGAGAGCTTCATTTTAATAGGTCACACACCTTCTGGAGGGTTCTATGCGCGGAGTATTCGTCCACGCAAGTCGGGTTGATGTGAACGCCGCTGCAATAGTTGACTCGATCCAAACTCCGCCGAATGCATCTCCTAGGGTTAGGGTTTCGAGAGATTAAGAGAGGGTAAATGATCCTCTCATCCTGGCCTTTCATTTGCCACCGATTTGAGGTCATTTGATAGAGTATTGGACTCGAATTTGGTGTTTCAAGGTATGGTTAACTAAGTGTTCAATTTGGGCTTAATCCACTAATTCGGCCTACATACAGATTTTATTTGGGTTGGCCACAGAAGATAAGTTTGTTAAACGTGTTATCCTCTACAAGAATATAATTTTTATGGAGTTTTATAAAATAGTTGAAATATAACTCACTCTATTTATTAAGGAATTATTCTAATTAATTTCAAATAAATTTTGAATTACTAATTAATTTCTCAAAAAATCGGGGTATTACACATATGAGTAGTGATTCTTAGCCGTAGGGATGCCAGAAATCATACCTAGCACTCTATAGATGCTCGAATGCCTATACTCACTCAGAAAGGTAATCATGAGGAAAAAGCTGCCTACCCCTTTCTAAAAAAAATGAAATGAAAAGATGATGAACAATAGGAGAATGTGAATCCGTGAAGCTGGGAATCCCCATTGAAACAAATGAGGAAACTCACGCAGAATGGTGAAGTGAACTCCGCGATAAAATCACAATAGGAGAATGTGAATCGAGGAAGTCGAGAATCCCCACTGAAATAAATGAGGAAACTCGCGCAAAATGGTGAAGCGAAATCTGTAATAAAATGACAATAGGAGAATGTGAATCCAAGAAGCCGAGAATCCCCACTGAAATAAATGAGAAAACTCGTGCGAAATGGTGAAGCAAACTCTGCAATGAAATCACGATAAAGGATGGATCTTAGTAGTCGGGAATCCCCATTGAGACACATGAGGAGACTCGCGTCAAACGGTGAAACCTAAAATTAAGAATAAACAAAGGGGGATGTGCGAAGCTACCAAAAGCCGAATGCCTCGAAGATATGGGTAGGCACTAGTGTAATTTTCTTGTGTTACTTAGAACGGCTGCATGTCCCTAAGTCTAGGGTTCGCTGCTCATATACCTGCACTCTCATGCCACACATAAGTTGTCATGGGTGTAGATTCTGATTTAAACTATGCACATGTGCTACGCGATATCTCCTTTACGAATGTGCCTCTCCTTTGGTGGTGCGTCGTGGATCACCCTCTATCCGCGGATCGTGGGCGCTGTTCTTATGCTACTCCCGATATAGGGGAGATATACTATATATCTATTTGATGCTTGTCACCAATGAATGTCCGCATGCTTGGGTAGAAATGAAAATGGTGATGAAATAAAAATACATAATAAATAAACTAAAAATGATGATGAAATAAAAAAATGATGATGATGAGATAAAAAAAATAAAAAAATTAAAAATGATGATAATAATAAAAATGATAAAATGAAATGAAAATGATGAAATGACAATGAATAAAGATAAAATGAAATAACATAATAATGATGAGATAAAAAAATGATGAAAATGAAATGAAAATGATGACGATAAAAATGATGCGTGAAATGATGCTAGATACCCAGCATCGGCGACCAAGCTGACAAATGCCAGATATTCAAACATCAGCATCCTAACAGACAGATGTTAGATGATCAACCATCGGCGACCAAGCCGACAGATGTCAGATGTTCAAGCATCGACAACCAAGCCGATAGATGTCAGATGTTCAAGCATCGACGACCAAGCCGATAGATGTCCAGATATTCAAGCGTCGGCGACCAAGATGACAGATGTCAAATGTTCAACCATCGACGACCAAGCCGACAGATGTCAAGATGTTCAACTGTCGGCGACCAAGCCGATAGATGTCAAGATGTTCAACCATCGGCGACCAAGCTGACAGATGTCAAGATGCTCAGCCATCGGCGACTAAGCCGGAAGATGTCAAGACGTTCAAGCATCGGCGAACAAGTAGATAGATGTCAGATGTTCAAGCATCGGCAACCAAGCCAATAGATGTCAGATGTTTAAGCATCGGTAACCAAGCCGATAGATGTCAAGTATTCAACCATCGGTGACCAAGTCGATTGATGTTAGATGTTCAAGCATTGGCAACCAACCCGATAGATGCCAGATGTTCAAGCATCGGCGGCCAAGCCGATAGAGGTCAAGTATTCAAACATCGGCGACCAAGCTGACAGATGTCAAGATATTCAAACATCGGCGACCAAGCCGATAGATGTCAGATGTTCAAGCATCGGCAAGCCGATAGATGCCAGATATTCAAACATCGACGACCAAGCAGACAGATGTCAAGATATTCAAGTATCGGCGACCAAGCCGATAGAAGGTGACCAAGCCGACAGATGTCAAATGTTCAAGCATTGGCGACCAAGCTGATAGATGCCAGATATTCAAGCATCGATGACCAAGCTGACAGATGTTAGATGTTCAACCATTGGCGACCAAGCCGACAGATGTCAGATGATTCAGCCATTGGCAATCTAGCCAACAGATATCAAACAATCAGTCACAGGTGACCTAATTGGCAGATAACCAATGATTTAGGCATAAACCCAATGTTGGCGATATCATCATCCGTCCCACCAGAAGCTACCCTAATAAGATGATGAAGAAATCTACACCCGTGTACCCCGCACACTCGTCCCTTATCTGTGCCACCCATGGGTGGGGGGCATTTGTGGACACTCAAAATATTATGGCACAGATAGCCAAGCAAAATCAGCTTAAGAAAAGAAGGAAAAGACTCCTGAACTGCAGGCTGCGTCGACGCAGCTCACTACGTGCGTCGACGTAGGCTTGAGGAGCTGGTAGCTGGCCATGCTGTATGAAGAGCGGCATCGACGCACGATGGTCACTAGTGTTGACACATCTGAAGAAAAGAAGGAAAAGACGCTTGAACTGTAGGCTGGGTCAACGCAGCTCACTCTGTGCGTCGACGTAGGCTTAAGGAGCTGATAATTGGCCGCGCTGGATGGAAGACAACGTCGAAGTAGAATGCCATAGGCGTCGATGCTATCATGTGTAGTTTTGCAGGTAACAGGGAAGCCATCAAAGGCGACGGCTAACCAGCTACTAAGGGTGAAAAATAACTCACTAACAGTGACAAATAGCCAATATTAGTGACAAATAGCTCCCTAACGGCAAAAAATAGCTCTTGGTAGTGAAGAGTGAATAATGCCCATGGCAGCTAAAGGCTGCATCGACACAGCCTGCAACCTACATCGACGCACCCTCAAGACGCAGCAAAATCGTACGAACGCGAGGCCCACCCGCGGCATGTGCTTTTTGAAAAGCTCAATCAAGATGCCTTCTGGAAGGCCGTATGACCGTACAGGGCACGTGGATCAATATTCTCCAATCATGGGAGAACATCCCTGATTTGCTCGGCCATAGGAAAGAAGAAAAAAGACCCCCACTGCTATAAAAAACACCCAATGCCTTGAAGGAAGGCTCTCTCTGGCGGCTCTATTCTTCCTCCTACTGGTGCTGTGTGAAAATCTCAGAGTCCCCATTTGCTGCTTCTGTGTGTGAAGAGAATGAGAGGAAGATAGAAAAAGAGAAGGTGTGCTGCATGGGGAGGGAGAGGAGCCAATGCTCCGCCCTCCCCCTTTTCTTTCTTTTCTTTCCTCTGCTGTGTATTTTCTGTTCCTTGTTTTCTTTTCCCTTTTGTTAGCCGCCTAGATGAGCTAGCTCTGGGATGATGATGTATTTCCTTTATACAATGCAATGGATGAAAGAAATCACCCCTTTAGTGCTTGAGCGTGGATATCTCTTATGCATATTCCCTTCGATCCCTACCCCCATGATCATACCTTGGTTTCGCCGTTCATGTTTATCGCCTTTCCTTCTTAGCCTAGGCTGATGCCTGAGCATGGGGACAACCTCAGTTCAGAATCCACTCAACTACAATGGGCTGGATTTCTGAACCTGAGCTCCCACTCGCCAGATGAGATTCCTCAATCGAACCTCATCTTAGCTTCCGGGGTGCTAGGTTATTTTCAGTATAATACTCCAGTCCTCATGGCAAGCTCACGCCCCTTGGGCAATATTAATCTTATAGATCCCTTCCCCAATGCCCCTGGACAGGTCCATATCGCCTGCCTTGATTTTCAATTCTCTTGTGTATTCAGTGTGCATGATGTCTACGTATTTAATATATCTATATTTTTCCTACTGCTCAACATAGCAGGTGTGCGTGGAAATGAACATGTGCCTCCTCACCAAAGTTCATGGGTTATGGGGACTCTGGTTCAGTGCCAAATTCGCTGTAATATGTGCTTCCCTTTCATTCAAGCTTTGCCCATTAAGAGGCTGTTGTTCGATGTGTTCGAATTACCATGGCTTCCATGTCAGCTTCATGCATGCCCTACGTTGTTTGCATAAATGCCTGGTGCAATGCTACTCGAAGGATTCTCATGTTCGCATGCCTGCAGTAAGCTTTCTCCCTATACACTACACTATTGGATATCCTACATGAACTCCATTTATGTCCCAATCATGCGTTCCATAGTTCGCAGCAAACTGATGCTCTGAAGGTTGCATCTTCTTGTCTCCGTATAGGGCATTGGCTCACTACTGCCCCATGTTAAGTCTGATAGAGTGCAATAGGATCTAGAAAGGGGGGGGGGGTTGAATAGATCCGTTAACAAATTATGCCCAATTTATAATACAGCTAATTAAAACACAGATAACTACGGTAGTGCAGATAAAGCACATAAGCTTAAAGCACATTAGATTGAACATAAGTGATTCAAGAGCTAGACTGCTAAGATCAACACACCCACAAAGGTTTGTGGTTCAGCAAGGAGGTGTGTTGATGTGGTAGACTTGTGGTGGCAACACACCCACGCAAACAGATCAGGACTCAAGCGAATGGCGGCTCAGCAGGCATCTCGTGCGTGTGTGAACAGAGTGATAAGGTGTGCGGTGAAAAGCAACTGAATTTGCATACAAGAATGCCAAGCACACGAACCTGTGAATGGGGGTAAGGGATAATGAGCAACCTGGTGCGGACACCCGAGCAGTTGAGCGGCGCGATACGCCGAGCCACCGGTACCGCACACGGAGCACGACTCGAGCCACCTCAGCATCTATTTGGCTCGGAGACAGCCTGGAGACGCCCCCCTGAGTCCTGGCATTTATCATATTTAGTTAGACTTTATGTGTGTGTAATTTGTGTTTATTTCATTGCATGCGGTTTGCCATTTTGATTGTAATAGGGGCTTATGTGCAATTCGGACCCCGTGGACCCCACGGGCCCCCCAGGCCCCATCCTATAGGGCCACCTCAGCCTAGGGTCCCACGTGGGGTCAGTCAACATGCCAAATGGAGGCATCTAGAAGTTTGAATGGTAAAAGGACACATGGGGGACAAGTGGCTTGAAAAGTCCAAGAAGGCTACCCACCCCCACCTACCAAGTCCACCTTCTACACCCTAGTCCAAGGGCCGCCCCCCCCTTTATTTTTTTATTTATTTTGTGTGTGTGTGTGTGTGTCTCATGCCATCCCAGCCCTTCATCTCCCACTCCTAGATCCTACGGTTGTGGATGGATGAGAGATGTAACCTATTTAAGCTTGTATTTTTCATTTTGGAGAATTAATGCCATAAGAATTGTGAAAAAGCTTGAAGCTCCAGCCTTGGTGCGCCCCCTCCTCCTCTCCCTCTTCCCCTTGAAGCTGTGAAGGCTTCCTTCTGGTGGTGAGACTCCACCCTATCAGTTCCGGTCGCCGCCGCTGCCGCCACGAGCCGCCACCGCACCGCCACCGCCATCAACGGAGTTCTGCCCGTGCAGTACCACAGAAGCTTCCACGAATTTCTTGTCTCAGCCACGAGCTCAGATAGATCTGGGAATTTTAGTGGATGTTCCAGAGGGGGGACATCCCACAAATTTTGGTTTGCCATTCAGATC
Source organism: Amorphophallus konjac (assembly GCA_022559845.1). Taxonomy (NCBI): domain Eukaryota; kingdom Viridiplantae; phylum Streptophyta; class Magnoliopsida; order Alismatales; family Araceae; genus Amorphophallus; species Amorphophallus konjac. Next base: position 188,636,803 of record CM040120.1, read on the forward strand.
TCGTTTCATATTTTTTGATTTTCGTCCACTCTTCCATTTCGGTTCTGCCAGAGTTCTGTCCAGATTCATCCCCGTCCCGAGTTTCATGTCTTAGGTCCACTTTTTGATTCATGTTAGTTCGGCCATTTTTATTGGGGATTCCACCCATCCACCCCTTCATCCACAATTTTTCTCAATGTTTGATTCGCCCATCCCATATTTTCGAAAATTCATTCTCAGACACATCTACAGTTCTGTCCACCTGTTCCCCAATCCGACCACCAGTCACCCAACAAATCATAGTAAATCACCACCACCTCCAAATCAAATTCCAAAAATATTCTCAGTTCCGTGGTTTGATACCCTACAACTTTTAAGAAGAGCTCAAGAGCTGAATCGGAGGTTTATTAGGCGGTCAATGGTGGTTCTCAGATAAGTGCCCTGCAGATCTGAAATTTTGGTTACTGTACAACAGGGGCTTGTAAATTCAATAAAGTTCTGATCCGACCAGATCCAGCAGATCTCTCTGGGTCTAGATCGAAGCATTTGAAGAGAGCTTTCCAACGATAGCTCATGCGTCCCGATCCGACGTCGGGATTGCTCGCAGCGGCCGTTTTCGCCGGAGCGCGCGCCTGAAAACAGCAACTAAAAATCCGTGGGCAGCAACTTCAAAGCTTGGGAATCGGGACCGATCGACCCCCGATCGGTGTTCCCGGCCGACCGTCGTCCGTGGAGGCGCGCCACCAGGGGTCCCCATCATAGTGGGTCCCACCCCCACAGATCCGGAGGACAACGCCATCCGTGGGCCCCGCGGGCCCGCAGAACCCGCCGTTCAGAAAGCACAAAAACGCGGAGTTCGGCACCGCCGGGCGACATCAAGATGCTGCCCGTCAACCCGAGTTGCGTGATTCCTGGGCTCCACATGTGACCTTTTACCTCCCTGCGTGGAGTGGGTCAAATCTTTGTATTGCTGTGATATTGTTTAACCGGGAGTCCGTGATTCGGCCGGGGTTGTCTTCGCCACGCCGGGTGCGTGGAGGTAAAGGTCTTAACTCCTTGGCATTACATTGCTTAGCTAGTATACGGTCTTAGGCCACTGCCGAGAGCGTAGGTAGTAGCCCGTGTGTCCATGTCACCGCTGTGAGAGTGAGTGTGACCCGTCCCGTGACTCGATCCGAGTCCGGAAGTTGAGTCGGACTACCCTTGACCTCCGCCGGTTCCTTAACCGCGCACGGTCCGTGCTTTCCCTCGCTTGGGACGACGAGTGAGCTTCCACTTCTGTTAGCGACGTTTTGCCACTAGGAGCTCGTAGTGTCGGGCTTAGTGTCTCCCTGGTGTGTGCTGCTGGTCGCGTCTTCATCTAGAGTCCGAGGGTGGCACCTAATAGTGTCGTCTCCCGTGTCCGTCCCGCATCAGTTTGGTATCAGAGCGAGTCGAGTCTAGGGTAGTCGTTGCATATGTCTTGCATAGTATAAGTCGAGTCTAGGATCATCATTTCAAAATAAAAAAAAAAGTGTTTTCAAATTGCATTTCATCCCGATAATTCGGTATCTTAAAAGGTGTTGTCCGAACGTTAGGCTACGCCTATCGGGAAGACCGCACACTTGCGCGAGTGATCTTCGGATCGATTAACTCCGCCATGTACCGGATATTGGTTTAGGTCTAGGTGCATTAGTCGGTGTTTGCATTAGTTTGTGCATTCCAACCTTGCATAGCCGGTCTAGTGTAGTGTCCAAGTGTCGGCATGTCCAACATATAGTTCCCCCCCCAATTTCCCATGGATTCCCAATCACCCGGGCATTATGGCCGTTGGTCCACCCATGGGCTTGGCAACCACCCACTCCACTTCCGTAGGCCCGAAGCCTCGGATTTTTATGGCTCCAATGGCCCGGGCGACTACCTCAAGTGGGAGGCCGCCATGGACACATACTTTGATTGTTATACTATGTCCAAGGCCATGCAATTCTCTTTCGCTAAAGAGCGGCTTCTTCATGAGGCTGCCGAAAAGTGGGATTACATCGAAAGAATGAGAGAGGTTAGGGGGCAATGGCCCATCGAGTCATGGTGGGACATGAAGAGAGAGCTTAGGAAGGTCTACGTGCCCCAACCGGTCACCTCCAACCGGCCCCACCCAATCACTTCCAACCAAGTGGGTTCTAGTCGGAGGCAAAGAGTCCCACACGTAGATGAGCCAAGACCCAATCCTAGGACGGTTGACTACGGGCGAGTCCACCATGATATCCCTATTCTAACCCACTCCGTTGCCGAACTTATGCAAATGATTTTGGACCGGTTGGATGGGGTGGATAGGACACATACTCCTAGTGATGTACTCCTACCCGAGCCTAAGGAGGTCATCGCCGGTAGTTTTAACCCGGCGCCATCAACGGAGTCCCCAAGCCCACTCCCCATCATAGTGGATCCTCTTCTCCCACCCACGAGAGCCCCTTTGCCTACACCCCCTGTCCGTCAGGAGGATAAGGGTACGGACCCACTTATCAGGGAGCATAGTGGGTCACGACAGCAGTGTTATCGCTGCCAGGGGTTTGGCCACTATGCCGGACAATGTCCCACTCGGACATCTCTAGACATAAGGGACAAAAGGGTTGGAGAAGCCCCACTCTCCGATCTTTATTCTAAGTCACCTCAGCCCGAGCCACCCGTATTTCTAACGGGTATGCTTGTCATAGCCGAGCCACTTCTTAGCTGGCTCAAGAAGGGCTTGGTCCCACTTCCCTTCCCATCTATGGACCCTATCCTACCTCTGGTGCCAATCAATTCATTTCATACCACTTTCCGGTCTAGTCACTATGTGGATACATTGGATGACCTTCTTAAAGGGTTAGACCAGCAGTGGACATTTACGCACTTGTTGGCTCCAGGCTTCGACCGACCCACAGGTCGTAGTTTCACTCATCCCACTTTGGGGTCCATCACCTCCGTGTACACCGTGGGTCATGTTACCACGGAGGTTCTTCTACTCCTCCCTATGCCGGCCGAGTCCGACTTCATTCCCCTTTGCCCAAGGGAGGAATCTTACTTTCTACCTATGACTGTCGTCTCATCTCTCACAATGAATGAAGGTGATCATTTACACCTCCAAGATTTCTAAATGTGGGATAGTGATTTGTGGAAGCTTAGTCCGAGGGGTCATACCTTCTTTGATCCCTTCGACCCATTCTCTTGTGGACCCCGTGACCCACCACATTTACTCCACCTTTTCGAGAGAGTCCACCATCATACCCCCACCGTCTCATCTCCCTTCATGGATGAAGGAGATCAACAACACATTCTAGACTTCCACACATGGGATCTTGAGATGAGGGAATCCATATCGAGGGGTCACACATTCTTTGATCCCTTCGATCCCTTTCTTAGTGGGCCCCTTGGTCCACAATATCCATTCCACTTCTTTAGGGGAGGTCACCATTATACCCCTCCCCCATGGATCGGGACATCGGCACCCACCGAGTCCGTTCGCGGGCGAGAGACACCCGACCCTCCTGTTCCACCCAAACCTCCCAAATCCAAAGGACCGTCTTATGGTTGTACCGACATTCAGTCACACTTAGGGTATGCATGGCACACCTTCGGATGTCCTGGACCACCTTGCATATGATTGGGTCGAACTAACATTAGGTTTGTTTAGGGTTGTGTGTGCATCCGTGTGTTTTTATTTTGCTAAGCATTTTAGGAGTGCATAGTGAGTCTGCCGAGTCTAGTGCTAGGCATGTTAGGAGTCTGCATGAGTGAGGCCAGCAATGCACGTTACAAAGAGCTAGCCGATGTCCATCGACACCACCGAGAGTTCCAAGAGGGTGAATATGTCATGATCAGGGTAAGACCTGAACGGTTTCCCTCTGGAACCGTTAAGAAGTTGCAAGCTCGCAGAGCCGGTCCCTTTAGAGTGTTGAAACGCGTTGGATCCAATGCGTATGTTGTGGACTTGCCCGAGGAATATGGTATAAGCTCTACCTTCAATGTATCAGATCTTGTTGCATATAGGGACCCAGCGGTGATCCCTAGTGAGCCTTTTGAGCCATCTCCTCCCCTTGAGAGTGATCCCACACCTGAGTGTCCACTTCCACCTCCAGCCCCTTTTTCACGGCAGCGTGAGCATATAGATCGTATACTGGACGAGCAAGTGACAGTTACCAGGAGTGGATCTTACCCGCGCTACCTAGTGCGATGGAGAGGATGGCCCGCTACTGAGGACACATGGATCACACATGACGAGTTGCAGTGGATCGATCCGGACCTTTTGGAGCGATACAGGAGCGATGCAGACCCTTACTCGACAGGGTCGAGTTTCTCCCACCCGGGGAGAATTGGTGCGGACACCCGAGCAGTTGAGCGGCGCGATACGCCGAGCCACCGGTACCGCACACGGAGCACGACTCGAGCCACCTCAGCATCTATTTGGCTCGGAGACAGCCTGGAGACGCCCCCCTGAGTCCCGACATTTATCATATTTAGTTAGACTTTATGTGTGTGTAATTTGTGTTTATTTCATTGCATTCGGTTTGCCATTTTGATTGTAATAGGGGCTTATGTGCAATTCGGACCCCGTGGGGCCCACGGGCCCCCCAGGCCCCATCCCATTGGGCCACCTCAGCCTAGGGTCCCACGTGGGGTCAGTCAACATGCCAAATGGAGGCATCTAGAAGTTTGAATGGTAAAAGGACACATGGGGGACAAGTGGCTTGAAAAGTCCAAGGAGGCTACCCACCCCCACCTACCAAGTCCACCTTCTACACCCTAGTCCAAGGGCCGCCCCCCTCCCATTATTTTTATATTTATTTTGTGTGTGTGTGTCTCATGCCATCCCAGCCCTTCATCTCCCACTCCTAGATCCTACGGTTGTGGATGGATGAGAGATGTAACCTATTTAAGCTTGTATTTTTCATTTTGGAGAATTAATGCCATAAGAATTGTGAAAAAGCTTGAAGCTCCAGCCTTGGTGTGCCCCCTCCTCCTCTCCCTCTTCCCCTTGAAGCTGTGAAGGCTTCCTTCTGGTGGTGAGACTCCACCCTATCAGTTCCGGTCGCCGCCGCCACGAGCCGCCACCGCACCGCCACCGCCATCAACGGAGTTCTGCCCGCACAGTACCACAGAAGCTTCCACGAATTTCTTGTCTCATCCACGAGCTCAGATAGATCTGGGAATTTTAGTGGATGTTCCAAAGGTGTCAAGGACATCCCACAAATTTTTGTTTGCCATTCAGATCTCGTTTCATATTTTTTGATTTTCGTCCACTCTTCCATTTCGGTTCTGCCAGAGTTCTATCCAGATTCATCCCCGTCCTGAGTTTCATGTCTTAGGTCCACTTTTTGATTTATGTTGTTTCGGCCAATTTTATTGGGGATTCCACCCATCCACCCCTTCATCCAAAAGTTTTCTCAATTTTTTATTCGCCCATCCCATATTTTCTAAAATTCGTTCTCAGACACATCTACAGTTCTGTCCACCTGTTCCCCGATCCGACCACCAGTCACCCCAAACATCATAGTAAATCACCACCATCTCCAAATCAAATTACAAAAATAGTCCCAGTTCCGTGGTTTGATACCCTACAACTTTGAAGAAGAGCTCAAGAGCTGAATCGGAGGTTTATTAGGCGTTCAACGGTGGTTCTAAGATAAGTGCCCTGCAGATCTGAGATTTCGGTTACTATACAACAGGGGCTTGTAAATTCAATAAAGTTCTGATCTGACCAGATCTAGCAAATCTCTATGGGTCTAGATTGAAGCATTTGAAGAGAGCTTTCCAACGATAGCTCATGCGTCCCGATCCGACGTTGGGATTGCTCGCAGCGGCCGTTTTCGTCGGAGCACACGCCTGAAAACAACAACTAAAAATCCGTGGGCAGCAACTTCAAAGCTTGGGAATCGGGACCGATCGACCCCCGATCGGTGTTCCCGGCCGACCGCCGTCCGTGGAGGCGTGCCACTAGGGGTCCCCATCATAGTGGGTCCCACCCCCGCAGATCCGGAGGACAGTGCCATCCGTGGGCCCCGCGGGCCCGCAGAACCCGCCGTTCGGAAAGCACAAAAACGCAGAGTTCGGCACCGCCGGGCGATATCAAGATGCTGCCCGTCAACCCGAGTTGCGTGATTCCCGGGCTCCACATGTGACCTTTTACCTCCCTGCGTGGAGTGGGTCAAATCTTTGTATTGCTGTGATATTGTTTAACCGGGAGACCGTGATTCGGCCGGGGTTGTCTTCGCCACGCCGGGTGCGTGGAGGTAAAGGTCTTAACTCCTTGGCATTACATTGCTTAGCTAGTATACGGTCTTAGGCCGCTACCGAGAGCGTAGGTACTAGCCCGTGTGTCCATGTCACCGCTGTGAGAGTGAGTGTGACCCGTCCCGTGGCTCGATCCGAGTCCGGAAGTTGAGTCGGACTACCCTTGACCTCCGCCGGTTCCTTAACCGCGCACGGTCCGCGCTTTCCCTCGCTTGGGACGACGAGTGAGCTTCCACTTCTGTTAGCGACGTTTTGCCACTAGGAGCTCGTAGTGTCGGGCTTAGTGTCTCCCTGGTGTGTGCTGCTGGTCGCGTCTTCATCTAGAGTCCGAGGGTGGCACCTAATAGTGTCGTCTCCCGTGTCCGTCCCGCATCACAACCGCACACAACAACGCACTACACAGGGATTTTTAAGGTGGTTCGGTTGCAAACCCGCAACCTACGTCCACCCCTCACCAAACCCGGTGAGGCTTTACCACACGCTGTAAACGCAGCACCACTTCCTACACATAAACTGGTAGGGATGGTTTTCCACACACGCTACAAATGCATCTCCACTTCTTACACACAAACCGGTAGGGACGGTCCTCCACAGACCGGAGCACGCCTCCGTCTATCTTCCTACACACAAATCGGTAGGGACGGTTCAAGTTGAAATGAGACCACCGTAAAACACAAAAGAAAAACACTGCAAGTGCAGTAGAAAAACTACTTTCCTAAAATGAAGATGAGGCAAGGAAATCCACACTCAGGAAAGGATATCTAGACGGTGGCTTCAGATTTTGCTCTTGAAGCACCTTTGGATAGATCTGGACATAAGTTTGATCTGGCTTCTTCTTAGGCTCAGTCTGGACGTGAGAAGGGCTACTCTCCTCACTTAGCTTCTCTTTTTCTTCTGCTCTCTCTTATCTCTTTCTATCAGCACTGGCCGGTTTCAGACCAACACTGGGCTGCTCTTTTTCTTTCTTTTTCTTTCACAGATTATCTCTTGAAGGCTCACGCAGATTCTTCTCTTAGATAGCAGCTTCAACAACAACATCAACATATACGGGCTGCCCCTTTTATAGAGGTGAGACATCCTTCTAGCAGAAACTTTTCCCTCCAAGTAAATTTGTAGCAGCTCGCAAGGAAAATATGCAGGTATCTTGTCTTTCATTGGCTGGCACCACCAATGATGTCCTTCTATCCTGTGAGATTTCTAGAATAGCAAATCTGATCGGGCGAAGGCAAAAAGGTGGCTTCCATGAGATGTGACCTTTCCCAGATTTGGTTCCTGACTTTTTCTTTGACCGAAAGGATTGATATGGAAGGCCAATGATGATAAGGACAGTTAATTGTCCAAGGATCCTTTTCCTGTTTGACCCTTGACAGTCCTCTGTCCTTGGTCTAAAATCTGATTGGATATGACCAAAAAGTAGTGCAGAAAAGTTGACCTTTCCTATATCTAGTTTCTGCCGAAAAGCTTCTCTCAAAAGGTTGAATTGTAGCCTTATAATGGAGAGGATAGTGGTCAGTCCTAGGAAACTCCTCTAGACCTCAAAAGATGTGTTTTTGGGCATTTGCGGTTCCCATTTTTGGTCTCTGGAACCTTTTCTGAAAACGCTGCAGGTTTACAAAGAATGGCCTTGGGAGCCGCTCAGTGAGGCATTTCATTGAACATGTGCTCTTCTCCATGAGGTCGGTGCAGCTGGCTTGGCATGCCTTATGAGGTCGATGCACATAAGATGCCTGGCCCTTGGCAGGGTCGGAGCACATTTGGAGAGCCTTCAGTTGAGATCGGTGCATATTGGAAAAACAAGGTCGGTGCACATTTTAAGGTCGGTGCACATTTCTGTTCCAGCACATATAGGTCGATGCACATTTAGAACTTAGCTTACCCAAGTCTGTGCACTTTCATTTACCAAGTCTGTGCTCATAAGGAAGGTCTGTGCACATTTGTATTTCTTCAATAGAGGTCGATGCAGATTATTGATCGACCACATACAGGTCGATGCACATTCCAAGGTCGACGCTTGTCAAGGTCGGTGCACATTTCAGAGTCAGTGCACATTACTATTTGGAGCACATGAAGGTCGATGCACATTCCTATTTGAAGCATAGAAAGGTCGATGCACATCTGTTTGTAGCATATGAAGGTCAATGCACATCACATACTCTGAACATTCAAGGTTGGTGCACATTCCATAACAAGGTTGATGCACATTTTCTGAAGCTCATGAAGGTCGATGCACATCTTGGCTGATTGCCTATAAGGGTCGATGCACATCTCTCTGAGGCATACAAAGATCGATGCACGTTTTCTTCTTTCAAGAGAAGGTCGATGCACATATGTCTGCAGCATATGAAGGTTGATGCACATTCCTATTTGAAGCATATAAGGGTTGATGCACATTCTTGTTCCATCATATGCAGGTCGATGCACATGAAGCCCTTCCTTCAGTAAGGTCGATGCACATATTCTTTTTGCATCAGAAGGTCGATGCACATAAAGAGTTGAGGTATGTGCACATTTCTGACTGAAGCATATGGGTCGGTGCACATTAAGAACTAGGTCTGTGATGAACAAATCTTTCTGCCCAGTTCTTTCGTGAATCTTGGAGCAATGACCTTTGGTGAGATCTGCCTTATTTTTTGTGCAACTTCTTGCCTCGATTTTTATGTAGTCAACTTGTCTTGATTTCTGTGCAAGTAATTTGTCTTGATTTCTATGCATTTGCAACTTGCCCTGAAACTTAAACATGGAGGCATCATCAAGAGCAATTAAGACTCACATATGAGTCATGGTTAGACATCATCAAAACTCATAGTTAGACATCATCAAAACAACATATATCCAACATTTCCCCCCTTTTTGATGATGGCAACTATGCAACATTATGAGTCACAATGGGAGTATGAGTCATCTTATAAAGACTGAGGTCAGAGAGTGAGCACATGAGATAAGCAATTATGACTCATCCCAAAACTTCTCCCCCTTTGCCATCAGCAAAGAGGGCTCACAGTAAGGCCAAGTGTAAGGTCAGAGAGTGAGCACATGAGATAGCATGAGATCAAAAGATGATAAGTGAATTCCATTTAGCAACCAATAAAGACCATTAACATGAGAGGCAGCACGTCATGATGAAAACTCAAGTCTTGCAAATTTTTTTGTTAGGGTTTGTCACTTTTTAATGTTTTTCAGTTTTTCGGATTTTTGAAGTTACCTATGCAATGCATGGAAATGGAAAATGCAAATTAAGCAACCATGTACAGGATGAAAGAGCTCATACCAATTGCCAACAGAGGTGAAATATATATCAACATGGAGACATTCATAATCAAGGTAACCATGAGGGAACAGTTGTTGGGTCCCTGTTAAGAGTGGAAGAGCTTTCAAAGTAACTAGGAGAGGTCATTGCAGATGACGCAAGAGTGTTAATCAAGAGCCCAAATTGACGTGAAAGCAAGTTCCACGACAGCCATATAGAAATCTGGACACGAGGGGTCGACCGTGGGAGTCAACACTTGGAATTATAGACCAACTAGATTCAAGAAATCTCATGATGGGAGTACTTCAGTTCTGAAGCCAAGTTCATAAAGCAGAGTTAGAAATTTTTCGAGAAATTCAGTTAGAGTTCCAATGATAAAGCCCTTGATTTCAGATTGGTTTAAATTTGATGAATTCTGAGTTTCTCAAATAAAAGCATTTTGAAAAAAAACTACATTCAAAAATAATAGAAATGAACCAAAATTTCAAATTAAAGCCAGGTTAACCTCCTCTCACCTTACTCATTCAATTCCATTAGCTCCCTTGAGAGTGACCACAGAAAGTATTGAGGTTAAACACCTAGACGTTTCTAATTTTAACCAGGGGGTGCTAACATCTTTCACTATTTCTTTTAAAGCCACAGTTCTACATGTGATACCAAACGAAACGGTTCTTCAATTTACAAGAGCATTCAGGTGTGGCATGAACCTTTTGACGTGAGGATGCACGTTGATTAGACGCCAGCATCCCCAGTTACTAAGTGTAGCTCACCATTCTGCTTCAACTTGAACAGAGTTAGCAAGGCACTTCTTGACTAAATCAATTTCATTTGTTTGATGAAAGGCTTAGTTTCTCAGTGACACAAATGCCATTGCTCTGCCTTAGAGCACTGAATTCAGTACACACCTTTTTACGTGAGGATATACGTTTATCAGACGTCAATATCCCCAGTTACTCAGTATGACAGAAGTTCATTGTAACATTAAGTGTAGCCCTTTTTGAAACAGTTAGGACCCCTCTTTGAAAACTTTAGATTAGACAAATGCTTAAAAAACAATACTACATGAAGTTTCTCAGTCAAGGGTGCCTTTGTACTTAAAATAAACTTTCAGATTTAAGAGAGCATAGCAGGACAAAACATGAAGCACTGGTTAAGGTCTATTAAGATTGAATACAGCCACTATCATGAAGGTTCAGTTCAAAACTCATAAACCCATTAAACTTAAACCAGCTATTTTGACTAGGGCAATCAAGGAACTTCATGGAAGAATATTCCTCTTATAGATGTACTCTGCTAAAAGAACCCAGCTACAGATAGAAAAGCTCCCAAGAGTTCAAGGAGTAGGCAGCCAGATATCTGAGTAAGAGAGTGATGTTCCGATCGAGTTCAAGCAATTGAGAACATGAGACAGTTTGGCAGATCACAAGATTGCGACAGAGATGCCCATCAGATGAGGATGACCACAGATTATTCTGAAGATGAGAATAGAGAGAAGTGAACAAGAGCATCGATGGAGTCTTAAGCCCAACACATAGAGATTTTTTTTAAAATAAATCATTGTCAAGAAATATTTCCATTTTACATGCATGACAACTGAAAACCACACATCAAGAATACGCATTCAAACCTGCTAATTAAATTAGAATGGGACTTGAAAAAATCATTGATCACGAAGCACATACTAGCAAGAATGAATAACTTGTCATAAACAAATCAAACTCCCCCTGAGAATATGCAATTGATTCAGATAACGACATGATGAACTTTAGAATGGACTGTGTGCAATCATGCGAACCGAAATTTCCTGATGACTCCCCCTTAACAGAGCATGCATTTAAGGAGATTGTGCAGATGTAGAGAATGTCATTCATTACTCACAGTACATGCAAGCACAAGACATTTGTAATGGATCATAAATAGAGAAGCAAGTTTACAGGCTCCCCCTTGGTCCAATGCCCATGGGAGTTAGGACAATCATGCAAAAGATTACATGTCCACATGAGTGATGAGTTGAAATGAAGGCAGCCATAGCAGACATCAACAAAACTGATGGTGAGCAATGATAGACAAGAAATTCATATGGCTACTAAACTGGAAGTGACAACACACAAATCCTCAAAAATGGAAGTTATTAGCAACAGCTTATCAACATCTCAAAACCATTAGCATGACAAGTTCTTCATGGGTTAAGCATCTAAATTCCTTGAGTTCTTGTATAGGGAGGAGGTGTGGATCTGAGATCCTGCTCACGCATAGTTAGAGTTCTGAGCAAGTTTGACTTGCCTTTCTACTCTGCACCATTTGATATACCAGGGTCAAGCAAGGTGTAAGTAAGTAATTTATCATAGATGTTTATCTTACACCATGGGGGTTGTTTCAATATTTCAAGGAAGCAAATTTTGTTTGCAGAATTTTATATGCAACATGACAGACTTAAAATGCAATATTTACACAGCTAACTAAACACGCATGCTAGCACAAAATGAGAGGTTTATTTACATACCCGTGCCTTGAGCTTTTATTTCCTGATGATCCTCAGCTCAGCTCCAAGGCACTCCTGCAGCCAAAATTCTCATTCGGAATGTTTAGGTACCCAAGCTTTCTTAGGTCCTAGAGGATTAGTGTGATTTTTAACCAAGGAGCTCTTTTTTATCAAGACATTCAAGTCATCTTTCCTCATTTTGTGACAGTCATATACTTTATGTCCTACCATCCCACAATAAGGGCAGCACATAGGGGATCTCTCATTCTTCTCACAACCAAGTGTGACGAGTTTTTATTGGAGACTGTGAATGCTCATAGCTTTGACATGAGGATTGTCCTTCCTCCTTCTTTGTCAACAGTTTTTGACTATGTGGCCATGCTCCTTGCAACGATAACACTGAATAGCAGATTTCATACCCTTCAACTCCAAGCAATTTGACATACTGTGTCTAAACCTCCCACAGTGGTGGCAGTAGGAGAGCTGCCCACCCTTGGCTGACCTCTTATAGTGACTGAAATCAAAATTAGACTTGCAGGCTATCAGTTCATCATTTTTCATGTCATAGTACTTATGCATCAAGTGACCTTGTTGACCATAAAAGGAACATGAATCAAATCTTTTTTGGAAGTCATGGTGTCTGTTATTCTTATTAGAACACACACACTCATTTTTTTGTTTTTGCTCTAATGTTTTCTTTTTCAGGTTTCTGCTCTGATTTTGATTTTTATAGGCCACAAAAGGTTTTGGTGGTGATTGGGAAGATGGAGCAACATAAGAACTGAAACCAGATGACGTAGAGGGTTTGTTTTTAAATATCTTTTTATTCACTAGTCGGTTTCGAAGCTCTTCTCTCCGGGAGTTCACCCTTGTCTTTAAAAGTTTGTTCAGATTTTCTTGATTTTGACCAGATTTCAACAGAGATCTTTTCAGATCTTAAATTTCATTTTCAAGTAATAGGTTGTGCTGTTCTGAGTTACCTAAATCTTTCTCACAAGCGGCAAGCTGCTCATTCAGAATGTTATTAACAATTTTGCAGTAATCAAAATCTTGTTGAAGGGCACCCATTTTTTCTGAATCATCAACACTCACACCCTTACCCTTCAGACATGCTTGAAGCTTGGCAAGTAGCACATTGTTCTATTTTTTTAAAATTTCATTTTCTTCAATAGAAGCCTTGTTTTTAGTCAAGTCTTGGTTGTTTGACAAGGACTTAGATTCATCTTGAAGCTGTCTAACAGTAACTTCCAATCTAGTGATTTCAGCTAGCAAGATTTTATTTTCATCCTTGAAGGAAGCAATGTGTTCTTTATGTGTATCTATGTCAATCATGAGAGTTTCATTCACTTGCTCAAGATCAGATAATGTTTTACAGGGAGAGCTATCCGCATAATTGTTTTCAAGCTTCTTTCTCAATTTTTTGTTTTCAGACATAAGCTTCTTGTGTTGCTTAGCCAACTCATCATATGCATTCATAAGTTCATCATAGGTAAAGTCCTCAGGATTAGAGTTTACATGAGACGATGATGAAATGCTTAGCTGATCTGGGCTGTTGGCCATTAGACAGTCATTTCCACTTCCTTATTTATGGATACTGGCCAGTCCATCAAGAGCTGTAGTTGGAAACAAGAGGAAACATGGTGACATCTACTCCAGCTTTTATCAGATTGAAGACAGCATGGTTATCAATATTTTTGGTCCTTTGATCAGCTGACCATACATCTGTATTTAATAGTAGCTCATGAGGACCATTGTATATAAGAGTCCACAGTTGTGGATCTATGGAATTAACATAAATGAACATTTTCCCTAGCCATGTAGAAAAATTTGAACCATCATAAATGGGTGGAGAGATCATCAAAGCATGAGTAGTATATGAAGCCATTTAATCAAAATGCACCGAGATCTTTCCCTATAGATCGTTGGATTAAGGAATGGCAGAGCTTGGCTCTAATACCAATTGTTAGGTCTGATAGGGTGCAACAGGATCTAGAAGGGGGGTTGAATAGATCCGTTAACAAATTATGCCCAAATTATAATATAGCTAATTAAAACATAGATCACTGCAGTAGTGCAGATAAAGCACATAATCTTAAAGCACATCAGATTGAGCATAAGTGATTCAAGAGCTAGACTGCTAAGAACAACACACCCACAAAGGTTTGTGGTTCAACAAGGAGGTGCGTTGACGTGGCAGACTTGTGGTGGCAACACACCCACACAAATAGAACATGACTCAAGAGAATGGCGGCTCAGCAGGCATCTCGTGCTTGTGTGAACAGAGTGATAAGGTGTATGGTAGAAAGCAGCCGAATTTGTATACGAGAGTGCCAGCACACGAACCTGTGAATGGGGGTAAGGGATAATGAGCAACCGCACACAACAGCCCACTACACAGGGATTTTTAAGGTGGTTCGGTTGCAAACCCGCAACCTACGTCCACCCCTCACCAAACCCGGTGAGGCTTTACCACACGTTGCAAACGCAGCTCCACTTCCTACACACAAACTGGTAGGGATGATTTTCCACACATGCTGCAAATGCAGCTCCACTTCCTACACACAAATCGGTAGGGATAGTTCTCCACAGATCGGAGCATGCCTTCGTCTATCTTCCTATACGCAAACTAGTAGGGACTGTTCAAGTTGAAATGAGACCACCGTAAAACACAAAAGAAAAACACTGCAAGAGCAGTAGAAAAATAACTTTCCTGAAATGAAGATGGGGCAAGGAAATGCACACTCACGAAAGGATAACCAGATGGTGGCTTCAAATTTTTGTCTTGAAGCACCTTTGGACAGATTTGGACACAAGTCGGATCTGGCTTCTTCTTAGGCTTAGTCTAGACGTGAGAGGGGCTGCTCTCTTCACTTAGCTTCTCTTTTTTTTCTGCTCTCTCTTGTCTCTTTCTATCAGCATTGGCCAATTTCGGACCAAGACAGGGCTGCTCTTTTTCATTCTTTTTCATTCACAGATTATCTCTTGAAGGTTCACGTAGATTCTTCTCTGGGACAATAGCTTCAGCAGCAACATCAACATATACGGGCTGCCCCTTTTATAGAGGTGAGGAATTCTTCTAGCAGAAACTTTTCCCTCCAAGTAAATTTGTAGCAGCTCGCAAGGAAAATCTGCAGTATCTTGTCTTTCATTGGCTGGCACCACCAATGATGTCCTTCTGTCCTGTGAGATTTCTAGAATAGCAAATCTGATTGGGCGAAGACAAAAAGGTGGCTTCCTGACTTTTTCTTTGACCAAAAGGATTGATATGGAAGGCCAATGATGATAAGGACAACTAATTGTCCAAGGAGCCTTTTCCTATTTGACCCTTGATAGTCCTCTGTCCTTGGTCTAAAATCTGATTGGATATGACCAAAAAGTAGTGCAGAAAAGCTGACCTTTCCTATATCTGGTTTCTGTCGAAAAGCTTCTCTCAAAAGGTTGAATTGTAGCCTTATAATGGAGAGGATAGTGGTCAGTCCTAGGAAACTCCTCCAGACCTCAAAAGATGTGTTTTTGGGCATTTGTGATTCCCATTTTTGGTCTCTGGAACCTTTTCTGAAAACGTTGCAGGTTTACAAAGAATGGCCTTGGGAGCCGCTCAGTGAGGCATTTCATCGAACAGGTGCTCTTCTCCATGAGGTCGGTGCAGCTGGCTTGGCATGCCTTATGAGGTCGATGCACATAAAATGCTTGGCCCTTGGCAGGGTCGGAGCACATTTGGAGAGCCTTCAGTTGAGATCGGTGCATATTGGAAAAACAAGGTCGATGCACATTTCAGAGTCGGTGTACATTACTGTTTGGAGCAGATGAAGGTCGATGCACATTCCTATTTGAAGCATAGAAAGGTCGATGCACATCTGTCTGCAGCATATGAAGGTCGATGCACATCACATACTCTAAACATTCAAGGTCGGTGCACATTCCACAACAAGGTCGATGCGCATTTTCTGAAGCTCATGAAGGTCGATGCACATCTTGGCTGATTGCCTATAAGGGTCGATGCACATCTCTCTGAGGTATATAAAGGTCGATGCACATCTGTCTGCAGTATATGAAGGTCGATGCACATTCCTGTTTGAAGCATATAAGGGTCGATGCACATTCTTGTTCCATCATATGCCGGTCGATGAACATGAAGCCCTTCCTTCAGTAAGGTCAATGCACATATTCTTTTTGCATCAGAAGGTCGATGCACATAAAGAGTTGAGGTCGGTGCACATTTCTGACTGAAGCATATGGGTTAGTGCACATTCAGAACTAGGTCGGTGATGAACCAATCTTTCTACCCAGTTCTTTCTTGCATCTTGGAGCAATGACCTTCGGTGAGATCTACCTTGATTTTTGTGCAACCTCTTGCCTCAATTTTTTTGTAGTCAACTTGTCTTGATTTCTGTGCAGTTAATTTGTCTTGATTTCTGTGCATTTACAACTTGGCCTGAAACTTATACATAGAGGCATCATCAAGAGCAATTAAGACTCACAAATGAGTCATGGTTAGACATCATCAAAACTCATAGTTAGACATCATCAAAACAACACATATCCAACACCCCAAGTGTGGCCTGTGGCCTTATGTCATGGAGCAATAACGTATCGCCATTGATTCCACCGAAGGTTTTCACTGCTAGACCTGTCCTTAGGGGAGGGATACATTACGGCTTTCCATCGATCTGAATTCTTTTCAACTGCCTTCAATCACTAGGGGTTTACTGCCTTATAGCATGATCTCTGATGGATGTTTCATTAGAGGGCCGGACATTAATGGCCTTGGTGCCAGTGATAATTAACTACACAAATGCATGACCCGGCTGGGAATAGAATTGTCTGTGGGTCAGTAGAGATCCCTTTGTAGGCTAGTTGTAGCACCCCAGATAAAACTATAAGAATAAAATTTCCTAAATAAATAAATCTTCTAAATAAATAAACAAAGGGCCAAATCAAACAAAAATCTTAAGCCAACCACAACGATCACCAGTGGGCCTTAAAAACACATGAAAGGCCTTAACCTTTATACATGGGCTTCACGCATATGGATAGCCTGAGAACTAATGGGCCTTACAAATGGGTTTAAGTGTATAAACATAATACCTATACATTTAGAGTCTTTTGTTAACATTCAAAACCCCATCACATTCGAAGCTTGTTTTCAAACAAGATTTTAGGGTTCAACCCAACTAGGAAGGTGGTTGCGGTTTAGGAAAGGAAAGGGATTGCATGGGAAGGTTTTAACCAAGTAGGATTGCTACGTGGGAATTTAGATCCCATTAGGATGCTGTGAACCCGTCGAAGCCAAGACCTTATAAATAAACCCCCTTTCGAATGAGCGAAGACTACTGTTGCTACTGCATTCGAAGGAGTTTCTTGCGTCGACGTCGCCCTCTTCATCCTCCTGCTATCGTGCGTGAAGAAGAAGGGTTGTGTGCTTATTCCTTCTGCCTCGTTCCTCCTACTACTGCCGTCTGCTACTGCCGCTACCTGCGGCTGCCGTATTACGACGAGAAGAAGCCTTGCCTCTTCCTCCTTCTTTCTTCTTCTGCAATCGTTACTGCTATCGCACGTGAAGAAGAAGCATGCCGTGTTCTTCTTCCTATATCCTGCAATGCTGTTGCAGTTGCTGCTGCTCTTATTCTTTCTCTTTTTCTTCATGTTCATCATTCTCAATCCACCCAAAAGGTAGGATTTCTCAAGAAATGAAGCCTAAGATCATAATAATAGGTCATGCATGCATATGAATCATGATATCTTGCTTAAACTTCATCTCCATGATCTCAGTTTTGAGTTTTACGTAGATTGGTAACACTACTGTATCATATAGAATTAGCGGTCAGAGCAGTGGTCGCAGATTAATGAGCGACCGTATGGGTAGGCATAGATTCTAGAATTAGCGACAGTCCCATAGGCGCAAATTAATGAGCGACCAACACCCAGTCGCTATTTCTTTTAGTTTAATAATAAATACCACATGTTTAAAATTTTAATATCTATGAAACCTGACGTTAATATTCATGCATGGGCATGTTTCTGGATTCCCCATATTTTCCTCTACATGTCCATATTGTCAGTTTTCCGAAAGTCTCGATAAATATCAAAGTGGTACTGTTCATCCCTAGTGAACGGAAGTTCATTTAAAATGAACAGTAACATGTGTGTTAAGCGTACCTGGCCGATGCATGCCGAGTTGCATGCCAAGAAGAATAAGCGACCGTTCTTTCAGTTGCAAATTAATAAATAGCGCCTCTCTAGAGAGACGCAGATTCCTGTTATTTGTTAAAAATTGAAGTAATTCAGAAAAATACAAATTTACGTCCATAACCTGGATGCTCTTTATAGTTCTGGCGCATTTCTGCAAGGTCACCCATTCCTTGTGAAATTATTTAAAATTGTTAAAATAATGATTTAACGACTTTGTAAATAGACACTAATTATCGTGATAATCATTAAAATTCTAAAAAATTATTGATTTAGCGACATACTGCACAGACGCACAATTAGGATTGAGCGCCTGTCTAAATGGACGCCATTTCTTGCTCTCAGATTCTATCGGGCTTTCGGCCCATACCGCGGGTGTTTTGGCACTCTCATCTCACGTCCACAGATAGAGTCGCTGTTTTATTTTCTATCGCTTACACACCCAACTCTTGGTGATGATTGGATCCTCCGCGGGATATTCCTTCCTTCGGACTTGTACTTTCTTCATTAAGACCTCCGTAAATCTCCGCTAGTCTTGGATTTCCTCAAGGCAGTCGAGTTGTTGGTACCGTAAAAACCCTAAAAACCCATATTGTCACGTCACTCTGAATAAACATGACAACTAGCCCTCATAGAGTGCTCTTTTTGGCCTCTTTTGAAAAGTCCGTTTCTGTCTGGAAACTGTGACCATGACTTGGATGCCAAAAGGAATTGGTGGCCAGGCCATTGGGCGCAAATTACTGAATTAGCGACCGTGATATGGATGCAAATTCTTTGTGGTACTGTTCACATGAATAAGTGACCACCACAGTAGACGCTATTTCTCAAATTTGTGGCAGTCAGAGTGGACGCCAATTACCCAGTATTATGATATGTCAAGGTTTTCATGTGATTTATCGATATGTTATTCTTACTCAAAGTTCTGTCCTTAAACTTCTCATTTTGTGAAATCCACCTTATCATGCTACAATGGCTTATTCCTTTGGAACTATATTAGCTATAAACTGTAGTGGATGTCTAAAAATATAGACATGACTCAATGCTAGGGCATATAGGGCCTTATCTCGTCGTGGGAGGAGCACCCGAAAGTACTTGTGCCCATGGGAGCTATATTGATCACGGTGTGACATTGCACCGAAGTACATGACTTGCTTGATTTTGGCATTCCACAATCTCTATAGTGCTTGACTTGACATGACATGACTTGTGTGGTCCGAATGGGTATTTACTTGCTTAAAATTTAATAGCCAATTCTCATGATACGACATGATGACATGCTTGATATTCTTGATACTTTACATGGTATCTTGAACTTGCTAGTTCCCGTCATTATTCTCTTGATAATCCCTCTTGACAATATCATGCGTTCATGTTTAGCTATACTTACATTCATTTAACATGTAATTTACTTAAAGCAAGCTTGTACTTGAGATATAATCCCTACTGAGTGTCGCTCACCCTAGTTTTTCCCCTATTTTTTAGGTAATTCTGATGATGAAGATCATTTGGATGGGAATCGACACGAGTGAAGAGCGTAGAGCTGTCCGCTTGTTGAAGCCGTTATCTAGTCGTGTCTTTTCATTTTTCTTGAGTCATTATTGTATTTTCCTTTTTATTAAGTCTAGTAACTTTACTTTAGCAATAAAGAGTATGTAATCAAATTATCTTTGGAGTTTTTAATGAAATAAAAGATTTGGTTTATTATCTCTACTTTTGCGTGCTCCGTTATGTGTCAAATTCCTTATGCTCTGATTGACATGATCAATATAAACTCGCCACGCGTACTGGGTTCCTTCCGCACTTGGGGCGTGACAATTTTTATGGTATCAGAGCCTAGGATATTCAATTCCTAGGAAACCAAGTCTAAGGATAGGTTTATACCTTTTACCTGGTGAGATGGGTAGAGCCATGGATTTAATTAACTTAGGGATTAAGACCCTTGGTTAATCATATATTAATATAGTTACTTAAATCATGTAGGTTCATGGCTGCCGAACGTGCTCAATGGCACTATATGCAACGTACTGTACAAGGCCTTACTCATGCGCTACAACAAGTGGCGCAGGGCGGGGCGAATCGTGGAGCGGTAGATCTCCACCGTAGTTTTCGCAATATGAACCCCTCGAAGTTCATCAGCTCGTCCGACCCCGACGATGCCGAGAATTGGATTAAGGAGATTGAAAGGATTTTCTGTGTGATGCAATCCACGGATGAGGAGAAGGTTCTACTAGCAACTTTCCAGCTACAGCGGGATGCGCCATTCTGGTGGGAGTCGATTGAAGCCACTCTGCAGCATGATTATATCACATGTGTCGAGTTTGTGGAGTATTTTAATAGCAAGTACTTTTCGGACCATGTGCAAGAGAAGAAGGCTGTGGAATTTGCCGCATTGAAATAAAGAAACTTGTTAGTGGCCGAATATGAGGCCCAATTTTCTAGGCTATCTAGGTATGCACCACATCTGGTATGTATCGAAAAGATGAAGGCTAGGAGATTTCTTAATGGGCTTCGGCGGTAATATATTACCCAACTGGCGCCGATGGATATTCAAATCTATTCGGAGATGATACGGCGAGCTCAGTTATTAGAAGACACCATAGAGCTATCCGACCGGATCCGTGGGAAAGACAAGAAGGAGCACATTACAAGCTCCGGCACATTCAAACCTACATTCAATAAGAAGAGAACTAGCAATGGAGGAGATTCCTCCCAAGAGAAGAAGATCAAGAAGGGTAGTAAGGCCTTTTGTATTACTACCACACCTTCCAAAGAGGTGTGCAAGCATTGTGACAAGGCCGGCCATAAGGCCGATGAGTGCAGGAGACGATTGGGAGCATGTCTCCGGTGCGGGAGCCGCGATCACCGGATTCCCGATTGTCCCTTACTCAGTGATCAAGCCAACGATGAGAAGCGCCTGGCAAGGAAGCAAGGTCGTCTTCAAGCTCCTAAAGAGGTGGAGCAAGATGAAGGTGGACTTGTGGAAGGTACATTAAAGATTTGTTCTAAGTATACTCGTGTCTTGTTTGATACCGACGCGACTCATTTTTTTATTTCCAAAAGATTTGCTGATCCATTACCTATGGAGCCTGAGTGGTTAGATTTAATTATTTCTACTCCTATTGGAGAGGAATCCGATATTTCACACCATTACCAAAATTGTGAAGTTATGGTAAAAGGGAAAAATCTACCTGCCGACTTGATATGCCTAGATATGGACGGGTATGATGTCATACTAGGAGCCGATTGGCTATCCACACACAAGGGAATTATAGATTACCGAAACGGCAAGGTAACTTTTAAGAATTTTTCGAAACTTGTCTACACTAGTCCTCGGAGTCGAAACAAGTCACCCCTTATTTCGACCATCCGAGGTAGTAAGCTCTTAAGAAAAGGGTGCGTGGCTTTCATAACATTTGTGACTGCCACAGAAGTTAAGGAGTCCAAAATAGAAGACATCCGCGTGGTTCGGGAGTTTCCCGATGTGTTTCCGGAAGAATTGCCCGAATTAGTGATGGGAATCGAAGAGGCTGCCAGACCCAAAGATGAACGCGCCTAGTCAGGCGAGCGCGACCTGAACAAGGCGCCATGTTTGACTAGCGCGATCTCAGATAGAGACACAGCTGCTGACGGTCCAACTTCCCGGCGCCCGAAACTCCAAAGTCTTCGATGTTTGTTGTTTTCCATGGTTGTAATCAATGTAGTAGCGTTGTTTTGTCTTCCCCTTCCCCTATATATGTACCCCATCTCGTTTGATAAAAAAACAAGCAATGAATCTATGAAAGTTTGATTGAGTGTGCCATGGCTATCTTCCCCAATCTTTGAAAACCTCCTTCCTCCTCCCCTCTCCGGGTACGATGCCCGATCCTCTTTCCCTGATCCCCTTTCTTCTCCCCTTCAATGGAGGATGATCGAAGCTCCGGATGCATCGGCTCTAAGACGGGGTCAGGTGTGAGGCCCCATTCGGATCTTTGTTCTTCTTCCACTGACGTTCGCTGCCCTCCACCACTGCCAAAGGTGCTGCCAAGGCCTAGATGGAGCTCGGTTGCACCATTCCTGCGATGGGTCCAGGTGAGAGGCCCCGATCAAGCTCCCTCACGGTCCTAGCTCGCTTTACCACGCCACCTTTCTCCCTCGTCGCACACCCCCGCATCCACCTTCACCAAGTTATCTTAGTATTATGTTAAGTTTAATCTCTGCTTTGGGTCCTTAGTTTGTTTCCCCACCGTCCTATGTGCTTCCCCTTGTGCTTGAACCCCCCTCCAAAGTCATCCACGAGTCACCGAATCAAAGATCTGTCATTCTGGGCTTCTGCCTGTGAACGCGCTGGGACGATATGGCGTGATCTTGAGAAGGCGCCAGGGACATATAGCACGATCTGGACAGAAAAGAAGAAGACCCCGCACCTCCGTTCCGCATCAAATGGTATCAGAGCTTAGGGAACTGGGCTATTCCATCAGACCGGGATCTTAAGCTACGAGGTTCGAGGATGAACCTTCCCAAGTGGAGGGGTTTGATGGGAATCGAAAAGGCTGCCAGACCCAAAGATGAACGTGCCTGGTCAGGCGAGCGCGACTTGAAGAGGCGCCCTATTTGACTAGCGCGATCTCAGACAGAGACGCAGCTACTTACGGTCCAACTTCCCGACGCCCGGAACTCCAATGTCTTTGATGTTTGTTGTTTTCCATGGTTGTAATCAATGTAGTAGCGTCGTTTTGTCTTCCCCTTCCCCTATATATGTACCCCATCTCGTTTGATCAAATAATAAGCAATGAATCTATGAAAGTTTGATTGAGTGTAGCCATGGCTATCTTCCCCAATCTTTGGAAACTTCCTTCCTCCTCCCCTCTCTGGGTGCGATGCCCGATCCTCTTTTCCTGATCCCCTTTCTTCTCCCCTTTAATGGAGGATGATCGAAGCTCCGGATGCATCGGCTCTAAGACGGGGTCGGGTTTGAGGCCCCATTCGGATCTCCGTTCTTCTTCCACTGACGTTCGCCGCCCTCCACCACTGCCAAAGGTGCTGCCAAGGCCTAGATGGAGCTCGGTTGCACCGCTCCTGCGATGGGTCCGGGCGAGAGGCCCCGATCAAGCTCCCTCACGGTCCTAGCTCGCTCTGCCACGCCACCTTTCTCCCTCGTTGCCCAACCCCGCATCCACCTTCACCAAGTTATCTTAGTGTTATGTTAAGTTTAATCTCTGCTTTGGATCCTTAGTTTGTTTCCCCACCGTCCTGTGTGCTTCCCCTTGTGCTTGAACCCCCCGTCCAAAGTCATCCTTGAGTCGCCGAATCAAAGATCCGTCATTCTGGGCTTCAGCTTTTGAATGCGCTGGGATGATATGGCGCGATCTTGAGAAGGCGCTAGGGACATATAGCGTAATCTGGACAGAAAATAAGGAGACCCCGTACCTCCGTTCCGCATCATAGAGCATCACCTGTTTCAATAGCTCCCTACAAGATGTCCCCCACAGAACTCAAGGAATTGAAGAAACAACTTTATGAGTTATTAGACAAGGGTTTTATTCGACCTAGCACATCCCCTTGGGGTGTGTCAGTTCTATTTGTCAAGAAGAATGATGGATCCCTCAGGCTATGTATCGACTACCGGTGACTAAATCAACTCACAAATCAAGGTATGCTATTCACCCTGGTTTTACCAAAATGTATCAAGATTTGAAAAGAAACTTTTGGTGGCCGAATATGAAAAGAGAAGTAGCTGATTTTGTGTCCTGATATCTCACTTGTCAACAAGTAAAGGCGGAACATTTAAGACTTGTTGAAAAATTACACCCCTTGAATATTCCCGAGTGGAAATGGGAAAGTATAGGGATGGATTTCATCATAGGTTTACCTAAGACAAGAGGAGGACATGATGGTATATGGGTGATCATAGACTGATTGGCTAAATCTACACATTACCTACCAATCAAAAATTGATGGTTTGTGGATGTACTAGCAGCATTATACATGAGAGAGATTATCAAATTACATGGTGTCTCTATCACCATCATATCCGACCGAGATCCTCGGTTCACATCTCAATTCTAGAAGGATCTACAACATTCATTAGGGACCCGACTTAATTTTAGCACTGCATTCCAACCACAAATTGATGATTAAATTGAAAGGACAAATCAAGTGGTGGAAGGTATGCTCAGGGCATGTACTATAGACTTTGGAGGAAGTTGGCACGATCACTTACCTCTAGTGAAATTTTCATATAACAATAGCTACCAAGCTAGCATACAAATGGCACCATTCGAGGCTTTATATGGAAGAAGTTGTCGTTCGCCTATTTGCTGGAATGAAGTAGGAGAAAGACAATTTCTCAGTCCTGATATCATTAGGGATACTACCGAGAAGATAAAGCTTATTCGAGAATGACTCGAGATGGCTCAAGATAGATAGAAATCATATGCCGATAATCGAAGGTGCGACCTGGAATTTCAAGTAGGAGATCATGTATTTCTTAAGGTTTCTCCAGGTCGGGGTATTTGAAGGTTTGGTATCAAAGGCAAGCTTACTCCAAGATTCATTGGCCCCTTTGAGATTCTCGAAAGGGTTGGTGAAGTCGCTTATCGAATAGCTTTACCCCCTCAACTATCTGAAGTTCATGATGTATTTCACATCTCAATGCTCAAGAAGTATGTACCTGATCCATTCTATGTCATCACTAATGACAACCTGGAGATTAAAAAGAACTTGACATACGTGCAAAAGTCAATCAAGATCATTGAACGAGAAGTACGTCAACTGCGGAATAAAACTATTCCTATGGTCAAGATCCAATGGACCAAATCATGGCCACATGAAGCAACATAGGAAACTGAAGAAGCCATGCACAAAAGATTCCCAGAAATATTTGAATGTAAGTACACTCTCCATAAATCCATGTAGTGAATTTGGGGACAAATTCTTTTTAAGTGGGGGAGGGTGTAACGCCCGATGATTTTCTAAGAATTTTATGGATTTATAATATAATTATATTAATTATTAAAGTATTTAATGGGCTATTAATTAAATTATAATGAATTAAATTTAATTATTTAGGCCCTACACTAATCCAAGAGTATTAGGCCCATATAATGAACCCAATAGGCTCAAGAGATTGTTTTGGACTTTAGCCCATATTCTAGAACCTTAAAATAGGTGTAATCACAGAAATTAAGGGAGATAATTACTCCATAGAAGATAAATAAGTGGATAATAACATGGATAATATCAAAAGAGTTTGAACTAATTTCAAATTCGACGCCCAATGGGGAAAACGATCTATCGCGAGACCTCAAGGGACAGTAAGCGGTCCAGTCTTAGACTGCTAAGCTCTGTCAGTTCTGTGAGAAAAAGAAAACATGAAAAGATTAGTTTTTTAACATCCAAATCACCTGGGATCGATTCTATCTACTAGTTAGATAAGTCTAGAAGGCTAGTAGATCAAATTAAAAGCCTAATTTGGACTCTAAGTTCATTCTAATCCATGAAAACCCTAGCTAACCCTATAAATAGATCCCAGATTTGACGTGTGCGACCCCTGCTTTTGGCTCGCATGGAACTAAGGTAAGGAGGATGAATTAGAGATATGTTTCTTCTATGAATTTATTTATTATAGTTAGAACTAACTACCCTCCGAATTTCGTTCTAGAAGATCAAGTCTGCAAGGAGTTAGAGGCTTCCAAAGTTGCTGATCCTACACCAATAACTCAGGAAATAGTGCGGCCGACCCAAGAAGATCAGGGAAATAGAAGCCCTAAACGAGGTAATTAGATAAAGGTTATTTAGAAAAATTGGTCATGTTAGTACCCTCTTCTTACCCTCAAAATTTCACGTCTTTAGGTCAAAGGAATCAAAAGATACAAGGGCGTGAAGTTGCTGATTTAGTTTAGGACGAGCACAGAACTAGGGTTGACTTGCAGCCTTAGATTCAAAGATTAAAGCCCAAAACCAAGGTAGGTTATCTCATGAATGGCTTAAAATTAAAGTCAGGAATAAGAGCCCTCTGATTTCATTCGATTTCATGTATTGTATCTTGAGAATTTCATGTTTTCATCAGGACTATGCATCTAGTTAAGTCTTCATGCATGAACTAGCCTTAATAAAGTAAAAAAGAAGTTTTCTTGTAAATTACATGAACCTATGCATATTGTTGGCCCATATTTGTCCTATCATGGTTATGGAAGTTTATATATGTTGATTTCCATGCATGATATGCATTAGTTTAGCATTTTGTTTTATTAACATTTGCACTTGGATTAATACAGGAGGAAACAGTCTTCCTATAGACTGCTAGAGAACCAAGCGGTCGCCCGATAGACCGCTAGCCACAATTAAACGGTCGCCCACTAGACCGTTTGATGTTCTGATTTCTATAATATTGTTAAACCCATAACATATTGCAGACTAGCCTTAATTGATATATGATAAGCCTAGTTAACTAAGTTTTATTCCTGGTTTTAACATTGGTTTCATAGACTTAGTTATACTTACTATTCGTCATAATATATTCCATGCTTCTATGTACATTTGGTATTATTTTAACTTATGTTAATTTATGACCAAAATTATATATTCTTGTAATAAATACATGCTTCAAATGATAGAGGATTCATGATTTAACTTGATCACTATTTTACACGGTTCTCTCTCTTCTAAGAGTCATTTTCTTAAGTACATGGCACATATCCCGGTATGTTGTCATTAGTTACACTTTTGCACATTAAGAACATAATCTTGGACATGATGACCTCTCATTTGGATATTCCTTCCAACGGACTAGGAAATCTTGTTTCAAGGCCTCCGTAAGACTCCATGTGTGACGACCCGGACTCCGGATACCGGATATACCCGATAGGACTACCGAGTAGACCCGATACCACTTGGAACCCGTGAAGCCTCCCAAGAGCTGTAAAGCTCCGAAGGGATAAAAGGACTGTCGTGGAGTACATTGAAGTCATAGATATAGCAGTAAGCAATTAAATTTCATTAGATCGGTTTGCTAAAATAGCAGAAATAAAATTACTTTTTAATTAATAGTTAAAATTAACAATTATACCATAGTCCAGTCCAAAGGAAAGACAAGTACAGTCCAACAGAAAGAAAAATGTACGCTGAGGTCGGGGGAAGCCCGACGCAGGTACCGCTGGCAACTATGAACTCGCCACACAAGGAACCGCAAGGAAGCAGAGACGACCCCACCTGAAAAGTAGGGGTGAGCCTCGTGTCACTGGCTCGGTAGGGGTCACGCGGATCCCCACTGAAAAATAACGCAGTAACACGGAAGCAAAATAGTAGTAGTAGTAAAGTAGGAAACTACTACTAGAAAGCTGTAAAAGAAAAACCAGGAACGGAAGGAGTAGGAACAACTAAAAGAAAAGGGAAAAGCCGTACCGAGCAAAACACGGCTGCCGAACTAACCTCAGCTCCCTGAGCTACTCCAAACAGCAACAGAAAGGCGAACCCTGATCTCACAAAGTCAGGAGTTTCCGATCTGCTGACACAGCACAAGGCCCTAGGCGAAGGCCTACGAAGACAGGCGAAAAGCCTAGAAAAGACCTAGACACACAACAGACATGGACACACATGACTAGAACGTCGTGTATACGACACCAAGCTATCATCGGCAAAGCCGAGAACGGACTAACTCGGAAAGGGAAGCTGAACTCGGATGGAGCCAAGGTCAGGCTAACTCGGAAGGGGAAGACAAACTCTGAGAAACGCAAGAGTCACATGTCACGTGACGAGAGCACCTCCTCACTATAAGAACAAACAGATGCGTCCACTGACGTCTTACACTGCGCCGCAAGTATCTCGCTACGGACGCCGAGAACAATGGAGATTGAGATACTCTCTAAACCAGAACAGGAACTACAGTAACAAGTGAGTAGTCAGGGTCACGCCCGTCGGCGCCAGTCCTAAACACCCTTGACCACGTGTGCACACACCGACTCTTGCCTAGAGCTAGGCCTCTAGCTAGTTTCCCCCCCCAGCAGGACGCTACCGTTAAGCAGGGGCCCAAGGAAACTACCTTAAAAACCGTATATCGGGAATTGCCCCACCACCTACTCCCAGGTGGCTGACACTCGAGGTCATGAGGCTACGACTAGTGGAGGTTCACAAGACACAGAAACTCTGAAACACGAGTGCTGGAGTACAGACAGGCTAAGCACACACTGTCACCCATACTACGAAACATAAAGCC
This sequence comes from Amorphophallus konjac, assembly GCA_022559845.1. Lineage (NCBI taxonomy): Eukaryota > Viridiplantae > Streptophyta > Magnoliopsida > Alismatales > Araceae > Amorphophallus > Amorphophallus konjac. Next base: position 188,665,138 of record CM040120.1, read on the forward strand.
AGTACACCAACTGCCAACAGACTCAGGACAGGGCAAGTAGACCTACCAACACAACGATCCTTGAGTCTCATGACTCGGAGCCAAGATCGTCGCATGACGATGACACGCCGCGCAACTAGACCTACCAATGCAATGATCCTTGAGTCTCATGACTCGGAGCCAAGATCGTCGCATGACGATGACACGCTGCCTATCGGTCTAATCTTAAGCCACAGGAAATGACAATGGATCATCGGATCCACATAACCGTATAAAGCGACTCACGGAGACCTGAGGGAGCATCAAGACCCTCAAAGCACATGGACATGCAAATCGAGGTAAGATAGTACCTATAGGCATCCAGAACCACTGTCTCGAGCTATTCAAAATAGTCGAGACACACAAGGTTACTTGTCAACCATTGGGTCTCACCGGGTTGACCAGAACCTAAATAATGACTCTGAAACGTAAAACATCATTCTTGGCTACCCGACTATGGTTGTAGCCCTCATAGGATGTCAGGAGATATCCACAGGACGACGGGCAAACTACAGGGTCAAGCCAAGATGATCAGAAGTCAAAACATCGGGAAACGACACTCAGGAATTAAGCGGAGGAACACACGCTAGCGGTCATAGAATGGGATGCTAGGTGACTGTAGCGGTCAAGGATTAGGCCGCTAAGCCCAGTCAACCCTGAACCGACCTATTCAGTCAAACCACCAAAGCGGTCTAATATAGATCCGCCACACGGACTAGGTGGTCCAACAAGAGACAACCGCCACACTAACCGCCCTAAAACATTGACCTAAGACAAACGACTTGTAGCGGCCTAAGAAAGGCGAGCTACAGCGAAGAAGCGCATAAAGGTTGGGCCGCCAAGGCCAACCGACTTAAAATCTTGACTAGGTCTAAAACCATGGTAACACGAATATCGTGGTAGACTACAAGCCGCCGAGATCATCCCCTCAAGACGGGAACTCAAGGGAGGCCACTCACATGCGGGGGAATCCCACCGCACTCAAACCGATACACAGTGACTCAATCGAGCGTAACACGAAGCCCGGGACACACATCCCTATGGGCACGCTAATCGAAGTAACACCGCACCTCCCGACACCCCAGAAACACGGACACGGAACCCACAGGGTGTCCGGGACACTCACGAGGCCATAGGTCGGTCATTGGGTCCCAACCGGACCGACTGAGACTCAAAACAGGCAAAAATATAGCATTCCGGTCGACCTGGCCCTTGGGGTCGGTCGACCTGACAGGGTCGGTCGACCTGACAGGGTCGTTCGACCGGCCCAGGGTGGTTGGTCGACCAGCCCAGGGTGGTCGGTCGACCGGACCAACGGCTAGACCAAACACAGTCCGCGAACGCCTGCTGGTCGACCGGCACATCCAATCCGGTCGACCGATTACGGCGGAAAACCGGCCGAACCGAGCCCTAATGCCCAATTCCATGCCCCGGTCGACCTTCCACACTCCGGAAGGGGTCAAAACGACGCAAAAATGGCTTGAAACGGGCAATTCCACCGAATTCACCCTAATAGAGTCATCGGGGTTCCCGGGCTCGTACCGGTCCCAAATGACAACCAATCGACACGAAATCAGCGGATCTGGAACGTTGACATTCCAGGGGTTCAATTGATACCAACTGATCTAAAAACCGTGGCCATTTTTCGGCGAACCCTGCGAACACCCCAAAAGCATGGTTTTACCCCAATAAGGCAAAACCCACTCGTATGCTCACCGTTCGGCGTGAAACTTCGAGGGAACATAGAAGAGAAGTAGGGCTTCCGTCTCCCTACCTCCACCGATGATTCCGTGCACCGTAGTGACTAAACCGCGTCGAAAACGGCATTGCGAGCTCGACCGTCGACTTTGAATCCACCATTTGGGATCACGCCAAAAATGATCCGATCCTCGCCCCATCGCGCTTCGGACCACCCCCACAGCATCACCTCAGCCTGCCCGAGCCTGCTCCATCAGCAGTCGGAGCCAGAAGGGCAAGAGAAGAGAGAAAACGGGGGAGAGAGAAGTCACGACCGCGAATGAGAAGGAAAGAAGAAAAAGGAAAAGAATTCAAAAATTTTCCTAATTTTCAAAAATTCGACAATTGACTAGAAAATGGACTAATTAAGAGAAATACGTAAAAATAGTCGAAACGATCCTCTCAACGAGTACATCGCAACTGCGGTGTCCACGAGTCGATGAACTGAGAAATAAACTCACCACAGGGTTCCGTAACTTGTACGAGGGAAAAACCAACGTGGATCGTAAAACTCAACTCAGGACCCGAAAAAGTGATCCGAAACTCTCCGAAAAGGATCTGAAAGGCGCAATAAGAATCCAGGGTATTATAGCCTCCCCTCCTTCAAGAAATTTCATCCTCAAAATTTAAGGAATGAACAAGAAGAAGTAGGGATGACCAAACCCCAAGACACAACTTGAAACAACGCGAATCTCGAAAAAAACACCATTCAGAGGAACACTTGTCAGACCATAATCACAGGCATACGCTCTGGATCGAGCACGGCACCCAAGTGAACACAAGTCCGACACCTCCGAAATAAGGCAATGTCGCTTACGTCTCACAGGAAAGGAGACACGACTCATGCCACGACAACAAATATCGATTAAACAAACCGACAGACACGGCTAGCATCAGCTTAAATAAGGAAGCATAGTCATCTCAGCTGACAGCTCGACACATCGGCTCCAGTGCCAAAGGCAACAACGAAACCTGGCACACATGACGCCAACAACAGCACCCGACCACCAACACAATCATGTCAGTCCACACTCAGATATTATATTTGATCGAGTCGCATGCTAACTCTACCACGAAATAAGAGTACAGTATAACTAACCGACAAGATCATGGTCCACATGATGCTAAGACAGATTCACAGGGACACAACGACAAAACGACAACAACGATAGCAGTAGCAGCACTTGCAGAATCTCGGCTCCGTACTTAACACAGAACCACAGGACAAAGCTGCAAGCTGGGTCATATCAAGGCACGATAACAGCTGAACACACGACTATAATGGACTAGTCATGCAACGAGCAGCTCACCAAGAAAAGACCCACGACAACAATAAGGATGACGATCTTGGGAAACGTATCTCATGGACCATGATCACGCCCTAAGAGCACAAAACCCAAGAAAGAATTGCAGAGTAGAGGGTACTCAACCAGCAAAAATGCCGACAGATTCCCCAATACTCACAAATGCCAGTGCCAACACCAGAAGGCCTCCAGAAACAATGGCACGGCAACAGACAACATCAGGGCACAGGAAGCTAAGACGAAGTCACATCGAGAAAAACAATTCTCTTGACTGGCCAGAATCTTACAACCAATGATCCTCGACCCGTGGGTTATCAGCCCACACACTTCCGCTGCGCACTCATACAACGCACACAGCCACCAAAAATATCTCGATATCCGCATCTCAGCACACACTCAGCACCATCGCAATTCATGAAATTTGCAATGCATTACGCCACAAGTACTGATCCTGCTAATAACCGATCACAAGTCGCCTAAGTGCAAATGAAGGAGAGCACCAGCTTCAGCACAAAGCGCAAAGAAAGGCTAATCTCAGCTTACCATTACGTCCTGGAAACAATAAATGAGCCTTCACAACACATCGGCCGCTAGACACGGCACGATGAACACGGTGCACAACGGCTCTCAACACAAAGATTAGGTCCAAATCCAAGCAACCGTAGAACAGAGAGCAGATCAGGCTCAGAATAAATATTGTCCACACTTAACTAGACGCAAGACAAAGGCCTCACTAAGATAGCAATTCCAAGGCTTACCTCGAAAAGACTCCACCAAACAGGATAAGGAGAATCAAGCTCATGAACAGTAGCTTACTAGAAAAGAAAATCTTAGGTTCGCTTGAGTATCTTCTCAATCGAGGCAATAAAGTAACCACTTCAATAGAAGCAAAACACCTCAGGAGCTGCACAGACTCAAGCTGGGATGACCAAAACAACGTAAGAACGTGTACGGCCATCACACCAACTCGAAAAGTCACCAGCCACCTGAACAAACCATGAAAAAATCTCGAACAATGTACTACAGATTCAAGCCTATCGGCGAACTTTGCCAAGTACAGCATGATCGAGATGAACACCATGATGAAAAAAGAACGTCCCATCACATCCAGACGAGAGCAAAACTATCCCGTACAGTGCTAACACTGCACGCACAAGACAACTTACGGGAAACAAGGCGACAAGCAATCGCGAAACCTAAGCCAGCGAAAGACTGTACTAGACTTTCAGGACTCTGGACACTGTATATCTCGGATTCCCATGTACTTCACACAACAACTACTCCGATACCACCTGTGACGACCCAGACTCTGGATACCGGATATACCCGATAGGACTACCGAGTAGACCCGATACCGCTTGGAACCCGTGAAGCAACCCAAGAGTTGTAAAGCTCCGAAGGGATAAAGGGATTGTCGTGGAGTACATTGAAGTCGTAGATATAACAGTAAGTAATTAAATTTCATTATATCGGTTTGCTAAAGTAGCAGAAGTAAAATTACTTTTTAATTAACAGTTAAAATTAACAATTATACCAGAGTCCAGTCCAAAGGAAAGACAAGTACAGTCCAATAGAAAGAAAAACGTACGCTGAGGTCGGGGGAAGCCCGACGCAGGTACCGCAGGCAACTACGAACTCACCACACTAAGAACCGCAAGGAAGCAGAGACGACCCCACCTGAAAAGTAGGGGTGAGCCTCATGTCACTGGCTCAGTAGGGGTCATGCGGATCCCCACTGAAAAATAACACAGTAACACGGAAGCAAAACATCAGTAGTAGTAAAGCAGGAAAAGCAGGAAACAACTACTAGAAAGCTGTAAAAGAAAAACCAGGAACGGAAGGAGTAGGAACATCTAAATGAAAAGGGAAAAGCCATACCGAGTAAAACACGGCTGCTGAACTAACCTCGGCTCCCTAAGCTACTCCAAACAGCAACAGAAAGGCAAACCCTGATCTCACAAAGTCAGGAGTTACCGATCTGCTGACACAGCACAAGGCCCTAGGTGAAGGCCTACGAAGACAGGCGAAAAGCCTAGAAAATACCTAGACACACAACAGACATGGACACACACGACTAGAACGTCGTGTATACGACACCGAGATATCCTCGGCAAAGCCGAGAACGGACTAACTCGGAAGGGGAAGCTGAACTCGGACAGAGCCAAGGTCAGGCTAACTCGGAAGGGGAAGACATACTCCGAGAAATGGGAGAGTCACGTGTCACGTGACGGGAGCATCTCCTCACTAGAAGAATAGCCAGATGCATCCACTAACGTCTTACACTACGCCGCAAGTATCTCGCTACGGACGCCGAGAACGACGGAGACTGAGATACTCTCTGAACCAGAACAGGAACTATAGTAACGAGTGACTAGTCGGGGTCACGCCCGTCGGCGCCAGTCCTAAACGCCCCTGACCACGTGTGCACACACCGACTCTTGCCTAGAGTCAGGCCTCTAGCTAATTTTCCCCCCCAGCAGGACGCTACCGTTAAGCAGGGGCCCACGGAAACTAGCTTAAAAACTGTATATCGGGAACTTCCCCACCACCTACTACCAAGTGGCTGACACTTGAGGTCGTGAGGGTACGATTAGTGAAGGTTCACAAGACACAGAAACTCTGAAACCTGAGTGTTAGAGTACATATAGGCTAAGCACGCACTATCACCCGTACTACGAAGCATAAAGGCAGTACACCAACTGTCAACAGACTTAGGATAGGGCAACTAGAAATACCAACGCAACGATCCTTGAGTCTCATGACTCGGAGCCAAGATCATCGCATGACGATGACATGCCGTACAACTAGACCTACCAACCCAACGATCCTTGAGTCTCATGACTCGAGGCCAAGATCGTCGCATTACGATGACACGCCACCTATCGGTCTAATCCTAAGCCACAGGAAATGACAATGGATCATCGGATCCACATAACCGTATAAAGTGACTCACAGAGACCTGAGAGTGCATCAAGACCCTCAAAGCACCTCGACACACAAATTGACGTAAGACAGTACCTCTAGGCCTCCAGAACCACTATCTCGAGCTATTCAGAATAGTCGAGACACACAAGGTTACTTGTCAGCCACTGGGTCTCACCGGGTTGACCAGAACCTAAATAATGACTCTAAAATGATAGAACAACATTCCTGGCTACCCGGCTATGGTTGTAGCCCTCATAGGATGTTAGAAGATATCCACGGGACGATGGGTAAACCACAGGGTCAAGCCAAGATAATCAGAAGTCAAAACATCGGGAAACGGCACCTTGGAATTAAGTAGAGGAACATACGCTGGCGGTCATAGAATGGGCCGCTAGGTGACTTTAGTGGTCAAGGATTAGGTCGCTAAACATAGTCAACCTTGAACCGACCTATTCAGTCAAACCGCCAAAGCAGTCTAATATAGATCCGCCACACGGACTAGGTGGTCCACCAAGAGACAACCGCCACACTAACCGCCCTAAAACATTGACCTAAGACAAACGACTTGTAGCGGCCTAAGAAAGGCGTGCTACAGCGAAGAAGCACATGAAGGTTAGGCTGCCAAGGCCAACCGTCTTAAAATCTTGACTAGGTCTAAAACCACGGTAACACGAATACCGAGCAGACTACAAGCCGCCGAGATCATCCCCTTAAGACGGGAACTCAAGGGAGGCCACTCACATGCGGGGGAATCCCACCACACTCATACCGATACACGGTGACTCGATCAATCGCAACACGAAGCCAGGGACACACTTCCATACGGGCATGCTAATCGAAGTAACATAGAACCTTCCGACACCCCAGAAACACGGACACGGAACCCACAGGCTGTCCGGGACACTCACGAGGCCATAGGTCGGTCATTGGGTCTCAACCGGACCGACCGGGACTCAAAACGGGCAAAAATATAGCATTCTGGTCGAGCTGGCCCTTGGGGTCGGTCGACCTGACAGGGTCGGTCGACTGGCCCAGGGTGGTCGGTCGACCGGACCAACAGCTGGAGCCAACACGGTCCGCGAACGTCGGCCGGTCGACCGGGCCATCCAGTCCGGTTGACAGGTTACGGTGGAAAATCGGCCGAACCGAGCCCTAACGCCCGATTCCATGCCCCGTTCAATTCCGATCAAAGGGGGAAACAACTACAATGATAATACCGACCTTCCACACTCCGGAAGGGGTCAGAATGATGCAAAAATGGCTTGAAACGGGCAATTCCACCGAATTCACCCTAATGGAGTCACCGGGGTTCCCGGGCTCGTACCGGTCCCAAATGACAACCAATGGACACGAAATCAGTGGATCTAGAATGCTGACATTCCAGGAGTTGGATTGATACCAACTGATCTAAAAATCGTGGCCATTTTTTGGCGAACCCTACGAACACGCCAAAAGCATGATTTTACCCCAACAAGGTAAAACCCACTCATATGCTCAGCGTTCGGCGTGAGACTTCGAGGGAACGTAGAAGAGAAGTAGGGCTTCCGTCTCCCTACCTCCACCGACGATTCCGTGCACCGTAGTGACTAAACCGCACCGAAAATGGTATCACGAGCTCGACCGTCGACTTTGAATCCACCGTTTGGGATCGCGCCAGAAATGATCCGATCCTCGCCCCATCGCACTCCGGACCACCCCCACAGCATCACCTCAGCCTGCCCGAGCCTGCTCCGTCTGCAGTCGGAGTCGGAAGGGCAAGAGAAGAGAGAAAACGGGGGAGAGAGAAGCCACGGTCGCGAATGAGAAGGAAAGAAGAAAAAGGAAAGAAAAAGGAAAAGAATTAGGAAATTTTCCTAATTTCCAAAAATTTGATGATTGACCCGAAAATGGACTAATTCAAAAAATACGCAAAAATAGTCGAAACGATTCTCTCAACCAGTACATCGCAACTGCAGCGTCCACGAGTCGATGAACTGAGAAATAAACTCACCACATGGTTCCGTAACTTGTACGAGAGAAAAATCCACGTGGATCGTAAAACTCAACTCAGGACCCACAAAAGCGATCCGAAACTCTCCGAAAAGGATCCGAAAGGCGCATTAAGAATCCAGGGTATTACAGCCTCCCCTCCTTCAAGAAATTTCATCCTCAAAATTTAAGGAACGAACAAGAAGATGCAGGGATGAACAAACCCCAAGACATAACTCGAAATCGCGCGAATCTCGAAAAAAACACCATTCAGAGGAACACTTGTCAGACCATAATCACAAGCACACGCTCTGGATCGAGCACGGCACCCAAGTGAACACAAGTTTGACACCTCCAAAATAACGCAACGTCGCTTACGTCTCACAGGAAAGGAGACACAACTCATGCCATGACAACAGATATCGATAAAACAAAACGACAGACACGACCATCATCAGCTTAAACAAGGAAGCATAGTCCTCTCAACTGACAGCTCGACACATCAGCTCCAGTGCCAAAGGCAACAACGAAACCTGGCACACAAGACACCAACAACAGCACCGGACCACCAACACAATCAAGTCAGTCCTCACTCAGATATTATATCTGATCGAGTCGCATGCTAACTCTACCATGAAATAAGAGTACAGCACAACTAACCGACAAGATCATGGTCCACAGGATGCTAAGACATATTCACAGGTACACAACGACAAAATGACAACAACGATAGCAGCAGAAGCACTTGCAGAATCTCGGCTCCGTAATAAACACAGAACCTTGGGACACAGCTGTAAGCTGGGTCATATCAAGGCACGATAACAGCTGAACACATGACTATAATGGACTAGTCATGCAACGAGCAGCTCACCAAGAAAAGACCCATGACAACAAGAAGGATGATGATCTTGGGAAACGCATCTCATGGACCACGATCACGCCCTGAGAGCACAACACCCAAGAAAGAATTACAGAGCAGAGGGTACTCAACCAGCAAAAATGCCGACAGATTCCCCAATACTCACAAATGCCAGTGCCAACACCAGAAGGCCTCCAAGAACAATGGCATGGCAACAGACAACATCAGGGCACAGGAAGCCAAGATGAAGTTGAAGTCCCGAGATTAAATGGCACCCAAGAGGGGGGGTGAATTGGGTATAAAAATTAATGAACCAAAGGTGGATAAAAAATCATGTTTACGAGGCAAGCAACCAACAGAAAGGGATATAGTGAATCACAACTTGAGTTAGGATAAAGAGACTCCTCCAGCAGTCCCTTGGTACTTGGTGGAGTCCAAGAATCTGAGGATTCCCTCACACAAGATATTTTCTTCTTGATAGGACTAGTCTTGTCTATCCGAATTTACCTTTTGATATACCATGAAACTTCCATAAAAGGATTAATGATTTCAGATCATAAAATAGATCTAAAAAGATAATGCAATGAAGAACTGAGCTAAAGAGAATGGAGGTAGAAGATATGGATCAAACCATTTAGAAGACAGCAGTTTTAAGGTGGTTCGGCTGCAACAACAGCAACCTACATCCACCCGTCACACACGGTGAGGATCCACACACTATCTTTTCAAAAAATTACAAGACGAATGCCAACCACACACACACACACATGAGGAGTATAGAACTCCCACTAAAGTGCAAGAGCATGGTCACACAGGGACACAGATGGACAACGAAACACGTACACACACACACACACGGATCTTTCTAGATCCACTCACACGAGTGCATGAATATTACAAGAGAGGCACGAATCGGCTCAAACGTGAATGGAAGAAACGTAAACAAGATATAAGAACATAGATCAGGCTCCCCCTTAGTGGATGAAGATATTATTGGATGAAGCTTGCTCTTGGCTTACTCTTCACTTGATTTGGATGTAGATTTGCTCCTTAAAGCTTCAGCTCCTGGATGAAGAATTCCTCTCGGATCACTGTTCACGTGAACAATATCAGCACCCTCTCCTTTGACAGCCTCTCCTTCCTCCCTCTTGTTGATTAAACTAGGTTTATGACCCCAAGGAGATCTTTTATAGCTCTTGGAGGGTCAGGAGACAAGTCCCCAGAACAGATCCATAAAACACTCCAAGGCAGAGACAAAAAGGTTTAAACAATTGGGAGAAACTCCCTCTTTTCGAGCTTGGACCAAAAGTCAACAAAGGAGGGCCTCGGGAATTCCGGTCGACCGGAATTCCATGGGCGGTCGACCGAAACCTGTAACTTCCGGAGTTTTTAGTTGCTGGGAGAACCGGTCGACCGGTCATGGGGTCCTGGTCGACCGAAACCTGTAAAACTTGCTATTTCTCATCTCTGGGAAAACTGGTCGACCGGGCCTATGGTCCTGGTCGACCGGAATGGCCTGAACCTGCAAAACTAAGTTGTTAGCACGGAAAACTTGGTCAAGATGACAAGGGCTTTAAGTGAATGAATGTGACAAGCATCTTGGGGTTAGGTTAAATAGAATTAACTCAATTTAGAACACATTGATTTAATTGAAATTTATGAATTTAAACTTGAACCCCATAACTTTATATAAAGAGATAATAACACGGGCCGAGATAAAACCTCCACTCAGAGTTTTGTTATCATCAAAATCACTCAGGGAGACTCAACAATCTCCCCCTTTTTGATGATGACAAAACACAAGTAGAGAGAGAGCGAAGACGAGTCAACCAAGGAACCAACCTCTTGAGACATTCATATACGCCAGATATTAATATGAGATAAGACGAGGGAATCCATTAAGTGGCCAAAGCCAAGCGCATTACATCATGTCATTTCAGTTCAAGGATTTCTGATACAAGGTTGATATAGAGCAGGAAGTACCAACCAAAAGGACGCACAAGATGCAATACAGATATGCAAGCTAACATGATGCAACACAACACACAAGGACTCAAGCATGCAGGCAAGCAAGCAAACAACCAAAATACATATAGATAGAACCTGATACATACTACTTCTCCCCCTTTGGCATCATCAAAACGGGGAGGGGGATACATGACTCATGGACAGAAAAGACACTACTAGGACACAAGAACAGCTACGGAGCAGGAAGATCCGGAGTCCCCTCGCGAGCATCATCACCAGAAGCATCGTCAGCAGGAGGAGCAGGAGCAGGAGGGAGACAGCTCACGATGTCATGCAGGTTATCATCATGATGAAGGAGCTGTCTGAGGATGACGAGAAGGGATTGGTTGGTTATCCGGAAGGCTTCACGGTTATCTTCATGGCTAGCATAAAGTGTTGCCATGTGGGTGGAGAGATCATCCAGAGCATGGGAGAAGGAATCCATTCGGCCAGTTATGGTGTCCATGAAGGTGTCCAGTTTGTCAAGGGATGAGTAGAGCCGAGTTTCCATGCCTAAAACACATCTATCAAGAGCTTCGTAATTCCCCCAAGAAGGCTGACCGGCACCCTGAGCAGAAGACTCCCCGTGAACAAACTGTAGAGGAGGTGGCATATCCACATCCATATGGTGAGGTGAAGGTGGGGGAGGCTGATCCTCCGCCTGAACTGGAGGGGGTGCATCCCCATGACCCTGCTGTGGCGGTGGTTCTTCATTGGCAAATTGTTCAGCATAGGTAGGAATGTCCTTGGTGAGCTCACCATCATCATCCCAGTAGTAACCAAGATTGAAGAAAAGCTTGTGTTCATTATATATGTCATCTTGGCGAATTTGAAGCGACCTTTCTTCTGACAAATCTACCCCAGCATATAGAAACACTCCTGTCAACTGTGATGCATAGGGTAGGGATCTCCCCAAGTTGGTGCGGCAAGAATCAATCAAAGTGGTCATGAGTCGACCCATATTCACGGTGTTCCCATTCATGACATGATAAAAGAGGAAACGATGAACCAATGTCACTTCATTACGACTTCCACCCTTGGGAAAAATCAAGGTAGTGAACATATGATGTAGAACACGCTGTAGGGGCGGAAAGTAGTTGGCATTAAGTTGGATATTCTCACTCACACCGTGGACGTAATCACAACCTATCATAGCAAGGAATGTGTCCTCCACTTCACCATGTCCAAAAGTCATATCGGCACCCCATGCTGAAACTCCTAAGGCAAACCAGAACAGGTCGGGTCCAATATGTATCTCAATGTCTTGAACAACTGTGAATAAGTTTCCATTCCGTTCAACAAGATTCCCATAAAACTGCTGCACTAGGTTAGGGTAATACTTAGTATATCTTGAGACAAAATCAAGCCACCCGTCTTGAATTGCAAAAAGTGCAAACAAATCTGGCAGTATGCCATTCACCTCTTAAAAGTCAACCAAGCGAGGGTTGATGATAGGACGTAGAGGAAGACGGGGTGCACGACGGGGTTCCGGTGCCCGCTGTGGATGAGCCGGGGCCGCTTGTCTCGGATTGCTGGCTTCCCCTTGAGTGGAACGTCGAGAACTCTATCTAGGCGACATCTTAAGCAAGGAAACCGGCAGTGGAAACCTTCGAGATGAAGGAAGTCTACCCTTGAGATGGAGATGGACCAAAGAACACTCCTGGAGCCATGGAAGATCGTTCCCCATGCTCTGAAACTGAGGAAGGAGGTTGGTGGCAGCACGATCGCTCGCAGAGATCACGTCCCAGAGTGGTGACGAATCTGATAGAGATTGTACGGATGGAGGAATGGGGAGGTTTGAAGGCTTGAGAGAGGAAGGGTTGGTGTTCTAGGGTTTGTAGAATATGTGGGAGAGAGAAGGAATGAAGTGGAATGAGGTGAGAGAGGGTGAAAACCCCTTTAAAAAGGGGGGCGGTCGAGTCCCTGTTGGGCCGGCTGCCGGTTTCGGTCGACCGGGCCCGGTTGGCCGGTCGACCGAAAATGGTTAAGAGCCCAAAAAATTGCTTTCCCCCCTTTTTTTTGACAAGTTGGGTAAGGGAAGCCTCCAGAAATCTTCTCTGCTCGAGCTCCCATCACAAGTAGTATTCAACCCCTCATATTTTTCTTTCTTCTTTTTTTTTGTTTTCTTTCTTTTCCTTTTCGTTCCTTTTTTTTTATTTGGGGAGAATTTCAGTAAAGAACAACCAAAGAATCAACCAACGAGGTTTTTCTGAAAGCTCCCCCTCAGTGACTGACGAGTGTCCCTAGGTCAATTGTCCACATTTATTTGACAAGGAGTATAAGGTCTTAGAAGCTTTCAAGGAGGGCTATAAAGATAAAATAATATAAACACACAAGAGTTATGGTAACTAACAGAGAAAAGAAAAACACACAACATGGTTATGCAAATCACACTATCTACCCGTTATGCTTCTGATCACCACTCATCCTAATGCAGACTTAAGTGTGAATGCCCTCACCCTTGCACATGCCAAGCTCCCTTCTAATTATGTTGAATTGCTCCTGGTTTAAGGGCTTGGTGAAGATATCAGCCAGCTGATTATGAGTATCAATGAAATGCAGTTCAAAAACCCCTTTACCTACATAATCTCTCAAAAAATGGTGTTGAATGTCTATATGCTTGGTTCTAGAATGCTGAACATGGTTTTTAGAAAGACTGATTGCACTTGTATTGTCACATAAAATTGGAACACATTTTATGTCAATATCCAAATCAAGCAATTGATTTTTGATCCAAAGTACTTGGGCTCCACAACTTCCGGCGGCTACATACTCAACCTCGACCGTTGAGAGAGCTACTGAATGTTGTTTCTTGGATGCCCAAGAGACTAGGCAACAACCAAGAAACTGACAGTACCCACTAGTACTTTTTCAATCAACAATGCAACCAGCATAATCGGCATCGGTATATGCAATCAAATCAAAAGAGCTACCGATTGGAAACCACAAGCCAAAGTCTAGTGTGCCGATCAAATACCGAAAGATCCGTTTAACAGCCATGAGATTTGATTCTTTAGGACATGATTGAAAGCGAGCACACAGACACACACTATACTGAATGTCAGGGTGACATGCAGTTAAATACATTAGAGATCGATCATACCTCGAAACAGTGTAGGATCTACTATTTTACCATTTTCATTCTTGTCCAACTTCGTGGTTGCGGCCATCGGAGTTGATATGGGTTTTGCTTCTGCCATCCCATATTTTTTCAACAGTTCCATCGTATACTTGGCTTGGTTTATGAAGATGCCTTCGTGCGTTTGCTATACCTGTAAACCAAGAAAGAAGGTTAGTTCACCCATTAAGCTCATTTAAAACTCTCCTTGCATTATTCTTGCAAATTCATCACATAGGGCATTGTTAGTAGCTCCAAAGATTATGTCATCAACATACACTTGAACTACCAGTATATCTTTACCTGATTTTCTTGTGAAGAGTGTTTGATCAACCTTACCTCTTTTGAACCCATTTTCAGTCAGAAAGGAAGTAAGCCTTTCGTACCATGTCCTTGGTGCCCGCTTAAGCCCGTACAATGATTTTTGGAGCTTGTACACATGTCGTGGGTGCTTGGAATCTTCAAAGCCTGGATGTTGTTATACAAAAACATCCTCTTTGATATACCCGTTAAGAAAGGCAGATTTGACATCCATTTGAAATAGTTTGAAGTTTAATGAGCAAGCAAAGGACAATAAAATATGGACTGCTTCTAGCCTAGCAACTGGGGCAAAAGATTCAACAAAATCAATCCCCATCTCTTGGCTATACCCCTTGGCTACAAGCCGGGCCTTATTCCTTACTACCATACCCTTGTCATTCAGCTTGTTTCTGAAGACCCATCGGGTTCCTATTACCGGCTGATTCCTAGGTCGAGGCACAAGAGTCCACACTTTGCTTCTTTCAAATTGGTACAACTCTTCATGCATAGCCTGGATCCAGGAGTCATTTTGCAAAGCATCAAGAATGTCCTTAGGCTCCTCTTGAGAAATTAAAGCAATCAAGTCCTCCTCTTCTACTTGCCTTAGAGAGGACCTAGTTCTTACCCCGTCTTCAGGATTACCTATAATGTTCACAGTGGGGTGATCCTTCAGAAGAGTGGATGGTCTTGGCAGATCCGGATGTTGCACTTGTTGTTCCTGAAGTGTTTCAATGGAGGGATCCTCATCTTCTTCACCTTTTCTTGATCCATCTTTGGTTGGCTCATTCTTGCCCTTGATATCGTTCCGACCTTTGGGATCCTCATCTGCATCCACAATTTGGACAGATTGATTTGTTAGCTTAAACTCAGATTCATCAAAAATTACATGAGGACTTTCTTCTACAACTAAGGTCCTCTTATTGAACAAACGGTAGGCTCTAGAGTTAAGTGCATAGCCTAGGAAAATTCCTTTGTCACTTTTCTCATCAAACTTACTTAGATTAGACTTACCGTTGTTCAGGATAAAAAATGAGCATTCAAAAGGTTTAAGATGAGAAATGTTAGGTTCCTTACCCCTGTACAGCTCAAAAGGAGTTTTCTTTAGGATGGGCCTTACCATTGCCCTATTGATGATGTAACACGCTGTACTTATCGCTTCGGCCCAGAAGTACTTGGGTAAGGAGTTCTCACTTAACATGGTTCGCGCCATGTCTATCAAGGTTCTGTTTTTCCTTTCCACCACTCCATTTTGTTGAGGCATCTGTGGTGATGAAAAGTTATGCGTGTATCCTTGATCCTCACAGAACTTGCAGAAGTCATGATTCTCAAATTCTCCACCGTGATCACTTTGAATGGTGGTAATGAGATAGCTTTTATCATTCTGAACTTTCCTGCAGAAAACTTGAAATTCCGTCACGGCATCATTTTTATTTGATAAGAATAGCACCCACGTAAACCTTGAAAAGTCATCAACAATCACAAAGCCATAGGATTTTCCTCCTAGGCTAGATGTTTTAGTAGGACCAAAAAGATCAAGATGCAATAGTTCCAAGGGCCTAGCAGAAGAAACAATATTTTTGTTTTTGAAGGAAATCCGTGGTTGCTTACCTTTTGTGCAAGCTTCACAGATTCTATCACTTTTAAATTTTAATTTTGGCAGTCCAAACACTAGGTCATGTCTAGACAATTTAGAGATAACTCCAAAACTAGCATGTCCTAACCTTCGGTGCCATAACCATGCATTTTCATGATTGTTCTCAACCAAGCAGAGATCATCACAAGAAACATTATCAAGATCAACAGTATAGACATTGTTGTTCCTTTTTCCAAGAAATTTGATCTCATTTGTATTTTTGTTCAAGACAATGCAGTGGGTTTCATCAAAAACAACTTTAAAACCCTTATCACACAATTGGCTTATGCTAAGGAGATTATAATTTAGACCTTTCACCAAAAGCACATCTTCAATAAGAATTTCAGAATTCTTAGCAATGTTGCCAATTCCAACGATTTTACCTTTGTCTTGACCTCCAAAGACAACTGAACCTCCATCCTTGTCTTGCAGTGTAGAGAACACTTTCTTGTTCCCTGTCATATACCTTGAACAGCCGCTGTCCAAGTACCATTTGCTCCCCCTGGCTTCAAGACATATCTGCAAAAAGAAAAATTCTCATGCAATTTTT
Organism: Amorphophallus konjac; assembly: GCA_022559845.1. Classification (NCBI taxonomy): domain Eukaryota; kingdom Viridiplantae; phylum Streptophyta; class Magnoliopsida; order Alismatales; family Araceae; genus Amorphophallus; species Amorphophallus konjac. The sequence goes on from CM040120.1 coordinate 188,681,557, forward strand.
TTTGGTACCCAAGCTAGTTTGGGTCCGTAGGAGTTAGTCCAGTTCTTGGTATATCTCTTCTTGGTCCAAAAAATATGATTTCTAGATGGGCTTTGTCTGAACCAGCAATTTGCAATAGCATGACCAAATCTACTACAATGATAACAATTAACAGGTACAAATTTTCTTTGAAACTTTCGTGGTTTGGGTTGAGCATGTTTTGGTTCAGGCTTGGAACATGAAGCATGGTTTTCATCTTTTTCATGAACAAAGGATGTGGTGATCTTATGCTCAAAAGATTTTTTGTTTTGAGGAGTGTATCCAAGACCTTCCTTTTGAAAATTGATTTTAACTCCCAACAAATTATCTAGATTTTGCTTGCCCTTAACAAATATTGACAATGTGGATTGGAGATCAGCCACTTCTTTTTCTAAGCTCATACACTTTTCTTCAAGTTTTGAGTTTGTGGATTTCAGAATTTGTTCTTCAATTTTGATCTTTTCACATGCTTTCTCCATTTCAACTATTTTATAGGATAGTCCCTCTTTGGCTTTATCACAATCTAAAATTGTTTGTAATACACTTTCCTTTTCTTCCATAGCCTCAAACCATTCCTGTTCAAGTTTCTCAAACTTGACAAAGATATCTTCATGTGACAAGTCATCAAGTTTCTTTTTGAGAGTTTTATTTTTAGATCTGATTTTCTTATATTTCGTTTACAATTTTTCATATTCAGATTCCCATTGTTCATTGGAAATGAAATCAGGATCAGAGTTTACCTCCGTAGATTCATCTTCATGTGCCATGAGGCACAGGCTTTCCACGAGTTCCTGGATTTCTTCATCAGATGGTTCATCTTCTTCGTCGCTCCAAGTGGCGACCATGGCTTTGGGTTTCTTGAAATTCTCCTTCTTGAATTTCTTTTTCAGATCTGGACATTCACCTCTCATGTGCCTAGGCTTCTTGCATTCGTAGCATATGATGCTACTTGGCTTGCTTGATTCGCCTTTGGTTTACGTGGGCTTTCTTTGCCCCTTTCTGTAGTTTCCCTGAAAGTTTCTCTTCTTCCTCAGAAATCTCCTCACTTGGCGAGTTATCATCGCCAATTCTTCCTCTTCATTGCTTCCGTCACTTGATTCACCTTCTTGAAATTCGTCATCCGAGTGATGAGCTTTCAATCCAATGACCTTTTTCTTCTTGATGTCTTCATCAACTGTCCTCTTTATATTTATCTCATAGGTCATGAGTGACCCTATGAGTTCGTCCAAGGTGAGTGTAGACAGGTTCTTTGAGTCTTCAATTATCGTGGCCTTTGTGTGCCAAGCCGACGGTAGGGACCTAAACACCTTCCTCACAAGGTCGGAGTTTGAGTATTCCTTCTCGAGACTTTTAAGACCATTTGTGATCTTTGTCAACCTTGCAAACATCTCCAAGATGGTTTCTTCATGTTTCATCTTAAATAGCTCATAGTCAGTGACTAGGAGATTTGCCTTGGTTTCCTTGACCTCTAAATTTCCCTCGTATATGAGTCGTAGCTTATCCCACATTTCTTTGGCCGAGCTGCACATAGACACACGAGAGAATTCATTAGGATGTATTGCACATTGCATAATATTCATGGCATTGTAATTAGCGGAGAATTTCTTAATTTTCTCAGGTGTCCATTTATCTTCATCATTCCCAAGTTTATGAGGACCCTTGTCCACAACTCTCTAAACTTCGTACTCTTGAGCCCTCAGAAAGACATGCATTCTATTTTTCCAGTACGAGTAGTTTGAACCGTCAAAGAAGGGAGGATGGTTGATGGAGTGACCCTCGGGCATCATACCCTTATTTGCCATTTAACCGGATCTTACTCTAGATCGTTAGATCTGAAGGGAAAGAGCCTTAGCTCTGATACCAATTGAAGTCCCGAGATTAAATGGCACCCAAGAGGGGGGGGGTGAATTGGGTATAAAAATTAATGAACCAAAGGTGGATAAAAAATCACGTTTACGAGGCAAGCGACCAACGGAAAGGGATATAGTGAAGCACAACTTGAGTCAGGATAAAGAGACTCCTCCAGCAGTCCCTTGGTACTTGGTGGAGTCCAAGAATCCGAGGATTCACTCACACAAGGTATTTTCTTCTTGACAGGACTAGTCTTGTCGATCCGAATTTAACTTTTGATATACCATGGAACTTCCATAAAAGGATTAATGATTTCAGATCAGAAAATAGATCTAAAAAGATAATGCAATGAAGAACTGAGCTAAAGAGAATGAAGGTAGAAGATATGGATCAAACCATTCAGAAGACAATGATTTTAAGGTGGTTCAGCTGCAACAACAGCAACCTACATCCACCCATCACACACGGTGAGGATCCACACACTATCTTTTCGAAAAATTACAAGACGAATGCCAACCACACACACACACACATGAGGAGTATAGAACTCCCACTAAAGTGCAAGAGCACGGTCACATAGGGACACAGATGGACAACGAAACACGTACACACACACACACACGGATCTTTCTAGATCCACTCACACGAGTGCATGAATATTACAAGGAAGGCACGAATCGGCTCAAACGTGAATGGAAGGAGATAAGAACATAGATCAGGCTCCCCCTTAGTGGATAAAGATAGTATTGGATGAAGCTTGCTCTTGGCTTACTCTTCACTTGATTTGGATGTAGATTTGCTCCTTAAAGCTTCAGCTCCTGGATGAAGAATTCCTCTCGGATCACTGTTCACGTGAACAATATCAGCACCCTCTCCTTTGACAGCCTCTCCTTCCTCCCTCTTGTTGATTAAACTAGGTTTATGACCCCAAGGAGATCTTTTATAGCTCTTGGAGAGTCAGGAGACAAGTCCCCAGACCAAATCCATAAAACACTCCAAGGCAGAGACAAGAAGGTTTAAACAATTGTTAGAAACTCCCTCTTTTCGAGCTTGGACCAAAAGTCAACAAAGGAGGGCCTCGGGAATTCCGGTCGACCGAAATTCCATGGGCGATCGACCGAAACCTGTAACTTCTGGAGTTTTTAGTTCCTGGGAGAACCGATCAACCGGTCATGGGGTCCTGGTCGATCGAAACCTGTAAAACTTGCCATTTCTCATCTCTGGGAAAACTGGTCGACCGGGCCTATGGTCCTGGTCGATCGGAATGGCCTGGACCTACAAAACTAAGTTGTTAGCCCGGAGAACTTGGTCAAGATGACAAGGGCTTTAAGTGAATGAATGTGACAAGCATCTTGGGGTTAGGTTAAACAGAATCAACTCAATTTAGAACACATTGATTTAATTGAAATTTGTGAATTTAAACTTGAACCCCATAACTTTATATAAAGAGCTAATAACACGGGCCGAGATAAAACCTCCACTCAGAGTTTTGTTATCATCAAAATCACTCAGGGAGACTCAACAGAAGTCACATCGAGAAAAATAATTGTCTCGACTGGCCAGAATCTTACAACCAACGATCCTCGACCCATGGGTTATCAGTCCACACGCTTTCGCTGCGCACTCATACAATGCACACAGGCACCAAAAATATCTCGGTATCCGCATCTCAGCACACACTCAGCACCATCGCAATTCATGAAAATCGCAATGCATTACGCCCTAAGTACTGATCCTGCTAATAACCGATCACAAGTCGCCTAAGTGCAAACGAAGGAGTGCACCAGCTTCAACACAAAGCGCAAAGAAAGGCTAATCTCAGCTTACCATTACGTCCTGGAAATAATAAATGAGCCTTCACAACACATTGGCCGCTAGACACGGCACGACGAACACGGTGCACAACGGCTCTCAACACAAAGATTAGGTCCAAAGCCAAGCAACCGTAGAACAGAGAGCAGATCAGGCTCAGAATAAATACTGTCCACACTTAACTAGACGCAAGACAAAGGTCTCACTAAGATAGCAATTCCAAGGCATACCTCGAAAAGACTCCACCAAACAGGATGAGGAGAATCAAGCTCACTAATAGTAGCTCACCAGGAAGGAAAATCCTAGGTTCGCTTGAGCATCTTCTCAATCGAGGCAATAAAGCAACGACTTCAATAGAAGCGAAACACCTCAGGAGCTGCATAGACTCAAGTTGGGACGACCAAAATAACATAAGAACGTGTAAGGCCATCACACCAACTCGAAAAGTCACCAGCCACCTGAACAAACCACGGAAAATTCTCAAACAATGTACTACAGATTCAAGCCTATCGGCGAACTCTGCCAAGTACAGCATGATCGAGACAAACACCATGATGAAAAAAGAACGTCCCGTCACATCCTGACGAGAGCAAAACCATATCGCACAGTGCTAACACCGCACGCACAAGATAATTTACGGGAAACCAGGCGACAAGGAATCGCGAAACCTAAGCCAGCGAAAGACTGTACTAGACTTTCAGGACTCTGGGCACTGTATATCTCGGATTCCCATATACTTCACACCACAACTGCTCTAATACCTCCTGTGACGACCCAGACTCCGGATACCGGATATACCCGATAGGACTACCGAGTAGACCCGATAGTACTAGGAATCCGTGAAGCCTCCCAAGAGCTGTAAAGCTCCGAAGGGATAAAAGGACTATCGTGGAGTACATTGAAGTCGCAGATATAACAGTAAGCAATTACATTTCATTAGATCGATTTGCTAAAGTAGCAAAAATAAAATTACTTTTTAATTGACAATTAAAATTAACAATTATACCAGAGTCCAGTCCAAAGGAAAGATAAGTACAGTCCAACAGAAAGAAAAACGTACGCTGAGGTCGGGGGAAGCCCGACGCAGGTACCGCTGGCAACTACGAACTTGCCACACCAGGAACCGCAAGGAAGCAGAGACGACCCCACCTGAAAAGCAGGGGTGAGCCTCGTGTCACTGGCTCAGTAAGGGTCACGTGGATCCCCACTAAAAAATAACGCAGTAACACGGAAGCAAAATAGTAGTAGTAGTAAAGCAGGAAATACAGGAAACTACTACTAGAAAGCTATAAAAGAAAAACCAGGAATGGAAGGAGTAGGAACAGCTAAAAGAAAAGGGAAAATTTGTACTGAGCAAAACACGGCTGCTGAACTAACCTCGGCTCCCTGAGCTACTCCAAACAGTAACAGAAAGGCGAACCCTGATCTCACAAAGTCAGGAGTTACCGATCTACTAACACAGCACAAGGCCCTAGGCGAAGGCCTACGAAGACAGACGAAAAGCCTAGAAAAGACCTAGACACACAACAGACATGGACACACATGACTTGAACGTCATGTATACGACACCGAGCTATCCTCGGCAAAGCCAAGAACAGACGAACTCGGAAGGGGAAGCTGAACTCGGACGGAGCCAAGGCCAGGCTAACTCGGAAGGGGAAGACATACTTCGCGAAACGTGAGAGTCACGTGTCACGTGACGGGAGCACCTCCTCACTACAAGAACAGCCAGATGCATCCACTGACGTCTTACACTACGCCGCAAATATCTCGCTACGGATGTCGAGAACAACGGAGACTGGGATACTCTCTGAACCAGAACAGGAACTATAGTAATGAGTGACTAGTCAGGGTTACGCCCGTCGACGCCAGTCCTAAACGCCCCTGACCACGTGTGCATAAACCGACTCCTGCCTAGAGCCAGGCCTCTAGCTAGTTTCCCCCCCCAGCAGGACGCTACCGTTAAGTAGGGGCCCACGGAAACTAGCTTAAAAACTGTATATCGGGAACTGCCCCACCACCTACTCCCAGGTGGCTGACATTCGAGGTCATGAGGCTACGACTAGTGGAGGTTCACAAGACACAGAAACTCTGAAACACGTGTACTGGAGTACAGACAGGCTAAGCATGCACTGTCACCCGTACTACGAAGCACAAAGGCAGTACACCAACTGCCAACAGACTCAGGACAGGGTAACTAGACCTACCAACACAACGATCCTTGAGCCTCATGACTGGGAGGCAAGATCGTCGCATGACGATGACATGCCGCGCAACTAGACGTACCAACGCAACGATCCTTGAGTCTCATGACTCGGAGCCAAGATCGCCGCATGACGATGACACGCCACCTATCGGTCTAATCCTAAGCCACAGGAAACCACAATGGATCATCGGATCCACATAACCGTATAAAGCGACTCACGGAGACTTGAGAGCGTATCAAGACCCTCAAAGCACCGGGACACGCAAATTGTGGTAAGACAGTACCTCTAGGCGTCCAGAACCACTGTCTCGAGCTATTCAGAATAGTCGAGACACACAAATTTACTTGTCAACCGCTGGGTCTCACCGGGTTGACCAGAACCTAAATAATGACTCTGAAACGATAGAACATCATTCCTGGCTACCCGACTATGGTTGTAGCCCTCATAGGATGTCAGAAGACATCCACGGGACGATGGGCAAACCACAGGGTCAAGCCAATATAATCAGAAGTCAAAACATCAGGAAACGACACTAAGGAATTAAGCTGAGGAACATACGCTGGCGGTCATAGAATGGGCTGCTAGGTGACTGCAGCGGTCAAGGATTCGGCCGCTAAACTTAGTCAACCCTGAACCGACCAATTCAATCAAACCACCAAAGCGGTCTAATATAGATCTGCCACACGGACAAGGCGGTCCACCAAGAGATAACCGCCCTAAAACATTGACCTAAGACAAATGACTTGTAGCGGCCTAAGAAAGGCGCGCTACAGCGAAGAAGCGCATGAAGGTTGGGCCGCCAAGGCCAACCGACTTAAAATCTTGACTAGGTCTAAAACCACGGTAACACAAATACCGAGGTAGACTACAAGCCATCGAGATCATCCCCTCAAGACAGGAACTCAAGAGAGGCCACTCACATGCGGGGGAATCCCACCGCACTCAAACCGATACATGGTGACTCGATCGAGTGCAACACGAAGCATGGGATACACATCCCTATGGGCATGCTAATCGAAGTAACACGGCACCTTTTGACACCCCAGAAACACAAACATGGAACCCACAGGGTGTCCGGGACACTCACAAGGCCATAGGTCGGTCATTGGGTCTCAACCGGACCGATCGGGACTCAAAACGAGCAAAAATATAGCATTCCGATCTACCTGGCCCTTCGGATCGATCGACCTGACAAGGTCGGTCGACCGGCTCAGGGTGGTCGGTCGACCGGACCAACGGCCGGACCCAACACGGTCCGCGAATGCCCGCCGGTCGATCGGCCCATCCGGTCCGGTCGACCGATTACGGCGGAAAACCGGCTGAACCGAGCCCTAACACCCAATTCCATGCCCCGTTCGATTCCGATCGAAGGGGGAAACAACTACAAAGATAATACCGACTTTACACACTCCGTAAGGGGTCAAAACGACGCAAAAATGGCTTGAAACGGGCAATTCCACCGAATTGACCCTAATGGAGTCACCGGGGTTCCCGTGCTCGTACCGGTCCCAAATGACAACCAATCGACACGAAATCAGCGGATCTGGAACACTGACATTCCAAGGGTTCGATTGATACCAACTGATCTAAAAATCATCACCGTTTTCCGGTGAACCCTTCGAACACCCCAAAAGCATGATTTTATCCCAACAAGGCAAAACCCACTCGTATGCTCACCGTTCGGCGTAAAACATCGAGGGAACGTAGAAGAGTAGTTGGGCTACCGTCTCCCTACCTCCATCGACGATTCCGTGCACCGTAGTGACTAAACTGCGCCGAAAATCACATCGCGAGCTCGGTCGTCAGCTTTGAATCCACTGTTTGGGATCGCGCCAGAAACGATCCGATCCTCGCCCCATCGCGCTCCGGACCACCCCCATAGCATCACCTCAGCCTGCCCGAGCCTCCTCCGTCTACAGTCGGAGCCGGAAGGGCCAGAGAAGAGAGAAAATGGGGGAGAGAGAAGTCACGGCCGCGAATGAGAAGGAAAAAAGAAAAAGGAAAAGAAATAGGAAATTTTCCTAATTTTTGAAAATTCGATAATTGACTCGAAAATGGACTAATTCAGAAAATACGCAAAAATAGTCGAAACGATCCTCTTAACGAGTTCATCACAACTGCGGCGTCCACGAGTCGATGAACTGAGAAATAAACTCACCATAGGGTTCCGTAACTTGTACGAGAGAAAAATCTACGTGGATCGTAAAATTCAACTCAGGACCCACAAAAGCGATCCGAAACTCTCCGAAAAGGATCCGACAGACCCAATAAGAATCCAGGGTATTACACCGTGAGCCTGGGATTCCCACTACGATGCCGAGCTGATTGTACCATTAAAACCCATTATCTAGAAAGCACTTTTACCGGTATTTTATGCATTCTGGAATTTCGCGGCCTTCTGGCTGACCGCCAGACTCTGCTAGCGGCCCTGCACTTGACCGCTAATGAACCCTAAACGGCCATGCATTAGACCGCCAAGACTCCAAAGGTACTATTTTCAAGTGTCGAACTCTGTCTCATGAAACGGTCCAAGACTAGACCGCTTGATTTTCTAAACGGTCCAGCATATGACCGCTTCCTGTACTATACGGTCCAGTAATAGACCGTTTGGTTCCTGATTTTATCTAACCCAAGGTTTGACCTTTGGGGTTCGTTTTCTTAAGTTCATGGATTTTCTAGACTCTAAACCTATGATAATAAGTCAATGTATAGATATAGAGAATAAAGAATGTACCGTTATGCTGCCAGATTTTTCTTCATAGCATAACCTAGTTATTAATACATTTCTTGAATTCTCATGATCAGTTAGTGATACTTTCTATATTTTGGTTACCTTATCATGGAACTTTTGTTGAACTTGTACATTATTGGCCACATTATTGTTATAAACGTGGAAGTAGCTTGATTTATACTTGAAGATGCAGTTCGAGCACTGATTGTGTTCAAGGGCTCTATGCTAGTCCCCTTGGCTGATTGTCAGAAACATACTGTAAACCATGGGGTATGATGCTATTGGCGTCGCATTACGCTGAGAGTACCTTCTTTATAAATAAGTGAAAATCCACGGATATGAGTAAAGATCCACGTAAATTCATGAAGTACTTGCTATAAAACGAAAAGTACTTTCTTGCTTGACTTTCTAGAGCATAGCCTTCATGGTTATGAAAAGTACATTCTTGTTACATTCTTGTTCATGAAAAGGCCAAATTGACATTCCTGTTATATGCTTGATTAATCCTATTCTCATATCTCAAGCTTGATCGTATCTTGTTACTTTGGCTTTATCGCATGTTGCATCGTATCTGCATGATTTATCTTATTCTCTAAAGCTAAAATGTTAATCATTTAAATTTGCCTTCATGTTGATACGAAGACACCTACTGGGCAAGTGTGCTCATTACCCTGCTTTCCAATCTTTTTCTGGAAATTCTAGTGGGTCAGATTCAGATTACTCAAATGATGGATCCGAGAGCGATTGAAGGACACACGACTCGAGAGAAGCTTTAGTTGTCAAATGTCTAGTCGAGACATAATGTAATTTTTATTTTTATCGAGTCTAGTGACAAGAGTCAAAATCTTATGTACTTTGGGAATTATTTTATGAAGAAACAGAATTGAAGGTTTTTAGTGAATTACATTATACAATTACTTTTATGTGATTATCTTGCGCTCTGATTATATTACTTGTTCGAGGCATACTAGCCGACTGTTCACATTCCTGATTGTTTCCGTTGCATAATCTCGGGACGTGACAGTGAAAGTGGTATCAGAGCCTAGGCATAAGTAAGTCCTGGGGAATAGTGTCATGTCATAGGTTAAGTCCAAGGTTGAAGGACCCATACCTATGAAACTAGGAAGGAAACTCCCAACCTATGAGAGGAATTGGGTAGAACCTGGGGTGAGATAGTAATTACTAAGCTTAACCTCACTCATTCCATTAGAATTAACAAATTCATTACTCTTCTCAGGTACCTTACTCTCATAATTGCTCATCGTGTTGACTGGAACGGTATGCAATAGACCGTTGTGGGTCTTACCCAAGCATTGCAAAACATGGCGCAAGCTGGCGCAGGAGCAAGAGCTAGAGACTTACTTCGTAATTTCTGAAGATTAAATCCTCCCCGGTTTTTGGGTTCCTCTAACCCAAATGAAGCTGAGAATTGTTTAGATGAGATGAACCGCATCTTTGAAGTTATGCAATGTGCTAATCAGGAGAAGGTCCATTTGGCAACGTTCCAATTAAATAAGGATGCCCGTACGTGGTGGAAGTTGATTCTGGCACCGCCTCAAGATGCACCACATACTTGGGAAGGTTTCCTTACCCTTTTCTGAGCTAGGTACTTCTCCGAACATGTAAAGGAGAGGAAAGCTATGGAATTCGCTTCGTTACGCCAAGGCATGATGACCGTAGCGGAGTATGAACTCCAATTTTCTAGGCTGGCGCTGTATGCTCCTCACTTGGTTAGAACCGACTTATTAAAAGCTAACCGATTTATGGATGGATTGAGGCCCGGCTATATTCAACAACTTGGGACTCAGAACATCCGTACTTGTGCGGAAATGGTCCAGCGGGCGCATCTATGTGAAAGGACCTTAGAGAAGATCAAAAAATTGAAAGGAATGGGAGAGGAGCCGAGCCAAAGGTCTGATTGGCATGATAAGAAGAAGTTTAGCATCATGGAACCTTACAAATCCCGTGATAGCAAGAAGAGATCCCGGAATGGGAGTGGTAGTAGCTACCATAAGAATAATAAGGTCAAGGAAGAAGACAAACAAGTCACCACGGCATGTACTTTTTGTGAGAAGTTCGGTCATTCGGCCGAAGAGTGCTGGAAGCGCCTTGGCGCTTATTTAAGATGTGGCAGCTGGGAGCACCGCATGTCGGATTGCCCCATTATGAAGGAACAATCTTCTGGTGGTGGACGAAAGCGTCAGGCTTGTCTCAATGCTATCATGGAAGATGAAGAAGCGCCCAAGAATGTTGGGCTAATGGAAGGTACTATCCAAATCTATTTCCATCCTGCATTCGTACTATTTGATACCGGTGCTTCTCATTCCTTGATATCTACTAATTTTGTAAAAACCTTATCTATTGCATCAGTTCCTCTACCTTCGGACCTAGCAATCACTACACCATTGGGTCCTGGAACCAAACTTACAACCTATTATCCTGATAGTGAAGTAGTGGTAGAAGGTCACAATCTTCCAGCAAACCTCGTAGATTGGCTTGTAGATCATGACACATATATAAATATCGCAACCAGATTATCTCTTTTTGAAAATCCGATCTGCCAATGTTTTCCTTCCTTGGTATCAAATATAGGAAGCATCCTACTATCATTTCATCTCTTCACGCTTGCAAACTTCTTTCGCAAGGGTCTGAAGCTTTTCTTGCTTCCGTAATCATTACCGAGTCCAAGAAAATTATCTTAGAAGACATTCCTATTGTGAATGAGTTTCCTGATGTATTTCCATCAGATTTGCACGGTTTACCACCCGAAAGGGAAGTAAACTTCTTCATTAAACTCATTCCCAGAGCAGCACCTGTTTTAATAGCTCCCTATAGGATGTCCCCCACAGAACTCAAGGAATTGTTAAAACAACTTCAGGAGTTATTAGACAAGGGTTTTATTCGACTTAGCACATCCCCTTGGGGTGCGCCAGTTCTATTCGTCAAGAAGAAGGATGGATCCCTCAGGCTATGTATCGACTACCGGCGATTGAATCAACTCACAAATCAAGGTATGCTATTCACCCTGGTGCTACCAAGATGTATCAAGATTTGAACAGAAAGTTTTGGTGGCCTAATATGAAAAGAGAAGTAGCAGAGTTTGTGTCCCGATGTCTCACTTATCAACAAGTAAAGGCAGAACATATAAGACCTGCTGGCAAATTACACCCCTTGAATATTTCCGAGTGGAAATGGGAAAGTATAGGGATGGATTTCATCATGGGTTTACCTAAGACAAGAGAAGGACATGATGGTATATGGGTGATCATAGATCGATTGACTAAATCTGCACATTTTCTACCAATCAAAAGTCGATGGTCTGTAGATGTACTAGCAGCATTATTCATGAGAGAGATTGTCAAATTACATGGTGTCCCTATCACCATCATATCCGACCGAGATCCTCGGTTCACATCTCAATTCTGGAAGGGTCTACAACATTCATGAGGGACCCGACTTAATTTTAGCACTGCATTCCATCCACAAATTGATGATTAAATTGAAAGGACAAATTAAGTGGTGGAAGATATGCTCAGGGCATGTGCTATAGACTTTGGAGGAAGTTGGCACGATCACTTGCCTCTAGTGGAATTTTCATATAACAATAGCTACCAAGCTAGTATACAAATGGCACCATTCGAGGCTTTATATGGAAGAAGTTGTCATTCGCCTATTTGCTGGAATGAAGTAGGAGAAAGACAATTTCTCGGTGCCGATATCATTAGGGATACTACCGAGAAGATAAAGCTTATTCGAGAAAGACTCCAAATGGCTCAAGACAGACAGAAATCATATGTCGATAATCGAAGGCGCGACCTGGAATTTCAAGTAGGAGATCATGTATTTCTTAAGGTTTCTCCAGGTCAGGGTATTCGAAGGTTTGGTATCAAAGGCAAGCTTACTCCAAGATTCATTGGCCCCTTTGAGATTCTCAAAAGGGTTGGTGAAGTCGCTTATCGAATAGCTTTACCCCCTCAACTATCTGAAGTTCATAATGTATTTCATGTCTCACTACTCAAGAAGTATGTACCTGATCCATTCCATGTCATCACTTATGACAACTAGGAGATTAAAAAGAACTTGACATACGAGCAAAAGTTAGTCAAGATCATTGAACGAGAAGTACGTCAACTGCGGAATAAAACTGTTCCTATGGTCAAGATCTAATGGACCAAATCATGGCCACATGAAGCAACATGGGAAACTGAAGAAACCATGCACAAAAGATTCTCAGAAATATTTGAATGTAAGTACACTCTCCACAAATCCTTGTAGTGAATTTGGGGACAAATTCTTTTTAAGTGGGGGAGCGTGTAACGCCTGAGGATTTTCTAAGAATTTTTTGAATTTAAAATATAATTATATTAATTATTAAAGCATTTAATGGGCTATTAATTGAATTATAATGAATTAAATTTAATTATTTAAGCCCTATACTAATCCAAGAGGATTAGGCCCATATAATGAACCTAATAGGCCTAAGAGATTGTTTTGGACCTTAGCCCATAGGTGTAATCACGGAAATTAAGGGAGATAATTACTCCATAGAAGATAAATAAGTGGATAATAACATGGATAATATCAAAAGAGTTCGAACTAATTTCAAATTCGGCGCCCAATGGCGAAAACGGTCTATTGCGAGACCGCAAGGGACAGTAAGCGGTCCAGTCCTAGACCTCTAAGCTCTATCAGTTCCGTAAGAAAAAGAAAACGTGAAAAGATTAGATTTTTAACATCCAAATCACCTAGGATCGATTCTATCTACTAGTTAGATAAGTCTATAAGGCTAGTAGATCGAATTGAAAGCCTAATCTGGACTCTAAGTTCATTCTAATCCATGAAAACCCTAGCTAATCCTATAAATAGTTCCCAGATTTGACGTGTGCGACCCCTACTTTTGGCTCGCGTGGAACTAAGGTAAGGAGGATGAATTAGAGTTATGTTTCTTCTAGGAATTTGTTTATTATAGTTAGAACTAACTACCCTCTGAATTTTATTCTAGAAGATCAAGTATGCAAGGAGTTAGGGGCTTCCAAAGTTGCTGATCCTACACCAATAACTCAGAAAATAGTGCGGCCAACCCAAGAAGATCAGGGAAATAGAAGCCCTAAACGAGGTAATTAGATAAAGGTTATTTAGAACAATTTGTTCATGTTAGTACCCTTTTCTTACCCTCAAAATTTCACGTCTTTAGGTTAAGGGAATCAAAAGATACAAGGGTGTGAAGTTACTGATTTAGTTCAAGATGAGTAGAGAACTAGGGTTGACTTGCAGCCTTAAATTCAAAGTTTAAAGCCCAAAACCAAGATATGTTATCTCATGAATGGCTCAAAATTGAAGTCAGGAATAAAAGCCCTCTAATTTCATTCGATTTCATGCATTGTATCTTGAGAATTTCATGTTTTCATCAGGACTATGCATCTAGTTAAGTCTTCATGCATGAACTAGCCTTAATAAAGTAAAAAGGAAATTTTCTTGTAAATTACATGAACCTATGCATATTATTGGCCCATATTTGTTCTATCATAGTTATGAAAGTTTATATATGTTGATTTCCATGCATGATATGCATTAGTTTAGCATTTTGTTTTATTAGCATTTACACTCGGATTAATACAGGAGGAAACGGTCTTCCTGTAGACCGCCAGAGAACCAAGCGATCGCCCAATAGACCGCCAGCCACAATTAAACGGTCGCCCACTAGACCGTTTGATGTTCTGATTTTTGTAATATTGTTAAACCCAAAACATATTGCAGACTAGCCTTAATTGATATATGATAAGCCTAGTTAACTAAGTTTTATTCCTGGTTTTAACATTGGTTTCATAGACTTAGTTATACTTAATATTCGTCATAATAGATTCCATGCTTCTTTGTACATTTGGTATTATTTTAACTTATGTTAATTTGCGACCAAAATTATATATTCTTGTGATAAATACATGTTTCAAATGATAGAGGATTCATGATTTAACTTGATCACTATTTTACACGATTCTCTCTCTTCTAAGAGTCATTTTCTTAAGTACATGGCACATATCCCGGTATGTTGTCATTAGTTACACTTTTGCACATTAAGAACACAATCTTGGACATGATGACCTCTCCTTTGGATATTCCTTCTAACGGACTACGAAATCTTGTTTCAAGGTCTCCGTAAGGCTCCGTGAGCCTGGGATTCTCACTAGGACGCCGAGTTAGTTTTACCATTAAAACCCATTTCTAGAAAGCACTTTTACCGGTGTTTTATGCATTCTGGAACTTAGCGGCCTTCTGGTTGACCGTCAGGCTCTGCTAGCGGCCTTGCACTTGACCGCTAATGAACCCTAAACGGCCATGCATTAGACCGCCAAGACTCTAGAGGTACTGTTTTCAAGTGTCGAACTCTATCTCATGAAACGGTCCAAGACTAGACTGCTTGATTTTCTAAACGGTCCAGCATATGACCACTTCCTGTACTATACGGTCTAGTAATAGACCGTTTGGTTCCTGATTTTATCTAACCCAAGGTTTGACTTTTGGGGTTGGTTTTCTTGAGTTCATGGATTTTCTGGACTCTAAACCTATGATAATAAGTCAATGTAAAGATATGGAGAATAAAGAATGTACCATTATGCTGTCGGATTTTTCTTCATAGCATAATCTATTTATTAATACATTTCTTGAATTCTCATGATCAGTTAGTGATACTTTCTATATTTTGGTTACCTTATCATGAAACTTTTTTTGAACTTGTACATTATTGGCCACATTATTGTTATAAATGTGGAAGTAGCTTAGCTTGATTTATACTTGAAGATGCAGTTTGAGCACTGATTATGTTCAAGGGCTCTATGCTAGTCCCCTCGGCTGATTGTCAGAAACTTACAGTAAACCATAGGGTATGATGCTAATGACGTCGCATTACGCTGAGAGTACTTTCTTTATAAATAAGTGAAAATCTATGGATATGAGTAAAGATCCACGTAAATTGACGAAGTACTTGCTATAAAGCGAAAAGTACTTTCTTGCTTGACTTTCTAGTTCATAGCCTTCATGGTTATGAAAAGTATATTCTTGTTACATTCTTGTTCATGAAAAGGCCAAATTGACATTCTTGTTATATGCTTGATTAATCATATTCTCATATCTCAAGCTTTATCGTATCTTGTTACTTTGGCTTTATCGCATGTTGCATCGTATCTGCATGATTTATCTTATTCTCTAGAGCTAAAATGCTAATCATTTAAATTTTTCTTCATGTGTATACGAAGACACCTACTAGGCAAGTGTGCTCATTGTTATATGGTGATTTGCGGATCTAGAGGGAAGGGGTGAATAGATCAGCCCCTTCTATGACGATTTAATACGAAAAGCTATGAATTAAAATGGAGTGTAAACGAACTCAACCACAGGTGCTGGATTATAGTAGAAATGTCAGTCCTATAGCATACATCTATCGAAGAGCAATCACAATGAAGCACATGCAAACCACACTGGACGAGATTTTTAGGTGGTTCGGTCTTAATCATGAGACCTACATCCACCCCTCACATAATCGTGTGAGGTTTCCCTTGCGTTGCTATGCAAACAACCGCTGTCACACAGCTTCTGGGCGAAACCTGCCCAAACCCACGATCTAAACAGCCTCAGATCGTCTTCCTATAGCCCGTAGGGAATACACAAAGAGTCTTTTGAGGTGTTAAAGACAAGAATGAAAAGGGAAAAAGGTGCAGAGTAGACCAGGGAGACAAATGAAAGTCCAAACAATGAAAGTTCTATTTGATGAACTAGAATGTCTCCTGGTCGATGGAGATGGAGCCGTCCCTCCTTGCGCTGCAGAATGGAGATGGAGGGCTTGCTCGACGAATGTGGATGCTCTTCTTGTTCTTCCACGTTCAGCTCCTCTACAGTAAGCTTCTTGGAAGAGGATGCTCTACTCTCCTTCTTCCACGGCCGCTGCTCAATGCCCAGAGACTCCTCTATCTGGTTCGCACGCGCGCTTCTCCTCTAAGCAGCCTTGGCTTCGTCGTCTCCCTTCTTTTTCGAATGCCCTTTTTGGTCTTTTTGCCAAGCTACATTTCACCCCATCCAGAGTGCGTGCCTGGCACAAGGCAGATGCACTGATTCGTGGTCCCCACCGAGCCTTAGGGCTTTATCCTTCCTTCTAGAACCCTCACCTTGCCAACAACCTACGAACCAATCATGGGGCACTTGTCTCGATCGCTGCTACCTCAGATCCAGCGTCGCTGGGTCCTAGAAGACGAGATCCCAGACCCACTAGGGCTGAGACCAGTAGGACCTGTCGTGCTGAAGAAGGACCCTTGTAAGGTGTCGACACTTCCTTATGGAGAGGTCGATGCTTCTTGGCCAGACAGAAGATGATGCTTGCTGATTGCTCTGTGGTGTCGATACTCCCTGATGGAGAGGTCGACACTTCTGGGCCAGACAGAATGTTATGCTTCCAATGCTTGTGCTGAGGTGTCGACGCTTGATGATTGAGGTGTCGACACTTCAGTGCTTCCAGAACCATTCTTATCAAGGCTTCATGTTAGAGGTGCTGACCCTTCCAAGTTATATATTTGCCTATGCTTATTGAAGGAGGTCTACCTGTCTTACACACTAGAAAAAATTGATTAGATATCACAAGTGTAATAATAAGTAGTGGTATGTTATCACCAAAACCTGGGGACACAACAATCTCCCCCTTTTTGGTGATAACAACCATGAATTATTCTTGCATGCATGCCTTTCAATTCACAATCAAGACACATAGTCAAAACAGTGTATTTATGCAAACACCCATTCCATCCATTCACAAGAAGTGATTTCACACATTGATAAAATAAGGCATTTCATGCATTGACAAAGAGGCATTTCATTCAACCACAAAACATCATTACAATGAGTTGAAAAACTACATGACTCCAAAAAAGGATTGTTGATGCATGATGCTATGCATGCAAACTAAGACTATGCTATGTCTCCCCCTTTGTCATCAATCAAAAGAAGGGGCTTTTCACGAACATGGTGGTGGAATATCAGATCTGTGCTGACCCAGATCCACTCGGTTTCTTCAAAGGAACTGTTGATGGAATATCCTGAACAATCTTTATAACCTTAACTCCCAGTGAAGCAAATTTGGTATTCATTAGTTGGTTTGTTTGCTTGACTGATGCTTTAACCTTTGCAATTTGAGTATTCATGTCCATCACCCAGTGCTACAGAGTGTTGTATAAATTTTCAAACTGAGATGTAATTATAGTTGGAATATCAGACACAGAACTGGAGCCGGCTGGATGTTGGGAACTAAGCTGTAAAGAGATGTGAACTACTGCATCTTGGAGCTGTGAATGATGTATAGAGAGCTCTTGAATTTGTTGGCGAAGTTCTGTGGTTTTCATTTGTGTTTCTGTATGAAGTTCCTTCAGCTCGTGCATAATGGTTTCATTTTGTGCATTGACTTGCATCATTTGGGTGTGCATAAGCTCTTGATTGCGGTTCAGCTTAAAAATTTCATACTTCATGGCGGTAAATTGCTCTTATAGAAATTGCATTATAAGTGGGATGAAGAGAATGATTTGAGCTTGTTCCTGCTTCGTCTGGTGCAGATGTGTGTGTATGGAACTCTGGCGGTGCATCAGACTCTGTGAATACCTGAGGAGGTGAAGAGGGTGGAGGAGTTCCAAAAGGAACTATAGCTCCAACTTGTGTGTCTGGAGCAACTTGTGGTTCGGCTGATTAAACTGTTGGACCTTGTTCTGTCTCATAGCCAGGAGGATCTCTCACTATCCTGTCTCCTTCTTGAAATGCATAAATGTTGTAATGAATTTCTGACAATAGACATTAGATTTTGGAATGGAAATTGCTCTCTCACCATCCAGTAAGATGCCTGCCCTGATGAACACGGTGGTTAAATGAGCAGCATAAGGCAGATGTCATTTTTTCTCAATACAGCCTTTCATCACATTCATAATAATGTCTGGAAGACAAACTTTCATATTTTTGAACATGCAGTAGAGAAGAAACCGTTGAGTCTCGGTTAGTCTGCTTCTGCCTCCACCTTGTGGTGTAATAATTGGGGTGAGGATGTGATGCAGAAGTCGTTGCAAAGGAGGAAAGTGATTGGTGTTTATGGATGTGATAAGAACATCGGGTTAGATAGGCTTCCCTGCCGCAATAGTATAAGCTTCCTCTAAATCATAAGAAAAATCTTCTTCAATCAATCCTTCATTAGGAATGTGTCATGTCTTCTGAAATAGGCGAGGTTTTATATGAATGGAAACACCTTGAACTTCAGTTCATATCTGACCATTTAAATCAACCCATATGCTGTGGTACCATTCCCGCACAATCTTAGGGTAATAGACTGTGTGTGTGCTCATGAACTCAACCCAACCTTGAAATTCAAACATTGGTAGTAGTTGAAGAAAATTATCGAGCATCTTCTGGTCAGAGAAGTCAACATACCGAGAAAACAGGATGCGAGAGGTATCACTGTCTTAGAGTTGGTGGTAAGCATATGGGGCATCGGAGTAAGATGATTCCTCGACTTCTTTCCCTTTCTCTTTGGTGGAAGATTTTCTCTTAGCAGCAGACTGACCTTTCTCTATGGAGGATTTACGGATCCCTGCCTTTTTCATTTTAGTCGGTTGTTCCTGCTGTGTTCAAGTCTTGCGGACGGCTGACCTTTTCTTCCAAGCAGGGGCATCTGGCGGTGGCGAAGGTGCATGGACGGTAGCAGATTCTTGCGGTTCTGTCTGTACAACCGGCCGGTCATTTATCCTCTTCGATCGTGGTTCCCTGGTGATGGAGTCTAGACTGCCGGCATTCTTTCCTCCTGCGGCAGCTTTTACTTTCTTCCCTCTGGTGACCGGTGGGCCATTTGCAGAAATAGGGCACAAGGGGATGTAAGGGAAGAAGGGCACGGCGAGAGGAAGAAGGGCATGGCGAGAGGAAGAAGGCTACGGCGAGAGAAAGAAGGCTACTCACGAGAGGTGCAGAGGAGAGCTGTCAACCTCTCGAGGGTAGCCTCCACCGGTTTGAGTGATGATGGCGGTCACAAGGTGTGAGGAGGTGAACCGTGGGGGTAGAGGTGAAGGGGTGAGAGTGAAGGAACCGTGGGTTTATAACTCCCTGGTCAACTGTGGTCAAATGACCTATTATTTGGTGGAGTTAAAGGATAATAAAAACTCACACCCATTAGTTAAAACAAATTGAACTAATCCCCCATTTATTTTGGTATTATGGTTTTAAGGTTTTTAAACCCCCAAAACTGTGGTGACACTATTAACAGTTACCAGTTATGAAAAAAATCAGGATAGAATTAAAACATTAATCAATAAAGCATTTTTCTTATGCACAGACTATCCACCTTACTCGTCAATTTCATTGGGTTAAATTGAGAAGATTATTGTTAAGTATTGAAATTAAACACAAACCGTTTTATTTCAGCAAAGAGTCAACCCCAAAACATATTTTCAACCATTACCTTCTTTTCCCTTCCCTCTCTTTTTTTTAAAAAGATCAACGAGTAACTTTAGTTAAATCACACCTTTGACATGAGTAGACACCTTGATCAGAGGCCAGAATCCCCAGCTACTTAGTGTGATAACTGTGTTACTTCTCCTTTTGGAGAATAGAGGTAGCACTTGTAGTGTCTTTTTACGTGAGACAAATCACGTCTTAGGTGAAATGATCCCAGTTACTCAACACTATAGTGCCATTGCTCTGTCATGATATTTATTGCAACACAATTTTGAGATAGAGATAACTTGGTACTTCATGACATAGGTTTTACCCAGTTTCTCGGTAACCAAATCAGTGCTCTGCATTAATCCTTTTCCTTTTTTTTATGAGGCGTATTCCCTTGCTGATGGTTCTGGTTTTGAGTTTAAGGACAATACTCAGTCATTGTTCTTCAATCAATAATGCCCTCTTACTCATGACTTTTAGAAAGATAGAACATGGATATGAACAGTTACTTCCATCAATATGTTTTAATCCTATTCCAATTTACAAGATAGGTATTTGTTAGACAATATACCACATGGATTAGAGTTATAAACAGTAAACCATCTAAACCATTATTAAGACTGGAAGAAGTTGTACATTTTCCTAACACAGGGTGTCTTAGGGATGGAATCCAATCCATTTAACTCCTCCTGAATTGCTGACCAAGGATCACTTAGACTAATGAAAAACAACACTAGTATAGATGATAAGAAGATCGACAAGGCATTGGAAGGTTCAAGAAGGGTTGTGAGATGAGAAATGAACCGGAGTGATGCCATAGAGGTAGAGAGGGGTGTTGACCAGCTTTAGGTGAGAGGACAGTTCTGCCAAGGCTGACCTGCTTTAGTGAAGTGTCGACCTCTGGATGCATAATAGAAGCTATGTTCCAGCAGACTTCAACTGAAGTGTCAACACTCTAAGGGTGAAGTGTCGACCTACTTGTGGTACAAACCAGATGCTCAAGGGAACTCAGGTCTGCACTGCTTTAGAAGAACTCATATTTCCTCTAATCAAATCTGACAGACTTCTGATGATCTCTATCCAGCTTGAGTGTGCTCCAATTGATTTTAGAAATCAACGGATCTTCTTTTTGTTTGCACATGACAGTGAGGGAGACATTTATTTAATGCAATGCAAGTGTTGGCATGTAATTGCAGACTAATCCTAGCATGCGAAGATGACACATATAGCAAACATCAAACTAGTGTGCTAAAAAAATCGCAATATTTACACACGAAGCAAGTTCCCCCTGAGTGAAAGATTTATTGAGACCAAGCATACTCATATGTTTGAATCATGCACCACATGAACAATTTCAAAAACATGACATCCACAATCATCCATGATATCAAACAGACTAGTTGGCTTTTAAAGGATTACATAATCCAAGCTCTCATCTAAGATAAGAAAATCTTTCATTGGAGAGAGGTTTGGTAAAGATATCAGCAAGTTGATGTTGTGAATCCACAAATACCAATCTAAATTTTTTTTATTTATTTCATCACGAATGAAATGGTGTCTTATCTCAATGTGTTTGGTCCTAAAGTGCTGGACTGGATTTTTTGTCAAATTTATGATACTAGTGTTATCACACAATATGGGAACACAACCAAGATTAATTTGGTAGTCTTGGAGCTGATGTTTAATCCACAACACTTATGTTCCACAACTCCCTGCAGCGATGTATTCTGCCTCTGTAGTAGAGAGTGCAACAGAGTGTTGCTTCTTAGATGCCCAAGACATCAGACATCCTCCCAAAAATTGGCAATACCCACTAGTACTTTTTCTATCTAATTTACATCCAGCATAGTCTGCATCTAAATAAGAGACACGTTCAAAATCACAAGATGCAGGGTACCAAATCCTTAGGTCTTGAGTTTTAGCAAGGTATCGAAAGATACGCTTGACGGCACTCAAGTGGGATTCTCTAGGATCAGATTAGTATCTAGCACACATACCAACACAAAATTGAATATCAGGTCTAGATGCTATAAGATAGAGAAGAGATCCAATCATACCTCGATGACCTTGGCATCCACTGATTTTCCTTTCAAATCTGCATCCATGGTTGTCTTGGTGCTCATTGGAGTTGCAAGAGCTTTGAGGTTGTTCATTTGATATTTCTTGAGTAACTCCGAAATGTACTTGGCCTGGCTAATGAAGCACCCTTCCTTGCTTTGAGTTATCTGTAAACCAAGAAACAATTTCAGTTCTCCTACTAAACTCATTTCAAACTCGTTAGTCATGAGCTTGGCAAATTCTTCACATATTTTAGATTTTGTAGACCCAAACACTATGTCATCTACATAAATTTGGACTAGCAAGATGTCCTTACCTTGAGTTTTAGTGAACAGTGTCTGGTCTACTTTACCTCGCATGTACCCTTGCTCAGTGAGGAATGAGCTCAGTCTTTCATACCACGCTCGGGGTGCCTGCTTTAGCCCATACAATGTCCTATCCAGCTTATAAACATGATTTTCAAATTGAGAGCATTGAAAGCTAGGGGGTTGTTCCACATATACTTCTTCTTTTATTAAACTATTCAAAAAGGCACTTTTAACATCCATTTGATGTAACTTGATCTTATGGGCACATGCAAATGCAAGCAAAATCCTAATTGCCTCTAGCCGGGCTACAGGGGCGAAGGATTCTTCAAAATCTATGCCAAATTCTTGATTATATCCTTGAGCCACTAGCCTAGCTTTATTTCTCACTATTCTACCATCTTCACTTAGTTTATTCCGAAAAACCCACTTTGTTCCTATGACAGTTTTCTCTTGAGGTCTTGGAACTAGATGCCACACATTATTTCGTTCAAACTAGTTTAATTCTTCATGCATGGAGTTTATCCAGTTTTCATCTTTTAATGCTTCTTAATATTTTTGGGTTCTGTTTGAGACACAAGGGCAAGTTGTTCAATTTCATCAACGATTCTGAAATGAGACCTAATCTTAGGTGGGTCATGCAAATTGTCTATGATATTCTCTAAAGGATGGTCCTTCAATACTCTTATTTCAGGTTGAGAATTACCTCTGTCTGCATCAATGACCCGAGCATTGCTCGATTCTCCTTGCTCCTCATTTCCCTGTGTCTCCTCATGTGGAGATTCTTCCTTATCGTTTGCATTTAGGAATTCTCCATCATCATCTTGCCTGCAAGAATTTTCATCGTTAGATTCATCAAAGGTGACATGGGGTGACTCTTCCACACAATGAGTCTTCTTGTTGTAGACTCTATAAGCTCTAGACATGTTTGAGTATCCCAAAAAGATACCTTCATCACTCTTCGGCTCAAATTTGTCTAGTTCTCTCTTATCATTATTATGAATGTAACATTTAGATCCAAAAACTTTTAGATGAGATAGAGATGGTTGTTTACCTTTCAGCAACTCATAGGGGGTTTTCTTGGTGAAGGGTCTTACCATGGATCGGTTTATGATGTAGCAAGCAGTCTTGACCGCTTTTGCCCAATACCTTCTAGGAAGTTGCCATTCAGTGAGCATTGTGCGAGCCATCTCTACCAGAGTCCTATTCCTTCACTCAACTACCCCATTTTGTTCCAGGGTTCTTGGTGATGAAAACCTATGTGTTATCCCTTCAGTCCTACAAAAACTATCAAACTGAGCGTTATCGAACTCTCCACCATGATCCGAAAGTATGTTGGAGATCTTAAACTTTCCTTCCTGCTTGACCTGCATATAAAGAGCCTGAAATTCATCAAATGCATCATTTTTGTGAGCAAGATAGAACACCCATGTGTATCTAGAGAAGTCATCTACTAGAACGTAACCATACCTCCTTCCACTTAAGCTAACAGTTTTAGTCAGACCAAACAAGTCCATGTGTATTAGTTCAAGTGGTTTAGAAGATAAGCTTTCTATTCTGCTTTTAAATGACTTCCTATATTGTTTTCCTTGAATACAAGCATCACAAATTTTAGCATTCTTTTTAAATTTTATTTCAGGCAGACCCTTGACAATAGAGTGCTTCACCAGTTTATGAAGTACATTGTAACTAGCATGGCCTAGTGTACGATGCCACAAACATGCTAAATCAGTTTTGGTAGCAGCAAGACAAAGATTTTCATGTGCAGGGTCATATATATCAATCATGTATACATTATTAACTCTCTTACCAGAAAACTTGGTTTCATTAGAATTTGGGTGCAGGATCCTGCATTCATGAGAATCAAATACTACCGTGTGACCCTTGTCACAAAGTTGGCTTATGCTCAATAATTTATATTCTAGGCCATCAACAAGCAGAAGATTATCAATTGTGTTGGAGGGCTTCTTACCCACTTTACCTGTACCAATAATTTTTCCTTTGTTGTTCCCTCCAAATGTGACGTGTCCACCTTCCTTCTCAATTAAAAGATAGAATTTTGTCATGTCCCCTGTCATGTGTCTTGAGCAGCTGTTATTTACATACCAACGATTATGTACAGCTGCAAGACACTCCTACACATGGAATTCTAGGGTATGTGAATTTGGCAAACATGGGATGAAATGACTCATAACTGCCCATGGGAGACGGAGGTGCGACCTGTGAAGGAGGAAGTGTCGACCTGTCTCGTACCCAGACTCCCCATACCAGGTTCTGTTTCCCTGGAGTGTCGACCTGTGAAGGGGGAGGTGTCGACCTGTCTGCCATTCAGCTCTCCTATAACTGCTTCTGGGAGCAAAGGGTGTCGACCCTCTATAGGGGAAGTGTCGACCTCCCTGTGGTTATCTAGGAGAGTATCTACTGGCTGACCATCCAGGTGTCGACCTGCCTTGGGGGAAGTGCTGACCTGTCCTATGGTTGAATTCTCTTCCACCCTTGTGCTGAGGAAACTTGGGAGAAGTTTGGTGCTTAACCTCTTGGGGTTTTTGATTATGTTTGATGGTGGTTTTCTTAAGCGGTTCTCCAACTTTTTCTTTTCCTTTGTTCTTTGCATTTTCTTGAGCTTTGCCAGATTCAGTTTTAGAAGTTGAAGCATCAGATGATGATACAAATGTCATGGTTTTCATTTCAAAAGTTTTCTTCTTGGATGGATCATATCCAAGGCCTTCTCTATTGAAATTTATCTTAGTCCCTAGCAAGGCATTTAGGTTCTCAGTTCCATCAACAAATTTTTCAAGAGAAGTTTGTTTGTCTGCAAGATCCTTTTGAAGGTTTTCATTGTCTTTTAGAAGTTGAGCATTAACTTGTTTTATTGACTCACATTTTTCATTACATAATTTGTTGTCTTTCACATAGTCTTGCATCTTGATTTTCAGCTCATCAATATCCTCTCTAAGCATTTCATTTTCATCTTCTAAATCCTTCAATTCCTTTTTACCTTCGTCAAGATTTTCAACCATTTTTCTAAGATCCCCATTTTCACTTTGAAGACATACAAGTTCATCATTTGAAGTTTGATCATGCATAAGATTTTGTACTTTCTTCTTGAGAGCTTTGTTTTCCTTTTTGTATAGTTCATACTTGTCCATTAATTCAAAATATGCTTCTTCCCAGTCATCAGTTGAAAAATGCTCGAAAGGAGATCTTACCTTGTCATCTTTGTCTCCTATTGCCATTAAGCATAGGTCTTCATTTTCATCATCATCTGAGCACTCTTCACTTTCCTCCTCTTCTTCATCACTCCAAGTAGAGATCAAGGCTTGTTTCTTCTTTCCCTTCCATTTGGGCATTTTCTTCTTGATTCCTTCTGGACATTCAACTTTAATATGTCCGGGTTTCCTGCAAGAATAACAGACCAACTTATCAGTCTTCTTGGGGTTTTCAAATTTTTGTTTGAAACTCTTCTTTACCTGTGGCTTCCTCCTTGTGAAGCCTTTACCTTCTTTTCTTAGAAATCTTCTAAATTTCCTTGTAAGCATTGCAACTTCATCTTCGTCAGAATTACTAGTTGTTGAATCTTCAATTTCTGACATGTCTTTAGAGCTTGGCCCTGCCTTGAGAGCCAGAGGTTTCCTCTTACTCACCTCGGTTTCCTCCTTGTTCTTCAAATTTATCTCGTAGGTCATCAAGGACCCTATTAGCTCCTCCACTTTGATAGTTGATAGGTCCTTGGATTCCTCGACCACGGTGGCTTTTGTATGCCAGGCATGAGTCAATGATTTGAGTATTTTCCTCACGATCTCCTATTCACTGTAGCTCTTACCTAGCTCTATCAGGCAATCAGTAAGCATAGTTAACCTAGCATACATGTCTAAGATTGATTCCTCAGGTTTCATTTTAAATCTTTCATACTCAGACACTAGAAGATTTGCCTTGGTAGCACGTACATGGGATGTCCCTTCAAAAATTACCTCAAGACGGTCCCACATTTCTTTTGCTATCTTGCATGTGGAGACTCTTGAGTACTCAACGGGATGAAGGGCGCACTGGAGTATGTGCTTCGCTCCCCAGTTTCGAGTTGACTGTCTGATTTGTTCTTTGGTCCAGGTGTCCTCATCATCAGTCAGCTCAAATGATCCTTTGCTGACCACCTTCCAAATTTCATGGTCTTGAGCTATAATGAAGACCTCCATGCGATTTTTCCAATAGGGATAGTTAGTCCCTGAAAAGAATGGAGGCTTGTTAATAGACTGCCCTTCGGGCATGGGACCCCTAGATGCCATATCACTAGCTCTCTCAAGGTCGTTTGACCACATACAGAGAGACCAGGCTCTGATACCACATGTTATATGGTGATTGGCGGATCTAGAGGGGAGGGGTGAATAGATCAGCCCCTTCTATGACGATTTAATACGAAAAGCTAAGAATTAAAATGGAGTGTAAACGAACTCAACCACATGTGCTGGATTATAGTAGAAATGTCAGTCCTATAGCATACATCTATCGAAGAGCAATCACAATGAAGCACATGCAAACCACACTAGACGAGATTTTTAGGTGGTTTGGTCTCAATCATGAGACCTACATCCACCCATCACACAATCGTATGAGGCTTCCCTTGCGTTGCTACGCAAACAACCACTGTCACACAGCTTCTGGGCGAAACCTGCCCAAACCCACGATCTGAACAGCCTCAGATCGTCTTCCTACAGCCCGTAGGGAATACACAGAGAGTCTTTTGAGGTGTTAAAAACAAGAATGAAAACGGGAAAAGGTGCAGAGTAGACCAGGGAGACAAATGAAAGCCTAAACAATGAAAGTTGTATTTGATGAACTATAATGTCTCTTGGCCGATGGAGATGGAGCCGTCCCTCCTTGCACTGTAGAATGGAGATGGAGGGCTTGCTGGATGAATGTGGATGGTCTTCTTCTTCTTCCACGTTCAGCTCCTCACCAGTAAGCTTCTTGGAAGAGGAAGCTCTGCTCTCCTTCTTCCACGGCCACTGCTCAACTCCCAGAGACTCCTCTGTCTGGTTCACACGCGCGCTTCTCCTCTAAGCAACCTTGGCCTCGTCTTCTCCCTTCTTTTTTGAATGCCCTTTTTGGCCTTTTTGCCAAGCTGCATTTCACCTCATCCAAAGCGCGTGCCTAGCACAAGGCAGATGCGCTGATTCGTGGTCCCCTCCGAGCCTTGGGGCTTTATCCTCACTTCTAGAACCCTCACCTTGCTAACAACCTACGAACCAATCATGGGGAACTTGTCCCGATCGCTGCTGCCTCGGATCTAGCGTCGCTGGGTCCTAGAAGACGAGATCCAAGACCCATTAGGGCTGAGACCAGTAGGACCTGTCGTGCTGAAGAAGGACCCTTGTGAGGTGTCGACACTTCCTCATGGAGAGGTCGACGCTTCTTGGCCAGATAGAAGATGATGCTTGTTGATTGCTCTGTGGTGTCGACACTCCCTGATGGAGAGGTCGACACTTCTGGGCCAGACATAAAGTTATGCTTCCAATGCTTGTGCTGAGGTGTCGATGCTTGATGATTGAGGTGTCGACACTTCAGTGCTTCCAAAACCATTCTCTTCAAGGCTTCATGTTAGAGGTGCTGACCCTTCCAAGGTATATATATGCCTATGCTTATTGAAGGAGGTCTACCTGTCTTACACACTAGAAAAGCCTGATTAGATATCACAAGTGTAACAATAAGTCATGGTATGTTATTACCAAAACCTGGGGACACAACACTCATTACCCTGGTTTCCAATATTTTTCAAGAAATTCTAGTGGGTCGGATTAAGATTACTCAAATGATGGATCCGAGAGCGATTGAACGACACGTGACTCGAGAGAAGCTTTAGTTGTCAAATGTCTAGTCTAGTCATGATGTAATTTTTATTTTATTGATTATAGTGACAAGAGTCAAGATCTTATGTACTTTGGGAATTATTTTATGAAGAAATAGAATTGAAGGTTTTTAGTGAATTACATTATGCAATTACTTTTATGTGATTGTCTTGCGCTCTAATTATATTGTTTCCTCGAGACGTACTAGTCGACTGGTTACATTCCCGATTGTTTCCGCTACATAATCTCGGGATGTGACACCAGCTCTGGGAAATCCACAAAAGTTACCTTGCCATGTCGGTAATCTACAATTGCTTTGTGGGTGGATAACCATTTGGCACCTAGTATGACACCATACCCCTTCATATCTAGGCATATCAGGTTGACAGGTAGATTGTTTCCTCCAACCATAACCTCCAACTTGGGTAGTGATGTGTGATATCTGACTCATTCCCAAGAGGTGTAGATATAACCAAATCTAACAATTCAGGTTTCTTAGAAAATGAAGTGGCAAATTTCTTGGAAATGATTGAATGAGTTGCTCCGGTATCAAATAAAACTTGAGCATTCTTAGACCAAACATTTAGTGTACCTTCCATGATTCCACCTTCTGTTAGTTCCATCTCTTGGAGAGCTCGCAGACGCCCTTGTTTCTTTGCCGGACACTTCTCGTCTTTAGTGGCTTGCTCATTCATCAATGGGCAATCAGGAATTCAATGTTCGCGGCTTCCACATCGGAGACACGCTCCCAGTTTCCTCCAACATTCCTCGGACTTGTGGCCGGCTTTGTCACAGCACTTACAAGTTTCCTTAGAAGGTGTAGTGGTGGAGAAAGGCTTGTCATTCTTCTGAAACTTCATTCCCTTGGAGGACTCCCCTCCATTGATAAACTGCTTCTTGTTGAATGATGTTTTGAAATTTCCCGTGCCCGTGACAGGTTCCTTCTTGTCCTTTCCTCAAATCCTTTCAGATAATTTAGTGGCGTCTTCTAGCAATTGGGCACGCCTAACCATTTTTGAATAGACTTGGATGTCCATCGGTGCAAGTTGCGTAATATAGTGGGGCCGAAGCCCATTAAGGAACCTTCTAGCATTCATCTTTTCAGTACACACCAAGTGGGGTGCATACCTGGACAGTCTTGAGAACAGGGCCTCATACTCGGCCACTTTCAGGGTCCGTTGTTTCAGTGCGGCAAATTTCGTGGCCTTCGTATCCTGAATGTGGTTGGAGAAGTATTTGTTGTTGTAATGTTCAACAAACTCATCCCATGTGACATGGTTACCGGACAATGTTGCTTCTACAGATTCCCACCAACACCGAGCTCCAGTTGGAATGTGGCCAGTATGACCTTTTCTTCATCTGTGCATTGCATTACACGAGAAATCCTTTCGATTTCCTTTAGCCAATTCTCGGCATCCTCGGGATCAGACGAACCCGTGAACTTTGGTGGGTTCATGTTGCGAAAACCCCTATGGAGATCGCCAGCTCCACGGTTAGTTTCGCCCTGCGCCACTTGCTGTAGCGCCTAGGTAAGGCCTTACACGGTGCGCTGCATCTCGCGCCATTGTGCTCTTTCAGCGGCCATGATCCTACAAGAGAATTTAAGTGTACTAAGTATCATGTTTATATTATACGGTCGAATGTCATTATAGAACTTAACCCATTGCTCTACCCATCTCACCAGGTATAAGGTGTGGACTATCCTTGGACTCGGGTCTTTCCTAGGAATTGAAAACCTAGGCTATGATACCACGAAGACTGTCACGCCCCGAGCGCGGAAGATACCCGGGGTCGCGGCCAGCTTATATAGAACCAATCAATCAGAGCAATATATATTTTTTTGACAAAAGATGGAGTGCGTAAAAGACTAAATATTTACTAAGATTAAATTTCTAAAATGATACCAATAGTCCAAGATGACAATTGTCAAACAACCAAATGGTGATAATTCTAATCCATGACATTCATTACTCAAATCCAACTACTAGGCTACAAGCCTTAATAAGTTTTCAATCGACTAGACCGACATAACGGACATAACTGACATAACTAGAAGTACAAGATAAATGACTCTAGATAAGCAAAGACGCGGCTAGCTAATAGTAGGCGATCGGTGACTCAAGCACTCTTCACTCGGTTTCATTCCTGTTCGTATGGTTGTCGCTATCCGAGTTACCTAAAAATGTTAGAATGAATTGGATGAGCGAATCGCTCAGTAGGAATTACATCTCAAGTTCGAGCAATCTTTAAGTACATTACATGTTACGTGCAATGTAGGTATATCAATGCATGATGATCAAGTAAGAAAATAAGGTGTACAGGTATATCTATGCATGATGAACGAGTAAGAGATCAAGAACTATATAGAGAGAGTATCGCATGATTTAAAGTATTTGACAAGCAGGATATCAAGAACTTTATAGATGTCGATACAATTTTCCAGGCAATCAAGAATTCATGTTCAAGCAAGTAAGAACCATGTTCAAGAAAGTAATATCAAGTATGTGTTACTGGAATTGGCTATTTCAATCAAGCAAGTACTTTACCCTTTTTCGGGCCACGGAAGTCAAGTATTACCCATTCTGGGCCACGCAAGTCAAGTCAAGCAAGTAGTGTCACGAGAAAGTAAGTGTGGAATGTCTCAAGTCAAGCAAGTACTTCGGTGCAATGCTTAAACACCGTGATCATTCAACTCCCATGGGCACAAGTACTTTCGGGCGCTCCTCCCAGGACTAGATCGGGCCCTATATGCACAGCATTTCGTGTATTTCTTTTGACATCAACTCTTATTTATAGCCAATATGGAATTTCAAGGGTTGACCATTGTAGGATATACATAAGGTAGATTTTTCATGGAATGGAGTTCAAAGACATATATTATGCAGGAAATGAACAAGGGTTATATCGATATAAGTCATGAGACTAATCAGGGAATCAGAATGGAATCGGCGGCTCGCAGGCTGCCACAGTCACTGAATTGGCGCCTAGAGGTTAGCCAGTCTTTCAAGAATTGGAGCCCTTTAGAAGGGGCACCCATTCTATGACACAGCCAGGGTCTAGGGCCATCAGGATGAAATTGGCACCCAGGGGATAGCCCTACTTTCAAGAAATTGGCGCCCTCTGGAGGGGCGCCCATTCCAGTATGCCCCATAGGAATTGGCGCCCCCTCAGAGAGTCTTCATTTAATTGAAGACCCTCTGGAGGGTCACTATTTAAACAATTGGCGCCCCAGGCTTGGGCGCCAATTCTTGTGGCTGTATTTGCACCGGGCATGTACATTTTAAGACTCACAACACTATTCATAATGTCATAGGTTCACGAAATCAGGAAGCAAGGTCATGGGTAGACAGAGAAAATTATCGGGAGTTTAGAATCATACTCATGCAGAATTGTTGGGTTTTAGTTTCATATATACTAATTTTCTAGGGTGTTTATAATTTTTTTTTTTGGAAAGGAATTGGCGCCCCTCTGCAGTGTCTTCATTTAAATGAAGACTCTGCAGAGAGTCTTCAATTCTTGTAAATGGCTCTTGTAAATGGCGCCCCTCTGTAGTGTCTTCAATTAAATGAAGACTCTACAGAGAGTCTTCAATTCTTGTAATGGCTCTTGTAAATGGTGCCCCTCTGTAGTGTCTTCATTTAAATGAGGACTCTGCAGAGTCTTCAATTCTTGTAAATGGCTCTTGTAAATGGCGCCCCTCTGCAGTGTCTTCATTTAAATAAAGACTCTACAGAGAGTCTTCAATTCTTGTAATGGCTCTTGTAAATGGTGCCCCTCTGCAGTGTCTGTTGGGCATGTGTATAACATGTATAGCTCTATTGTTTTGATGATGTCTGACTATGTATGTTGGGCTTGTGTATAACATTCCTTTGTTTCGATGATGTCTGACTATGATTCATTAATATAGTTTGATCTGCATTTGATAGAGACAAACACTCATGCAGTACAGGTCAAGCCCACACCGGCAACAAAGTGTGTCTGCAAAGATAGAAAGAAATCAAGTAAGGCACAGAGATTGAGGCATTAGGTTGCACAAGAATCTAGGCAGAATCATGGTCTCACAGAAATTCATGCATTCAAGGCCAACGCAACTGCTGGAGATGATACACACACTGAAGTATCACAAGATAAGTGTCGACTCCTTCAACAGATGTGTCGACACTGCAGCCATTACTCAGCAGACCAAGAAGGACCAAGGTCGATGCTAGTAGGCCAAGGAAAGCGACTAAGGTCTATGCATGTCTTTATTGCGGTACAGCCAGTGCAGCACCAAGTCGGTGCAACTTCTAGTAGCATGCTCTATGGTCTGTGCACGTTTGCCTCAAGGTCCATGCACATCCGCAGCAGGGTCGGTACACACTCAAGCCAGCGACAGACAAAGTCGGTGCACATCTGCTAAGAAGTCGATGCACATTTTTCCCTCATGCCTTATAAGGACTACACACATGATGCAAATCAAGTCTGTGCACATCTACCATAAGGTTAGGGCACATTTGGCTCGTATACAACAAGGTCGGTGCACATTCAGGGCCAGTGCTACACTAGGTCGGTGCAAGTTTCTGTTACAATGAGACAAGGTCAGAGCACATGTGAAAATCAAGGTTCGTGCAACTCCTGGCCAACACAGATCAAGGTCAGTGAATGTACGCTATACAAGGTCGGTGCACATTCTTCCTTCAACACTAGAAGGTTCGTGCACATATGAAGACAAGGTCTGAGCAAGATGATGAAGGTCGGTGCAATGGTTGCTTCAACATATCAGGCCTGTGCATGTTTAGCTTATGGCAAGACAAAGTCAGTGCAAGTTGCTCAAGGTCCAAACATCAAGGTCTGAGCATACACCAATCAAGGTCCGTGCATACTATTCCTAAGTGCCTTCTATTCAAAGAAAGGTCAAAGAAAGGTGTCAACCTACCCCTCCCAGGAGGTCGACACCCTTACCACTCCTGAGTGCATAACATTGGATGTCTCACTAAGTAGTGTCGACACTTACCTCACAAGAGGTCGACACCATTTATCTTCCAAGAAGCGCTCTATTGACTATTCCACCAAGAAGTGTCGACACTTACCTCACAGGAGGTCAACACCGTTTGTTTTCCAGGAAGCGCTGCACTGGCTATTCTACTAAGAGGTGTCGACTCTTTTCATACAGGAGGTCGACACCCTTGTTCTTCTGGAAGCCCTCTAGCCAATAATCTGTCAGATCAGTGGGCCATCCAGAGAGAGAAAAAGGAACCACAAATCATTAAAATTATAGATTTTGGGGCCTAGACCACGTCCCGCGGTCTGACCCTTGCTCTACCATCTTTTCACTCACTTGGCTACCTTTTGGAGAGGGTTTTGTCAGAAATCTAGCTGGAGAGCCACTTGTGTCTGCCACTATGTAAGTCTTCACTATCTGCCTGTCCATACTGTCTACTACTGGGAATAGGACACTCGGCACTCTGCCACCATCTTGTTGTCGACCAATGTGCTGTCCAGCCAGCCATTGTATGCAGAAGTGTACACTTGAGTAGTATGAGAAGACTGCATATCAGAGGAAGATTTATTGTGAATATCTAATGCTGTCTAAAGGGAAATCTAGTCTGCTCCTTCACACTGTCTGCCATCGTACCTATCCTTATACTTAAAGTTGAGAGCAGCCAAAAAGATCACAGCAAAGCAACGCATTAAATGTTATGGGATATGGTCACCTTCCACCTATTGATTACCACCATCACACTTGGCATTCCCTTTAGAAGACGTTCTAGCTCTCACCTTCTGGCGCACGCTTCAAGGAAGCTTTGGAGAGAATACTTCGTGGATCCACTAGTCCAAAGGAAGACCTCTTGGCGTGCAATATTCCCAAGCTTTTCAACTGGTATTCTTATTTACACCAAGCTTTCTCAACTAAACTAAAGGTAGCAACTACCGTTCACAAAGTGCCACGCCCTAGACCAATCTACTAAGAATATTCCTAAGAAGCGTGAGAGCAACCCCAGCACCAGTTTGACATAGTCCAGTGCTGTGAGAGAAGAAGAAGAAGAAGAAGAAGAGAGAGCAGCCTTGAGAGAAAGGACAAATCTTGTAGTCTACCAGTGCTTGAAGAAAAGGATCCTTGGATCCTATCTTGTAGCTGCACTCACCAGTTCTGATGTCTTGATCCATTCTTTCAGCTGGTGTCTACATTGTCTCTATTGCCTCTCCACTGTACTTGCAGTATTCAGTTTCTATTTGTTACAGTTTGTCTATCACCAATACATCTAGCTTTTTCAATCCCCTGTTTAGGGACCGGGTTCCCTCTGTGGTTTCAGAGGAAGAGAGGATCAGATCCTCTGGGTGGTTCAAGCTGTTAGTCAGCAGAAAGCAAGCTGTGCTGCTCAGCTGTGTAAGCAAGCTGTGCTGCTCAGCGGATCAAGCTGTGTGTCAGCCGGAAAG
Source organism: Amorphophallus konjac (assembly GCA_022559845.1). Classification (NCBI taxonomy): domain Eukaryota; kingdom Viridiplantae; phylum Streptophyta; class Magnoliopsida; order Alismatales; family Araceae; genus Amorphophallus; species Amorphophallus konjac. The sequence continues at coordinate 188,716,253 of CM040120.1, forward strand.
TCTCGCCGAGTTTGGTGAGGGGTGGACGTAGGTTGTGTTGCGCCCCTTGTGCTTTGTTGATAATGTGGTGTTTTAATGATAGCAACATAAATGAGTCACCATATTATTTTGCTAAGAACAACACTTTGAGTCATCACATGAATGCATATGACTGATCTATTCTATGGAGAATGCATGAGTATGCTATGTCTGATCTATTCATTGCTATAGTCTTTGTGTTTAGCATACACTGCATCAGTGCAATAACAGTTGCTGCATGCGTCTGTTAAGAAGTCTGTATATTGCCCTGCTTCAGGCTGAGCATGTCTATACACTGCTGCATGATAATCAAGTCTATACATTGTCTTGCACAGCATGCAAGCAAAGTCTGTACATCGTCTTCTTGTTCATGCATTGCATCAAGTCTATACATTGTCTTGCACAACATGCTGGCAAAGTCTGTACATTGCATTGCATGCTCACACACTCGCAAGTCTATACATTGGCTGTTGCACTCGCAAGTCTGTACAGCCTGTGTTCGCCAGATCAAGTCTGTACATTATCTGTGCATGCATCATTTTTCTAAGTCTATACATCTGTTTGCACAACACACAAAGTCTATACATTCCTCATTGCCTTGCTTCATGCACTAAGTCTGTACATCGACAAGTCCATACATTGTCTTGCTTCATGCAGCTGAACTGAGCAAGTCTATACATTCCTCATCTTTACCTACGCTCAGTTCCACCAAGTCTGCACATTCCTTACAGCAAGTCTATACATTCGCTATGCATAGTCCGTGAGCAAGTCTATACATTCGTTGTGCATAGTCCATGCATTCACTTCAAGTCTGCACATTCATTGGTGTTATGTCCATACGACAGTTCAGCAAGTCTGTACATTGGGCTATCACATAAAGTCTATACATCCCTTAGCTAGAACTGTGCAAGTCTATACATCGCTGCATAGACTAAGTCTATACATCCCCGTCTGTTCATGCATCAATTAGCAAGGTCTGTACAACCTTCTTGGCACATGCATGCGATCATGTCTATGCATTGTCTGTTGCATAACACATAAGTCTATATAGACTTAAACTTAGTCCATGCATCATAGCAAGTCTGTACATCGTCCGTCTCACTCAGCGTCTCATGTGCATTCGGCAAGTCTGTACATTGCATCATGTGCTTCATGCAATTAAGTCTGCACATCGTCAGTATAGTCTATACACTTAGCGTCTCATGTGCATATGCAAAGTCTATACATTGTCCACTTGCAGCATTAGCACAAGTTTGTACAGCCTGTGTGCTTCATAACGCCAAGTCTATACATTGGCTAGCTGCACAAACACAAAGTCTACACATTCGTTGCTGCAAAGTCTGAACATTCTTCAATAGGAATGCCCATGCATTCATTCGTTGTGCATACTTTGTTTAAGTACATTCTGCATAACAAACCAGCAAGTTTGTACATTACTGTCGCATGCACACGAAGTCAATATAATTGTTAACGGCATGTCAGTGCATTCATTCTTGTTGTGCATACTTCACCTTGTGCACACTGCATCACAGTTCGTGCATCAAGTTTGTACATTGCCTTTGCACAAGGCCACACTAAGTCTATATAGTCTGTGTGTTTCATGCATTTGTGAATCATTCACTCTAAGTCTATACATTGGTTCATGCATTGCACGAAGCCTGCACATTGTGTGTTGCTATGCCTTAGCTTTGCATTCACAAAGTCTGTACATGCCATAGTCTTGCATACGTGAAGTCTGTACATGCTTTAGCGTTGCCTTCATAAAGTCTGTACAAGGCTTCAACCTTAAACTGATAATTCTATTCGACTGACTGACAGGGACTCTTTGCAGAGCTTAATGAAAGGCACGTGATCCGAGGTTGGAAGGGCTGACAGGATGATGACACGTGGCCAAAACATTCGGGCGGGAACTGTGGAAGACACACGCCCTAGCTGCTGCTATATATATGAAGCTTCTTCCTCAGGAGAAGACTGATCGAAATAGAAGAGCAGAAGCAGTGAGGAGCCTGCACGATCTAGAGAGCAGAGGAGACGAAGACAAGAAAGAGAGAATAAGCAGAAGAGAAAGAAGAGAAAGTGAGAGATAGAAAGCTCAAGCAGATCCAGAAGAAGAGAAAGAAATAGAGGAGAGATAGTGAGATCGAGAGAAGAAGAGAGCAGTCTAAAGTTCAGTTTTTACTGGACCGTGGATCAAATCCAGGTCAGTCAGCTCTACTGAGAGCCACATTATGTTTCATCGCATACAGCTTTCTGTTGCTGTCATTTCCTATTTTCTTGTTTTATCTTTTACGTTTCTTCAAGCTGTTAGTCAGCGATTTACAGAGGGGGAATCCTCTGGACAGCAAGCTGTGTTGCTCAGCGGGCGAGGTGGATATCTCGGACAGCAAGCTGTGTTGCTCAGTGGGGCGAGGTGGATACCTCGGACAGCAAGCTGTGTTGCTCAGCGGGGCGGGGTGGATACCTCAGACAGCAAGCTGTGAGGCTCAGCGGTTGTTGGCAAGCTGTGTGGCCCAGCGGTTCAAGCTGTGAGTCAGCAGTAATCCACACTCGGGTTTGAGTGTGGGGTGGACGTAGGTCTGGAGGACCGAACCACCTAAAAACCCTTTGTGCACTGTGGTTTGATGTCTTGTTTGATTTCGCTAGATGAATGCATAGGCACGATATGGTTTGATTGCACACTGTGTGTTTGATTGCAATTTTGAGAGTCCTTTGACATTGTTCCTAAGTCACTAGTCATTTCATCTATAAGCATATCAGTTGACTTAGTGAATCTGAATTCCGCAGTTCTGAGCATTAGATTTTAATTGGTCAAAATTTTTAAAGGGGAGATTCATTCACCCCCCTCTCAATCCACCGCACCGAACCCAACACTTGGTATCAGAGCGGGTTGCTGTGCATAGGATCTAACAATCTGCAGCATATCCTGCGTCTTTCGTGGTGCATTTCAGAGTGGGTTTCTTGTGCTCGTGTTTTGCTTCACTGATTTAGTGCCTAGCTTTACTCATCTGATTTCGGTGCATTTTTCATATCTCGATGGCTCGACTTCATGTCTTTGATGGTTCTAATTTGACATCATGGTTAGGCGGCCTATGTGTTTACATAGACTCAATTGGTCCAAATTTATGGAGTCTTCTATCTAAAGGCCCACACGGATGACCTAAAACTCAGACCAAGTGGTCTAGTGAGGACAGCTCTAAGAACCACAATAATACCATAGTTCTTAATATTTTGAGAACTGCAGTTAATACTGATATATATCCTTTTGCTCTCAGGTGCACTTCTGGAAAGGAGATATATGACAGAATCATTTTTGCTCATAACGAACAAGAGGATCAATGCTTGATGGCCAACCGGGGAAATGATGATGATGAAACCTCATCTCAGGTAAGCTCCGGATCAGACGGACTCTCTTTTGATGAATTGGTAGTGATGTATGAAGATTTGTTAAAAGTGTCCAAGAAATTGAAATCTGAGAACAAAAGGCTAAAGAAAAGGATTGAACAATGTAAATCTGAAGTCACCTGTGATATTTGTCCCACACTGGAACAGTCTTATGAGACATGCTTAAAAGATGTTCAGAACTTTAAGGAACAAAATAGTTCTCTAAAATCTGAAATTGTTAAAGTTCAAAAGGATAATGAAGATCTTAAGGCTAGTCTGAATAAAATCAACAAGGAAGCAATGCATATTTCTTCTGTAGAGTCAAGCTATAACATGTCCTCAGCTCTGTGTGAACGCAATGAGGAACTCTATAGTGAAAATGAGCGGCTCAACAAACAAATTGCTTCGTTCAAAGAGGATCACAAAAATCTGATTGCTGAGAAAATTAAAGTGGAAGAAAGACAAAAGGAACTGGTTGAGAAATTGAAACTGTTGTCTAGAAATGAAGAATGTGATGAAGAAATAAAGAATTTGCATGAGACAATTAAAGAGCTAAATGAACAAAATAAGAAACTCATGGGATTGAACACTGTTGCATCTGAAAAATGGCTAACTCTTGAGAAAGAGAATGCAGCAAAGAAAGAAATCCAATCTGAGAAGGAAGAAAAATTGAGACAGGAACTAGAAATGGTTAAAAACCTGAATGATGTTATGCAGAGACAGATTCTCATATGTGAAGAAGATTTGATAAATTCTGAACTCAAAATCTCCTCTCTGCAGTCTGAAGTAAATGAACTTGTTCTCTCCATGCCTAAATCTGTCAAGGGAAAAGAGAAAATGAATGGTCTTTCATGTGATAAAGTCACTAAATCAAATGGAAAGGAAGGATGCAATTCTCAAGTTGAAAAATTTGTTAAGAAAAACCAGTACACCACCTTTGTTCGCAGCTCTGACATTGCAAGCTGCTCTGAGCCTCCTAAAACATCTACATCTTCACTTTTTCAATTCAAGGCTCAGAAAAATGAAAAACAAACAAAAGCTGTGAACAAGGGTCCACAATTGAACAATAAAGGTAAGAAAAATAAGGTCAAAAATGTGTCTCCTTGTGCCCTAAAATCTGACAGCTCTGTGGTATCTGATGGATCAATGCATACTGCTCATAACTCATTTACTAATTCGTATGCATTTGATAAGAGTGTCTCATGTCATTACTGTGGCAAGGTAGGCCATGCAATGGATGATTGCAGAATATTGGCAAATGATGAGCATGCAAGTAAAGCAATGCACTCTAAGAATTCATCCATTAGAAACCATACCCCTAGGAAATCTGATGATTCATGCTATTACTGTGGTAGGTATGGTCGCTTAATGAACGAGTGCTATGCTATGAAATCTGATGACATGATGTATGCTAGATACACTGTAAATCATCATGGACACAAAAGAAACAAACTCAAGTTTAACCAGCACATCACTTGTTTCAATTGTAACAAGCTAGGTCATAAGGCTGTTGAGTGTTGGTCAGAGAATTATAGGAATAATTCTGGATCTAGAAGCAAGCATGTTAAGTGCTTTGAATGTGGAAAGTATGGCCATACAGTCAAGCACTGTTGGCATACTCAAGGCAACACTGTTAAATCCAAGTTTGTTAACTTCCCTGTAAAATGGAATGTGCCTGATAGGAATCATGTCAGGACAACCATGTCATGTTTTAACTGTGGTAAGCTAGGCCACAAAGTTGCTAATTATTGGCTGGCTGATTATGGAAAAGAAAATTTTCATGTAAATAAAAGAAACAATCATGCTTCTGCTAATTCTATGGCTTCATGTTATTATTGTGGAAAATCTGGACATTCTATGTTTAATTGTTGTCTGATGGAATTTGATGATCATGCTGCTAAGAAACTGTTTAGAACCCCTGTTAGGGTTAACGCAGGACCCAAAGCTGCTTGGGTTCCTGCATGATCAAAATAATTCAGTTGTTGCAGTTATGCCTTGGGTTAAGGAATAAACAGGGGTTAATAAACTAGGGCACTCAAATGGAAACCCCAGGATCCTACTTTTCAGGTCAGTTCTGAACACTTTGTTTAAATTTCATCATCTGAAATTGTTGATTTGTTTGCTTGATTTCTGATGTCTTCTTCTTGTCTAGCTGATCAGTCTGCATTCCAGACTCAGCTACTGAATTTAATTCTGCACAAATCTGATGCTCTTCTCTTTGCCAGTTTTTTACACTGTGTACATAAAATGCTAGATGCACTGCATCTCTTTGCATAACCCTGGTATATTAAATGGTAAGTTACTAAAAGGTAGGGAAATCTGCCTGGAGGTTCTTACTATGTGTCAGATGGTCCTTGAGACCAGGTTCTCCGTCAAGTACCAAGGGTCAAGTCTTCATATAGAGCAGTGTACTGCATATCATTAAATTTGAAAAATCTGAAAAAGGATAAAATGTTCATGACTTGGATACATAAACTGAGAATGATTGCATACTTGCTTTATGTATCATTGTTGCATAGTATGCACTTAATTAGTTGAAAGCATTGCATAGCATTTTGTTGCATCATGGTGTGAGGGGGAGTTGAGTTCAGTTCAATACATTGAATTCTTTTCACTTCTCATAGTCCCCATTCAATTCTGTCATATTCTTTGACATCAGATGTTATTGAACCTTAATGCCTATTGCTATCACTTCCCTATCACTTTCACTGAACAATAATATTGCTTCTGGTTTAGTACATTGAGCTGTGGTTATTGTAATTTTTCATTTATAAGAATCACACTTGCAAATTGAAAGAAACTAAAGGTTTAACTTTTATAAATTGAAGAGTTAAGTGTCTGCACTTCAGAACTTGAGATAAAAGAAAACTTTTATAGCTCTTAATCTCTGTCTCATGGTTAGAATAGAAAAAGTTTTTTTTTAATGCCTGAATGTGTTAAACTGGAAATGTCTAGAAAAGGTGAATAAGAGTGTGTACTATTTTTAAACAATCACTCTAAAAGAAATCAGGGCAGCAGTAAATAAGATCATCAATGTAAAGAGCTGAACACAGTGACAAAGCAATGGCTGAATTGCACTGAGAAACTGTGATCTCCTCCAAAGAAGCAGAAGAATTCATAAGTCATAAAGTGCTTCAGACTACCTCTGTTCATAGAGTCAAATCTATAGGGGGAGTTTTCACCAAGTAACTAGGGGTACTGGCCTCTGATCAAGGTGTGCCCTTAATGTCAAAGGTGAAAATTGTTCCTTGTAGGTCTTGATCTGAAATAGATCTAGTAGTTTATGCATAGTAACTGGGGGTACCTGCCTCTGATCAAGGTGTACACCTAATGTCAACAGCATAAATGCCACTGGTCTATTCACTTAGCTCAGTTTCTGAAAAATTAAAAAGTGAAATACAAACTGCTGTAACCCTTTAAAATCAAAAGTCATTGAGTGAAAATTATTTTTTCTCAATACATATTCAAGTTGCCCTTCTTGAACTTCCATGTTTAATCACAAAGGGTATTGTTTCTAACTTTTCTATTAAAACCATGTGCCCTAGATTCATTGCTATAAATGGAGTCTATAACTCTTTTTCAGTGGTCAGCTGCTTTACTCTATCTTTATCATTGTTAAACCTGAATTTTTTCAAGACTGTATATTGCTGATTCTTATGCTTTAACAGTTGTCTATAATCATGCTCACTCTCTGAACCAATGCTTCAACTGTTGTATAGTGACTCCTTACCTTATTGTTTCATCCGTTCATATTCCTTTCTCAAAGGGGGAGAAATAATTCAGGGAGAGAATGGGTTGTTATTGTTTTTTCATTGAGATGTCGTGTGATCATTGTTGTCTACTTTTACCCTCCTATCGTTAATCACTTTACTCTCCACACTTTTGAAATCTTCCCTCCCGACTTCACTCATGTTCTCAGGGGGAGCTTTGGGTATTAGTTGCATTAAGAGGAGAGTAGTTCTGCATGCATGTTGATAGGGGGAACTCTATTTCAATGAACTATGTTTCATTCTCTGTATTTGTGTGCTGAATTTTGTCTCTCAAACCATCTTCTTTTTTGATTATGTCAAAGGGGGAGAATAGTTTGACGAGTCAGTGTGACTCATTATATTGCCATCATCAAAAAGGGGGAGAATGTTGTGCCCCTTGTGCTTTGTTGATAATGTGGTGTTTTAATGATAGCAACATAAATGAGTCACCATATTGTTTTGCTAAGAACAACACTTTGAGTCATCACATGAATGCATATGACTGATCTATTCTGTGGAGAATGCATGAGTGTGCTATGTCTGATCTATTCATTGCTATAGTCTTTGTGTTTAGCATACACTACATCAGTGCAATAACAGTTGTTGCATGCGTCTGTTAAGAAGTCTGTACATTTCCCTGCTTCAGGCTGAGCATGTCTATACACTGATGCATGATAATCAAGTCTATACATTGTCTTGCACAGCATGCAGGCAATGTCTGTACATCGTCTTCTTGTTCATGCATTGCATCAAGTCTATACATTGTCTTGCACAGCATGCTGGCAAAGTCTGTACATTGCATCGCATGCTCACACACTCGCAAGTCTATACATTGGCTGTTGCACTCGCAAGTCTGTACAGCCTGTGTTCGCTAGATCAAGTCTGTAAATTATCTATGCATGCATCGTTTTTCTAAGTCTATACATCCGTTTGCACAACACACAGAGTCTATACATTCCTCATTGCCTTGCTTCATGCACTAAGTCTGTACATCGGCATGTCCATACATTATCTTGCTTCATGCAGCTGAACTGAGCAAGTCTATACATTCCTCATCTTTACCTACGCTCAGTTCCACCAAGTCTGCACATTCCTTACAGCAAGTCTATACATTCGCTATGCATAGTCCATGAGCAAGTCTATACATTCGTTGTGCATAGTCCATGCATTCACTTAAAGTCTGCACATTCATTGGTGTTATGTCCATACGATAGTTCAGCAAGTCTGTATATTGGGCTATCACATAAAGTCTATACATCCCTTAGCTAGAACTGAGCAAGTCTATACATCGCTGCATAGACTAAGTCTATACATCCCCGTCTGTTCATGCATCAATTAGCAAGGTATGTACAACCTTTTTGGAACATGCACGCGATCAAGTCTATACATTGTCTGTTGCATAACACACAAGTCTATACAGACTTATACTTAGTCCATGCATTATAGCAAGTCTGTACATCGTCCGTCTCACTCAGCGTCTCATGTGCATTCGGCAAGTCTGTACATTGCATCATGTGCTTCATGCAATTAAGTCTGTACATCGTTAGTATAGTCTATACACTTAGCGTCTCATGTGCATATGCAAAGTCTATACATTGTCCACTTGCAACATTAGCACAAGTCTGTATAGCCTGTGTGCTTCATAACGCCAAGTCTATACATTGGCTAGCTACACAAACACAAAGTCTGCACATTCGTTGCTGCAAAGTCTGAACATTGTTCAATAGGAATGTCCATGCATTCATTCGTTGTGCATACTTTGTTTAAGTGCATTCTGCATAACAAACTAGCAAGTTTGTACATTGTTGTCGCATGCACACGAAGTTAATACAATTGTTAACGGCATGTCAGTGCATTCATTCTTGTTGTGCATACTTCACCTTGTGCACACAGCATCACAGTTCGTACATCAAGTCTGTACATTGCCTTTGCACAAGGCCACACTAAGTCTATACAGTCTGTGTGTTTCATGCATTTGTGCATCGTTCACTCTAAGTCTATACATTGCTTCATGCATTGCACGAAGCCTGCACATTGTGTGTTGCTATGCCTTAGCTTTGCATTCACAAAGTCTGTACATGCCATAGTCTTACATACGTGAAGTCTGTACATGCTTTAGCGTTGCCTTCATAAAGTCTGTACAAGGCTTCAACCTTAAACTGATAATTCTATTCGATTGACTGACAGGGACTCTTTACAGAGCTTAATGAAAGGCACGTGATCCTAGGCTAGAAGGGCTGACAGGATGATGACACGTGGCCAAAACATTCGGGCGGGAACTGTGGAAGACACACGCCCTAGCTGCTGCTATATATATGAAGCTTCTTCCTCAGGAGAAGACTGATCGAAATAGAAGAGCAGAAGCAGTGAGGAGCCTGCACGATCCAGAGAGCAGAGGAGAAGAAGAAAAGAAAGAGAGAAGAAGCAGAAGAGAAAGAAGAGAAAGTGAGAGATAGAAAGCTGGAGCAGATCCAGAAGAAGAGAAAGAAATAGAGGAGAGATAGTGAGATCGAGAGAAGAAGAGAGCATTCTGAAGTTAAGTCTTTACTGGACCGTGGATCAAATCCAGGTCAGTCAGCTCTGTTGAGAGCCACATTGTGTTTCATCGCATACAGCTTTCTGTTGTTGTCATTTCCTATTTTCTTGTTTTATCTTTTACTTTTCTTCAAGCTATTAGTCAGCAGTTTGTAGAGGAGGAATCCTCTGGACAACAAGCTGTGTTGCTCAGCGGGCGAGGTGGATACCTCAGACAGCAAGCTGTGTTGCTCAGTGGGGCGAGGTGGATACCTCGGACAGCAAGCTGTGTTACTCAGCGGGGCGAGGTGGATACCTCGGACAGCAAGCTGTGAGGCTCAGCGGTTGTTGGCAAGCTGTGAGGCCCAGCGGTTCAAGCTGTGAGTCAGCAGTAATCCACACTCAGGTTTGAGTGTAGGGTGGACGTAGGTCTGGAGGACCGAACCACCTAAAAACCCTTTGTGCACTGTGGTTTGATTTCTTGTTTGATTTCGCTAGATGAATGCATAGGCACGATATGGTTTGATTGCACACTGTGTGTTTGATTGCAGTTTTGAGAGTCCTTTGACATTGTTCCTAAGTCACTAGTCATTTCATCTATAAGCATATCAATTGACTTAGTGAATCTGAATTCCGTAGTTCTGAGCATTAGATTTTAATTGGTCAAAATTTTTAAAGGAGAGATTCATTCACCCCCCTCTGAATCCACCACACCGAACCCAACAGGTTGTCGGCTAATAACCGAACCACCTTAAAATCCTTGTATTGTGGGTTGTATACACTGTGAGCTTGTTCCATATCCTCTATCCCTATTTCACAGGTTCGTGTGCTTCTAATCTTGGTTATCTCATTTGCATGCTCAAGCACTCTTATTAGCATTTTCTCTTTTATCTGTGCTTTAATTGGCCTTAGCCCTTTGACTGCATCACTTGAGTGGCCTACTGCAAACTTGCATACAGGCGCCAAGGTAAAGGTCTTGCTAAGAGATTCCCTTGCTTAGACTCGCATGCACCTAGGTTGATCACCACTACAAACACACACACATGCTTGTTGCAAGCCATCTCATGCTCTAGTGTTGTGCTTCATGATCCCTGCACTCCAAGGCTTATACCTCTCAAAGATCACAAATGTGTTTAAAGAAGTGTCGACCTCTCTCCAGTAAAGAGTCGACCTGTGTTGTCCTGATCTGTTAGAGGTGTTGACCTCACTTCCCTGAAGAGCAGACTCCAGCTCACTTCATAGCTGGATCCTACTGAAGAAGTGCCGACCTGCCCGCTGGGAGTGTCGACCTGTCTGAACTGGGCATCGGGTTTTAACGTTATTACTTATTCCATTCCTATCTATTCCGCTGCGTTGTGTGCTTAAGTGATTCATTTACCTTATAAGAGTGATTTATGTGTTTAGAAGTCAAGATTAAAATAGGCCAAAGTTATTAATAGGATCTATTCAACCCCCCTTCTAGATCCGATTGCACTCCGTGAGACCCATCAATTGGTATCAGAGCTAAGCTCTGCTATTCTCAGATCATACGATCTGTAGGGAAAGATCCCAGTGCATTTTGAGAAAATGGCTTCATATGCTACACATGCTTCGAAGGCTTCTCCGCCTATTTTTGATGGTTCAGATTTTTCAATATGGCTGAGAGGAATGTACGTCTATGTCAAATTCACAGATCCACAATTGTGGAACTTTATATACATTGGTCCAGATGAGCTGCCCTCAGATTCAAATGAATTGTCAGTTGAACATAAGACCAAACATAACAATAACCTTGCTGCACTCAATTTAATCAAAGCTGCGGTTGATGACAGGTTACTTGATCTTGTGTCTACCTGCAGCACAGCTAAGCAAGTTCTGGAGGTGTTAATGAACTTCCATGAGAAACAAGATCAAGAGTATCAATGTCTTATGGCTGACCAATCAGAGCAGTCAAGCAATCCATCGTCATCGCAGGTAAGCTCTGATTCTGAAGACTTTACTTTTGAAGAGCTTATGGGTGCATATGACCGATTGATCGAGCAGTACAAAAAGATAAAATCTAAAAAAAAAAGACTGAAAAAGGATTTGAAGAAAAATAGTCAAGGTAAGAGTCGTGTTTGTGAAAATTGTTCCAACCTTGAAGATCTCAACAATACTCTTGCCTTTGACTTGGATCTGAACAAACAAAACATCATTTGTCTAAAAGATGAAATCAGAATCCCTCAAAAAGAAATCATAAGGTTGGAAGAGATTGTTCAAAAACTTAAAATCCAACCAATCCGTCAGAATGAAAGTTCTTTCTGTAACAATTGTTCAGCTTTTGAAGAGCTAAATGACACTCTCACCTCTGACATGGATGTGAATAAGCAAACCATTACATGCCTAACAGATGAAAATTGAATCCTTCAAGCTGAAATCACTAGGTTGGAAGAAATCATAAGACAACTTCAAAACCAACCTAAATCAATCTCTAATGAACAAACCATGTCGGACAAGCTAATCCCTGATAAGAGGTTGATTGAAGAAATAAAAATGGTGAAAGAACAAAATGGCATGTTGCTTGAAAGATTGTCCATTCATGAGAAAGGCAAGGGTATTGCCCATGACAGTTCTGAAAAACTGAATGAACTTCAAATGGAGATTGAAAATTACAAGGGGGTTAATGCTATGCTCAATGAGCAATTGGCTGTATGTGAGGAGGACCTCGCTGAAACCGAGCTGCATGTCTCCTCATTAGAGAATGAAATCAAAGATTTAAATGACTCTCTGTCTAAATGTATGCAGGATAAGGAGAGCATGGACAGACTCTTAGTAACAAGAGTGAGTCATCATACGGGAGATTTGGGTTACAAACCCGAAGACCAACAACCCTTCAGAACCAAGGCCTACATCACTTCTGTCGAGGGTAAGAATGAAGCCAGCACTTCTTATCACCTCCCAATACCGCATGATGCTCAGAAAAACTAAAAACACATTGGTAAGCAAAAAGGGAAGGCTCTCATGCAAAAACAGAAACCTAAGTCTGCTAGTCTTGACATGCACAATAGGAAAAGCCATGATGACTACCATGCCTCTCATAAAATGAATACTTATTACTTTCATTGTGGCATGCTTGGTCACACTGTACATGACTGTCTCACCTTGAATAATGATGAACTAAGAGCAGGAAAGGATTCAAGAATTGCTACTGAAATCAAGGGCAAAAGACAGGTCAACTCTAGTAGAAGACGTATGCAGTAGAACTCTACACAGAACCACATGGGGAATCAGAAGAGTTGACACTTCCATTCGGACAGGTCGACACTCCCCATGGCTTTCAACAGAAATCACCCTCCTTACTGCTACCACTGTGGAAAGATTGGCCACACAGTCCAAGACTGCTGGCGATTGAGAGGTAGGAGCTACTCTCATAATCAACATGACAGTATATTTGCTCACTCGCAATGGAACAATGCACATGTGCACAGAAAAAATGGTAAACACCCTGTGTGTTGCTTCTATTGTGGTGAATATGGACATACATCCAATTATTGTCCCTGGAAGAGAGTGCGTGACCAGAAGGTAGCAAAGAAAAGAAGATCAATTGCTAGAACTGTTGCTAACCAACAAGGACCCAAGCAAGCTTGGGTACCTAAAAATTTCAAATAAGAATTTTGGGTGTTGGGTGCCTTGGAGCTGAACACTGGATGCTCACGTAAATAAATGCTCAAGGCACAGGTATGTAAATAATTTTTATTTGTTCAACTTTTGCATGATAGGCTTGCATTGTGTCATTGCATTATAAAGTGATCTTGTTATCAATAAATCATGCAAGCTGAAATTGTCTCCCTGAACTGATGAACCATCCCCCATGGTGTGAGATGAACACCTAAGCTAGATTACCTGCTTTCACCGGGTTGACCTCTTGGTATATAAAATGGTAAGCTGGGAGAAGGACAAATATCCTCTATCTGGAAACCCACATCATGCGTGAGGTGGTCTTAAGACTTCAGTTCTCCGCCAGGTACCAAGGGTCAACCCATCATTAGAACAGTCTAGATGTTCACATGAATAATTCATCAAATTCCCTACATTGATTCCATTGCATGTGATGCACTTAGAATTCAGACACTCAATGCACAAAGTCGGGGGGAGTTCCTGCATTTCATGGTTTACCAACTTGCATGACTGTTCAGAATGCATTTCAGAAAATCCATGATTGCATCATATTGTGGTCTCATACATTTAATGTTAAAAAGGACCCAACAATGGTATCATTTTTCATGCATCATGTGTTCACTTAAGTCATAGGTTGCATACTCCATGCACATGCTCAGGGGGAGTCAACATCAGAAATTAAGTCCGCACTCCTGTATTCATTTCTGTTGAAACCTGTATAGAATGCATCTTCTCAGGGGGAGCTTATTTGTTCTTGAAAATCCGTCAAAACTCTGTCCTACAGTCAAACAGGTCAACCTCACAACCCTGAAAGGTCGACCTCTCAGCTCAGCCTAGCTGAAAATTGCCTTCTACCTGAGCTCAGGTGTTGACACCATCTAGTGCAAGTGTCGACACTTCCTTGCATATGCTGTATATATCTCATTCATAACCAATCTGAGCTCAATCCACAACCTCAGGGGGAGTGTTCCTCATCCATTCTTGATTTTCACTCATGCAACACTATCTTCTTGAACCAGACCACTGCACCAAAATGCCTATTTTTTTGGTTCATCTCATATTCAAATGCCTTGAACTTCTTGGTGGACTCTCTATCTGCTATCAAGGTTGTTTATCAGAGAAAATCTTTAAGAAGAATCTTCTTTTATAGAGATTTGTGACTGCCTCGAACATGAATGATTTTGGTTTAACATTAATGATTTCTTGTGTCTTGAAGTCTAACTGTCTTGAAAATGTTTGTGATCGAGCTTAATAGACTTAAACCAGTTTCTCATGTTGTTGACCAGTTATGCCTTCTAAAATCTAAAAGTTTATTTTAAGTACAAAGGCATTTATGGTTGAGAAACTTCTGTCTAAGTATTGTTTTTAAACAATCTGATTTTGTGGGATTCCTAATGGCAAAAATCGTCAGAGTAATGAGATTGGCTCACTGAGAAATATGTCTCCTCATAAATGAATTGAGATGAGACATGTCATGAAGTGCCCTTGTTAACTATGTTGTGTTATAAGGTATATCATGAGGCAGAGCAATGGCAAAGTTGCTGAGAAACATGTCCCCTCATCAAGAATATGTGGTACGATATGTCATGAGGTGACAATGTTATCTCTGTTCTATTTGAAGCATGATAGTCAGTCTTACCAATTACCTAGGGATACTTGCGTCTAAACAACGTGGGTCCTTATGGATATGAGGCATGCACTAGACTTAAATGCTCGTAAAAACTTCTCCTGTACTCAATAAATATTATGGTTGAGATTGCAAAAGCTAAATGCACATCTATTGAAATTCTAAAATTCTATTTAGTCTTCGTGTTTGTTTAATTTCAATCCTTTTTAAGAGTTTCTCTCAAAGGAGCCAATGAAATTGAATGAGTAAGATCAGAGGAGGTTAATCTGACTTTGATATGCATTTTTGGTTCATCTCTATCAAACTTGAATACAAATGTTTTCATGTGATTCTACTGAGTAGGCCAGGATTCATTAACATTAAACCAATCTAAGTGTAAGGGCTAGTTCATTCGGGTTCTATAACTAAAAATTCTGAAAATTCCATAACTCTGATTTATGAACTTGGTCTCAGGTTAAAGAACCTTCATCTTCTATAAAGACAAGTTGTCCTTCTATATCCCTTGATCTTTGCCCTCTCTAGACAAATGGTATCAATGCTCTTTGATGACTTCTAACATTAGAAATCATTACATTCCTATCAATTAATGTTAGAGCATGTCATCCCTTCTTGAAATATCATATCTCGATGCTCCTTGGTGTTTGCCTTGCATGAAACATATTTGCATCAGTCATTGCTAGCATTATTGCATATGTATAACTTTGTAATCATCCCTTGGACATAACAATTGGAATCATCATCCATGGGCATCTGGCATAAGTCCTAGTATCATTGGCATTATGGTTACAATTCAACTGGTTTCAGTTTTTCATGCAATTGGGTGGATTGCATTCTTCAACTTTGTACACACATATCTTGCATTCTGCATTCCCTTGCATTGCATAGAAAACCCAAAAAGTCTGAAAAATAGAAAACCACTAAAAATCTTGAAAAATCTGAAATAAAAAATGTGCTCTTTGGCTGCTATATTGCATCATACTGCTGCAACCATGCCTTTCAAATTACAACTATCTTTGTCAAGCCAACGGACAATACCATTGATTCTAACAATTGGCCATGTTTGATAAATTCATATCATTCTTTGGTATCAGTCCTAAAACTAATTTTCCAAGATTAGTTGTTTACAACGGTTATCTTGTCAACTTTTATAAGTGTACAACCATTGGCATGTGTCTCCACATCATTTTCTGGAATTCTGGAATAATGACTACACTGCTTGTGATCATACCTGCTTCAGAAAGGTATCTCAGGTTGTTGCACTTTAAGTTGCTCCCTCCAGGTATCTAATCTCTTTTACACTGTATATCATGTGCTCATAATTTCCAACAATTGGTGTGTTGCAATTTCCTTCACTCCTACCTTCCTAATTATGCCATATATTCTCTCTAGTATGATATTTTGATGATGTCAAAGGGGGAGAGAATTGTATGTGTCATTAACTAGGGAATGCATAGGGGAGAGAGTCTTGAATACTTGCATAAGAATATGTGGGGAGAAAATTATCTGGAGAGAGAATCATTGAACGTCATTGTGCTTTTATTCACGTTTACATCCTTTTAATCCTTGACTTTCAATATACTCATAATGACTCAAAGCTAGACATCATAATGACTCATAGTTCATAGTTGCCATCATCAAAAGGTGGGAGAATGTTGGGCATGTGTATAACATGTATAGCTCTATTGTTTTGATGATGTCTGACTATGTATGTTAGGCTTGTGTATAACATTCCTTTGTTTTGATGATGTCTAACTATGATTCATTAATATAGTTTAATCTGCATTTGATAGAGACAAACACTCATGCATTACATGTCAAGCGCACACCGGCAACAAAGTGTGTATGCAAAGATAGAAAGAAATCAAGTAAGGCACAGAGATTGAGGCATTAAGCTACACAAGAATCTAGGCAGAATTATGGTTTTACAGAAATCCATGCAGTCAAGGCCAATGCAACTGCTGGAGATGATACACACACACTGAAGTATCACAAGAGAAGTGTTGACTCCTTCAACAGATGTGTCGACACCGCAGCCATTACTCAGCAGACCTAGAAGGACCAGGGTCGATGCTAGTAGGCCAAGGAAAGTGACTAAGGTCTGTGCATGTCTTTATTACGGTACAGCCAGTGCAACACCAAGTCGGTGCAACTTCTAGCTAGCACGCTCTATGGTCTGTGCACATTTGCCTCAAGGTCTGTGCACATCCGCAGCAGGGTCGGTACACACTCAAGCCAGCGACAGACAAGGTCGGTGCACATCTGCTAAGAAGTCGGTGCATATTTTTCCCTCATGCCTTATAAGGACTACACACATGCTGAAAATCAAGTCTGTGCACATCTACCATAAGGTCGGTGCACATTTGGCTCGTATACAACAAGGTCGGTGCATATTCAGGGCCAGTGCTACACTAGGTCGGTGCAAGTTTCTGTTACAATGAGACAAGGTCTGAGCACATGTGAAAATCAAGGCTCGTGCAACTCCTGGCCCACACAGATCAGGGTCAGTGCATGTATGCTATACAAGGTCGGTGCACATTCTTCCTTCAACACTAGAAGGTTCGTGCACATATGAAGACAAGGTCTGAGCAAGATGATGAAGGTCGGTGCAATGGTTGTTTCAACATATCAGGCCAGTGCATGTTTACCTTATGGCAAGATAAAGTTAGTGCAAGTTGCTCAAGGTCCAAACATCAAGGTCTGAGCATACACCAATCAAGGTCCGTGCATACTATTCCTAAGTGCCTTCTATTCAAAGAAATGTCAAAGGAAGGTGTCGACCTGCCCCTCCCAGGAGGTCAACACCATTGCCACTTCTGAAGACGTAACTTTGGATGTCTCACTAAGTAGTGTCGACACTTACCTCACAGGAGGTCAGACACCATTTATCTTCCAAGAAGCGCTCTATTGACTATTCTACTAAGAAGTGTCGACACTTACCTCACAGGAGGTCGACACTGTTTATTTTCCAGGAAGCGCTCCACTGGCTATTCTACTAAGAGGTGTCGACTTTTTTCATGCAGGAGGTCGACACCCTTGTTCTTCTAGAAGCCCTCTAGCCAATAATCTGTCAGATCAGTGGGCCATCTAGATAGAGAAAAAGGAACCATATATCATTAAAATTAAGGATTTTGGGGCCTAGACCACGTCCCGAGGTCTGACCCTTGCTCTACCATCTTTTCACTCACTTGGCTACCTTTTGGAGAAAGTTTTGTCAGAAATCCAACTGGAGAGCCACTTGTGTCTGCCACTATGCAAGTCTTCACTGTCTGCCTGTCCATACTGTCTGCTATTGGGAATGGGACACTCAACAGTCTGCCACCATCTTGTTGTCGACCAATGTGTTGTCCAACCAGCCATTGTACGCAAAAGAGTACACTTGAGCAGTATGAGAAGACTGCATATCTGAGGAAGATTTATTATGAATATCTAATGCTGTCTAATGGGAAATCTGGTCTGCTCCTTCACACGATCTGCCATCGTACCTATCCTTGTACTTAAAGCTGCGACCTGCCAATAGGGAGATCACAGCAAAATATCGCATTAAATCTTATGGGATATGGTCACCTTCCACCTATTGATTACCACCATCACACTTGGCATTCACTCTAGAAGACGTTCTAGCTCTCACCTCTAGCGCACGCTTCAAGGAAGCTTTGGAGGGAATACTTCGTGGATCCACTGGTCCAAAGGAAGACCTCTTGGTGTGCAATATTCCTAGGCTTTTCAACTAGTCTTCTTATTTATACCAAGCTTTCTCAACTGAAGTAAAGGCTGCAGCTACCGTTCACAAAGTGCCACGCCCTAGACCAATCTACTAAGAATACTCCTAAGAAGGGTGAGAGCAGCCCCAGCACTTGTTTGACATAGTCCAGTGCTGTGAGAGAAGAAGAAGAAGAGAGAGCAGCCTTGAGAGAAAGGAAAAATCCTGCAGTCTACCAGTGCTTGAAGAAAAGGATCCTTGGATCCTATCTTGTAGCTACACTCACCAGTTCCGATGTCTTGATCCATTCTTTCAGCTGGTGTCTACATTGTCTCTATTGTCTCTCCACTGCACTTGCAGTATTTAGTTTCTATTTATTACGGTTCGTCTATCACCAATATATCTAGCTTTTCCGATCCCCAGTTTAGGGACCGGGTTCCCTCTGTGGTTTCAGAGGAAGAGAGGATCAAATCCTCTGGGTGGTTCAAGCTGTTACTCAGCAGAAAGCAAGTTATGTTGCTCAGCTGTGTAAGCAAGCTAGGCCGCTCAGCGGATCACACTGTGTGTCATCCGGAAAGCCTCATCGAGTTTGGTGAGGGGTGGACGTAGGTTGTGGGCTAACAACTGAACCACCTTAAAATCCTTGTGTTATGGGTTGTATACACTGTGAGCTTGTTCCATATCCTCTATCCCTATTTCACAGGTTCGTGTGCTTCTAATCTTGGTTATCTCATTTGCACACTCAAGCACTCTTATTAGTACTTTATGTTTTATCTGTGCTTTAATTGGCCTTAACCCTTTGACTGCATCACTTGAGCGGTCTGCTGCAAACTTGCATACAGGCGCCAAGGTAAAAGTCTTGCTAAGAGATTCCCTTGCTTAGACTCGCATGCACCTAGGTTGATCACCACTACATACACACACACATGCTTGTTGCAAGCCATCTCATGTTCTAGTGTTGTGCTTCATGATCCCTGCACTCTAAGGCTTACACCTCTCAAAGATCACAAATGTGTTTAAAGAGTAGTCGACCTCTCTCCAATGAAGAGTCGACCTGTGTTGTCCTGATCTGTTAGAGGTGTTGACCTCACTGCCCTGAAGAGCAGACCCCAGCTCACTTCATAGCTGGATCCTACTGAAGAAGTGTCGACCTACCCACTGGGAGTGTCGACCTGTCGGAACTGGGCATCGGGTTTTATCGTTATTACTTATTCCATTCCTCTCTACTCTGCTATGTTGTGTGCTTAAGTGATTCATTTACCTTATAGGAGTGATTTATGTGTTTAGAAGTCAAGATTAAAATAGGAATTTCAGGTGGTGGTGGTGTCATCCGAGACCCATCTGGAAATGTCCTGCTAGCTTTTTCTCATTTCTATGGCAACTCTAATAGTCTTGTAGCAAAAGCTAGAGCATTATATGATGGTTTTAAATATCTTCATACTATTTCTGGTCGTCCAGCTTTCATTGAGTGTGACTCCAAGGTCTTAATTCAGACTGTTTAAGAGAAATACCCTGCCCATGGACTATTCTCACTTATGTTAGAGATATCTGTCGCATCATCTCCACAGCAGATAATTTTTCACACATTTTAAGAGAAGCAAACATTGTTGCCGATTCATTGGCATTTTTAGTATGTAGCACTAAGTGCAATTCCTTCTTTGTTTATCATGAGCTACCTAATGTTGTCAAAGGTGCTGCTCGATTGGATAAGCTAGGAATGCCTAGCATCCACCTTATGTAATTTAATTATTTTTTCAGCTATTAATAAAAATTACCTCCTAGGTCTGCGTGGTGGAGTGGCTATTCCCATTACCTCTGGTAAGGGGTGCACTCTTCCACTCAACTCTAGACAGGGTTTCCCCCCCCCCCAAAAAAGGCCAACGTTATTAATAAGATCTATTCAACCCCCCTTCTAGATCTGATTGCCCTCCGTGGGTCCCATCCGTGTCTTCATTTAAATGAAGACTCTGCAGATAGTCTTCAATTCTTGTAAATGGCGCCCTGGTCAGGGGCGCCCTTCATTCAGGCTCATATACGCACCGGACAGGTACTTTTTGAGACACAAGTTACTATTCATGTTTTCAAAAGTTCTCGGAATCAAGAAATGAGGACATGGATAGATAGAGAAAAATATCAGGATCACAGAATCATACTCATGCAAGAATTTTTTGATTTAGTTTCATAGATAATAATTTTCTAAGTGTGAGTGATTATTAATTATGAAACTAACTACTGCGAGAGACATGTATATCAGGGCTATTTAATATGCAAGATGGAATAACTAGTGCGAAAACCAGTATGTCAGGAATTATATAATATAGAAAATGGAACTAAACTATTGCTAATCATGCTTGTTAACCCTATTTAAGCTATTGGTTAGGCCAGATCTTAAGAAAACCTACCTTTTCACGTGATTACGAGGTACCGTATAATAAAGAAAGCCACTTCACAGCTTGAAGAGGATCACAGCAGGACGTAGACTGCGGGAAGAAGACTCACCTTTACGTCTTCCAAGGTAAAGAAGGGAGATATTCCCTTCTGCAACAACAAAATAACGGCAGTAGCTTCTGCCTGTCTACGGAGAGGTTAGTTATAGAGAAATTCAGTTGACAACGCAAAAGCAATTGATTTATTGCTTTGCAGGTCCGTTGCCAGCGAAGTGAGGCTATTTCTGTTGTACACACTTCTAGAAGAACAGTTGGAGGATACTAAAGGAATTGGTGCCCTTGTATAGGGGCGCCCATTAGCTGGGTGCCCCTTGTCAGTGGAATTGGCACCCTTGCATTAGGGCACCCATTCTTATTATTTAGGAAAGAGGCTGGGCGGCGTGTTGGTCTGTCAGAGGTGTATATATATATATATATATATATATATATATATATATATATATATATATAATGATGGGTGGCCCCTGAATGAATTAACGCCCATGTATAGGGGCTCTAATTTGTAAATGACGCCCTGGTAAGGGGAGCCCATTCCCTTTGGTTTGAAAAGGAAAAACCCCCAATACGTACTATCCATGTGTTGGCATTTAAGTGATGTTGGGCCTCTTAAATCTATGTATATTTATATAGTGGCCCGCATAAGGTATGTTTGTTTTTATAAGACCTTCATGTACGATTATTTACTTAGGAAGAAGTTCAATTTCTCTATCATTTTATCAGGGGTGCTACAGGTAAAGGTAGAGGTTGAAACACAGCGAGCTTCTCCCCTTGCTCGGATGAAGACGGGGCTGGCTCGGGTGCAAAAATAAGAGGACCCTGCTCAGGGTCAGCCACGGGTTTGGGTAAAGGGTTAAGTGGAGGATTGCTAATAACTAGCTTTGGGGTTAGAGGGATAGTGGAGGCCTTAGGTGGCGGCGATGGAGGGTTACTTGGTTTGGGAAAAGGAAAAGGGTTAATGGGAGGCTCAGGGGAGGCCAATAGTATGGCTCTTGATGGCGTGGTTGGAGGGTTAATAGGTAGAGGAAGGGGAGGAGGCTTGAATGGCTTGGTGGAGGTTAAGGTCATGGAAGTTGGAGAAGGAGGTTTGGTGCGGAGAAAATATCTAATTTTTGTGGGGCGAGAAGGTTTAAGAATAGGGGAAGAATCATGATGCAATGATGTGGGTTGTTAGAGGATCGACCCATCGTCATAACACCAAGATGTTTCATAAACGGGGGTTGGGATGGTGGCATCATCCAGAGCAGGGGCTTCTTGCAGTAATGATGGAAGAGGAAAACAAAGAAAACTCGGAGTAGGAATCTCTTCAAAATCTTCATAATTTTAATCACATGCCTTCTCTAATTCTTCGTCATCAAGCTCAAGTGGACGCCGTGGTGGAGATGTCTTAATGGGTGGAGGAGGTGTACAATGACATGGAGGGTTTTGCGTATATGGATGCGGAGGCGGACGGCCATGTGAATGAGCGTGATGAATGGGTGGTGGGTGGACAGCGTCCACTTGATCATTGAAGCTTGATAAAACATCTTACTCACATGTATTTATGAAGCCATGCCCATCCCTTCTCTCCTTCCAATCTTTCTCCATCTTGGTAATGTTATTCATGAAAGCGTGAAGGGGGTCGACTTGAGGAGGAGGAGGAGGAGGCGGGCTTGGGACCCTTTTCAATTGTTCCTCTATTGATGTGACATGACCTAGAATGGAAGTGGCGACCCAAACATCGAGTGGTACGTGGCGAAGGACGAACCCGAAGGTTTCCTCGACGCTAGAAAGGCCGTGTTCCAAATCGGCGTAACCGGAACGTCCCGCGACGTCTTTTGATATACCACTTCGATGGAGGGGCACCACGATGGGATGAGACACTAATGGGATGCAGAAACTAGACCGAACAACCGCTTGGACCTAGCAAACAAGCAAAATTCAACGGACCGGTATCATCACTCGAGCAAACTCACCCGCTAAGCGCACACTAGTGCCCGTAGGCAACTCCGTTACGGTGGTGAGGGTTCGAGACGGGACCTCGCTGCTCCGGGGATTGGCTAGCTTGGGATTGAACCCCCAAGGGTCTAGGGATGCCCACTCTCGCAGGTGGCCAGCATGCCGAGGGCGTGGGATGTAATGGCTCTCTCGTAACTCGCCCGCGGTAATCACTCAAATATAAGCAAATTCGGGATCGGGCACTCTCTTACTGCCGACGACACTAAAATGCGGCGCTAAGCAAGTAAATGTAATTCCAGTAGAGAGGGGTGTTCAGTTGCTCACCTGATCGGCATGAAAACGTCGATCCAGACATGAGACGATGCGAGCGGGGAAACATGGGTAGAACCCGCACGTTGCGCCGGTGTAGCTCGAACCTGAAATTTCAGAATGATACACCACTACGCCTCTCGCAGGAGGGGGATCTCGGGGTGGGGGTTAATTTCAGATTACAAATAGACACTACCTCCGCAAAGGGAGGGGCTGTAATTTGGCCAGGCGGGGATGGGGAATTAAGCAAAGCCGAGTGGATGAAGTTCACAGGTTCTGCCAGCTCTCAGGAACAGCTTGATAGGCAGATGCTGTCGGCACTTCCACAAGCTCTCCCGAACTCCGTTGTTGACGAAACCAGCGCCAAAACCTCATGGGTTGGCCCAGGAGGACGTCAGAATTATTGGAGAATTTACTGGTGACGACGACGATTAGGGCAGGGTCGGAATCAGGACTGCTGCACTCTACTTCTGGCAGTGTCTGGACCGCTATTGTTGGAAGGGGAGGCTGTCACGACCACTCCCGTGCTCAGTTGATGGCGAGATAGGAACCGTTGCATTCACGGTCGAGTTCTCTTCGAACGGAGACCCAAGGGGCAGACAACGGAGGTCGGAGCAGACAGGTAGACCAAGAACAGTGATAGGGTATCAGGCCAATCCCAGTGGGGACTGACCCAACGCACCCTAGGGAGGAAATTCAAAAATTACTGCTCTGAGATCCAAATGGAGCCTTGCTTCTTGGTGATGAAAGGAGACTCGTAGCAAAAGTCTTCAGCCAAACGCCGCTCCAATATCTTCAAGGTACTTGTCGTGGTAGCCTCTGCAAGCTGCAGTTGGGTGTCTGCTAGGGAGGAATTGTGCAGTCCGGTGGTGAAGACTCCTCTGGGCAGCCACGAACTCAGAAGGAGGCGGGACCACCTCCTTTGCGAAGAAGACTGGACGACGCTTCCAACGGTATAGGGTTTGCCACTAGGAACTTCACGAGACGTTGATGCAGGCTCTGCAAACAGGTGTCTGGGCTGCTACCTGCGAACTGCCATGACAGGGTGGAGATAGGTGATGGAGAGTGGGGTAGATGGGAGGGGAAATGGAGTGGATGTGTGTGGGGGTGACCCCTGGCTGTGAGGGGGTCTGGGAGGGGGCGATCCAAGGTGTGGGAGGGGCAGAATGGGGTCTAGAAGGGGGTCTAGTAGATGGTGGGAGGGGGAGCTGCGAATTTGGTGTTGGGAGGGAGAGGGAGGTGGATTTGAATTTTGGTTAATGAGTGGGGTTAATATTGGCCTAGGGGAGGGGAAGGGTGCTTGGGGAGGGGTGTTCTACCTTGGGAGAGTGAGAGGTTGCATGGGGGAGAGGGAGAGGTGTGTTGGGAAAGGGAAGTGTCACCTAGGAAGGGGAAGGGAATTGATGGGAAGATTTAATGAGGTCTTGGGATGTGAAGGGGTGTAATGAATATACCTTGGGGAGGTGAAAGGGTGATGATATGGCAGAAGGGGAGAGGGTGATGTGGTGTTGATGTGGAGGAGAGAGGAGAGAGAGGGAATTTTGAAATTGGGAGGAGGAGGAGAGAGGAGAGAGAAGGGGTGCACCCCTTTTAGAGAGAGAGAGAGCTTCTCACTCTAAGAACACTCAAGCTAGATTTCAAATTTTCATTCAACTATTCATTAGTTCTCAAATGGGGGATTGGGGTCCTATTTATCAGAATCCCACATTTTATAATAAGTCCCTGACTTTAGGACAAATGACAAGAAACCAAGGGGGAAGGGGGCGCCCTTGGGCCTATCCCATAGAATTGGGCCCAATAACCAAACTAAGCATCCCTATGACACTTAACTTAGGTAGATGACTCATTAACCTAGGTACATGACTCAAATAAAAAGAAAATTACATAGTTTATGACTCAAATAAATATAAAATTTACATGACTCGACTCAGAAAAATGTGACGGGCCCCATGTAGGCATCCTGGCGAGCAAACGGAGCTGTGGAAAAATGTGAAGGGCGAGAGATGCCCTCATCATACCCCCGGGGTGCGAAGAACTCGACTCCGTCGAGTATGGGTCTGCCGGGAAAGTGGTCCTCCAATGCCGCTCTGGGTGAGCCACGACTTCCAAACTCAACCTCGCGTCCTTAGCTAGGGGACGGCTCTTCAGCCTCTCAAGGTGGCTCGGGCACACCCTCTTGTTAGCAATGGTACCCTGCTTGCCTAGTATTGCCTCCGTGTGCACACGTCGGGCCCTCAGGCTGATATGTGGAGGCTCTCTGAGGGTGTCACTCAAAAAGGTGGGGGGTAGGCTCAAGGTGCTCACTGGGTTCCACCGCGGTGCCCTTAGTGGGTGCTAGATCCGCCACGTGGAAAGTGGGGTATATCCCAAAACCTATCGGTAAGTCCAACCTATAAACCGGGTTGCCAAATCCACTCGAAACTTGGCAAGGTCCAAGTCCTCGTGCCCTCATGTTGGAGGTGTAGAGGCACTCCAAAGTCATCATCACTAGGCTACCTACTTGGAAATCCAAGTGGCGCTAACGAGCCTTTGCCCGCTCTTCGTGAACCTTACCGCTCGTTGCTTGATGCTTGCTTGATTGCTCGTGATGCAGTGTGGGGGTCAAACGTATGGTATGCAAGGGTGGACCAGGATAACCATATGTAGACCAATCATGCTTTGATGCCAAGAAGACTTTGATGGAATTGGGAGGACCTTTACACCCGAATATGGACCACTCATGCTTCCTACTTGACATGTGGGTGATATGAATGAATGGACCCAACATACTAATCATGCCAAGTGATGTGGTATGACTAGACACATGCATTCCTATCCCAGAGATGACTTCCATGTGCGTGGGTGTGGAGTGGCACTTGAGCTTCCACTCGTATGGATCAAAGGGATCTAAGAAGGGGGACATCATGGAGTGGGGCAATTCCTCAATTCCTAGGTGTATGTTGCCTAAGGTCAAGGTTCCCATGGTGTAACCCGGTTCTAGGAAGGGAGGGGTTTGGCCCAACATGGTGGGTGGGGGTAGGGTAAGGTGGGTGGTGAGTAAGGTGGGTGGGTCGCATGGGGAACTAGACTCCCATAGGAAGGGATCAAAGGGGTCGTGGAAAGGTCTTCCTAGAGGGAGGCACTCTATGTCTTCAAGGTTCCCAAACGGTGAGTCATCCTCCTCCAAGGTATTTGGGCCAAGGTCTCTAGTGGGTTGGCCAATCAAAGCAATTGGAACCTCAATGGGTGGGGAGTGGACCAAGATGGGTTTCTTATCCTTGGGGAGAAAGAGGAGGATTTTACTCGTATAATGACCACTAGTGTAGATGGAGGTGATGGAGCCGGTGGCGGGGTAAGCTAAGAAGATGGTGCTAGACTCCGATGGTCCTATGGCTAGCATATCCGTTAGGTGGACTTGCCATTGTAAGTAGTCCACTAGGTCCCCTAAGTCTTCCATAAAGTAGGAGGTTTGAAGTGTGACATGGGAAGACCGGGTGGGCACAATTTGGTCTTGATATCCCAAGGGTGAGAGGTAGGGTGGTGAGCTAGGAATGGTGGGGCTTCGCTTGAGCCATTGGAGTATGGACTTGTTCATGGTGAGGGTGTGCGGCTGATGAGGACCCGGACTAGGAGAGGTGGGTAGGGTGGTAATGATCGGTGCATGGTACTCCCGGGGTGGTGAACAAGGACAGACTTGGGTTGGGCTTGGTAGGAAAAGTTCTTGGGTTGGAGTTGGAGTTGGTGGTGGAAGATGGGTTAATTGAGGAGGTTTGGATTGGGGTGTGTAGATCTCTCTAAGATTGGCCCTCATTTCGACCAATGATTCGATGGGCACTTCTCCTAAGACTTCTCTCAAACCTACAATGTGCTGCCATTCGTTCCTAGCTTGGCGCCAGAGTAAACTCTTGGCATAGTTGACTTGTATAGGCCTTGACAGGGTGAACCTCCCAAAGTGTCGGTCTATGGACTTCTCCCATTCTAGATATATACTAGGGCAAGATCCGTCAAACACAAAGGCCTCTAATGGGTCTAAGAGTGGCGAGTATGTCAAGTATGAGGTAGCCATGAGGAGGTGGTGATGCACGAGTGAATAATGCAATAGCCCTAGGACTAGACTTAGTAGAGACAAGTCTAAAACTTGCTCTGATATCAATCTGATGTGACACGATCTAGGATGGAAGTGGCGACCCAAACACCGAGTGGTACGTGGCGAAGGACGAACCCGAAGGTTTCCTCGACGCTAGAAAGGCCGCGTTCCGAATCAGCGTAACCGGAACGTCCCGCGATGTCTTTTGATATACCACTTCGATGGAGGGGCACCATAATGGGATGAGACACTAATGGGATGCAGAAACTAGACCGAACAACCCCTTGGACCTAGCAAACAAGCACAATTCAACGGATCAGTATCGTCACTCGAGCGGACTCACCCGCTAAGCGTACACTAGTGCCCGTAGGCAACTCGGTGATGGTGGTGAGGATCCGAGGTGGGACCTCGCTGCTCCGGGGATTGGCTAGCTTTGGATTAAACCCCCGAGGGTCCAGGGATGCCCACTCTCGCAGGCGGCTAGCACGTCGAGGGCGTGGGATGTAATGGCTCTCTCGCAACTCGCCCACGGTAATCAATCAAATATAAGCAAATTCGGGATCTGGCACTCTCTTACCGCCGACAGCACTAAGATGTGACACTAACTAAGCAAGCAAATGTAATTCCAGCAGAGAGGGGTGTTCATTTGCTCACCTGATCGGCGTGAAAACGTCGATCCCGATCGGAGACGAGGCGAGCGGGGAAGCGTGGGTAGAACCCACACGCTGCGCCGGTGTAGCTCGAACCTGAAATTTTAGAATGATACACCACTACGCCTCTCGCAGGAGGGTGATCTCGAGGTGGGGGTTAATTTTAGATTACAAACAGATACTACCTCCATGCAGGGAGGGGATGTAAGTCGGCCAGGGGGGGATGAGGAATTAAGCAAAGCCGAGTGGATGAAGTTTGTAGGTTCTGTCAGCTCTCAGGAATAGCATCATAGGCAGATGCTGTCGGTGCTTCCACAGGCTCTCCCGAACTCCGTTGTTGACAAAACTAGTGCCAAAACCTCTTGGGTTGGTCCAGGAAGACGTCAGAATTATTGAAGAATTTACTGGTGACGACGACGGCCGAGGCAGGGTCAGGATCAGGACTGCTGCACTCTACTTCTGGCAGTGTCTGGACTGCTGTTGTTGGAATGGGAGGCTGTCACGACCACTCCCATGTCAGTTGACGGTGAGACCATAACCGTGGCGTTCGTGGTCGAGTTCTCTTCGAACGGAGACCCACGGGGCCGTTGGAGAAGGTCGAAGCATACAGGGAGACCACGAACAATGACAGGGTATCAGGCTAATCCCAGATGGGACTGACCCAGTGCACCCTAGGGAGGAAATTCAGAACTTACTGCTCTAAGATCCAAACGGAGCCCTGCTTCTTGGTGATGAAAGGGGACTCGTAGCAGAAGTCTTCAGCCAAACGCCGCTCCAATATCTTCAAGGTACGGGTTGTGGTAGCCTCTGCAAGCTGCAGTTGGGTGTCTGCCAGGGAGGAATTGCACAGTCCGGCAGTGAAGACTCTTCCGGGTTGCCACGAACTCAGACAGAGGCAGGACCACCTCCGTTGCGAAGAAGACTGGATGATTCTTCCAAAGGCATAAGGCTTGCCACCAGAAACTTCACGGAGATGATGATGCGGGCTCTTCAAACAGGTGTCTGGGCTGCTACCTGTGAACTGCCATGACATGGTGGAGATAGGTGATGGGGAGTGGGGTAGATGGGAGGGGAAATGGGGTGGATGTGTGTGGGGGCGACCCCTGGCTGTGAGAGGGTCTCGAAGGGGGCGATCCAAGGTATGGGAGGGGTAGAATGGGGTCTGGAAGAGGGTCTAGCAGATGGTGGGAGGGGGAGCTGTGAATTTGGTGTTGGGAGGGAGAGGGAGGTGGATTTGAATTTTGGTTAATGAGTGGGGTTAATGATGGCCTAGGGGAGGGGAAAGGGTACTTGGGGAGGGGTGTTCTGCCTTGGGAGAGTGAGAGGTTGCATGGGGGAGAGGGAGAGGTGTGTTGGGAAAGGGAAGAGTCACCTAGGAAGGGGAAGGGAATTGATGGGATGATTTAATGGGGTCTTGGGATGTGAAGGGTGTAATGAATACACCTTGGGGAGGTGAAATGGTGATGATGTGGCAGAAGGGGAAAGGGTGATGTGGCGTTGATGTGGAGGAGAGAGGAGAGAGAGGAAATTTTAAAATTGGGAGGGGGAGGAGAGAGGAGAGAGAAGGGGTGCGCCCCTTTTAGAGAGAGAGGGCAGAGAGAGAGAGCTTCTCACTCTAAGAACACTCAAGCTGGACTTCAAATTTTCATTCAACTATTCATTAGTTCTCAAATGGGGGATTGGGGTCATATTTATAGGAATCCCACATTTTACAATAAGTCCCTAACTTTAGGACAAATGATAAGAAACTAAGGGGGAAGGGGGGCGCCCTTGGGCTTAGCCCATAGAATTAGCCCTAATAACCAAACTAATCATCCCTATGACACTTAACTTAGGTAGATGACTCATTAACCAAGGTACACGACTCAAATAAAAGAAAAATTACATAGTTTATGACTTAAATAAATTTGAAAATTACATGACTCGACTCAGAAAAATGTGACGGGCCCCATGTAGGCATGCTGGCAAGCAAACGGAGCTTTGGAAAAATGTGAAGGGCGAGAGATGCCCCCATCATCTATCTTTTCGATCTTATCAATAAGAACTTGTTGGAGGGGATCCACATGTGAAACTGAGGGTTGGCCATGAGACCTTAGAGGAGCGGCTTGATATGAAGGTCATGGACGGTTAAGGGGTTGACCCATAAAAGAACCCGGTTGGACCGGGTGCAAGGAATATATGGGCTGTGGGGCCGTGAAGGAGGGTGAATAGGAGGAGGTAGGTGATGGACCATCCAAGGGGGAAGATTAATAGAAGAAGACGGGTTATGGGCCACCCGAGGAGGAGCAGAAGGAAGGTGAGAAGAAGGAGGCGGGTGATGGGCCACCCGTGAGGGTGCGGAAGGAGGATGAGATGAAGGAGCTACACCCCCAACAATGGCCTTAAGGGCTTGGATTTGTTGGGGAGTTGTAGATACGCCATTCCTGACGTCTCCTGAGAAAGTCTCATATTACTATACGACGCCCCGCGATGGCTTACGCATTTTGAATCACTCGAGTGCTTCCTTTTCTTGAGTCTTCTTCCGCCCTTTTCAGCATCCAGAATCGTCTCGTTGCAGCATTCGGACGGCATCAACACCATTCAGACACGCCAAAAAAATTCCGGAACTAGGAAGGGTGCCTATCGGGGAGCTGCCGACGCCTTTTCAGTGGACCTGGGCGGGTCTTAATGGAGGCGTCCAGTCTCCTGGATGCCTCCATTACTTTAATTTATTTCTTAAGACCAAAAATACATAAAAAAATGATATATTTATGGAGGCATCCAGGCCCCTGGACGCCTCCATAAAAACAAAATAAAAAATGCATAATACCAGTTTTGGTATAAAAACAAAACAAAAAATAACAAAATATTTATGGAGGCGTCCAGGACCATGGACGCCTCCATCAACTTGCCCACCGGGCCCCGTCCACCGTCCGACGGTTTGTCGCGTGTGAAAAAAGCCAATTGTGGAAGCGTCCAGCCGGCTGGACGCGCCCATTTCCAAATCACGGGTCGTCGCTCCAAAACCACGCGTTGTGTTAAACCGCGTGCGACTTTCGATGGAGTTCGGTGGGACTTATGAAGGCGTCCGGGACCCTGGACGCCTCCACGAAAATATTCAGAAAAAATGAACAAAAATATAATAAAATATTAGTTCAGCCCTGATGGAGGTGTCCAGGGTCCTGGACGCCTCCACCCTCCGGAGCCCTATAAATAGAGGCCCACCC
Source organism: Amorphophallus konjac (assembly GCA_022559845.1). NCBI lineage: Eukaryota > Viridiplantae > Streptophyta > Magnoliopsida > Alismatales > Araceae > Amorphophallus > Amorphophallus konjac. The sequence continues at coordinate 188,747,491 of CM040120.1, forward strand.
CCTCAGTTCTGGAGGAGCTTCTAAGAGATCCGATAGGCTGCCGGAGCCCAGAGGCTGCCAGAGTCATTTCTAACCCGTGGGGTCTTTTGTAGGTGGAGGTTATGCCGACTTCTCGGGTGCCCACGCTCGCGAGAGGAAGGTCGTCTTCATCCATCGCGCTTCCATGTCGTCCCTACGCTGCCGGAGCTCTGTCGGATTTCACCATCGGCACATCCAATAAGTCAATCCTTTCCTTTTCTTCGTAGTTCTTTTGCATTCATCATCTCGCATCCTCTATCCCCCTTCATAAGGGCGCCTCTTCTTATATACTTCTTGCATCCATCATCTCATTTTCCTCATACTCGAGTCCGAGAGTGGTTTAAAAGATAACACCAACCAGGTGTGTATCTTGCCATCATTTATTATTTTTATCGCAAGGATTTGAATACTACACCTTCATATTTCTAATCCACTCGTTACTTGTTTGTCGTTGTTTTGCAAGGGTACCCAAGAAAAGCCCTCTCCATCGGCCGGCCGAAGGGGGAGGAAAAAGCAACCCGCCATCTCCCGCTCTTGAGGTAGGCGCGATCACTTTCTTTATTTTGGGTCTTTTGGCCCCTGACGATCACATCTTGTTCTCGAGGCCGCGGCGAGTCACTTCTCCAATGGCCGTTTAAATTCCCGTTCTTATATTTTCTTTATATTCTGTTATATTCTGCTCATATTCTCGAGGCCGCGGCGAGTCACTTCCCCAATGGCCGTTTAAATTACCGTTCTTATATATTATATTTTTATCTATTCATATTCTCGAGGCCGCGGCGAGTCACTTCCCCAATGGCTGTTTAAATTCCCGCTCTTATATTCTCTTTATATTCTGTTATATTCTTATCTATTCATATTCTCGAGGCCGCGGCGAGTCACTTCCCCAATGGCCGTTTAAATTCTCGCTCTTTATATTCTCCTTATATTCTGTTATATTCTTATCTGCTCATATTCTCGAGGCCGCGGCGAGTCACTTCCCCAATGGCCGTTTCAATTCTTGCTATTTAATTTCTGCACCATTCCCGTCCCCCCGAGGCCGCGGCGAGTCACTTCCCGCTATGGCCGTTTAACCCTCATATCTTGCTATATTACATTTGTCCCGCTCGCCCCGCCGGAGCAATCTCCCGTGGTGGCCCCTTCTCTTTTCTCTTATTTCTGTGTTGCAGCAAACAAAGAGGAGCCCGCGCGCTCCGCGTCTTCTTCGCTCCCCGAACCGCGTGACGTCACTCACAGATTGGAGATCACGGTGGGACCTCTACTGCTTCCTTTTGGCTACCCTTGCAAGTTCGCCACCGTCTGTGCCTCTCCACCTTGGCACCCTCGCGCGCCCCCGTTGTGCTCACGGCAGCACTGTCAATTTGATTGGTTGGGTGTTTATTATATGTTTGTTATTTCTGTTGTTTTCTTACTCTATATCTTTATCAGCATTCCATCGCATACATCCATCCCTCTTTTATATCCGTTTTCATTTTTTTTAAGGATCACCCTTTCCCGGTGAAGGAAGGACTCTCCGTTTGAGAATTCCTCTCAACGGACTAGAATCTCCTCCACTGGGACCTCCGTAAGTCCCCGACATCGAAGAATCTCCTCTTCGTTCACTGGGTTGGTTGTACCATTGAAGTTCCCCGGAGTTAGTCATCCCATTCGTGGTGAGACGAGAGACCCTAGCTGACACGGCGGTGAAACAAAAATAAACTAGGGTCCCTATTTTGTGTGAACTTTGGATCTCGCTAAAAACAAAAAAATCATCAAAATCAAAACATAAAAAAGGCGTAAAGGCATCCACTTGTTCGATAATCTCTGCTACCTGCTTGCTAGTGTATGTTTTTACGTTCTGGGAAAACTGTGAGCATGGCTCACGAGTCTTTTAAGGAGAACCACCCTAGTCGTGGTTTGTCAGCCGACCCGCGAGTCTATGCTATGGACTCGGGTCCCTCTCATGAGCCCTCACATGAGGTGCAGGTTATTGCCGGGGACACATCCCCACCACAGGATATCTCTTCCTTACTGGGCGTCCTCGCCAACATGGAGCTTACCTCTGAACAGCTCCGGGCCTTCCAGGCCATTCTGAAGGGGAAATCTGTTTCCCCCACGCCCCAGGAATCAATTCCGGCCATCACACCTCTCCAAGAGTCCGTGCAGGCCATTCCATCTCCTTCATTGGCGCAAGCCATCCAGTCTCCCTCGCTTCAAGGACAAGCGAGCCAACAACCACCCTCATTCCAGTTCCCGTCACAATCTCAAACTCCCGTTGTTCCCCACATACCACTTCAACCACGGCCAACTGTCGGCGGTCTGACAGCTCCCTCTCATTCGGGGTTCCCCCCTCAAGTCTCCGGGAGATAATTTCTCCCCCAGTGGCAAGTGCCACCTTCACCTCCAGAGGAGCTCGCCCAATCGCTCCTCAATAGGTTCAATCGCATGGACGAGCAGTTTCAAAATCTGAGAAGGATGGTGGATGTGAAAGCCACCCCCGGAGGTTGCTTTGCCAATCCTTCCCGTCATTCATCTTCCTCCCTCCGAAATGCCCACGTACCGCAGATACAATGGTACCGGCAACCCCTTCATGTATGAGTCCTCCTATTGGCAAAATGATCAGAGGTCCCTGGCATTCCTCTTTCAGAGATCATTGGATGGTCCCACGCTAGAGTGGTTCTATTCTTTGGAGCCCCGCGAGGCCGAGAATTATAAAGTAGTCCAGAGAAGGTTCCTGCAGAAATATAGGGATAGGGTCGGTCCCTCACTCTCCATTACCGACCTAGTGGCCGAAAAGATGAAGCCCGACGAGGATTTTGTCCGCTATGCTGATAGATGGAGGTCTCTGGCGGAAAGAATAAGGGATACCCTCTCCGAGCCCGAACAAGTGAAGATGATTGTGTCTAATACAACCCCACAGTTCAGACACGTCCTGGCCATGAATAAACTTACTACAATGGAGGAACTCTATGAAAGGGCCCGGTACATCCAAACCCAGTTAAAAGACTCCCCCATTATGAACATGTTTGAGTCGCTGAAGCCCAAAGTGGTCAGAAAGATAGGCGCTGGTGTCCCAGGCGGAGCCACAGAAGGGGTCATGACAAATGAGCAAGTAGGTGCGGTCAACAATGCCAATTATGCAGTCAACCCAAGGCCTCCACAAATGCCCCGACTTCCCCTCCAACCAGGTCCTTTCCCTCTTCGTCCTCCACCCCAAAATAATCCACCCCAGGATAATATGCCTCCATTACGTCAACCCCAGCAACAACAACCACAACCTCAGCAACAACAACCACCGCTTCAGTACAACCAAGTTCCACCCCCGGGGAACTATGGTCCCCAATAGCAACAAAGGAGGCCGGTCGGTCCCAAGAGAGCCTACAATTCACCATTGCCAGAAACCTTAGCAGACATTTTTAATGCCCTCATGGCATCAAACCAACTCGCCCTACCCAGAGAAAGGCCCGTGTGGCCCCCGAATGTTGATACCTCCAAATACTGCGTCTACCACAGGCAGCCAGGACACACAGTAGATTACTGCTTCCATTTCAAAGATTACATCCATGATATGAATGATGAACATCAAATAGATTGGGATAAAATGAGATGATACGTCACCGCTCTCAAGGCTAGGAGACCTCCTCATAGGCCACAGCAGCAGTTACAACAACAGCAGCAGCAGTAGCAGCAGCAACCACAACATCAACAACAGCCTCAGCAGGCCCCACAACAACAGCCCAACATGGGCATAATCCAGAATCCATTACCGAAGCACCAACATCCCAATCATCAGGTTAACCCCATCTCCTCCTTCCCGGAAGTCAGGAGAGAGCAGGTGTGGCACCAGGAAAGTACCTCCATTCTTTCTACCGCCAATCCTATCATCACGCAACACCCTTGCCTTGCCCGGGTAGCACCTCTCTCTCATCAACCTGAGTCAGTATCGCCTTCACCATTTCCACTACCATTACGCCCTCTCATCCGTACCCCGATCCTCTATCAACCGACACTCTCCACTACGCCTTCACACCCTCTCATCTTCTCCCACTCCCCCACTTTACCATCCACCTCTACCACATTTACCCCTACGCCTTCTAAACCCCTTATCATCCGTCAACCATACATAACCCCATCTTTCTCCACCATATCACCACTAATGCCTTCAAAACCACTCATTACCCATCACCCACCTAAAAATCATTGCCCGCTTCAAGCCCTACCCACTTCTACTTCGTCTCCACCTCCACCTTCCAGACCCCTTATCCTTCATAATCCGCGCGATATCCCCTCTACCTCCACCATGCCTCCACCTAACAAACCCCTCATCAGAATCCCTGCTCCCGTCATCACCCCTGCTTCATCAACCATTCCTCCACCACTACCCCTCAAATCCTTGTTAAAACCCACTGCTACCCCCACAGAGATACAAAAGCCGCAGGCAATGGTGCTCCGGAGTGGAAGGATTTTTCATAGGGTTTTCCCCCACAACAGTTAGAATCCTGAGCAATCTCAGCCAGAGAAGGATGATGGAGAACAACCAGAAAGAGCTATCCCTGGAACACAGTATGATCTATTGAAACACTTGGACAAGACGCCTGCTCGGATCTCCATCCTAGAGCTACTTCAAAGATCCACATCCCACTAGGCAGCCTTAATGGAGTATCTTCAAAGGGTCATGGTGAATGAGGACCTCCCTGTAGAAAAGATCTCTACCGTCCTGACCCCAACGGACACACAACCGGCCATCATGTTCCACAACTACGAGCTCGCTCCCAAGGAAGCTCGAAAATATGCACTGTGCATTTCAATAAAAATTAATGGGGTATCCATAAACCCGTGTCTTGTGGACACGAATGCGTCCATAAATGTGATCTCCATGGACACCCTTCAGTTGTGTGGGGTCAACGAGGAACAAATAAGACCTTCCTCGATCACGAACACGGCTTATGACAATAGCAAAAGGCCGCCGCAGGGGATGATTATTCTGAAGGCAGAAATAGGCCCCATGTCAATTCCCACGGAATTCCATGTCCTCGACATGGACCCCACATTCAAGGCTATATTGGGTCACCCTTACATCGAAGTCATGGACGCTGTGCCTTCCACCAACCATCAGTGCCTGAAGTTTCCTTACAATGGGAGGATTATTAAAGTGGTCAGTATACCTGTCCTTCACACAGTGGATGCTATCAACACCTCTCTGCCCTCTGTTTGGCCGTCTCATCGGCCCATATTGTCACTACTGGACGTACGTGATTCATCTCACGTTCCACTAGCACCAAAGCAGCCGGTCAGGACAACCGCAACATCATATCTCCCTTTTCACTCCAAAGGGTGGGAGATTATGAGGAACATCGGCTACCAACAGGGTAAAGGTCTGGGCGCGCAGTTACAGGGTAGGCTCAAACCGCCAAAGGAAATTAGGCCGAACCGCAGGTTTGGCCTAGGCTTCAAAGGACCGTTCAAGGCGGATTGGAAGCCCCTCACATGGACTCTATCAAACCACTTCAACAGAGGGCCCATTGTTCAGATGGGAGATTACCCACGAGAAGCATATGGGAGATCACATGCTGTATATTTGGCTAAAAAATGTCCGAAGATCACCAAAAGAGGCAAGATCAAAGATCCGGAATGCGAGTGGAACAAATGGTTCGACATATGGGACATTTCCGTTGCACTGGAAATGATGTTCTCGTCTCCGCAGCTTGAAGGACCACCATTGATCTCCGAAATACCAGAGAATATTACCACTCTTGCCAAGGTTCCAAACTATCCTCGTCCTCGCCAGAAGGACCCTGTCATCGACGGATCTTCATCCGTCCTCAACATTACCGTCGACGGCTCATTAGCCGCCATCTTCTCCATCCACTCGTCTTAGCCTTTGATGATATCTTCTTCCTGGGCCAGACAATTATCTGATGATCTTCCCAGATCCCCTTCTCTGCTTACATACCTACGCGGGCTTCTCAACCCGCGCCAGGTCTTCAACCATGATCTGCTCTATGAGCCTCACAATTCCTTAGCCATAACCACTTTTTTCTCTCCTCCAATCTCTTTTCACTACTTTGTCATTAAAAATGAAAACGAAAAAAAAATGTCAATTTTCAAACTCCCCAACAACACATATTCGTTGAGGAAACCTCCTACATCTCCCACGGGTGCGTACCGCCCTGTGGACCACCCGTCCAAGGTCCGATGAGCGACCTTTTCTACCCCTCCTCTGAGGGGTCTTCTTCTATACATTCTACACCATCTTGTTCGTCTTCCTCTTCTTCTATAAATATTATCAGTCAATCTAGGAATGATAGGCCAAGGGTAGTACCTAGGAAGAAATCCAAGGGTAGGCAGATCCCTCGTCGATTCCTTCTGGATTTAGCCGCCAGGTGTCAAGCCCTCCTTGCCATCCCCCAGTTGTTAGAAAATCCCATCCGGCTACCGAAAATAGAATGTGAGGGCGACTGTGCATTTGATGAAGGGTATGGAGTCTACGAGATCACAGATGAAGAATGCCCCACTGACGATGAGGGTGAAGAATATGAGGATGCGGCAGACGCATATGCTAGTGGAATGAGGAGATTCGACGAGCCATCAACCGCCGTAGAAGAATCCACCAAAGAAGTCAACTTGGGAACTGAGGAAGACCCTAGGATCATCCTCATAAGTGACAATATACCACCCTCTGAAGAAAAGGCATTAATTGAAGTTCTCAAGGAATATAAGGACACGTTTCCATGGAGCAACGAGGATATGCCGGGTCTAGATTCAACCTTGGTCGAACACCGTTTAACCTTAAAACCAGGGTCCGTCTTGGTAAAACAAAGGTTAAGGCGTTTCCACCCTCAGATGGCTTTGAAAATGAAAGAAGAGGTCGATAAGCTCCACAAAGCCAGGTTCATTAGAGTCGTCCTTTATCCTCAATGGGTGGCGAACATTGTCCCGATCATGAAGAAAGATGGGAAAGTCAGGATTTGCATCGACTTCCGGGACCTTAACCGCGCGTGTCCAAAGGATGATTTTCTCTTGCCTCACATTGATGTGTTGATTGATAACACGGCAGGCTACGAAACCCTCTCATTCATGGATGTATTTTTAGGTTATAATCAAATTCGTTTGGCAGAAGAGGATCAGGAGAAGACATCATTCACTACCCCTTGGGGAACATATTGTTATGTGGTCATGCCGTTTGGGTTAAAGAATGCTGGAGGTACTTACCAAAGAGCTATGATGGCCATATTTCATGACATGATGCACATTTACCTGGAAGTGTATGTGGATGACTTGTTGGTGAAATCAAGGACCAGGATAGAACATCCAGAAGTTTTGGCTAAGGTCTTGCAGAGGTCAAGGGAGTTCCAATTGAAAATGAACCCGAAAAAGTGTGTGTTTGGTGTGTCGTCGGGTAAATTGCTGGGGTTCATTATGAGTAAAAGAGGGATCGAGATAGATCCCGACAAAGCTAAGGCCATCAGGGACATGCCGCCTCCCAAGAATTTGAGGGAAGTCCAAGGTTTAATCGGGAGGTTGCAGTTTATTCGTCGGTTTGTGTCCCAACATTCACAAAGGTGTAGACCTCTCTACGAGTTGACCAAGCCAAGAGTAGAATTCCACTGGAATTCTAAATGTCAGAAAGCTTTTGAAGGGTTGAAAGAATATCTGGCTAGTCCACCCGTTCTCATTTCACCCAAACTAGAAAAACCTCTGATCCTTTACGTCTCAGTCTTGGATGACTCCGTGGGAGCCGTCCTCGCACAAGCTGATGAAGAAGGCAAGGAACGGGCAACCTATTACTTGTCCAAACTTCTCAATCCCTGTGAGTAGAAGTACACCGTCATGGAGAAAACCTGTGCTGCCCTCGTTTGGGTAGGGCAGAAATTGAAGCACTACTTCTTGGCTCATGAGGTCCACTTGATTGCTCGAATGAATCCTATCAAATTCCTTCTGGAGAAAGCCGTCCTTACGGATAGGCTAGCACGCTGGTAAAGTTTTCTCTCTCAGTTCGACATCACCTACATCCAACAAAAGGTGATTAAAGGCTATGCCATAGCCGAGCATCTCGCTCACCATCCTCTTCCCAAGTTCGATCCCGTCCAATCAGAGTTTCCGGATGAGGAACTAATGTCCATCACCCAATTTGATGAGCCAATGTGGACGTTATATTTTGATGGAGCTCTGAATTCTCAAGGGAGAGGAATCGGCGTCGCCCTCCTGTCGCCTGAAGGCCTCACATTCCCATTGGCATACCAGCTCAAATTTCCAGTTACCAACAATATAGCCGAATATGAAGCTCTTCTAGCTGGCCTAGAACTCGCTCATTCTTTTCGTATCACTGAGTTACGAGTCGTAGGTGATAGTCAACTCATCCTTCGCCAGGTGCTCACTAAATATCGCACTCGCGATCCCAAACTCAAGCCATACCAAGAACTCACTGCTGCCTTTGCCAAACTGTTCACCAAACTGATCTTTGTTCATGTCCCTCGTCATCAGAATATTCTCGCCGATGCCCTCGCCTCGTTGGCATCATCCATAAGGTTCCCTCTAGGAAGATGGTTTGAGTCCATTTCTATCTACAAACTTCACGCCCCTGCAATCGATGATGCTTCCTACGTAAATATCAAAGACAGGATCACAAGGAAGATCCTGCAGGAAGATATCCTTGAGAAGAGGGAAATCATGTTGGCAGAGGCTGAAGAAGAACTGGCTGATGAAGAGAAACCATGGTTCTATGACATCGTCAAATACTGCCAAGAACAGTCTTATCCTGAAGGGGCCACCACAGAGGACAAGAAAGCCATAAGAAGGGTGGCTCAGAAATACACATTGGTTGGAGGTCTACTCTATAGGAGGAGCCTTACTGGTATTCTGTTAAGATGTCTTGGTGACGATAAGGTTTGGAAATGTGTAGAGGAGACGCACTCGGGTGTGTGCGGTGGCCACGTGAATAGTCAGATGCTCGCCAAGAAGATCATTCGCCAAGACTTTTATTGGCCCACTATGGAAGAGGATTGTGCTGTCTATGTCCGTAGGTGTGTCAAGTGTCAACTTCACGCCGATAAAATTCATTCACCATCTTCCTCACTTCATCCAATATCCTCCCCGTGGCCTTTCTCCATGTGGGCATTCGACATCATTGGTCCCCTAGGTGATCCCAATTCCCTCACCAAGCAGAAATCTTTCATCCTTACTGGGACGGAATACTTCACCAAATGGGCCGAAGCCGAAGCTTACGCGGAAATCAAGGCATCAACAGTCTGCAAGTTCATCATGAAGAACATCTTCGCCAGATTCGGCATCCCAAGCACAATCGTCACTGATAATGGGCCACAGTTCATTTCTCAGGACCTATACGACCTCTGCAAAAGGTACGCAATTGCATTGCTTCATTCATCGCCTTATTACCCACAAGGTAACGGCCAAGCGGAGGCCACCAATAAAATATTACTCAAAATCATCAAAAAAACCTGCAAGTCTAGTAAGTTTTCAGACTGGCCAGAAAAACTTATCAAAGCCCTATGGGCCTATCGCACTTCAATCCGTACCCCCACCAGGCAGACTCCATTTGCCCTTATTTATGGTATGGAAGCGGTAGTCCCGTACGAGACTCTGATCCCTTCTCTCAGGGTACAATTGGACGAGGAATTTCCCCTCGACGATCGTCGTAATTCACTCCTCGCCCAGTTGGAACTCTTGGATGAGAAGCGGCTGGCCGCTGCCAAACACGCGCGTGTGTATCAAAATAGACTCGCTCGCTTTTACCAAAAGAAAGTCGTTGAGAGAAAATTCAAAGTCGGTGAGATGGTCATAAAAAGAATTTTTGTCAAACCTGGAGGTCCGCGTTCTAAGCTCCAACCCAATTGGGAAGGACAATTTGTAATTCAAGCCATGTACCCTAGCAACGCCTACAAGCTAGTCAACGCCGAAGGGACAAAGTTATCCCACCCTTGGAATGGGCTTTATCTTAAGAAATACTACCCTTAGCACAAAACAAAAAAAATGATGAAAAGATAGAAAACATCAAAAATAAAGAAATATTGAAAACCACTAAAAATATGGAAAATTCAAAATGCCGATGCCTGGCAGTCACCATGTAGTTAAGTCCCTGCATCAAACCTTCATGTTAGGATAGGGCCCATTAAGGCTTGGTAGGCACCGTGTCTTGGTTTGCCAAAACCGTGGAGATCCCTGTCCGGCCACGTCGGCCTATGCTCGCTCGAAGGAAACTAACATGTGCTCACATATGTATTTTATTCAAAAAGTCGGTAGCATCACCTACGGTGGGGCCCCACCCAGAAGATCTCTGGAAGCTGTAATCTTTATTCTTTTCTCTTCGACCAAATGAGACAGTCGGCGCCGTTAAAACGCTGAGCATGAGAAACCGAAACTCAAATCCCAAGGGCAAGAGTAGGATCCATTTCCTCGAGCATCGATCAGAGCACGAGAAGAGGGCCGTGTCCCCACAGGCATACGAAAGGAAGCTCATAACGTCAAACGACTATATTTCCCTCGCAAAAAGAAAACACAAAATTAAAATCAAGAGAAAAGCCTGGTCGTGACCGTGCCTGTTGCGATAAACGGAACCCCTCAAAGCAAAAGTCTGAATCCACAAAAGGGGCTGTGGAATGTAAATGCTCGACATTTGGTCCGAAGCTGTCCCAAAGGAGAGAGTTAAATGGACCCTTATTGGCTCGCCGGGTAAACGGTTTTGCCGATCCTCTCTGGAGGTTTATCCCCCACGCTCTTCCTTCTTCCTTTGAAGATGAAAGCTAGATGGAGTTTCTAAAGGGCGAAACCAGACAAGGTCTGCGACCTTATTTTAATATACACATATGGTTACCTACTTTGAAAAGTAAAAGCTATCGCTGCGAAGGAGTCTCTGTGTTTCTGGCTGGTCAAGACCCATGTTTACCACCTTGATGTCTTCTTGTTTAACCTCGGGCTTAGGCCAATGCAAGCGCGTCACCTATGGGTGCGACGGCGTCTGATTCCGGGTCAGCGTCGCGCGGTTGGTCATTGGGGTTCCAGGGTGTTCCATCATATACCATCTAGATTTGTGAGGAAATAGACCCGAATCGGGTAAATCTCTTACCTCAAACACCTTTTGGGTGAATCCCTGTGGTCGGAAGCGACTGGGAGCCTAAGCATGACATGACGGTATTGTCATCAGGGTAAGTCTTAGCCGACGGGATCATCATTCGAGGGGTCTAGAGGCCCAAATCAACCTAGATGTGCACTTAGGATACCTGGGAGGTTAGTAAGAAACCCCTGTTCTCACGTAGGTTAGGTGCCATTTGGGTGCTTGCCGGGCGTTAGCAACAAAAAATTGAAATGATAAAAACAACAAAAAAGGGAAAAAGAGAAAATGTACACGTTTGCAAACAAAAAAAATCTTTTTTATGATAAAACAACAAAAAAATGCCAAATATAAAAAAATAAAATAAATCAATTTTACTTGATTGCATTTGCGTGCAGCATCTCACTTTAATACCGCTTGCATTCGTGTGCTTGCGTGTCGCTTTTATCATCACCACATCTTTCCCTTGCCTTCGTTAATTAAGGCTTGGCCCCTTGACCAGTTATCAAGGACAGTCACAGTGACCATTTGCTTATTGAGCAAGGGGCCAAGTCAAAACAGAAATTATGATTTGTTTGTTTCAGTGATATGTGCAGGGATTCAGGCAACAGAAGCAAAGGTGAAAACCAAACAAACCGAACCTTGTATTTTATTCCAAAAAACCAAAAAAATTACATCAAGTTCTGCCCTCTCTCTCTGCATTACTCGTCCCACTACTCTTCGGGCAAAACGCTCTCAAAGGTGCTACCCAACTACAAAAAGTGGTACTCCTATCGCTCTGTACTCCCCTTCCTATTCCCACACCCCGGCATTGATCCACGGAAGCAGCAAAGAAGCTACCAACACGAAAGCCACGCTCTCGTGCTCTTCGGTAGCGCTCCTCACCATCTCTCAGCCACTGTTCAGCAAGACCAAGTCTGATTCGGAGTTCGAATAGTTGGGCCTCCATGGCCCTTCGTTCCTCCCTTTCAGTCAATCTGTTGGCTCTTTCTCTCTCTGCGTCTCTTTCTCACTCTGCACGTTCTCTCTCACGGTCTTCCCTCTCCAACTGGAGAGTGATCCTCAGTTCCACGACATCCCTAGAGGAGTCGTCATCAGGGTGACGCCGCAGTTCCCTCTCCAGTTCTGCTATCCTAGCCTCCTTCTGCACAGCTTGGGCAAGCGCTTCTTCCGTCTCCTTTTCCTACCGAGTGTACCATCTCAGATACGCGATAAGGCGTAAACAAAGAGAACTCAACACTGAAACTTTTACCTGTATACAGAGCATCCCTTCTACCTCCGTAGCACGCTGTGTGGCGTGAGCAAGTTGCTCATGAAGCAAATCGAGTTCTGAGGTAGGAATCCACAAGCTGGAAGAGACACCGCCTACTCCCATCGCTGGGGAAGCCGCGTCAATCTGGGCATGCTATAACCACATGAGTTAGCAGCCAACACCTGGAATCTGGGGTTTTAATTAGGAACGCATTGTACACCTACCAAGGCGCTTGTAGCTCCGCGGGCATCACCCAACCGTTGCTCCATCTCTGCCAAGCGAGTTCGTAAAGTCGCTATCATCGTATCATGGATATCCTGCAGCCATACGAGTCTGCATTTCCACCAGAAAACCAAAAAAGGGAGAAAGAAGAAAAGAGAAAAAGAGGAGACCTACCTCCGCAAGTCCCCGGGGTTGGAACCGCTCTGCATACCTTATCTTGTATAGACGCAGGTAATCCTTGCTATCCCGTGCCTGCGATTCCACGATTATGCCACCCCGTTGCCAGTCTTCATACTGTTCGGGGAATTGCACACGCCAGTCAATGCAGGTCCCCGGTCCTCGCGTCTTTCTCCCGACACGAGGTGGCGCAGCCGTATCCACCCATTCCTGAGCCAGTCCTAAAGTGCTCATAACCAATCGTAGCCGAAGCGGCTCGATTTCATTCAGGCAGTGCATCCACAGTTCCCGTCCAAACCGGGCACGACTTGCTAGAACCCACGGCTGGTCGGCATCGACCATGTCTGAGTAGGGTCTCCAGTTTACCATCGCTGCAGGGAACTCCTGTAGCTCCCGCCTTAGCACCATCAGTTGGTAGGTTAGGGGTGCCGCACTCATGATGGGTTCCCACCGCCTGGCTAGCGGCACCATCGCGGGTCGCCAGTGCCGAGCTCTCCTCATGGGGAGGTAATAATAGCTCCACAGCTGCTCGGCGCAGGTCATCAGTACCTTGCAAAAACAAAAAAAATACAAAACAAGCAAAACCAAAAATACCTGGATGAATGGTGTGAAACCACTCACAGTCATCTCACGATCCGCTTCTTGGAACAGGCCTGCAAACAAGTGTGCTAGCATGGAAGCTCCCCAGGCATAGTACTCTACTCTTTCAAGATCTGATAGCAGCTCCAGGAAGCGACATTGGATACCGTCCCCTTTCGAGCTCAATACCAATCTCCCCAAAAGGAAGAGGAGAAATCTCCTCAAATCTATGTTGCATCTTTCCCAGTTGCCGAAATCTGTGCAGTACACGGCACGATATCCTATTTCCATCCTTTCCATGAACTCTTCTGAGGATTCGTCGTCCCGCTGATGAGTGTCGATGAGCCCTAATGCATCCATGAGGGATGCCCTAGCTACCGACCTATTTTTTCGACCATTTAGGTCCAAACCCAGTAGCTTCCGAGCACCTTCTCGGTAATCCGCATAAGTGACCCCGGTCGCTGTCTCGCCCTCCACCTTCAGGCTTGTGATCCGGACCACATCCTCCAAGCTGGGCACCATGTGCCCCCAGGACATCAGGAATGCCCGGCTCACTGGGTCCCATCTCTCACACAAGGCTTGGATCAGGACCAGGTCGAGCTGGATCGGCTCGATCCGAAGAAAGGCACCAAATCCCATCACGTCTAGCCTGGCCTTCTGAAAATCCGGGAGACCCCTGTATGCGGCCACTGCTAACTCCCATGAAATGTGTGATTTCATCACACTCTGTGCGTGCATAAGAAATGGAGAAGGGTGTTGTCAAGAGAAAAGAAGAAAGAATGAGAAAAGGGCAGGAAAGCTCCACTTACGAGTTGTGATTGGGCCCTTTCGTTGAAGTGCCCTTCGAGGTCCGAAAGCCTCCTGGAACTACTACCACTGGACCTGCTTCTCTTTGAGGAGTGGGAAGATTTGCCCTCCATCCAACTCTCAGAATTTTGAACTCCTCCTCTCCCGTGAGAACTTGTGCTCCACAAGTTAGCTCTCGATATACCTGGGAGGATAAAAGAGACAATAATTTATAGAAATAGAAGGAGTGCAGGCCAAGATTGCCTGCATCACCTTTAATGATAGCCCTCGCGATGAGGGACCTACCATGCAGTCCCATGTGTCACTTCACCGTTCGCACAGGGTGATTGATTGGACGAAGAATATGACGACTAGCCCCCTATGTTGTCTAGGGATACCCTATCATGTTTTGGAGGACGTCCGCAAAACTTGACACAACATCCGGGAGAAGGAACTAGGGCCGTCATTATTGACTTCGACGGCAGATTCCCGTGGAAAATGGTCACAACAAGACGCGATTCTCCGCTTGGGGTGGAGTCTCGGCAGACCCATCACATGGGAACAGTGCAAAGGAGAAGAAGTGTAGGGAAGAAAGAACGTACAAGAGAACAAACAAGCAGCAGAAAATCAAATCACTCCATTCATAATTCTACATAAGCTGTCATAAACACTACAATCATAGAGAGGAGGCGGATCCACCAGCTCGCCAACTCCTGCCATTATCTTCATGCTCGTCCCTCTAGGCGTCCCTCTCCTCTCCCCTGAGGTGAGGGTCCCTCAGAAGCCTCCTGGATCCCCGTGCAGTAGCACCCGCCTCGCCTCGTGGCGCCGGCTCCACAGCAATGACTCGCTGCTCCTCCCCTGGCGTGGCGAAGAAGTCACTAGCGGCAAACCGACCAGACTGGCGCAGTCACTCCCCGAACTCTCGCGCTCTCTCATAGCGCGTCTCCATCCCTCCTAGCCTCTGCACGACGGCCTGAAGGCCCAGCTAGAGCTCCCTCACTTGGGCCTCCAAGGCCCTCCTCTCGGTCTGATCCCGCTATCGCTCGGACCTTCTCTCGGCTTTCTCTCTCTCTGCCTCTCTCCTCATCATCTACAGAAGAACCCTTAACTCCAGGATGTCTGGAGAAGGTCTCTTCTCACCGCGATGTCGCAGCTCTGCTACAGTCACCACCCAGGCATCACGCTCCTCTTCCGCCCGAGTAGCCCTAGCCACCGTACCAGCAAGTTACTCCCGAAGGGAGGCAATCTCGAGAAAAGAGGCCGAGGAACTGGAAGATGCGCCGCCAGTCACTCCCACCATCGCTGTCTGCTGGGCACGCTGGAACGAACAAACAACAACAGTCAGCTAAGCTCCACATTTAAAAATAGAAGATGCAGCACTTAGCTTACCAGGAGCGACAGTTCCTATTGAGTGGCGGCCAGCTGCCACCTGACCTCGGCTAATTGGGCACGAGACCCATCGCCGTCGCGCCTATCCCCGGCTCGGGGAAGACCCACGTAACCCTCTCTTTGTTGCCGCAGGAAGTCGGCACTATCCTGCACCAGTACGCCCCCTTGCTGTCCAGGTAGACGCATGCGCCAGTCTTCAAGCTTCGCCTTGCTGTGACTCTCCTTCTTGACGCGGCTCGGCTCGTCTGCACTCGCCCACTCATCGGCCAGGCCCAGGGTCCTCGCCATGTCCTGCACCAAGAAAGAAGGGCCTCGCATCATAATAAAGAACGCGTCCCCTGTCTAGGACGCGTCCATCATTTGAGTGCAACACTCGCCGAACCATTTCCCCCTCGCACGGCTCGCTTCAAAACTCAAAATGGATCAAAGGAGAAGATCCGAGGACCTACCAGACCGTGTTCACCTCCTTCCACACCATCAGGCCCCTCGGGTCCCTCGGGGGCCCGAAGCGGCCCTTCCTCCTCCATGGACGCCGTTCCGTGCTCTTGCGTGTCCCTCCTCGGGTGAGGATTCCCTCGTCCCTCTCCACCTTCACCATGGTCCGGCCCACCGAACTCCATCGATCGAGGGGAAGAAGACGAAGACGGGCGAGCGAGTTTCGGCGGAAGGCGGGCTCGTTTACCGGTAAGGCACGGGAGAAGAAAGGCCGCCCGGCACTTTAAATTTGAATTCAAGGGTTAAGACGCGTCCTCGCGCCTGGATGCGCCCAAAAGAAAGCAACAGAATCCCTCCGTGCAAAGTAGTTCCCTTCTGTCCAAGGCAAAAGTCTCGTAAGGCATGCCTCGAAATAACTTGGTGCAAGAGAAGAAGTGTAGGAAAGGAGAGGCGCTACAGTGGTCAGTCGTCAGAGTTTTGTCTAGATCTCCTTTCCATTGTGGTGCGATTCTGTTACGATTCTGTTACTTTCTGATGTTATTAATCCATGCTGGCCTGTGCAGGTTTTACTAACGGACGTCTTTGTCCTATCTCCTGTCCCACCTTTCAATGGTTGGTCCCACCATGTCATGCATCGTAGTATATGATACCTACGCTACTAGAACATGTCAAGGACCTCGCGGCCCGAACGAATCTGGGATTTGAGTTCCCCTTCAACAAAAACAGTGATGATCCCGGAAGAATTTGGGTTGTACGGATAAGCCGTTAACTTGTGATAGCATGGGGACGACGGTTCCATTCAGTGAGTTGGTGCGCGGATAAACGGGCCCCAGCCCAGTGTCGGCTCACCGGATCGGTATCCTGACCCGTTCTTAACAAGTTGACAATATTATCCTTGGCTATTTTCTATTTTAGTTAGTTTTAAATTTTTCTTTAAGCCCAGCATGCATTCATATAGGACTTTGATTTATTGCGGAAGATCATTCAAGTGATTCGATTGCGAAAGCCGCTGTGCTTCAATTCTTACAAATATGAGATATTCCACTCCGAATGAAATACTGAGTTTCCTTGAAACGGCCCTACGCTGCTCTTCCAAAGGAGACCCTTGTTTGGACAGACCCTCAGATATTCCTTTGCTTTTTACCTTGCTTGACCCACCTTGGCTGCAGTACTTCCACGTTGGCTGGTAACCGCTCCCCAAAGGTGAAACCTGCAGGTTTATGACCCAGGTACTTTCACACCGAGAAGTTGGTCTCTTTTTGTTTCATGCCTGAGCGCACATCTCACCCTCCCTTATTTGATCTCCATCCAAGCAAATCGTCAAAATTTGAAAGACCTCCTTCAAGGTCGCCTCATTGAAACTTCAGGAAAGATTCCAAACAGTAACGTCAAAAGCGTGTCTCATCACACCTTGGCATCAACTTATCAGTCCATTCCCACTCCATTTCACTCCACTTCGATACCATTCCATTACGTGTCACTCCCTTGCAAAGCAGACGCCAAGGCGGGGCAGCTGTAGACACGCCATTCCTGACGTCTCCTGAGAAAGTCTCATATTACTATACGACGCCCCGCGACGGCTTACGCATTTTGAATCGCTCGAGTGCTTCCTTTTCTTGAGTCTTCTTCCGCCCTTTTCAGCATCTGGAATCGTCTCGTTGCAACATTCGGACGGCATCAACACCATTCAGACACGCCAAAAAATTCCGGAACCAGGAAGGGTGCCTGTCGGGGAGCTGCCGACGCCTTTTCAGCGGACCCGGGGGGGGTCTTAATGGAGGCGTCCAGTCTTCTGGACGCCTCCATTACTTTAATTTATTTCTTAAGACCAAAAATACATAAAAAATGATATATTTATGGAGGCGTCCAGGCCCCTGGACGCCTCCATAAAAACAAAATAAAAAATGCATAATACCAGTTTTGGTATAAAAACAAAACAAAAAATAATAAAATATTTATGGAGGCGTCCAGGACCATGGACGCCTCCATCAACTTGCCCACCGGGCCCCGTCCACCGTCCGACGGTTTGTCGCGTGTGAAAAAAGCCAATTGTGGAATCGTCCAGCCGGCTGGGCGCGCCCATTTCCAAATCACGGGTCGCCGCTCCAAAACCACGCGTTGTGTTAAACCGCGTGCGACTTTCGGTGGAGTTCGGTGGGACTTATGGAGGCGTCCGGGACCCTGGACGCCTCCACAAAAATATTCGGAATAAATGAATAAAAATAGAATAAAATATTAGTTCAGCCCTGATGGAGGTGTCCAGGGTCCTGGACGCCTCCACCCTCCGGAGCCCTATAAATAGAGGCCCACCCCCTCAGTTCTAGAGGAGCTTCTAAGAGATCCGATAGGCTGCCGGAGCCCAGAGGCTGCCGGAGTCATTTCTAACCCATGGGGTCTTTTGTAGGTGGAGGTTGTGCCGACTTCTCGGGTGCCCACGCTCGCGAGAGGAAGGTCATCTTCATCCATCGCGCTTCCACATCGTCCCTACGCTGCCGGAGCTCCGCCGGATTTCACCATCGGCACATCCAATAAGCCAATCCTTTCCTTTTCTTCGTAGTTCTTTTGCATTCATCATCTCGCATCCTCTATCCCCCTTCATAAGGGCGCCTCTTCTTATATACTTCTTGCATCCATCATCTCATTTTCCTCATACTCGAGTCCGAGAGGGGTTTAAAAGATAACACCAACTAGGTGTGTGTCTTGCCATCATTTCGTTATTTTTATCGCAAGAATTTGAATACTACACCTTCATCTTTCTAATCCACTCGTTACTTGTTTGTCGTTGTTTTGCAAGGGTACCCAAGGAAAGCCCTCTCCATCGGCCGGCCGAAGGGGGAGGAAGAAGCAACCCGCCATCTCCCACTCTTGAGGTAGGCGCGATCACTTTCTTTATTTTGGGGTCTTTTGGCCCCTGACGATCACATCTTGTTCTCGAGGCCGCGGTGAGTCACTTCCCCAATGACCGTTTAAATTCCCGTTCTTATATTCTCTTTATATTCTGTTATATTCTGCTCATATTCTCGAGGCCGCGGCGAGTCACTTCCCCAATAGCCGTTTAAATTACCATTCTTATATGTTATATTCTTATCTATTCATATTCTCGAGGCCGCGGTGAGTCACTTCCCCATTGGCCGTTTAAATTCCCGCTCTTATATTCTCTTTATATTCTGTTATATTCTTATCTATTCATATTCTCGAGGCCGCGGCGAGTCACTTCCCCAATGGCCGTTTAAATTCCCGCTCTTTATATTCTCCTTATATTCTGTTATATTCTTATCTGCTCATATTCTCGAGGCCGTGGGGAGTCACTTCCCCAATGGCCATTTCAATTCTTGCTGTTTAATTTCTACACCGTTCCCGTCCCCCCGAGGCCGCGGCGAGTCACTTCCCACTATGACCATTTAACCCCCATATCTTGCTATATTACATTTGTCCCGCTCGCCCCGCCGGAGCAATCTCCCGTGGTGGCCCCTTCTCTTTTCTCTTATTTCTGTGTTGCAGCAAACAAAGAGGAGCCCGCGCGCTCCGCGTCTTCTTCGCTCCCCGAACCGCGTGACGTCGCTCACAGGGGTGAGCTGTAATTTTTGGGAGACCTTCCCATTATATGGAGGAGATGGTTCCCGGGGAGTAGCGGCTCACGATTGATGCAAGGGATCACGAGATTGGAAATTGCCCACGGGGTGGACAAGACCATGAGAATTAGAGTAGAATTCCTTATGAAAGTTGTGGTGAGAATCATGGATTTGAGGATTATAATATGTGCTAGGTTGGTCATCCTCATAGTTATATGTGTGATTAGACATGTTGATTAGATTAGCAAGATGAAACATTATGCAAATTTAAATAATAATCCAATCAAGACAATTTGCAAGGATGTCAAACAAGTGTATGTTTACGCCTGATTTTAGATTGTCCCTTGATGTGAATTAGATGGTTTTTACAAAGTTAATGCAATTCACTCAAAGGTGGGAACCTAGTTTCAATATGGTTTTGCTTTAATGTCAACTAGGCTGTTTAAATCACCACGTTTTGGCCAACTAACCTGGGGAACTTCAATGGTACAACCTACCCAGTGATCGAAGAGGGAGTCATTCGATGGCAGAGACTTACGGAGGCCTTGGTTTAGGAGATTTCGGTCTAATGAGAGGAGTTCTCAATTAGAGGGTCCTTCCTTCACCAAGAGAGGGTGTAAATATCTCCTAAAGAGTGTGGGGAGAGGAGGTCTCCCAAGCCAAATACCCTAAAGATGCAAAACTAATGCAAAAGAATAGAAAATGTATGTATGAACAATGATATGTAATAATGAATGCAAAATAAGGCGCAGAACAAGGGGGTTCTGTGAGAAACAGGGAAATTGGCATCTGGGACAGTGGACGCCAATTTTCAAATTGGCATCCACTAACTTGGACGTGATTTTTTTTTCAGAACGCGGTCTATTATAGGACCGCGTTCATAAGAATGCAGTGCAGTGGCAGACTGCAATCTAACCCCTGTTCACCGACCAAAAAGCTATGGAAATTAAAAAAACTGGAGGAATAATAAGGCAAACACTCACATAATCATGGCAATCAACTCAAACAATATAAAACATGCATCCACTTTCTCTCCTTTTTTTTTAGAAAAGAGATGAATTTTCCAAAATCTAGAAAAATGTTAATCACGTAGGGGGGGTTGTGCACGTGGTGCACAAGGGGTAAAAATGAAAGAAAAAGAAAGAGAGAGTGCTACGTGGAGCACAAAGGGAAGTGCACCGTGGGTGCAAAAGTGAAAGGGCACACGTGGGTGCCAAACGGAAGGGTAATCAAAGAAAAATAAAGGTGGTCCCACCTTGATCGCCACTTTGTAGATTTAGAGAAAAATCCATAAAGAATTAAAATTAAAAGAAGAATTATTATGGGAAAATGAGGGGAAATGGAGCATGCGTGGATGCTATGAGGGATGTGTGATCGCCATAGGCCGTGGGCCTCGAATGAATATAACAATAAGACAAAGGAGGGATCACAAATAAGTACCTTTTAAAGCGTAGGGATGTGAGTGTCACCCTCTCTTCCAATCGACCGGCCAATGAAGAGAGCTTTTCTTTATTGATTACCCTTGCAAAATAAATAAACCAACAAAAAGATGTTGTAGATTAGAAATCAAGTGTGTAGCATCAAATTCTTAATATGAATAAGCAATAAAACATGTATAAGAACACACCTTGTTGGTGTAGATAAACCCCTATGCAAAGGGTAAGAAAATAATGATGTGATGATATAAGGGAGATGTGTAAGTGTTGCACAAAAAGAGACTCTCAACGTGGTTGAGATGAAAATAAATAAAAGGGAAGGAAGATATGATGCATGAACATGAACATTAATTAATCTAGTGAAAACAAAAGAAATGGTAAAGAGAGAGGATAGGCTTATTGTTTGTTTCTCCAAAGGATGGCTTCAAAAATCATCAATATCCTTCAATAGGGAGGAAGCTCCAACGTGATGTGGCCTTGAAGTGCATGGGTGTCACGCCCCAAGCCATATGTGTACAGTGAAAGTAACTCGGGCAACGTAGGCAGTCGGTAATACGTCTCAAGCTAGCAATATAATCAGAGCGCAAATCATTCACACATAAGATGAATGGACACAATAATTGATCAAAATCTAACTCTTATTGATAATAAATTAAAGTACATGAATATTAAGCTCTCCTTTGATATAATGACACTAGTCTAAATAAAATGAAAATTACATAGTATGACTCAATAAATGTAAAAATTACATTATATGACTCCAGACTAACATAAGGACTTATAACACGCTAAGCCTTCTCTCGAGTCTTCAATCATCACTCTCGGACCCATCATCGGAATACTCGGAATCCGCTCCACTAGAGTTTTCTGGAAAGATTTCAAAAGTAGGGTAATGAGCACACTTGCCCAGTAGGTATTTTCGTATCAACATAGAAGAAAAATTTAAGTAATTACGTTTTCGCTCTAGATAATAAGGCAATGAAAATGCGATAAAACACACGAATAAACCATAGTAACAACAAGATATGAACTATAGAGATATGAAGAATGTGAAGGAATAATAGAACTTGATCAAGCAAGACATAAGGTAAAGTGGCCTTTCATTATGTTTTCTTGCTCAAGTTGGCCCATATTTCTCTCAATCTCTCCCTACTCAGGAGATGATTGCTCAAACTTAACACCAGCTTGATGAACTTTAATGTCGGATTGATCCCGAATCTTCCTTGAGTGTACCATTCACTTTTCAAAATCTTCAGCTTCCGCCATCTTCACAAATTCCCGCATATCGGCGTTATGGTGGAGTCGGTGACCCGTATGTGCACGTTAAGGAGTTCGTTTATGAGTCGACCCAGTTTCGACACGACCAACGCTTGATGGCATATTTATTTGGTCTATCTTTGGAAGGCCCAGCTCAGGATTGGTTCTTCTCATTACCGCAAGAGCAAGTTGTGAATTTCCAAACTGTTTAAGAGAAATTTCCTCAACAGTATCAAGACCAGGTTGGGCCCAAGTACTCAGTTGTAGATATGGCCCATTAGAAGATGAAGTCCAACGAGGAGCTCTCTACCTTTGCTGACCGTTGGCATCATCTCACCGTGTAGGTTCCGGGGCACATTCCAGAGGGAGAGCAAATCAAGATGTTAATATCTAATGCCGCACCCGAGTACCGTTTCATCTTAGCCCTCAATGACATTACCTCCTGGAAACAACTCTATAGCCGAGCCCGCTTCATTCGTCAACAACTCCACAATTCCCTTGACCCTGAGTCTCCTCCACATCCTACGCCCACTTACACCTCGCCATCCACGGCTACCCCCTTTGTACCCTCCATGAGTCAGCCTTCCACTTACGCATATCCACCTTCCCCGAATCCATACGCTTCCACCTATCAACCCTCCATGAGTCAACCTACCGCCATCCACAGTCAACTTTTCGCTTCTTCATATCCCCATGTGTCTCCGCCCGCTTCTTCCCCTCCGGTCAAGGAAACACCAAACTCTGAGCAAGTGGATGCCGTCTACGTACCTTCCCACTCCACTCCATATATGCCTACGCCTAGCCCTTCTGCCAGACATGCATCCTTGCCTATACAACCTTCACTTCCGTCTCCACAACCTTCTCCAGTACCTTCTCATACCCCTCAGTATCCTCCTTGCCCAAAATAGGCTCCTTGTTCTCCATTGTGGGAGTCTTTTACAGATATTTTCCAGGCTTTGATGGCCACTCACGCATTGCAACTCCCTTCGGTTGTGCCTTGTCCTCCCGCAGTCGGGAATATGCTTCAGTTCTGTGAATTTCACCACCAGCAGAGACATTTGGTCGAGGATTGCCCCAAATTCTGGGAGTACATTTAGGACTTGGAAGGCAAGAAGAGGATTGATTGGACCGCCATGCATAAAGTTATTTTAGAACTCCACAGCAAGCAGCAGCAAGAAGCGTCGCCCAAGCAGCCGTCTCCATCCCTACAAGACCAGGGGCACCCCTGTGGTTCTTTGACTAGCAATGCACCCACTCCACCACCTATTCTATCACCTACTCCACCATCCCCAACGCCATCTCTGGTCCCGGCTCCATCCCCTTCACCTACCCAAGCCCCTGCTCAGGCTAGTGCTTCCATTTCCTCCACTTCTGCTACCACAACTTCCACTCCTAACACCACCCGGCGCATCGTGTCAATACGCCGACGGTGGGCACCTCGCTCCTCTTCATCTTCTCCATCACCAACCCAATCTCCACTACTCCCATTGCCTTCAACACCATCTCCACTACCCTCACCATTGCTTAACCCTCCATCACCTTTGCCACCTCCTCTCACCAAATCACCTAACCCACTACCTCCGTCTCCGTTACCTCCATCTCCCCCATCTTCGCATCTTCCTCCATTTCCCTCGTCGCCCGAGCATGAGCAAGCCACACCTTTGCCTTTGCCTACGCTTGAGCCTACCATAGTCACGTCACCTTCACTTGATATCACTCCACCACCTATCACGCCCACCACTCCTATTACCTCCATTCCTTCTCCGTCCACTCCCACCCCACGGAACGGGTGTGCGCTTCCTTTGGTGCCCCTCGGGTCTGGTCCCCAGGGAGATGATGAGCCAAGTCAGGATTATTTAGTGCCAGTTCTGTAGTTCAAGCTTGAAGATTTCATCTGCCGCATGCCGATCCGCGTCCTAGTCCCTAGCTATTCTGAGGATGATGCGCCTCAACTTCTGATGACGATTGTCAAGAAGAGTTCCCTTGCCTTAGTGATAGTTTCTTCAAGAGCGAGACCGATGGAAATCTCTTTGCTCGTCGGAGGACTCACCGTTGAAGTTGCTATTACTTCTCGCTCCATTGCTGTTCAGTTCATTGGCCAAGAGGGGTTCTCTACCCGCATTGTGCTAACTCATATGGCCGCCAAAAGTTTGATGCATTCTCTATTCAAGGGGCAATTGGCCGTATCTTTTACATTTTCGAAGGACATTATGCACATTCTATGCAATCTACCTCGGTTTATCAGCAAGTCGGCCACGTCAACATCATGCATTACTCTCCCTCAGTTCCATCTTGCCCTTTTATCAAGGGGGTTGTACTTCAAGTCTGATTTTTGAGTAGGGTTGCCGAATTTCCACATTCTCGTGCCGAGGGACAAAACTCCATGGTTTTCTGATGCTCATCCATCTAAGGAGTTCACTGTTCAAGATTGTCCATATATTGTTAGCACTAGATGTCTAGGGGCAACCGTCCGAGCGAGGCTGCATGTTCATGACTAAGCCAGGCCATCTTCCAGGTGGACCCGTTATTTGAGAAGGTATTGCAAGACAAGAGGCCCAACGGTCTGAGTCTGCACTAGGCGGACCCGTGTTCAAGAGATTTTAGCTAAGAAAAGGCAGCGGTGCAAGTACAAAGGCCGCATGCTATGCACTCAGGGGTCCATTTCTCTTTCTCCTTCTTCTCATTCATCAATTCTACTGCTCGGCACCCACCCTTGGGTGGTGTTCCTCCCTTCCTCCAATCCCGCTTCCATAATTTTCTCATCTAGTCCTAAGTTCATGAACCCTCACTGCCCCTCTTCCTATCCGGGGCCTACAGATTCTCCATTTTCCCATAATTCTAGGCCTCAGCCTATGTCTGTTCATCCCGATCTCGGGACATCCCCCGATTCTTCTCCTCCGGTATATCCGGATTCTGCTTCTCATTCGTCCCCGACCCTATCGGGTGGTTACCATTTTCTTTCCCCGACTCTGTCGGGTGATTACCATGCTCCTTCTCCGACCCTGTAGGATGACCAATATTCTCTTTCTCCAACCTCGTTGGATGATCATTCTTCTCCTCCTTCATCTTTGCAATCATCTTCTCCCCAGTTTTCTATTCTCTCCTCTTCACCCTTTCGGTGTTCTTACCCTTTTTCATGTTGTTTTCGAGGCTTTAGTCTGCCTTGATCCTAGCTAATCTCTGCTTATTCTGTATCTAGTTCCTTATTATCAAGGTCTCCGTGCCTTAACGAGGGAGTTCTAGCCCTCGTCTCTCTTCTTTTTATCCTTCTTCATCCAGTTTGGTGTTTGCCGCTCTTCTGTGTCAAGGAATCTAATCCTTTGCTATCCTTTCTTCTTTATCCTGTCAAGCAAGGAATACATAGTTACTAGTGCTCCTCAAAACTTGATGATCAAGATCGCTTCAGAATGCTACTTCCACACTATGGATTTGCAAGGTATCTTTATTTTGTGCAAGAATATGCTATCATTTACTATTATTTCTATTATTTCTGTGCATTGTTAACATAATGTTGTTTCCTTAACATGCTTGTGTGGCTTTAGTTGAGTTTGGTTAATTTAGTGAAAATGAGTTCGCTTGTAGCATCTCAAGTTGGTGATAGCTCCGCGCTGGGAGTCTAGTTTCTTTCCCCGATCGTTGAGGGTGACCTTTGAGCATGGGTTTTTCACACACGTCACGACGAGCCATAGCCGATTCTTCTGAGACACACCGTTGCTACTTTGGCCATACTTTGGGTATGCACGAAGGTCTTTTCTTTTCTCTACTCGACCGAGTGCAGGGGCAAGAGATTGATGGATGAGATGACCAACCTAGGCGCTCCCTAATATGAGAGAGGTCTCAAATAGGGGCAATCTTGACCCTCAAAAATGAGCTTTCATGCAATATCTAGCCAACAAGGGTTGTTAAATTAATATGAATCAAATGCAAAATTATGAATCAAAGGCATGGCAAGAGTGGCAGTACAGATCCCCGCGGGACGTCATGAGCCCGATCGCATGCGTGCCTGATAATAATGGGTCTAAAAATCAAAGACATAAAGCCCCGGCGTAACAGACTGTATCTTTGAGGGGTAGTGCCCTGAAAGAAATTCAAGTCCTGATGTTTCCCATCCTGTATAAAGCTTGTCTCCAATTTTTCTTCTGTTTCTCCCTCTTAGGCTGGGTTGAATCCCGGGTATGGCCTTAGTAGGGGCACCGTTCTTTAGAGGTGGTTGGTTGTGGCGAGCCAGCCTCATACGTACGCCCTGCTCAAGGAAAGTCTTTAATGAAAGAGGGAAGAGCGACGACCCCTGGCTTGTAGTTTGAGCCCGTCTGTTGGGTGCTGCAGATAGCTTTGTCAAAATTTAAAATCCAAAAAAATCAAATATTACCAAAAAAATCAAAAAAATCAAATATTGTCAAAAATAAAAAAAATAGATATTTTCAAAAACCAAAAAATGTCAAAAAGCCAAAAATGTTTATTATTCTCACGTATCTTTGTTTTGAGGATGGATATGTAATCTGTTTGCTCAGTATATAGGTTGCAGGTATTCAAGTCCTTTGCTCTATCTTTCGCCCTATCTCCTATTCACGTCTTTTGGATCTGTTCTCTCTTCTTCAATTTTATCTATCGATCTGTTTTGAAGCTTATGTCCTTCTCAGCTTTTGCTTATCTCGCTTCATCATATCTCCATGAGAGGGCTTTGCCTCATGATTATGAATCTGGCGGTTCCGCTTCATCTTATCTTGAGTTTTGATTGAAGAGCGAATTTGTCATGTCTTTTGTCCCGCCATGTCCTTGTCACATATGTCTATGTCCCTCCGTGTCGTCACACATGTTGTTATCCCTCTGTGTCTATTACGTTTTCATCCCACTGTGTCCCTATGCCATGTGTTGTTGTTGTCATCTCACACATGTGTTGTCCGTGTCTTTTATACCCCGTGGTTGTTGTCCCACGTGTCTTTATCTCACCATGTCCTTGCGCCACCACGCGTGTTATCCCACCGCGTTGTGTTGTATTGCCCCACCATCCCTGTAGCAACTCAAATTTTTTTATATGCATTAATATGCAAAAACAAATAATGAAAGATGAAAATAAAATAAATTATGAATATTTTCCGTTATGTCTTTAAAAGTATAGAATACATAAACATGAACCCTATCCCCCTTGTTAACACGAATGACGAGATTCACGGCATGATTCTGAGAAGGCGAAGACATCAATACTGTAGTAGCAATGTAACATTACTGTAGCATCTGATTTAAGAGAAAAATATTAGTATTAATCTAATCCTAATTAATAGTTGAGGTCATTCTTACATCATTGAATAAATGAGGTCATTGATTATGTCATAGAGGGGGGCATTATTTCAACATTCACATGTTGGAATTAATTTTCAACATAAGTTGGTGTAATAGTAACAAAGTTGGTGTAATAGTAACAAGGTTGGAGAATAGGAAAATTAAGTAGAAATTGACTTAGAATTAAATGGGTAATATAATAATGGGGGATTTTGGCCTATATATAGGGCTGGAATCGTTCCTACTCAAAGCACAAATCTATTGGGAGG
The DNA here is from genome assembly GCA_022559845.1 of Amorphophallus konjac. Classification (NCBI taxonomy): domain Eukaryota; kingdom Viridiplantae; phylum Streptophyta; class Magnoliopsida; order Alismatales; family Araceae; genus Amorphophallus; species Amorphophallus konjac. The sequence goes on from CM040120.1 coordinate 188,775,213, forward strand.
AATTACTGGTTAGAGAGAGGGAGAAAGCTCGAAGTTGGAGGAGTGTTCGAAAGCATTCTTTGTTATTAAACTTCTTCTTCTTTGATCTTCAACTGGATAGGTTTTCTCTCAGGTAAAAACTTAATTAGATCTCCATATATGTTTCTTTGCATGAGTATTTCGATTCTATGTAAAATTTTCATGATCATGTATTTATGGCTTATTTTAAGATTTAAAGTTCAAAAATGAGAGTTTTCATTATCACAACGTGTTTCAATAACGTGGATCACATATGGGCCATGATTTGAATACGGTAACCATGCCCGATTTATCTCGTTTATGTGCGTTATTTCAAAACTTATATTTTAAATTTTAAAATAATTTTCTTGCCTTAAGAATATTATCAATAAAGAAATGACTAGGTGAATGAACTCGTAAAGCTATCATTAATTGTTCAAACAACTATGCTCTAATTTCTGTAGAATTTCTATACATGATTGACTCTATCTATTTGATCTAAGCTCTATCTAACAGCTTGACATCTTCTTTCAAATTTTCTTTATACAAGAACATATTATGCAATTGATAGCTTGACATCTTCTTTCAATATCTTTTCCTTCATTGAAATTCATTAAAAAATGAACATGTTAGAATATGCAACGATGATTTCCATTCGATTTACGTTTTTTCTATATTTCTGACTAATCGTGTAGCTAGTAAGTTCCCCAAGAAGAACCGACGTCTAAGGCTAGAGGTCCATAGGCAAACGCTTTAAGTGGATAAGTGGTTACTTAATTAGGACCTTGTGAATAAGAGGGGAGTCTCCCACTATCCCACCGCTTACCTGGCCACATTTTCTTTAGTTTTCTGCTAATTACTCAACTAAGAAAAAATTTGATCTAAACTTATTTTACAAGATTTTTCGTGAGAGTTGATCGCGCCTTGACCGGTAATTCATTCTCTTTATTATCTTAATATCGTTAAACATGATGCCTTAAATCATCCTTGAACTTCTCTTATAAACTTTATTTATTCTTCATACTACACGCCCTTTCTTCATACTACATGTCCTTGGAAATGAAAATTTTGCTAGATCTATACTTTAGCCATAAACTATCATTTGGGAGTGTAGGAGCTAAGTGCCATGTATAACAAAGTGCTACGTTATGGGAGCCACCCCTTGAGGCTAGAATATGGCACAAAGTGCTATATAACGGGAGCAACCTCTGGAGCTTGTAGGGGTCACCTCTAGAGTCCTCCATAACTAAATGACTAGTTATGCGCTATACTATGCTTCTTAAGCTTTTATTGAAACTCGGATTGGCCATAATTATAAATGAATTATTCTAAAAATTACATGGGACTTTTGGTCCACCTGATACTCAATGCCTGGCAATCATGGGGGCCATAATCTGGTCCTAGGCGAGTAAAGTCTAAAAATACTTGTGCCCGAGGGAGTTGAATGATCAGGTGTGGCATTGCACCAACTGACATGCAAGATTGAACTAGACAATTCACTTATTACATGCTTGACTCGTTACATGCTTATACATGACATGTTTGACCGGAAGGGTTAATATCATTGTTACATGACCATATTTACAATTCTATACTTGCTATTGATCTTCATGCTTACACTTGAGTTCTACAATATATATCCTTGAAATTCTTAATTTCTTGATCTTATTCTCTATTTGTCATTTATTTTACTACTTGTTTTATTCGAGGGCATATAGATGATTCAAAATGCTAATTACTTAAAGTGACCTGGTAAAGAGATATAAGTCCTACTGAGCTTTCTAGCTCACACTATGTATTGTTGTTAATTTTCAGGAAATCCTGAAGATGACGGGAATGGGCTGGAGTGATGAGAGTGATGAGAGTTTTTAATAAATTTCTTTTCCCAGTCTGTCTACTTATAAATGATTGTATCGAGCTTGAATAGTATTGTAAGTCCTTGAAGGATATTTGTTAGAAATATCAGATTATGAAATAAAGATGTGATTTTATCTATTTATTGTTCATACTCATCATCTGAGTCTCTTGATCGACCTGTCCGTATAACTGTTCACGTCTTGATAATTCCGCCTTGTTCGAGGCGTGACAGTTTAGTTGGTATCAGAGCCTATGGTTAAAAAGAGTCTAGGACATCAAGACTTAGTTATTGAAAACCCTAGGTTCTTCACACTATAGGATAATGGATATCTATCTTGACCCATGAGATTAGGTAGAGACTTGGGCAAGATATTAAGATATGTATTGATAAGACATTTAATCCCCATAGCTTGTTTTACAGAAATTCTTAGCTGTTGAAAATGGCCGCTGAGCATGCTCAATGGATAGAAATGCAAAGGACCGTCGAAGGGCTAACTCAAGCCTTACAACAAGTGGCTCAAGGAGGAGTCAATCTCCATGGTGTGGGAGACCTGCACCGCAACTATAGGAACATGAATCCCCCGAGATTCAACGATTCCACTGACCTGGATGAAGCCGAACATTGGGTCAAGAAGATAGAAAGAATATTTCGAGTCATGCAATGCTCGGATCAAGATAGAGTTTTAGTTGCAACTTTCCAACTGGAAAGGGATGCAAGAGCTTGGTGGGAATCCATGGAAGCGACCTGGCCCGATTCCCAGATCACTTGGGAGGAATTTCTAGATTATTTCAATGCCAAGTATTTCTCGGAGAGAGTCCAAGAAAAAAAGGTAGTAGAATTTGCCACCCTCAAACAAAGAAGTATCTCTGTAGCTGAATACGAGGCCCAGTTTTCTCGACTGGCCCGTTATGCTCCACACCTCATTAATACAAAGAGAATGTAGTCCAAGCGATTCATGAATGGGCTAAGGCCCCAATACATTCCCCAACTGGCGCCTATGGACATCCAAACTTATGTCGAGATGGTCCGGAAGGCCTAACTACTAGAATATGCCATGGAGGTGGCGGATAGAATCAAGGGAAGAGTCGTGAAAGAACAAATCGTTGGCGCCGAAAACTTTAAACCAACATTTAAAAAGAAGAGATCAAATGAAGGAAGAACCCCTCAACAAGATAAAAGGCCTCGAGATGGAAATACACAAGCCATCCCTGCTACATCTTCAAAAGATATCTGCAAGTATTGTGATAAGGTTGGTCACAAGACTGAAGAGTGTTGAACAAAGAAGGGAGCATGCTTGCGTTGTGGAAGTGGGGACCATCGTATTTTTGATTGTCCCCTTATGATAGAATCTCTATCGGAGAAGAAAACTCAAGAAGGACCAAGGTGTCAAGGAAGACTCCAAGCTCTGATAGAACCTACACCTACTGAAGAAGGAGGAGTGGTAGAAGGTACTCTCACCATCAATTCTAGAACTACTTTTATTCTATTTGATACTGGAGCTAGCCATTCATTCATATCCCTGGATTTTGCTACCACCTTGCATGAAAAACCTATTCCTTTGAAAACTGAACTTGTTATTTCCACAATTTAGGAGCAAGAACTGAGCTTAAACATTATTTTCCCTCTAGTGAAGTGTTGATTAGTGGTTATAATTTAGCCACTGATGTGATATGCATGAACATGGAGGGTTATGATGTAATCTTAGGTGCTGACTGGTTGGCCAAGTATAATGCTAAGGTAGATTGCAGGCAAGGAAGTGTAACCTTTGGTGAACCGGGATACCCTGAACAATCTTTCTCTAGAAATAGCCATCCTAGACACCCTCTTCTAATCTCTGCCCTTCAAGCTCGAAATATGATGAAGAAAGGATGTGTTGTATTTTTGGCTTCTGTCCTTATAACCGAACCCATGAAACCCATTCTGAAAGAAATATATATTGTTAGGGAATATCCTGATGTATTTCCTGAGGAATTACCTTACATACCACTTAAGAGAGAAGTTTCATTCTCAATCAATTTGATACCAGGAGCAGCCCGTGTATCCAAAACTCCTTATAGAATGTCACCTACTGAGCTGAACAAACTAAAAGAGCAACTGATGGAATTATTAGAGAAGGGATACATCAGACCTAGTACGTCACCTTAGGGAGCACCTGTTCTTTTTGTGAAGAAGAAATATGGATCTATGAGGTTGTGCATTGACTATAGGCAGTTGAACCAATTGACTATCAAGAATAAGTACCCCCTTGCCAAGAATTGATGAACTATTTGATCAAATCTCTGGAGCTCATTATTTCTCTAAGATTGACCTCAGGTCGGGTTATCATCAACTGAGAATCAAGGAAGAAGATATTTATAAGACAGCATTCAGGAGTAGATATGGACACTATGAATTTGTTGCCATGCCTTTTGGGCTGACTAATGCACCTGTAGCCTTTATGCAACTTATGAATAGCATGTTTCGACCCTATTTAGATCAATTTGTGGTGGTATTTATTGATGATATATTGATCTACTCTAAAACTAAGGAAGAACATGAAGCACATTTGAGGATTGCCTTGCAGATATTAAAAGAGAATCAACTATATGCTAAATTGAGCAAATGTGAGTTCTGGTTAGAAGAAGTTTCATTTCTCGGTCATGTGATATCTAAGGGAGGTATTTCTGTTGACCCTTCAAAGGTAGAAGCTGTAAATAATTGGGAAAGGCCTACAAATGTGACCAAAATCCGAAGTTTTCTAGGATTGGCCAGTTACTGCAGGAGATTCATCAAAGACTTCTCTAAAATTGTCGTGCCATTGACTAGACTAACAAGGAAGGAAAATTCTTATGTATGGGCTGAGGAATGTGAGAAGTGTTTTTGAACTCTAAAGGAGCGCTTGACAACTGCACCTGTTCTTACTCTGCCTATTGCGGGAGGAGGATTCGAGGTATATGCCGATGTTTCGGGAATTGGCCTAGGTTGTGTATTAATGCAACAAGACAATGTGATATCTTATGCATCTAGGTAACTGAAGACCCACGAAGTTAATTACCATGTGCATGATCTAGAATTAGCTACGATAGTACTTGCTCTTAAGATATGGAGGCATTATTTATATGGTGAGCAGTTCATTATCTATTCTAACCATAAGAGTTTAAAATATCTATTTTCTCAGAAGGAGCTCAACATGAGACTAAAAAGATGGTTAGAATATTTGAAATATTTTGACTTCTTTATTCAATACCATCCTGGAAAAGGTAATGTTGTGGCTGATGCTCCTAGTAGAAAGTCGGGGCTCTATTATCAAGTTTGATGATTAATGAATGGCGATTGTTAGAGCAATTTACAAGATTAAATTTAAATGTAGAACCAAAGGAGGAAAGAGTCTTGATTGCCAGTATAAGGGTACAGCCTGATATGTTCTCTGAAATAAAAGAGTAATAAGGTAACGATCCCTTATTAGTTGAAATTACTAGAAAATTGAGCCAAAGGCCTGATTTTCAATTGGCTAATGATGGGAGATTATTATTTCGAGGAAGAACTTGTGTGCCTAATAGTGACAAAATCAAGAAGAAGATAATGGAAGAAGCACACCAATCCAGGTATACTATTCTTCCAGGAGCCACTAAAATGTACCAAGATTTGAAGAGAAATTTTTGGTGGCCAAATATGAAAAGAGAAGTGGCTGAGTTTGTGAGCCGTTGCTTGACATGTCAACAAGTAAAGGCAAAACATCTCAGACCTACTGGTAAATTGAAACATCTGAAAATATCGGAGTGAAAGCGGGAAAGCATTGGTATGGATTTTATTATGGGATTGCCCAAAACTAGAGGAGGACTTGATGCAATATGGGTAATAGTGGACCGATTAACCAAGTCTGCTCACTTCCTACCCATCAAAAGTAAGTGGACGGTGGATATACTGGTAACTTTATACATCAAGGAAGTTGTAAGATTGCATGGCATTCCTTCATCTATAATTTCTGATAGAGATCCTAGATTTACTTCTCACTTTTGGAAGAGATTGTAATCTTTACTGGAAACGAGATTAAGTTTTAGTACAACTTTTCACCCTCAGACAGATGGTCAGACAAAAATAACTAATCAAATCATAGATGACATGCTTAGAGCGTGCATGATAGATTTTGTTGGTACTTGGCATGAACATTTACCATTGATTGAGTTCTCCTACAATAATAGCTACCAATCAAGTATTCAAATGGCACCTTTTGAAGCTTTATATGGTAGAAGTTGTAGATCACCCATATGTTGGGATGCGATTGGGGAGAAGCAGTTAGTAGGTCCTGATATGATTCAAGATACTACTCGAAATATCTAGATGATTAGAGACAGACAAAAAAATTACCCAATCTCGACAAAAGAGTTATGCTGATAATAGAAGAAGAGATTTAGAATTTCAAATTGGTGACCATGTGTTCTTGAAGGTATCACCTACTCGAGGAATCCAAAGATTCGGAGTCAAAGGAAAGTTAAGTCTGAGATTTATTGGTCCTTTTGAGATCCTTGATAGAGTTGGAGAAGTAGCATACAGACTGGCTTTACCCCCGAAGTTAGCAGGAGTGCATGATATTTTTCATCTGTCAATACTGAGGAGGTATGTCTATGATCCTTCACATGTGATCCAACATGATGATCTGGTACTGCAAAAGGATTTAACTTATGAAGAGAAACCCATCAAGATACTAGACCAAAAATTACATCAACTAAGGAATAGAGGAATACCAATGGTTAAAATCCAATGGAGCCGTCGTGGATAAGAGGAAGTCACTTGGGAATTAGAGGATGCGATTAAGAAGAAGTATCCAGAATTATTTTCAGGTTAGTATTGTTAGAACTTCTCTTATTTTGTAATGAATCATGTGAACTTGGAGGACCAAATTCTTTTTAAGTGGGGGAGGATGTAGCAACTTGAAATTTTTTATTTGCATTTGTATGCAAAAAGAAATAATGAAAGATGAAAATAAAATAAAATATGAATATTTTCCGTTATGTCTTTAAAAGTATAGAATACATAAACGTGAACCCTATCCCCCTTGTTAACACAAACAACGAGATTCACGTCAATACTGTAGCATTACTGTAGCATCTGATTTAAAAGAAAATTAGTAGTATTAATCTAATCATAATTAATGGTTGAGGTCATTCTTACATCATTGAATAAATGAGGTCATTGATTATATCATAGAGGGGGATTTATTTCAACATTCACATGTTAGAATTAATTTTCAACATAAGTTAGTGTAATAGTAACAAAGTTGGTGTAATAGTAACAAGGTTGGTGAAATAGAAAAATTAGATGGAAATTGACTTAGAATAAATGGGTAAAATAATAATGGGAGATTTTGGCCTATATATAGGGCTGAGATCTTCCCTACTCAAAGCACAAATCTATTGGAGGAATTGCTAGTTGGAGAGAGGGAGAAAGCTTGAAGTTGGAGGAGTGTTCGAAAGCGTTCTTTGTTCTTAAACTTCTTTTTCTTTGATCTTCAACTAGGTAGGTTTTCTCTCAGGCGAAAACTTAATTAGATCTCCATATATGTTTCTTTGCATGAGTATTTTGATTCTATGTAAATTTTTCATGATCATGTATTTATGGCTTATTTTAAGATTTAAAGTTCAAAAATGAGAGTTTTCATTTTCATAACATGTTTCAATAACGTGGATCACATATGGACCATGATTTGAATACGGTAACCACGGTCGATTTATCTCGTTTATGTGCGTTATTTCAAAACTTGAATTTTAAATTTTAAAATCATGTTCTTGCCTTAAGAATACTATCAATAAAGAAATGACAAGGTGAATGAACTCGTAAAGCTATCGTTAATTGTTCAAACAACTATGCTCTACTTTCGTATAATTTCTATACAAGATTGACCCTATCTATTTGATCTAAGCTTTATCTGAAAGCTTGATCTTTCAAATTTTCTTTATACAAGAACATATTATGTAATTGATACCTTGACATCTTTTTTCAATATCTTTTCCTTCATTGAAATTCATTAACAAATTAGAATATGTAAGAATGATTTTCATTCGATTTACGTTTTTTCTATATTTTTGACTAATCGTGTAGCTAGTAAGTTCACCAAGAAGAACCGGTGTCTAAGGCTAGAGGTCCATAGGCAAACGTTTTAAGTGGATAAGTGGTTACTTAATTAGGACCTCGTGAATATGAGAGGAGCCTCCCACTGTCTCACCTCTTACCTGGCCGCATTTTCTTTAGTTTTTCGCTAATTACCTGATTGAGAGAAAACTTGATCTAAACTTATTTTATAAGATTTTTCGTGAGAGTTGATCACGCCTTGATCGGCAATTTATTCTCTTTATTATCTTAATGTCATTAAACATGATGCCTTAAATCATCCTTGAACATCTCTTATAAACTTCATTTATTCTTCATACTACATGCCCTTTCTTCATACTACATGTCCTTGGAAATGGAAATTTTGCTACATCTGTACTTTAGCCATAATCTACCATTTGGGAGTGTAGGAGCTAAGTGACATGCAGGGAAAAGTGCTACGTTATGGGAGCCACCCATTGAGGCCAGAATGGAGCAAAGTGCTACATAACGGGAGCCACCTCTTGAGCCTGTAAGGGCCACCTCTAGAGTCCTCCATAACTAAATGACTAGTTATGTGTTATACTATGCTTCTTAAGCTTTTCTTGAAACTCGGATTGGCCATAATTATAAATGAATTATTCTGAAAATTACATGGGACTTTTGGTCCACCTGATACTCAATGCATGGCAATCACGGGGGCCCTGATCTGGTCCTAGGTAAGCAAAGTCCGAAAGTAATTGTGCTCATGGGAGTTGAATGATCAGGTGTGGCATTGAACCAACTGAGATGCAAGATTGAACTAGACAATTCACTTATTACATGCTTGACTCGTTACATGCTTATACATGACATGTTTGACCAGAAGGGTTAATATCCTTGTTACATGGCCATATTTACAATTCTATACTTGCTATTGATCTTCATGCTTACACTTGAGTTCTACAATATCTATCCTTAGAATTCTTGATTTCTTGATCTTGTTCTTTATTTGTCATTTGTTTTACTACTTTTTTTTTCGAGGGCATATAGATGATTCAAAATGCTAATTACTTAAAGTGACATAGTCTAGGGATATAAGTCCTATTGAGCATTCTAGCTCACCCTGTGTATTGTTGTTAATTTTCAGGAAATCCCGAAGATGACGGGAATGGGCTGGAGTGATGAGAGTGATGAGAGTGATGAGAGTAAGGAGTGAGGAGAGTTTTTAATAAATTTCTTTTCCCAGTTTGTCTACTTATAAATGATTGTATCGAGCTTGAATAGTATTGTAAGTCCTTGAAGAATATTTGTTGGAAATGTCAGATGATGAAATAAAGATGTTATTTTATCCATTTGTTGTTCATACTCATCATCTGAGTCTCTTGATCGACATGCCCGTATAACTATTCACGCCTTAATAATTCCGCCTTGTTGGAGGCATGACAGTCCCGCACTTTTTGTTTGTTCTTGTGATGTTTTATCTATATTATGATGTGGTGTTATGTTTCGTTCATCTTTGTTATGTTATATTTTGTTCATGTATGTTATGTTATGTTATGTTTAGTTCATCATGCTTGTTCATCATTATTGTTTGTTGTCTTACGATGAAAATTCATAAAAATCTGGAACAAGACAAAAATCCAAAAAAATGCCGCTTCGCTTGACAGGTAAGTCAGGTATGGCTCTCTATCCCTTCTCATTATTACGTTACTATATAGTAATCTACATTATTATAGCCTCTCAAGGACCGGCTAGTTGGCCGTGTATTCTGGGATCTGATGTTCCCCTTTAACAAAAATGATGATGATCTAGAAGCATACGGTTAATCGTTGGATAAGCCATTAGCTTGAGTCAGGTGGGGGACGATGGACTCTGTCTCGTACGCCATGATTGCAAGAAGACTCTTGACCTTATCTTGCTCAGTCTAGCAATATTATCCTTGAGTACTTTCTATTTTTATACTTTCTTTGAATTCATTTTGATGATTTCTTTATTTTTAGCCCAGCATGTATCATGTCATTTTGAGCACTCACACCTCGTGATTCTCTCAAGGTTTCTCCTCATCAATGGTTAATTGCACTTCATTTCTCTTGGATAAGAGATTTTCATTCTACTCCAAATTTGAATGTCTTCTCTGATCTGCCCGCTCGGTCTGGTTGGCCAGCGTGATTCCTGTCTGGATTTTATCTCAGTTTTATTGCTCTTTTCCAGCTTTCTAGCTATGTTCTTCTGATCCCCTCATTGGTCATGGATTGTGTACCCCGATGAGGTTGGTCATGTTTTCTTCTGTTTTCTCTTAATTTATTTCTCCAGACATGTCTCATCCTTGTCATCCATTCCTTGTGGTTAGTTCGGCATTTTTGAGAGAATTCTTGTCACTTGTTGGTTGTAACGGGTGTCTTTTACCTTGATGCCCGCTTTTCAATTCCCTCCGCTTCATCTCCATTCCGCGTCGCTATCACTTTCGCTCCATCTCCTTTCCATTTTGCCTCCACGTCGCTTTTGCTTGCGCCCTTGCAGAGCAGACATCAAGGAGGGACATCTGTTGACACCCATTTTCAGCCTACAAGTCGAGCTATGTCTCTTATTCATCTCCATGATGCCCTGAATTAACCATTATTTTTTAGCCTTCCTTGAGCCTATTTCGAGCCCATTTTCTTGTCCATTTTTCAAGCCCATTGACCCTTGGAAGCTTTCATCTTTGATTCCCCAACTATCGGGTCCCTTTCGGGCCATTTCAGAGCTCAAACAGACGTCCGACCCATTTTCTACAAGAAGTCTGCAAACGGTCGATCGACTGACCATTTCCTTTTCCTAGCGGTCGGTCGAATGACCGCTAGACTCAATTCCCCACCGACGGCCCATTTGCTACTAACGGTCGATCGACTGACCGTTTCCTTGGCTAGCGGTCGGTCGACCGATCGTTAGACTCAACTTCACCCGTTTTGCCCCGTTTTTGGCCCAATCGTCTGGCGGCCACCCATTAGACCGTTTTTATTCACCTTGCGGTCCACCCTAGACCGTTTTCATCCCCTTGCGATCGCGTGATAGACCGTTTTTAGAACAGAGAGTCCAGATGTTCCTGAACTCCGATTTCTTCACCGCTGAGCTCTTTGGACTCCTTGTTGACACCACTTTCGAGGGAGATAAGCCTCCACCTTGGTTTCCTTTGACTTGGCACTCTTCCATCACTATTATCTGGAGATTTATCAATCTAAATTCCTAAAAGTGGGTTATTATCTCTTATTTTGAACTAGGGTTTCCTACGCTTCTATATAAAGCACGCAGTTCGTAGTGTGCAAAGGGGGGCTCTTCTTCAAGCTGAGGCGAAGCCATGATGCACCGCCGACTTTCCTCTTCGACCTCAGGCTATTAAGGAAAGTATTGTCTACAATTTCCATCTCTTTGGGCTTATTTTCATCATCTCTATTCTTAGTTCTCTTCCTCCCAATTTCCAAAATCAGCACACAGTTCTATTTTTCTGCACTCTATCTACACTTTTCTCCATATTGCATGCACGTTTCTCGCAGTTGTGCTGCGTGATTTCTTCATATCTTTGTCTTATTCTCATCACAACACACACACCTATTATTTCCACCCTTCCACAGGGGTTTGATACTACACCTCCTCCCGGTGCGTTCTCCCTCAATCTTTACCCCTATTTTATCACTGTGGGATTTGATACTACACTCATGTTTCTAATGGTTTTTTCTCTTGTGGCTTTGTCTTTGTTTTGCAGAAGAGCATGAATACAATGTGAGGCCTTCTTCCTCTAGCTGGCTAGAAGGAGAAGAGGTGTAATCCACGACGTTCCACGCACCCATTCCTTAAGCGCGATCAACTCTTCATCATTTTCCAAGGTATACGGCATCGTCCCTTCATCTCTTTGTCTCTTGGCGTTGTTTCAACCTTGGTGGCCATCACGGTATGTCTTTCTCATCTATTCATCACCCTTTGATTCATACTCCATGCTTGTTCATGTCCATATGATACTTGCATATGTTTGTTTAGTTTGGGGCGGGGTAAAAGGGGTGATAGAATAAATATCAATAGGGTCGAGCCCTGTGCTCCAGGACCCTTTTTCTTGCTGTCTGGCCTCTGTAAACTCAGGGGTCGGCCCATGGGGCCGACCCTTTTCGGTCGGGCTTCGTGAAAACGTCCTAAACTCATTTGTTTGGCCTCGAAACATTACCTAATTACCCCCAAAAGTTTCCTAGACATATGAGGGTGTTTCTAACATGTTTTAGGAGGGTTTATGGGTCTTTTGGCCACTCTATCTTCTATATATACATCAGCTCCGAATTTGTGAAAAACAACCTTAATGCTTATTTGTTCTATCTTGTAGGTGAAGAAAAGGGGGAAAGGAAAGAGGAGCTCTTGAGGAAGGGTTTTCATCTCCATCAAAGGGTTTTTGGAGCTCGTGATAGAAGGAGAAAGGGAGCGGCTCGAGGAAAGGAACAAGATGATGTCAGAAATGTGATCATCCATCAACGAGCCAAGGAGAACCGGATTTTAGTTAGAAGGGGGAGCTTTATATTTGAGAGATTTTCATTGTTTCAGTCTTTAGCATATGTTTTGGGCTTAGTGCATGAACTTCTGAACTTGTTATTAACTTATGAACGATTTTCATGCGTGGGTGTTCGGAGAGAGGGCTCTCCGAGTGTTTGTGTTGACGCGTGTGCGTCGGCGGTTGTGTAGCATATCCGCGTGTGGTTTGGAGTTTATACCACTTGTGTGTGTGGGGGGAGAAATCCCGTGTTTGCTGCATTCACAGCATGTGTGTTGGGGTTTTTACCCCGTGTGTGTGGGGAGAAATTCCCGTGTTTGCTACATTCGTAGCGTGTGTGTTTGGGTTTTTACCCCGTGTGTGTGGGGAGAAATCCCCGTGTTTGTTGCATTTGCAGCGTGTGAGAAAGCCTCATCGAGTTTGGTGAGGGGTAGACGTAGGGAGCCCGTCGTGGTCCCGAACCACTTTAAAAATCATCATGTCATCGTGAATGCATGTGTGATTGTTCCATATCTTCTACCTCCATTCACAGGATGGTTTGATTAATGTGCTTCACATCTATTTTAGTATCACACACACACACACTCACTCTAATTTGCACACACACACAATGTGCTAAGTTGTGGTTGGTTCGTCTAGTCGCATTCAATATTGAACGTCCATCAATGTGTAACTACTGGCCACGTACTAGGGTACGCACCATGTACTTAAGAAAGACTAGAGATGAGAAAAGATCGTGACAAAACATCGATCAAACATCAATAAAACCAGTTCATGAAGCATTTGGAAATATATATAAGAGTATATGTTTTGGCATGAAAGTAGCATAAGCAGAAAATAAGTTTAAAACACATAAAGGACTTGAAATCTATAATGATGAGTGAACAATATAACCAAATTCACTAAGGTAAAATCATAATCAGGAATAAAACCTCATTACCTAGGCTTAACATATATTAAATAGGGCTATTCTGTAATTTGTTTCGGGTTAACAGGTGACAGAACACAGAAACGAAAAGGTGGTCTCGGGAAGACCGTTTCTGACAGTAGCGGCTCTTCTGGGACCGCTAGAAGGAGTTTAGTGGTCTAGGGAAGACCGCCTTATGCCTGCTACGGCAAAAGGTGTTTAAAGCTATGTTAGGCCTATTCTAGGGTACATAATATGTGAAAATCGTGCTAAACATGTAACTATGACATGATAGAACATAATGAAATCATGGAGATGCATGGGTAGCACGTGTTAGGCCAAGGTTAACATCTTTTTCTTTTAAGGTGTAGGGACATGCATGCTATGAAATCCCTAGTTGCGCAGTGATAGAAAAACGTAAAATACTCCATTTATAATAAATGAAAATAGGAAAAAACAGAGGGCTTTTATCCCTAACATGTTAATTTAACTATCTATGAGATGACCTACCTCTGGGTTGAGCTTGGAACTCTGAATTTCTAACTGGAAGAAGATCCCAGTTTCTACACGTTCTGTGCCAAACTAGCAACTTCCTACCCCTCTATCTCCCGATCCTCTTGACCTAAATTCGTGAAAATTGGAGGGTAGGTAGAAGATAGAAAGGAAAGTAAAAAGTTATAAAGACACAACTTGAACTAAGCTCGTTTAGGGCTTCTAATGCCTTCCTCTTCCTCGGACGGATGCACTGCCTTCTGTGCAGACTACAGAGGGACAGCGACTTCTAGGACTTCTAGCGCCTTAAAGACTCGACCTTCTATCATGAAAATTTGAGGAGTGTTAGGCAATACAAAGGTGAACAAAACCTTCAAAAGGCTTTACCTAAGATAGTGTCTCCTTACCTTCGAAAAATGTGATCCAACATTAGGGTTCGCACGAGTCGAACTTTGATCTATTTATAGGGTTTTGAATTAGGGTTGCTAGATTAGGTAAACATAGAGTCCTATTCTTGGCTCAAATCAATCCCTAAGAGTCCTATACCAAGTTCCTAGGCCCGATAGCTTCGATCTCTTGCCCTTCGGAGGGATAAAAATCCAATCTTTTTAGGGTTTATCGGCCTCGCTCACGGAAGCTAGTAGCGGTCAGGTGAGGACCGCTTTTATGTGAAAGGCGGTCGCGCAATAGACCGCCTCTAGGTGGTTTAGTCCGAATTTTTTAGATTTTTGAATTTATCAATTATTTGTCCCCTATTTACCCTACTTATCCCTTTTTAGTTCAAAATTATTCCTAATTACATTTCTATAATTGGGCTTGGGCCTAAAAGGTTAGGTTTGAGTCTTTTGGGCCTATTTGTGTGGGCTTAAGCCTAATCTGATATATGGACCTTTAAATAATTATTAATTAGGATTTTATTTATTTAATAGCTCATTGAACTTATTTAGGACTTCAATAATTATACTTAATCCCAAAAAATTTCTAAAACATTCACGGGCGTTACAATGGGAGACTCCCTCTCCTTGAGCCTTTAGTCCAGCAGTACCTCCCCAAAGATTAATTATTCAGCCTTAAACACATGGGAAAGGGGGGTCCTATTTATAGAAGAGAAATTTGTGAGTTTAATTCCCTTAAAATTAGAAAACCATGTTTTAATGGGATTTAGAGAGATAAAATATTCTGCCATGTGTCCTCACAACCTTAGAAAGTCTTGGGGACGCTTTCCCAAGTGGAAAAGGAGCTCAAAATGGGGAAAGGAAGAGGTTCTGTTGGAATCGAAATTCTGCAGAAACTGGCGACCACAGTTGTCGCCAATTAATTGACGTCGATCAGGAAGTCGCCAATTGGAATTGAATTATGGAAACTTTTAGAAATTACCAAAATTAGAAATGAATTCGCGTCTAGGGGGACTGACGCAAATTAGGAATTTTTACGAATTTTGGTCAGAATTAAAAGCTCAAAATATGTAAATGAAATCTCCGTCCAGGGAAGTGGACGCGACTTTAAACTCACATCAAGGGGGCTGACGCCATTTCATGATTATTTTTGGAAAGTCAGAAATTACCAAAAATTAGAAATGGAATTCGCGTCGACCTAGACAGACGCGAATTTGGAATTAATTTGAATTTTGGTAATTATTTAACTGCTCAAAATATGGAAATGGAATTAACGTCAATGATGTGGACGCTAATTAAAGAATTGGCTCCTTTGTGGAAGGACGTTAATTCTTGATCAATAGGACTTTGCCAGAAAATGACGAAGCAAGTAATTCGCGCCCAAGGTCCCAGACGCGAATGAAAGAATTAGCGTCCTTTCAAAGAGGCGTTGTTTCTTTATTTAAACGAAATTGGCTCAAATATGGGGAAGATAAGAATTTGCGTCCAGGTAGCCGGACGTGATTTAAAGAATTAGTGCCTTCCTAGAAAGGCGTTAATTCAACAATAATTCGAATTTGGCCAAAAAAGGTGAGGAAGAGAATACGCATCCGCCTCTCTGGACGCAAATTTTAAAAGTAACGCCTTCTTGAACGGGTGTTAATTACTTGAAAGAATTGGCGACTTGATCTCTGACATTACTTCAAGGAATTCGCGTCCACTGGGTCTGACTCCAATTCAGAAAGGCCCCGAAAAATTGGAGAAAAATCCTAAAAAATCAAAAATATGGGGAAAATAGGGGAAAGATGAGGAAAGTTGAATATTCAAAAAAAATAAGGAAAATCGCTCAAAAAAATTGATTTGAGGGTCAATTTGGGGCATTACAATGTGATATGATATGTACTCAAAGTGATGTCATATTTGGCGTGTCTACACTCATCTGCCACCTCGCATAATGCATCCAATGCGAAGCATAATGGCCTCAATTGCACAATTTGGGCCCAGAACTAAGCCACTGCCATATAATCTCAAATCACATCTATAACTAACACAGATCGCTCATATGCAGACACGTAGGACTTAGAACTTACTGGGACATCTCTTCCCATTCCTACCTCAAAATCTATAACAATAATCAGGACTGAAAATTCATCTCCAACACCATAGAGCATGACAAGAATGTCGGGCTCGATAATCAACAGCTCACTAGGAGGACTCTCCACTCATCCGAGCACTCTCTCGATCAGAACATATGTTCCATCACCTCAAACCATGACCTTGATGCCTCAGGGACTAGCTAAACCTCAAGCTGGGGTGGCCAAAATGACACTAGCTCCCCAGAGCACACTCATGGCCACCAAACCACGAACCAACCATGCTATCCACTGCCCTCATCACTGGTATCTCTAATGATGCATCATAAACTCACACCGACCAGCAAAACTCTGCCTAACCCAGCACAACCAGGGCCACCACCACTAGGGAAGATAACCCTCTATCTTACTCCCCAGGCCCCTTGTCGACACTCCGACGATAACTGAATCCGCCTCCACAGCACCAACACCGCACACTCTAGCTCTCACGCGAGAAGTAATGTGGTAAATAAAAAAAAACCCATGCTAGCTACCGGCGGTACTAGACTTTATGGAATCTGGAACACTGCATTTATCTCAAATTCCCATATACGTCCACAAACCAGATAGTGGTGAATAAGTAGAGGAGTGTTCGACACATTTTTCTCTTATTCGTCTTTTATGTTTTATTTTATTTTTTTGGATTTTTGATTTATTAGGCGTGCCAGTCACCGGAGTGACGATCTTATTTTGCGCTCGATCTGACTTGGTCAGTCGATTGTGAAGTCCGAGTCGGGACCAGAAGTCCGCCATACCATAAAGGCTATGACGTTAATTACGCCCTTCCAAGGAAGGACAACCCTTGATTAAACGCCAAAATAGGAGGCCTCGAGAGGCAAACATATATTCATGTACGCAAATGAAACTTCATACCGAAGCCAGGAAGGCGGGCAAGATAATAACATCAACCATAGAAACAGATGATATCGTTAAGTTAGTGGTTCAACGACCGGGCTTAGGGGGGAAGGGAAATTTTCAGTCACAGGCAGACTGGGCCGTGGCCATGATGGGAGTTCAAATCATCGATCGATATTTCGGCAGCATTTCCCCTTTATCTGGATCATGCCCAGGGGGAAATAGGCTATCACCCACGGAGTGCCAGGATGAAAGCCAAGAGAGAGAAGTGTTGAACTTCCCGAACCGCATATCTGCCATGGGGTAATGTTTGATATTCCCTGTAGAAGCCGGCAGAACTCATGCAGTGGCAGAGCCCTCCCGAGCTAAAGGGGTTATTCATGAACCCGATGCGGGACGACGGAAAGTGAGCGAACGCTCAATGTTGCGCCCTCACACGCGGATCGACCTGCGCGGTCAGGTGGCGGGGATCGACCTGCCCGGTCAGGTCGCGGGGGTCAAGGGGGCAGCGCCCCTTGCGGGGGTTTCCGGGGGCGGAGCCCCCGGAACAAAATTTGGATTGAAGGCCCAGTAATAAAATTTGGGGTAGGCTATCAATGCAGTTCAAGTGTACATAGGTTCCCGGCGCGAAGGCAAAATGGCCAGGGTTCCCGGCGCGCCAACTGGAGAGCTTCTCTGAGCGAAGAGGAGATGGTGGAGGAGGTTCCCGGCGCGCTTCTGATAGGGCTTATCGGTGTGAGGAATAGGGGGGTCTCGGCATGGCTGAAGAGGAGGGGGAGCTCTCGGCGCACTGACAAGAGGGCCAGGGGGGTTCTCGGCGTGAGGGTTCCCGGCGTGCTCAGGGCCGCACCGGGAGCCATGGCGCCGAGAGAGTGTTGGTGTTCTGGCGCCGTGAGGACCCGAAAGGGGTTCCGGAGGCTCTATTTTGGGTTTCTTGGCGATTCAGGATGAGCCAGATAGGTTCTGTGAAGTCAAAGTGGATCAGTTCATCAAATCTGAGCTGGATTAGATTTGGGCTTTACAGGAGCATCAGGATAGAAGAGGGATTTAGGAAGGCTAGGGTCGAGGGAAACCCTGTCACCATTATCATGCAGAGCCCGGGGGACAACCTGATGTCGACTTTCGTCTTCCTGAGAGAATTTTGGCAGCACCTCCCTTGGACCGAGCATTTGCCAGAAAGTGGTATAGACTGACATCCACGGAGTGCCGGGATGAAAGCCGAAAAATGAGTGAGCACTAAGGCTCGAAGAGACTATCCATGTCTCTGGCATCGGTCACTATTCCCCTTCTTGGAGACTGACGAAACTCATGTAGAGACAGGGTTCGTCAGACCCACGGGGTTGCATGTGAATCCTGTTAGGGGCCTCAGAATGTAGGGGAGGTCAATCCCCAGTTAATTTATCTCCTGGGGTACATATGACGACTCAAGAACGCCCCAGGATAAGTGGACGAGGAGGCCAAAGGGGTGGACAAAGGAGGGGCTCTCGGCATGGTTTTCATTGGCAAGAAGATGGCTCTCGGCGTGGCTTTATATTGGCCAAAGGGGGGAGGTCTCGGCGTGGACTTCTTGACCAATCAAGGAGGTCTCGGCGGGGACTTGGCCAACAGAGAGAGGCTCTCGGCGCGGCGTGATTAAAGGGGGGAGGCTCTCGGCATGGAGCTTCCCGGCGCGCTCATTACCGCGCTGGGAAGCCGGCGCCGGGAGGTTATGGGCTGGGAGGTTCATGTGGAAGGGATTTAGATGGGGTTTGTCGTTTAGCTGAAGGGGAAGAAACGGGAGGCATCTCGGCGGCTTGGCTCTCGCCGGGGAAATTTGCAAGCCGGGAAGGTTAAAGGGTCGCGGGTTTCAGGGCTTTACGGAGCTCTGTTTTGAGTTTTTCTTGGATTTTCAGTTAGACTGGAGGGATCTGGAAGATTGCGGGCTTAGTGACTGCTAAGGTTTGATTAGGCAGGGGTTCAATCTCATCAATGAGGGGTTGAGTGGACGAGGATCGGAGAAGCCAATTACTGAAGGGAGGGCTCTGAATCGTCATATATTATGGACCCTCGGGGTATCATTTGCTGGCGTCTTTGGTCACCTGGGAGCCAAGAGATGGCCGCCCCTGGCCCCATAGGTGATTTCAACAATGCCTGTAGATAGAGCATAAGCATTTATAACTCCAGAATCTCATGATCTTCGATCATCGCATAGCACGGCTTTATCCCGGACGCCAAGGGATAGTCTGTCCCGGGCTCTGGGATAAGCATGGATAGTGCTTTTAAAAAGAAACAGACGGATCGGTAGATTGTTAATTCACTGGGGGAGGGGGATCAGCATACTACTAGTCTGAGAGAAGATAAGAAACATGAAGAATGATGATAGAGCTTCAGAGGAATCAAAAGCAGGCATAAACTGTAGCCCATCATGTTTATTCATTCGACGACATTCATCGGGAGAGATACATAGTAAGAAAGCAGGAGCAGTACATCATTCCAAGACTCACCGATCACCGGGAGGGAGTGAGGGAAAAAGGATAAGACAGAGGCCAGGACATCCCGGCTACATCCGATGCATCGAGATAAACTCGTGAAATTACATGAAGAAGAAAAGAACTCATAAGAAAAGAAAACATAGGGGGGGGGGGAGGGCGGAGCATTGACTCCTCTCCCTCCCCCAGCTGCTTGCCCACCTGGAGCTTCTTCTTCTTCTCTTTCTCTTTGATCTCTTCTCTCTTTTTCAGTGGAGGAGGCCCTCTCTCTCTCTTGGTCTCTTCTCTCTTTCTTTTTTTTTTCCGAAGCCCTTCTATCTCTTCTGGTGCCCCTCTATTCTATTCTCCTCTCCCTTTTTTTGATCGGTTCTATCCTCTCCTCCTCTTTTTGTCCACCGAGAAAAGGGGTTTTATAGCCCCTGCTGAGTGTTTTCCCGGCTGGCATATCTCGGCGCGCATGGTCGATGGAGGCTTCCCGGCGCCGATTTTGGGTCCTGGTGAGGGTCTCTCGGCGCCATTCTCTGGAGCTCATTTGGAAGGCCCATTTAGGGCTTTTAAACTTCATATGCACCTCGACCTCTCTTAATTCTTCAAATATATTTTCCAGAACCGAGGAAGGCCCTCTACTGGTGACATAGCTTCTATTGAGATAATTCATAGATCTTCATCAGTCTGTAGACTCGGGTTTCATCGACATCGCCACCTGAATGATGACAAAGCCGGACATCGTTTCATTAGCATCGTCACCCGAACGGTGACAAGACCGGACATCAGCTTTCTGAGAACACTTCAGCCCGGTATATCACCCATGGAGATGGTTCCTCTTTCGTTTTGACTTTGCAAAAGCCTTTACAATCTTCATTTGCTGGTTCTGGCTTCATCTTTATCTTTGCTCCTGCCTCATCTGTCAATAAGTCAACATCTGACTCACTCTGGCATGTCATCTGTAGATTCTTGGGCAGGGCAGCAATACAGCTCTTATTAAAATATGGTAGGAGGTCTCATCAGTCAGGTGACTGCTACTTCACCAGTGCTGCCGTCTCGTTGATGACGACACCGGACATCGGCTTGGCCGGAAAAGGCTTTAGCCGGGTAGATGGTTGATGAGCTTCACCAGTAATCTTCCGTTGCTTATCTAATCCTCTTTTAATTTTGTCTCTGCCCTTGCTCATTTTTCAGGCGTCAACAAGGAGCTACTCAAAGCATGTCCTTGCATTGGGTAGTTCATCCTCTTCATGGCAAGTTATGTAGACAGACATCGGCGGGGGATCCGGTCATTAGACCCCCACCATTTATCTTTTTCATCTTCAGCTCCCTGAGCAGAACCAATGGTGACAGCTTTTATGTCTTCTTGTAGTGGCAGCCCCAGGATGGGTGTATATTGAAACAGCCTTTGTTGCCCCCTCTTATAACCTATGAGGGCTTATGGAAAGCGGGAGCATATCTCCATTGAAGCGAGCTATGGGTATTCTTCACCACATATTGGAATATGTATAGCGGTAGTTGCACTTTACTGGGCCTTTTAATTCAGAGAAGGTATATGTCACAGACTCTCCTTCACAGCCTCGTTATCTGGTTACCGGTCCCGAGATCGGCTAACCCGATTTTTGAATAGGCCAGCATAGGTAAAGTCTATAGTGTATTGAGTAGCAGAGCAGTAGTTCTTTTCTTCATTTCTGGTATCTGTCCCCAGGATGGGGCACCATTCATTAATTTATCCAACTTGCTGCAACAGCTCAAGGGTCTTGAAACACCCTTTAGAGCCTGCGTTGCTCCAACTGATATAGAGAGGCCTTGTTGGCCGCCGTCTTAAAGACGGGCATTTGATGAGGACGTGCCGGTTCCACCTTATATTCACCCATTTGTAATTCACCTTTGTTGATCAGGCTTTCTATGATATCCTTGAATATGTAGCAGTCTTCAATAGAATGCCCCAACCCTCAATGATAAAGGCAAAACAGGGGATCATCTTTTCTTTTGACCTCATTTGGTCTCTTGGGCTCCGGGAGCACCACCTTGCCATATTCGCGGGCCCATTCGAAGAGGATCCGAATCTTATCCTTTGGAAAGGAATATGGTTTCATCATTTTACCCCTTAGTGAGGATCGCCGCTCGGGGGGCTTGGTGGAGAAAGAGCCACCCATCTCTCTCAGTCTCTTCTATTGTTGCTCGAAGGCTTCCAAGTCAGCAGTGTTTATTTCTTCTTGCGCCGGCGGCTTACTAACCGACTTATGCTCATGACTTGGTGTAGCAGCGACTGGGCAATGCTTCGCCAAGAGGGCTTCAATATCTGTTGCAAGATCGTTCAATTGCTTGAAAGATTTTATTTCGACGCCAATCATCCTCAGCAGGTTGTACGTCTTCATATCACGCTTGCACATTTGGATAGCATCCCCGTGGCTGGGCGGACGACTGCATCTCGCACTGAGATTCCCCCATCGTTGAATATAATATGAGGTAGACTCATCAATCTTCTGCTCGGTCGTGTACAGCACTGCCTCGGTGATTTCTCCCTCAACCAGGTTCGTTTTAGCAGCACGCTCCACTCTTGGCTCGCTTATCATCGCCGGAGCTGTGAAGCTGAGGTGCGAGTCAGCTGGTTGTGGAAGCGGGGCCATGAATTGTATGGCACGAGGTATGGTAGCTGCCCCTTGACATGCCTAGGGAGCTGAGGGACGCGCAGAAGGCACATGATGTAGCTGCTGAGAGGGGGTGCCCCCTGCATAATCATATGTCATTTGGGGCATGGTCGGCCGTGGTGAACTTTCGAATGGCTCAATGCCACCCTGCGAAGCCTCAAATGATGACCCAACTGGCCAGGGTATAGCTAGGTATAAACCCATTTTGCTTAATTTTCTTTTCAGCACTGTTGTGCTATGTGTGTGATTTTGATGGCAACAAAACTTTATGTGTGTGTGGCAACGTAACTCTATGTTTGTGTGAGAAAGCTGATCAAGAGTGTATATGTCTTGTTCTAGATGAGAATGATTTTGTGGAAACATGTTTGCATGAATGCATATTGATGTATGTGATGTATGTGACTTAAAGGTCTCATGTTTATAACAATGCTCCTCGTGAAAATAATATTTAATAAATGCTATTTTTATCAACAAGAATGCCATTTGAATGAATGAGTTTCAATGCTACTGTACATGCCTTTGCATTTGGCATGATTGTCTACATGTGCGTGTTGAAGCATTTTTATGTTGAAGGTCATGTAGATACAAGAATGCTATTGAATGGTTGAGCTCCCATGTCTTTATATTTGGATGATTGAAAGATTCAAGTTCATCATTACAAAAGCTTGTCACTTGGTGTAATATGTTTTTGTTGGTTGAAATGAGAAGTCCAATACATGTTTGAGTGGGTTCGTTGAAGTATTTTTGAGTGAACAAGTTGAAAGTGCCATCCTTGATGCAAGTATTTTGATTGTCATCTAACCACTTGCTTTATCTTATTTTTTAAGATGAAAATTCATGGTTGATCCTCATGGGATTATGGTAATATCTAATCACATATTTTTTCTTGGATTCATAGAGGTTTGAGGATGAGTTTTAACCCATTCTAGCATGGGTCGACCCTTACAGTTTCTGGACTGGACAGAAGCTATTTTTTTGAAGATAGGTTGCAGGGGTCGACCCCTGGGGTCGACCCTCTGCAAGGGTCGACCCTAGGGGTCGACCCCTATGTTCTAGGACCCTTTTTCTTGCTGTCTGGCCTCTATAAACTCAGGGGTCGACCCCTATGTTCTAGGACCCTTTTTCTTGCTGTCTGGCCTCTATAAACTCAGGGGTCGACCATGGGGTCGACCCTTTCCGGTCGGGCTTAGCAAAAACGTCCTAAACTCATTTGTTTAGCCTCGAAACATTACCAAATTACCCCCAAAAGTTTCCTAGACATATGAGGGTGTTTCTAACATGCTTTAGGAGGGTTTATGGGTCTGTTGGCCACTCTATCTTCTATATATACATCAGCTCCGAATTTGTGAAAAACAACCCTAATGCTCATTTGTTCTATCTTATAGGTGAAAAAAAGGGGGAAAGGAAGGAGGAGCTCTTGAGGAAGGATTTTCATCTCCATCAAAGGGTTTTCGGAGCTCATGATAGAAGAGGAAAAGGAGCGGCTCGAGGAAAGGAACAAGATGATGCCGAAAACGTGATCATCCATCAACGAGCCAAAGAGAACCAGATTTTGTTGAGAAGGGGGAGCTTTAAATTTGATAGAGTTTCATTGTTTCAGTCTTTGGCATATGTTTTGGGCTTAGTGTATGAACTTATGAACTTGTTATTAACTTCTGAACGATTTTCATGTGTGGGTGTTCGGAGAGAGGGCTCTCCGAGTGTTTGTGTTGACGCGTGTGCGTCGGTGGTTGCGTACCATATCCGCGTGTGGCTTGGAGTTTATACCACGTGTGTGTGTGGGGAGAAATCCTCGTGTTTGCTGCATTTGCAGTGTGTGTATTGAGGTTTTTACCCCGTGTGTGTGGGGAGAAATCCCCGTGTTTGCTGCATTCGCAGTGTGTGTTTGGGTTTTTACCCCGTGTGTGTGGAGAAAAATCCCCGTGTTTGCTGCATTTGCAGCGTGTGAGAAAGCCTCACCGAGTTTGGTGAGGGGTGGATATAGGGAGCCCGTCGTGGTCCCGAACCACCTTAAAAATCATCGTGTCATCGTGAATGCATGTGTGATTGTTCCATATCTCCTACCTCCACTCACAGGATGGTTTGATTAATGCGCTTCACATCTATTTTAGTATCACACATACACAGTCAATCTAATTTGCACACACACACAATGTGCTAAGTTGTGGTTGGTTCGTCTAATCGCATTCAATACTGAACGTCCATCAAATTGCCTCTTAGTTTATCTACGTTTTGCCTAACTATCTTAGGCGTTGAGTTGAATTCCGCTGCGAGTAGGTTTGTGTTTTTAATTGGACACAGATTTTTAGTAGAGGGATCTATTGACCCTCCCTCTAGATCCGTCTTCCTGCACTACGGGACCCCATAAGCACTTCAACTTCCTGAAGCTTCTGATACAGCTCTGCTACTATGGCAGGGTCAGGTTGGGGGAGAGCCAGAAGTGTTGCCTTCCATTTCGATTTTAAGTGGGACCAGTAGAGTAACACCCTGGAATTATCTAGGATTTTCTAAGAATTTTTAGGAATTAAAAACTATTTATTAGCATTTAAAAAGGTTAATGGGCTATTAAATGAGTTATGGGTTAATTAGAATTAATTTAGAGGCCATGTTTTAACCAAAGAGGTAAGCCCACTTAAATTAGGCCCATTAACCCAATTATGTGACTTTAGGCCCATGACCATACTCTAGAAATGTAATTTGGGCTATTTACGTATTTAAACTTGATAAGTGGGCCAATTAAGGGGATAATAGGAGATAAATAAAAAAATTCAAATTTTTTGGATTAAATACCATATGGCGGTCTATCGCGAGACCGCCACTTGCTGAAGGCGGTCCCGCCGTGACTGCTATCTCCTTCCGAATTCGTGAGTTGTAGAAGCATGAAAAACTTGGATTTTTGGCATCCAAATCCCCATGAATCGAAGTGTGTAGAAATGAAAACCTATCTAGGACTCTTAGAGATCGATCCTACCCCAAATTAGGACTCTAAGTTTGAGCTAATCCTTCAAGCCCTAGCAAACCCTATAAATAGGTCCCAGGTTCAACCTGCGCGAACCTTACTTTTGGCTCGCCTGGTTCGATGGTAAGATGATAGAATTTCATGTAAGTTCTTTAGAAGAATTTATTCTCCTTAGTGTTTTCTAACATCTCCCCAAATATTGTGCTAGGAGATCAAGCCGTTGGAGAGCTAGAAGGCCCTGAAGTTGTTGTTCCTCTACAGAGAGCGCAGGAAATAGTGTGCCGGTCCAAGGAAGATCAGGAGTTTGAAAGCCCTATTCGAGATATTCTTAAGTTCATCCTTTAGAATAATTTGTTCCTCTTCATATCTTCTCTTTACCCTCCAAATTTCATGAATTTATGATGAGAGGATAAGGAGTTAGAGCGGCTGGAAGTTGGAGGCTCCACGCAGAGCGCACAGGAACAAACGCAACCGTCCCGCTAAGACTTAGAGTTTAGAAACCTTAAACGAGATATTTTCAAGTTGATTCTTTATGGTTATTTATTCCCCTTTATGTCTTCTTACTTCCCTCCAAATATCGTGCATTTAGGTCAAGAGGTTAAGGAGAACGAGGGACGAGAAGTTGCTGGTTTGGCACAGAACGTGCTAAAACTAGGTCGTTCTCCCAGTCCAAAATTTAAAGTCTAGTGCCTGTTACAGAGGTAGGTTATCTCATGAACGGCTTAAACATCAAGTTAGGATTAAAATTCCTCTTGTCTTGCTAGATTTTATCCTTCCTACTTGGAGAATTTCATGTTTTCCTATGATCACGCATGCATAGTTTTCATAGTGTCATGTCCATGTACCCTTAACTAAAAAGATGATAATTGTGGCTTAATACATGTAACCCATGCATCTCTATGATTTAACTTCATTATGGCATGTTTTATTCTTCTATCTAGCATGTTTTCCATGCATATATTGCCCTAGATTAGGCCTATACCTCGGTTTCTTTCCTTACTCAACAGAAAAGAAACGGTCTCCCTGACACCGCTATAATCAGATAGCGGCCTTGCGACTGACCGCTACCATCAATATGCGGTCCTCATCTGACCGCTATTTATTTTCTGGTTTTTGCACTTTGTTAACTCCAAACAGATTACAGATTAGCCCTATTAATTATACGTTAAGCCCATGTAATTAGGTCGTATTCCTAGTTATGACCCTGGATTCATGTTAATTGTTATATTGTGCATCCATCATGCTAGATTTCATGACTTACATGCTTTAAGAACTTACTTTAATCTTATGCTAATTTCATGCCAAAACCATATAATTTTGTATTAAAACTATATTTCACATGCTCTGTGGACTTGTTTTATTGATGGTTTGATCGCTGTTTTCTACATGATTCACTCTCATCTTTGAGTCATTCTTAAGTATATGGCACGTATTCTGGTATGATGTCATTAGTTACACTTTGCACATGATAGGCACACTTTCTTGGACTTGTGAACCTCTCCGCCAAATATTCTTTCTGTCGGACTAGGGGATCATGTTTCAAGGCCTCCATAAGTCTCCGCGAGCCTGGGATTCTCACTAGGACACCGAGCTGGTTGTACTCTCAATACCCATTTGTCAAGAAGGCACTCACTTGACCGAAGCTTTTCTGTGCTCTAGATAGATAGCGGCCATCAGGAGACCGCCACTATCAAGTAGCGACCCTCCCGCGACCGTATTCTGTCAGAATTCCAGTGCATCGACTCTTTCTTCTCTCTGGTGTCGACCCTGTCTAGTAGCGGCCTTGACAGAACCGCCACTTCATGGTAGCGGTCCTGAAAGGACCGTCTCTTCTAGAAACGGCCTACACATGACCGTTTTCTGTCTCAAGTGTATTGAACCCGAGGTTTGACCCATGGGTTGATTTTCTTATCTTCCTAGATGGTCTATGGATTATCTGGAACCTTAACCCTTATTCAATAAGTTATTAATGAATTATAGAAGTTAATGAATGTACTGTTATGCTGTCGGATTCCTTCTGTGGCATAACTGTTGTGTCCCCTGTGGTTCTAAAGTTTTGATGATGACAAATATTATGTCTCATTATGTTTATATTTATATCATTGATAATATGATCCTGATGTATTATGAGAAACTATCAAAACAGGTTTAAGAATGACCGTGGGTCATGAAAAGAAATTCAACCCAAGTCAAAGTCAACTCACTGACAGGTAAAGTCAATATACAGTCAGATCAGGTAATGCTTGCACCTTCATATTGAAACAAGTCATTTTATCAAACAGTTTGTGTTCATGAGCCTTCACGTTCATTTTGGTCATAGGGTTGGTGCAATGTAGGTTAGTGCAAGTCTTTGTATTTTGCAGACATAGATCTGTGCACCTTTGTACTCTGTTCACATGAACATATAAGGTCGGTGAAATATGGTAGGTCAGTGCATGTTCCAGTGTATGCACGTCTCATACCAAGGTCAGTCCATTCATACACTCGGTGCATGTTTAGGTCCATGCATATTACTGTTTAGGGTCTGTGGACACCTCAAAGTCCGTGCACATTCCTGCACCTCTGCGTCTCATGCTTTTGTTTCTCATGGGCGTAACATAGTCTGTCCATATTTGCACATTTCTATACACTCACATGTTTTTCGAGTCGGTGCATGTTTGGTTCTGCATAGAGTCTAAAGAGTCGGTGCATGTTTTTCCTCCTCAATACAACGTCTGTGCACATTGTGCATTATGCGAGACTAGGTCTGTGTAGATTTTATCTTGAACATACACAAAGTTGGTGCTATTGCCTGTAGCACTGCATTTAGGTCCATGCATCATTTATGTCCGTGCATTTCTTCCCTCAAGCACATTTAGGTCAGTGCATTCCTTGCCTTGGCGCAAGGTTTGCCTCGGTGCAAGGTTTGGTTTGCACCAAGTCAGTGCAACTATTGGTTAAACATAGGTATAAGTCTCACCACATAGTCGATGCAAATCACTGTAGCAACGAGGTCGGTGCAACTTTTGATTGCCCAATTGAACTCGGTGCATATTTTGTTTAAAGCATAAAAATACTCGGTGCATGTTTCTATGTCTAAGGCATATACTGACGTCGGTGCAACACACTGTTGCTGCATCTGAAGGACAGTGCATATAGAAAGGTGATGTAATACACTATGCATGTTCGTATATGTCAGTCAGCATACGAACTCGGTGCAAGTCATTGTAGATCTCGGTGCATGGCTAGAACATACTATAGTCGGTGAAAAATTTGCACTGAGCTCTTCTCTATTCTAGGTCTGTGTAACGTCTGCTCTTCCATGTTATGAACTCTAATTTTATGCAAGTGATCCTAAACGATACTCTGTCTTTTGTAGGGAACAATCTCGTTCGCAGTAGAGGCACGTGACCGATGAAATGGCAGAAGGCTAGCTCGTGGATAAAGGAAGAAATGATGGGCACGTGATCCGAGGAACAAAAGCTTCTATTCCCTAACACGTGGACTAATGGAATGTCAGTAGGGTTCTGTTGCTTGATCCTTACGGAGCCCCTGCTCCTATATAAGAATATCTTACCCTTCGAAGAAGGGTGCCGGTGCTGAAAAGAGGCCGCCAGAAGAAAAGAAAAGAGAGCCAACAGCAGAAGTAGAAGAAGAAGAAGAAGAAGAAGTGAGGTAGTCAGTGAGTGAAGAAGAAGCTGAGAGCCAGAGTAAGAGAGAAGAAAATCGTGAGAAGAAGAAAGAGTGTGCAGCCAGTGCATCCTGAAGATCTGATCATGACTTGACTCGTGGATCAAATCCACAGTCATTGTGCTCCTCGGAGCTATATCTGTTTTTATTTCTCTTGTCTATTTTTCGTTTGTTATTTTCATATCCTCAGAGCTTTCCGTTTCCCTTGTTTTGGATCGGAGTTCCTCCTGTGGACTCAGGAGAAGGGAGATGTAGTTGCCGGTTGCAAGTAGTGGTGTGCTACTTGTATGTTTTCCCTCCCGTTTGGAGGAAGGGAGGATTGGTCCTTCGGTTTGCAAGTGACTGGGTGTCACTTGTGGTTTCCCTCTGGTGTGGAGGAAGAGAGATTCGTCTCCAGTTCTGGTCTTATGGGTAGCAAGTCCAGGTGCCAAGCTTTTGTGGGTTGCAGAGCTTGGTTTGAGGGATTTGTCTCCCTTGATTTGTCAAGCTGTTAAGCAGCGTCTGTTGCAGACTGAGTCTACTGTTCTTGCATTTGCAAGGGAAGCCTCACTCCGATTTGGAGTGAGGGGTGGACGTAAGCAGACTGGGGGTCTGGCCGAACCACCTAAAAATCCTGGTGTTCTGTGGTTTGCTTTTGCACTTTACTCCATATCTTCTACCACCCTTCGCAGGATGTTTCATGAGCGCTATATGGTTGATGCTTGTCTCACTTGACTCGTTTATTAGCCTACAACGTTATTTGGTTTGTTCAGTGAGCTTGCATACCTTTGCTCTTATCTACTGTCATCATCATCTTCACTGAGTTTGAAGTTTGATTGGTTGACTAGTTTGGTGACTGAGTGTTGCTTAGTTGGCAATTTTTTATTTCCGCAATAGTTTTTAAAGGGGATTCATTCACCCCCCCCTCCGAATCCGTGCCTCACACCCCATCAAGTGGTATCAGAGCGGGTCTCTGATTCATCATATCCAACGATCTGCAGAGGATCTTGCTATCCTATTTTAGGTCCATTTATATTTGTGCTCAGTCTATCGCGAAGATTACTCTTGAACTGATCACCATGGCTCATCCACCGATTTTCAATGGATCTAATTTTGATTCGTGGCTTTGTAGTCTGCATAATTATGTAAAACTGATTAATCCTGATCTGTGGAAATTAATTTCACAGGGTCCTCATAGATTACCAAAGAAAGAGTCCAAATGGACTAACAGTCACAGATCAAAGCTTGGAGAAAATCAGAAAGTTTTCAATCTAATGAAAGCTACTACTGACAAGGCCCTACATTCTTGCTTTCATGACTGCGGGTCCGCTAAGGACATTCTGGATAAGCTGAAGCTAGCTCATAGGAGAAATGAGGATATCTGCATGATGACTAACGGAAGTAATCAAAGTGGCAGTCAAAATGAAGAAGAGGACGATGATGAGGTAAACCCTTTTGAGAACTTTACTGTAGATGAATGGGAGAATGCATATGTTGACTTATTAGAGTCACATGACAAGTTGAGAAAATAATATAAAAAATTGAAAAAGGGTACTGGGTTTAATAGCTCAAATTCGTCTTCTTGTGAAAAATGTATGGAAGTGAAACAATCTCATGATGCTTGTTTGTCTGATAATCAAATGCTTAAGAAACAAATTGAATTGTTAAAAATTGGAAATCAAGAACTTGCAATTGAGATCTCTGATCTAGAAGAGAAGCTTAGCTCAGCTAGTAATAATCAGTTCTGTGCTAATGATCATGTTTAAAATAAAAAATCACTAGAAGATCTTGAACTTACTAACTCAGAACTGAACAAACTCAAATCTGAAAATGAGTTTCTCAGAAAATCTGTCATTGAGAATGACAGAAAATGTGAGAAACTCAAACAAGGAAAGAACCTACTTGCTGAGAAATTTTATACTATTACATCTGTAAACAGGGAGTTGCAAAGAAATATTGAAAAACTTCAAAAAGATCTGAGGGAAACTTCTGAATTTAAAAGGAGAGAGGAAGCCAATTCAGATGATCAAATTCTGATAAATGAATTAGTTCAGAACGATAAGCTTAAAGAAGAAATCAAAAAATTGAAACTGCTAAATAATGCTATGTCTGAAAGGCTTCTCACATTGGAAAAAGGAAAAATCATCTTTACAGACGAATTTAAATGGGTTGATGAGTTTAAAAAGGAGATCAAAGAATACAAAATTGCCAACAAAGTTTTGAATGAAGCTGTCAATTGCAGTGAACAAGAGATTGTAAGTTATGAAATACACGTTGCATCTCTTGAAAATGAAATTCAAGATTTGAAAAGTCCGTTGTCTAAATTTGTTAGTGGGGAAGATAATCTGAACAAATTGCTGGGAACAAAGGTCAACTTTCAGAAGGAGGGGTTAGGCTATAACCCTGTAAATAAAAAGAATTTTGAAAATAAAATTCAGACATCCTTTGTTTCTAGCTCTACTTCTCACATTTCTCAGAACCCACATATTTTTCAATTTACGATTCATAAAACCATACAACCAACTGATCCACAAAAGAACAAAAAGGTTCCTGCCACTTCACTGCATGATGTTCAAAAATCATCCACGCACACACATACACATGCATACAAATAGAAAACTTCATGCCATTACTGTCATAGATTTGGTAATCTGATGCATGAGTGTAGGTTGATGGAACAAGATGACATAGATGCAAGTGCAAAGCATGCTAGGAATTCTCATGAAAGATATCATGCACTTAAGAAAAAGAGAACTTACTGTTCCTATTGTGATAAGGGAGGTCACATTACAGCTAACTGTTGGCATGCTCAAAAGAGAAAAGTCAATTCTAAACCTGTCAAGTTTCCTGCAAAACAAAATGCCTTTGGTAGACATAAATCTATTCTTAAAGAAAATTCTCTCGCATGTTTCAATTGTGGTAAGCCAGGTCATCATGCCTCCGAATGCTGGTCTGCTAAAGGTAAAGGTAAGTTTCATTCTCATTATGTAAATCCTCATGAGAACCTGCAAGTTGTGTGCTTCAATTGTGGTAAGCCAGGCCATAGGGCCATTGAGTGCTGGTTAGGCTCTCATAGGAGAAACTCTTCTGTTTGTTCTCACTGTGGAAAGCATGGCCATACAGTCAAGGATTGTTGGCATATCCAGGGTAGGAATGTGAATTTCAAATATGCTAGATACCCTGCTAGGAAGAATGTGCTTGATAGAAATAAAAAGAAATATTTTCATGATAATGCTAATGTGCAGAAAAGAAATTTAAAACCTGCTGTCTCATGTCATTACTGCGGGCAAGTTGGGCACTCCATGAATAGTTGTTCTCTAATGATTTTTGATGATGTGAAAGCCCAAAGGATGTGGAAGGCACCCATTAGAGGTGTTACTACCAATGTAGGACCCAAGAAGTCTTGGGTACCTAGAAACACAAAATGAGATTTGTGTCTTGCAGGTGTGCCTTGGAAGCTGAAGAATAAAAAGGGGGTTAATAAACCAAGGCACCTGATTATGGTAAAACCCCATTTTCGTATGCTCACAGGTTTGTTTACTTGAGTATAATGCATATCATGTTTGATCTGTTCATGCATATCTGTCATCATTTGCACACTGTGAAGTGTCATGTCTTTCAATGCACATGTTGAAATATCTGTCTAAATATTGGGATGATAACAAAAAATTGCACATCTGAAAAACTGAATTGATTGAATTTGATGCTTGCATGTTGTGTTGTGCATGAAATGCTCATATATATATACATATATAGAGTAGATTGTCATTGAAATAAATGATGCATGAAAATCCTCTGAATGAGATTGCTCATCTGTTGAAGAATTTATTAAAAATCTGATTGGACTGAATTAGAACTGTATTCCCTGACTTGAACGTCTAATATTTGGATCCTTGTGGTCATTCTTGATGATTCAATGCATTTAGTTAGGGGGAAGTCAAAGCATATGCATACATGTTCTTAAATGCATATATTGGTTTCAAATTTTATTGCATGTCATACATATTGAAAATTCCAAAAATATTAGTTGTGTGCATGCATTCAGGGGGAGCAAAACATTGTCATGAGTTTGTCTCACTTGTCTTAATTTCTTTTTGGGACTTTGATCATCTGCCAGTACTGTTCTCAGCTCACTGATGCTAAACCAATTCTCATACCCTCTAAATGATTGACACAAGCTGATGCACTTTTCATTTGTCCTGATTGGAAGTGTCGACATCAGGAGTCGACATTCTTCTTGGTCTGTTCCTTGAGGTTTGTGAGAAGATGGTATCATTGTCTTTCGGCTAATAATGTCACTACCTTGATTGATGAACTGATTGTCATCACTATATCATATCTTCTATTTAGTGACTGTCTCTTTGGAACTATCTGCTCTTGCCTTCTTGACTTTCACTGTTTTACATCTGAGGTTGCAAGCTTCGAATCAATAATGGTCAATTGCTTGGACTTCTTGTCTAAAAACATTATTTATCTGCTAACCTTGAATGGTTACTTGACCCTATCTTGTTTGAACTACTGACCCATGCATCACATCTCAGCTTCCTGCTTCAACTCTTTTCTGCCATTATCACTCATCCTATCCATTGGTATCTGTTGAATTGGCTGTCCCTAAAAATGATTCGGCCTTCCCTGAAAATTCAGAAAGATTTCTCTGTGCATATCCTTATCATAATTCTGAAAACAACTTAAATAGGAATCTTCTATTATATAGGACTATGAATGTCTAAAATTTTTAGCCGGTTAAAGTTTTATGTATGTCTTGTGTTTTTTATGAACATATCTTGAAAATATCAAAGTTAGTCTTAATAAACTTTAACCAACATTTTCACGTTGTGTCTTTTGAACTCTTCTGAATTCTAAAAATTCTGAAATCATGATATTCCTTGATTGATATGTATGAAATAAGTATTATTTTAAAACATCTGAGAATTTGGAACATGTCTAAGGGTAAAATCTAGTCAGAGCAATGTCTTTGGTCACTGATAAACACATCTCACTCATCAACGAAATGAGTTGAGGTGTGTCATGAAGTGCCATAGTTAACTCTGCTTAAAAATTGATTGAAAAATCTGGCAGAGCAATGGCATACACACTAAGAAATACATCTCACTCATCAAAGAAATGATTTGCAGTGTGTCATGAAGTGTAAATGCTATCTCTGTTCTTATGAAGCATGACAGTTAGTCCTTACAAGTGCTTAGGGATATTGGTGTCTAAACAACGTGTATCCTCTAGTTACAAGGGTGTACTAAACTCAAGTGCTCATGAAAATTATTATGAAAATTATTACTGATCTAGTGTATCATTTGAAATTGTTTGCAAAAGAAAAACTTATTTGGAACCCTTGATAGAAATAAATGTTTTCTTATGTGTTTAACCTCAATACTATTGATTGCATCTCTTAAGGGAATATTTGAAATTGAGTGAGTAAGAAAGAAAAAGGTTAAATAAGACTTTCAATAAGAAAGCATGGTTCACTTTTATTAAGAAAACTGATTTCAGATATGAGTACAGAAAGCTTATGAACAAGCCTTGCATACATCATATTCTGATCTGACTAGTCAATGAAGAATCATTCATAAATCTCTATAATAGAAGAGTCTGAAATACCTGTTTAATCAGATTTATGAAATTTATATCCTATTGAAAACCTTTCTCATTCATTCTGAATGTTTGCTTTCTCAATTGGAGTCCATTATTTCATACCTAACTGTTTGATATATTTGCAATCAGCACTAACTGTTGACTTACTTATGTCCTTGCTTTATATGTCCATAATTACCCCTGTGCTTCATTCCAATCACTGTCCATCTAAGGGGGAGAATTTTTGCATGTGCCTGTGGTTCAATGATCATTCATTTCATTCCACTCTCCTGCTCTATCATATAGGAGAGTATCTTGTCAGGGGGAGTTTTAGATGACAGTAACTCAGTTTGCATAATAGCTCCTATATCATCTCCTTCAACAGTCAATGATCATTCCATTATTTTTTGATGTTGTCAAAGGGGGAGAACTTTTGTGAGTCATTGAGTCATTTGTCACTCACTCTATTATTAATGATCATAAACTTTCATATGGTATTTCATAATCATCATGTTGAATCTATTGTAATGACTCATAATATTGCCATCATCAAAAAGGGGGAGATTGTTGTGTCCCCTGTGATTCTAGAGTTTTGACGATGACAAATATTATGTCTCATTATGTTTATATTTATATCATTGATGATATGATCCTAATGTATTATGAGAAACTATCAGAACAGGTTTAAGAATGACTCACTGGTCATGAAAAGGAAGTCAACCAAAGTCAAAGTCAACTCATTGATAGGTAAAGTCAATGCACAGTCAGATCAGGTAATGCTTGCACCTTCATATTGAAACAAGTCATTTTATCAAACAGTTTGTGTTCATGAGCCTTCACGTTCATTTTGGTCATAGGGTTGGTGCAATGTAGGTTAGTGCAAGTCTTTGTATTTTGCAGACATAGATCTGTGCACCTTTGCACTCTGTTCACATGAACATATAAGGTCGGTGCAATATGGTAGGTCAGTGCATGTTCCTGTGTATGCACATCTCATACCAAGGTCAATCCATTCATACACTCGATGCATGTTTAGGTCCATGCATATTACTATTTAGGCTCTGTGGACAACTCAAAGTCCGTGCACATTCCTGCACCTCTGCGTCTCATGCTTTTGTGTCTCATGGGCGTAACATAGTTTGTGCATATTTGCACATTCCTATACACTCACATGTTTTTAGAGTCGGTGCATGTTTGGTTCTGCATAGAGTCTATAGAGTCGGTGCATGTTTTTTCTCCTTAATACAATGTCTGTGCACGTTGTGCATTATGCGAGACTAGGTCTGTGCAGATTTTGTCTTGAACATACACAAAGTCGGTGCTATTGCATGTAGCACTGCATTTAGGTCCATGCATCATTTATGTCCGTGCATTTTTTCCCTCAAGCACATTCAGGTCAGTGCATTCCTTGCCTCGGTGCAAGGTTTGGTTTGCACCAAGTCAGTGCAACTATTGGTTAAACGTAGGTATAAGTCTCACCACATAGTCGATGCAAATCGTTGTAGCAACGAGGTCGGTGCAACTTTTGATTGCCCAATTGAACTCGGTGCATATTTTGTTTAAAGCATAAAAATACTCGGTGAATGTTTCTATGTCTAAAGCATATACTGACGTTGGTGCAACACATTGTTGCTGCATCTGAAGGACCGTTCATATAGAAAGTCGGTGCAATACACTGTGCATGTTCGTATATGTCAGTCAACATACGAACTCGGTGCAAGTCAATGTAGATCTCGGTGCATGGCTAAAACATACTATAGTCGGTGCAAACTTTGAACTGAGCTCTTCTCTATTCTAGGTCTGTGTAACGTCTGCTCTTCCATGTTATGAACTCTAATTTTCTGCAAGTGATCCTAAACGATACTCTATCTTTTGCAGGGAACAACTTGTTCGCAGTAGAGGCATGTGACCTCTGAAATGGCAGAAGGCTGGCTCGTGGATAAAGGGAGAAATGATGGGCACGTGATTTGAGGAAAGGAAGCTTATATTTCTTAACACGTGGACTAATGGAATGTCAGTAGGGTTCTGTTGCTTGATCCTTACGGAGCCTCTACTCCTATATAAGAATATCTTACCCTTCGAAGAAGGGTGCCGGTGCTGAAAAGAGGCCGCCAAAAGAAAAGAAAAGAGAGCCAGCAGCAGAAGTAGAAGAAGAAGAAGAAGAAGAAGAAGTGAGGTAGTCAGTGAGTGAAGAAGAAGCTGAGTGCAAGAGTAAGAGAGAAGAAAATCGTGAGAAGAAGAAAGAGTGTGCAGCCAGTGCATTCTGAAGATCTGATCATGACTTGACTCGTGGATCAAATCCACAATCATTGTGCTCCTCGGAGCTATATTTGTTTTTTTTTCTCTTGTCTATTTTTTTTTCTTTTCATATCCTCAGAGCTTTCTATTTCCCTTGTTTGGGATCGGGGTTCCTCCTATGGACTCAGGAGAAGGACGACGTAGTCTCCGGTTGCAAGTAGTGGTGTGCTACTTGTGGGTTTTCCCTACGGTTTGGAGGAAGGGAGGATTGGTCCTTCGATTTGCAAGTGACTGGGTGTCACTTGTGGTTTTCCTCTGGTGTGGAGGAAGGGAGATTCGTCTCCGGTTCTAGTCTTGTGGGTAGCAAGTCCATGTGCCAATCTTTTGTGGGTTGCAGAGCTTGGTTTGCGGGATTTGTCTCCCTCGGTTTGTGAAGCTGTTAGGCAGCATCTATTGCAGACTGAGTCTGCTGTTCTTGCGTTTGCAAAGGAAGCCTCACTCCGATTTGGAGTGAGGGGTGGACGTAGGCAGACTGGGGGTCTGGCCGAACCACCTAAAAATCCTGGTGTTCTGTGGTTTGCTTTTGCGCTTTACTCCATATCTTCTACCACCCTTCGCAAGATGTTTCATGAGCGCTATATGGTTGATGGTTGTCTCACTTGACTCGTTTATTAGCCTACACCGTTATTTGGTTTGTTCAGTGAGCTTGCGTACCTTTGCTCTTATCTGCTGTTATCATCATCTTCACTGAGTTAGAAGTTTGATTGGTTGACCAGTTTGGTGACTGAGTGTTGCTTAGTTGGCAATTTTTTATTTCTGCAATAGTTTTTAAAGGGGATTCATTCACCCCCCCTCTGAATCTATGCCTCGCATCCCATCAATAACCTTGTCATTAAATCATCCTTGATCTCATGTTTCATATTTTGGTACGTTCTTACCTTGATATTGTTATCATAAAACTATTATTTGAATTGTACGTTATTGACCGAAACTTTATTTATATCTCGTGGAAGTAGCTTGATTTATAACTTGAAGATATAAAAGCAGGCACGGACCGTGTCTAAGGGCTCGACACTAGCCCCCTCAGCAGATAGTCAGAAACATACTATAAACCATGGGGTATGATGCACACTGGTGTCGCATTGCGCCGGGAGTACTTTTTTTATAAACAGGTGAAAATCACGAGACAATCTTGTGAAATTACATGCTTGCTAGTACAGTCTTGTTACACGACTTTCTAGTTCATAGCCTTTATGGTTATGAACAGTACACTCTTGTTTATGAAAGGCCAAGTTATATTCATGTTATATTCGTTCTCGATCTTGCTCTCATTCTACATGAACTCTCATATCTTTCATGTCTTGATACTTGCGATATTACTTTGGCTTATTATCGTATAATTTATTGCATTTCATTTATCTTACATCCTAGAGCTAAAATGTTAATTATTTAAACTTGCCTTCATGTCGATACGAAGATACCTACTGGGCAAGTGTGCTCATTCCCTACTTTTCTAATATTTTCAGGAAATGATAGCGGTTCGGATTCGGACTATTCAAGTGATGGGTCCAAGAGTGATTAAAGATCGAGAGAAGACTTAGACATGAGTCCATATGATTAGTCATGAGTCATTATGTAATTTTTTCTCTTTATTGAGTGTAGTTAGTCATTCGAGTCAAAGTCAAATGTTATGTAAACCTTGATCATTATTATCAATAAAAGTTAGATTTTTGATCAATTATTGTGCATTACTCTTTATGTGGATGTTTATTGCGCTCTGCTTATATTGCTAGCTTGAGGTGTATTACCGACGATTAATGTTCCTCGAGTTACTTCCGTTGTACACACATGGCTCGAGGCGTGACAAGCGGCAACTTATTGTTGTTGCCGAAAATGTCCCATCTCTCAAGGATTGACATTCTTGCCTCCATGCCCTCACGTAGAGGAGGGGTGTAATAGCGTGCCTTTTTATCAAGTGGTGGACAGCATAATTCTTCATTTTCTACTTCAGTAACTCGGCTCGTGCCAGGCAAGGTAGACAATGTATTACAAGGGAGAACGATGCCCCCCCATTCATTATTTAGCTTCTTCTTTTCATTCTACTTTGCAGCTGGCATCTGCCCTTCAGGTAGCTATTGGTATAGAGATATCATGAGTGCCTTTTTAGATCGGGCAATTCATTAGGGCGTGGAAGATCCACTTTGTGGTCGCCCATTTGCAGCTCCCCTCTCCGGATCAGCCATTCAATAGCATCCTTAAATGGGTAGCAATCTTCAATGGAGTGCCCGATCATCTGGTGATATAGGCAAAAGGGGGGATTATCTTTTCTTCTAGTGTCTGCCGGTCTTCTTGGTTCCAGGAGAGTGACTTTGTTATATTGAGTGGCCCATTCAAACAGGGCCCGAGTCCTCTCCTTAGGGAAGGAGTACAGCTTTTTTATTTTGCTCTGCAAGGACGGGCCTTTCTGTTATTCATCAGGCTCAGCAAGGGGAGGGGTGGCAACCCCTTTATCTTTATTCTTCTGTGGCTCGAATGCCTTGAAGTCAATCGTGTAAACTTCCTTTGGCACTGGTCGTTTATCAGCAGACTAGGCCTTCTGGCTTGCAGCAGTGGGAACAAAGGAACCATTGGAGAGGAAGGCCTCAATCTCGGCCACCACATTGTTTACACAGTCAAAAGACCTAATCTCAACGCCAATCATCTTCTCGAGGATCTCACGTCTCAAATTTTGTTTGCAGATTTGAACTACGTCTTCTTGATGTGGCAGATGCCTACATCTCATGCTGAGATTCTGTAGCACCCCGGTAAGGTATTACATAAAAATAACGAGAAATTAACAAGAAACCCTATGGAAAATACGGTAAGTAAAATTTTGACCAATTTATAAAAATCTATAAAAATTATAATCATGTAGAGAATTAAAAATTTAGGTAAATTGTCTTCTACAGGAAACCAATAATAAAACTGTAAGCCAGCCAGATTAAGGGAATTAGGGCGAAATCCACATTTAGCCCTATTGGACCTTGGATCGTTTATTTCGGACCCAATACTCGACCATTTACGCTCAGATTAGACTCAAATGAACGGCCTTGATGAGGAGATCGTTTCCCCTCTGATTTCTAGTCAAAACCCTAACCCTAGTAGAGGAATTTTTGAGCTAAAGGCGGTGGACTTGGCCAATCCGTGTTTTTCACGCACGACGAGTTGTGGGACTCTATCCAGTCGATTGGGACATTCCT
The DNA here is from genome assembly GCA_022559845.1 of Amorphophallus konjac. Lineage (NCBI taxonomy): Eukaryota > Viridiplantae > Streptophyta > Magnoliopsida > Alismatales > Araceae > Amorphophallus > Amorphophallus konjac. The sequence goes on from CM040120.1 coordinate 188,815,160, forward strand.
AGAGCATGTGCCTCTTTATATTCGACCCTAGCCCGACCTAGAAACCCTTGGATGCTGCGGCGGCTGACGAGGAGCACGTTCGTGGGAGAATTCCGGTGATCTCTTGGATGGAGTTTTATATCGTGGTCGGCGGCGTCGTCCTCTTTCCTTCTCTTAAGGTAGGTTTTAGCAGACCAAACCCTAAGCATGTTATATCATTGGATTCGTCTTTGAGACCTCTTTCGATACATAGTAAAAGCCCTAATTTTCATCTAGTATAGAGGTCGTATTCCTGGATTTAGTAGAACCATGTCAATATAGGGCTTCATCCTTGATAGTTCCTTTTGTCGATTGATTTTTGATTGTATAGCATGCTAAAAATAAATTAATCATGCCTATTCATGCAATTTTTCATGATTTTCCTATTGCTTCCATTTTGCCCAATTATTATTTAGTATATCGTTCGAATTTGGTGTGAAATTGGGGATCTATCAAAGATCGTCGGAGACCGATCTGTTAATTTATTTTACGGTCCTAACAGGAACCGCTTGGCACTAAGCGGCCCCGCGATAGACCTCTAGGTCTAGAGCGGCGGTCGTAGTTTTGACAGTTTATTCTGGTTTTGTGTTCGGGACCCCCACGACCAGTGGCGGCCCATCAACAGACCGCTAGGGCCTATTCAGTGGTTCTGGATAGACCATTTATATGACGCAGTATCATTTAGTTGGTAGTTCAAAGCATGATTAGTACTTGTTAAACCAAGTTTGTAATAAGTTGACAACCTATAATTTAATTGGTATATATGAAGACTGATTTATGTTATAATTGAATTCCTTGTTTCTCCTTTTTTTCTAAGCTTACCTCCATTGCTTATTATACATTAATGAATGCATAAATTGTAAACATGTAATTTATTGGAAGGAATTCTTATTAGGATTGTTCTGACAGTCATTCCACTCTGGTGGTGTTGACTGACCGCCATACTCATTTTTTGATGTTTCATTAGCCTCAATTCTTGTAATGGTTGGAACTCTCCGCCGGATACTCCTTCTGTCGGACTAGGACCTCCATTATGAGACATCCGTAAGCCCCCGCGAGCCTGGGATTCCCACTAGGATGCCGGGCGGGTTGTACCTCTAAACCTGAACCTTTGGACTCGATCGAATTGCGTGGATTTGACCAAGCCCGGGATTGGGGTTGTCCTGTTAAAAGCGGCCTTTCTGGGACTACTACTGTCAGTGAGCGGTCTAGGCTTGACCGCTTGTGATTCTGAGTGGCCCTTCGGGTGACCGTGTTCATTTTGCATGTGCGTCGACCTTCTCGGCATATGCATCGACCTTCTATGTGCGTCGACCATCTGGGTGCATCGACATTGGTTGTAAATGGATCTTTCTGGACTGTTCTCTTATGGGGCAGCCTAATTAGGACCGTTTACTCTTGCTTGTGGCCCAGGAACCTTCTCATTCTAAGTGGCCTCCCTGTTGATTGTTTTCATGATGGAACGGCCCATCTGGGACTGTTTACCCTTGGCACCGGACTGGGTTTTCCCTTGGCCTAGTTCATTCCTCCGCGGTCCGTATAAGACCGTTTACATCATAAGCGGCCCAATTGTGACCGCGTACTCTCCAGAGATTGATTTTTCACGTTTTCTTGTGTGCTTCGGTAGCCAGGCCGTGGATGGCTGGTACTACTAAAACTTCAATTTTTCCTTGTACTTGATGAATTTCATTCTCTTTCTTGGCCGAGTCCAGTAAATGTCTAGACATAACTTGGGATCTTGGATCCACCAAATCAATGCCAACGCATCATAAGGGCCCGGTCTGGTCCTGGGAGGAGCACCCGAAAAGTACTAGTGCCCCGGGGAGTTATAATGACATTGTGAGGCATTGCACCGAGTGCATGACTAGCGTGATGTCTATGACGTTTCATATCTTGATTCCTTCTTCTCTTGATTCAAGTTAATAGAGTCGTACATGGAATTATCTACATGACTTGCTTGTTACATGCTTGATCGGCCATTTCTTGATATGCTATATCTCTATACTTCGTAGTGATAGTATTTCATTGTCGTTATTCCTTATTATTTCATCGCATGACATTAATTTAATTGGCTAATTACTTAAACCTTGCCTACTATTACCTACTGAGAGCTCGCTCACCCAGTTTTTCCCCCTTTTCAGGTAGTTTCGGTGATGATTCTCAAACTGATGGGGATGGGCAGGAGTGAAGTCCTTGAAGCGAGCCAGCTAGATAGTCTTTCAGAGATGTCATTAGATAATTCGAGTCTGAGAGTTGTAATTTTGTTTTAAGTTGGTCATTATGTAACTGTGTTAAGTTGATGGATATGTGAGAATTTCATCAGTGTTTTTAGAGTATTAGTGGATATTGTCACTTATTATGGTTAATTAGTTGGAATTTAATGGTTACTTTGGATAGTATTTCTTCTCCTTGCCATGGTATGAGGTTGAATTGATGTAATCACTAATGTAAGGTCAGCATGCCTGGAAATCAACATATTTTAACTTTCTACTGTTGCGTCCCGATATTTTGCGTCGGGGCATGACAGTTTGGTGGTATCAGAGCCTAGGTTTTCTAAGGTTCCTAGGTTCCCTAGTGGTGTTATAGAACCATGACTAGTTAAGAGTTCAAGAATCCAACCCAGTGAGTTCGGGTAGAGACTCGGGTTAAGTTAATGAATTAACTCTAGAAAATTCCCACATAGTTGTTCTAATTAATCTATTTCCACGTGTAGGGTTCATTTTGTTGGCGGCAGAACGTGCGCAATGGAGGGACATGCAGCGTACAGTGCAAGGATTAACGCGGGCCCTTCAGCAAGTGGCCCAAGGAGGAGGAGCGCGGCAAGGAGCCGGTGATCTCCACCGGAACTTTTGTGGAATGAGTCCCCCACGATTCAGTGGTTCGATAGATTCAGATGAAGTCGAGCACTGGCTGAAGGAAATGGATTGGATCTTTGAAGTCATGCAAAGCAGCGACCAAGAGCATGTTCTTCTAACTACCTTTCAGTTAGAGTGTGACGCGAGAACGTGGTGGGATGCTGTGAAAGCCACATTGGGAGACAAGCAAGTGACGTAGAAGGAGTTCGAGGAACTCTTCAATAGTAAGTATTTCTCAGACCGAGTACAAGAGAAAAAGGCGGCAGAATTTGTGACTTCGAAGCAACGAAACTTATCTATCGCGGAATACAAAGCTTAGTTCTCCAGGTTGTCTCGCTATGCAACCCATTTGATATCTACTGAGAAGAAGAAGGCAAAACGATTTCTCAATGGTTTAAAGTTGCAGTATATCAACTAGTTGGCACCTATGGAGATCCAGACTTATGCCAAAATGGTAAGAAAAGCTCAGGTTCTTGAAGATACCCTAGAAATGATGGAGAGGATTCGAGGGAGAAACTCCAAGAAAGAACAGACCACTAGTCCCGGGAACTTTAAACCCAGCAATGGCAAGAAGAGACCCAACGGTGGGTCTAGTTCATGAAAAGGTAAGGTGCCAAAAAATGGTGAGAAGAAGCCTGGCCCGATTGTACCATCCAAGGCCCTTTGCAAGTACTGTGACCATCCAGGTCACAAGATGGAAGAATGTTGGTGCAAGTTAGGCGCTTGTTTACGCTGTGGAGGCTGGGACCATCGTATTCAAGAGTGTCCCCTCCTGTCGGACCAAGCTACACCAACCAAATCGCAAGGAGGTCAGAAGCGCCAGGGCAAGCTTTAAGCCCTATAGGAAGATGAGACCGGAACCACCGAGGAGGGTGGACTTGTTGAAGGTACACTTGTTGTTCATGATAAGCCAACATTTGTTCTGTTTGACACCGGTGCAACACATTCTTTTATTTCCCGGAGTTTTGCTAACTCTTTAGCTGTGAATCTTGTGTTGATGAAATATTTTCTGGAAATTACAACCCCTATTGGTTCAAGATCAGTGATTAAATATTACTACCCTTCTAGTAAGGTTATGGTTAATGGGCTGGATATGCCAGCTGACTTGGTTTGTATGGAAATGAAGGATTATGATGTAATCCTAGGAGCAGATTGGTTGGCTAGATATGAGGCCAATGTCAATTGCAGCACTAGCTTTGTGTCCTTTCCTGGACACCCTGAGCTCTCTTTTATTGTGATTAGGCGCTCTAAATCTGTGTCGCTTATTTCGGCTCTCCGAGCTGAGAAGTTATTGAAGAAAGGATGTCAGGCTTTTCTAGCCTTGGATTCTTTAACCCCTAAGAAAGAGATTGAGATTAAGGACATTCCTGTTGTTCAAGACTTTCTAGATGTCTTTCCTAAGGATTTGCCAGGACTTCTGCCTGAGAGAGAGGTGGTCTTTTCTATTGATCTAATTCCTGGTGCGTCCCCTATTTCTAAGACTCTGTATCATATGTCTCCTATGGAGTTGAGGGAATTAAAGCAACAATTAATGGAGTTGCTCGAAAAAGGATTTATACGTCCAAATACATCCCCGTGGGGAGCCCTATTATTCGTCTGGAAGAAGGATGGTTCAATGAGATTTTACATTGACTACCGGCAATTGAACCAGCTTACTATCAAGAACAAGTACCCATTGCCGAGGATCAATGAGTTGTTCGATCAGATAGGAGGAGCGCAATGATTCTCTAAGATTGATCTTCGATCGGGTTATCACCAGCTACGGATCAAGGACGATGATATCTTTAAAACAGCCTTTCGTAGCAGGTATGGTAATTTTGAATTTGTAGTAATGCCTTTTGGACTAACGAATGCTCCTGCAGCTTTCATGCAGTTGATGAACAGTGTGTTCCTAGCCTACCTAGATCAGTGGGTCGTAGTGTTTATCGACTACATTTTGATATACTCTAAGAGTGAAGAAGAGCATGCTGAGCATTTGAGGGCGGCGTTGCAATTATTAAGAGGTCATTAGTTGTACGCCAAGTTTAGCAAATGTGATTTTGGTTACAGGAAGTGTCTTTTCTGGGACACATTATTACTAGGGAAGGTGTTTCTGTTGACCCTTCGAAAGTGGAGGCAGTGAAAAACTGGGTTAGTCCTGTAAATGTAACTGAAGTAAGAAGTTTCTAGGTCTGGCAGGATATTATCAAAGATTTATTAAAGATTTCTCTAAGACTGTGGTACCCCTGACCAGACTGACCCGCAAAGAGAACCAATTTGAGTGGTCGGAAGATTGTGAACGGAGTTTCCAGACTCTGAAGGAGTGTTTGACCACTACCCCTATTTTGGTCTTGCCTTCTGGAGAAGGAGGTTTTGTAGTTTACACTGATGCTTCAGGTATTGGTTTAGGCTGTGTGCTTATGCAGCATGGGAAGGCGATAGCTTACTCTTCTAGGCAGTTAAGGAAGCACAAAGAGAATTATCCTGTCCATGATTTGGAGCTAGCAGCGGTAGTATTTGCCTTGAAGATTTGGAGGCACTACTTGTATGAAGAAACATTCACGGTGTTTTCTGATCATAAGAGTCTGAAGTACCTATTTTCTCAAAAGGAGCTTAATATGAGGCAAAGAAGATGGCTTGAGTATTTAAAAGATTTCAATTTTTCTATAGAGTACCACCCGGGAAAAGGTAATGTGGTGGCAGATGCTTTAAGCCGCAGACCGATAGCAAAATTGTCAAGTCTCATGTTGTAAGAATGGAGATTGCTGGAACAGTTGGCTTGTTTAGACCTTAATGTTAGTAAGGATCGGATCATGATCACGCAGTTTCAGCTTCGTCCAGAATTACTGATAGAAATCAAGTCCTTACAAGAAAACGACCCGATGTTGGTAGAGATTAAGGAAAGTTTGAGCAATAGACCGGAGTTTATGTTGTCCGATGACGACCGGTTGTTATTTCAAGGAAGGACATGTGTACCTGATATAGCTGAAGTTAAAGGCAAGATCTTAGAAGAAGCTCACAGATCCAAGTATACTATTCACCCTGGAGGTACCTAGATGTACCGGGATTTGAAAAGATCTTTTTGGTGGCCGAACATGAAAAAGGTAGTCGCTGAATTTATGAGTAGATGTTTGGTTTGTCAGCAAGTAAAGGCCGAGCACTTCAGACCTATGGGGAAGATGAAGCCACTTGATATACCACAATGGAAATGGGAAAGTGTCGGTATGGATTTTATTATGGGTCTACCTAGGACTCGCAGTGGATTTGATGCGATATGGGTCATTGTTGATAGACTAACTAAGTCTGCTCATTTCTTGTCCATTAAGTCCAAGTGGACACTAGATGTTTTGGCTGCTCTGTATATGAAGGAAGTTGTAAGACTTCATGGAATACCAGTAAGCATTGTGTCAGATAGGGACCTCAGGTTTACTTCACACTTTTGGAGAGGACTACAAGAATCCTTGGGAACCTGTCTAAACTTCAGCACTGCCTTTCATCCTCAAACAGATGGACAGACTGAAAGAACCAATCAGATCGTAGAAGATATGCTAAGGGATTGCATAATTGATTTTGGAGGTAGTTGACATGAGCACTTGGCTTTGATTGAGTTCGCCTACAACAATAGTTACCAGTCCAGTATTCAGATGGCTCCGTTTGAGGATCTTTACGGGAGAAGATGTCGATCACCATTGTGTTGGGATGAGGTAGGAGAAAAGTAATGGCTGGGACCAGATCTCATTTCTGAATCATCCAAGAATATCTGTATCATCCGAGATCGTCTGCAAGTGGCGCAATCAAGATAGAAAAGTTATGCTGATTGTAGAAGGAGAACCTTGGAATTTCAAGTCGGCGAGCATGTGTTCTTAAAGGTTTCACCCATGAGAGGAATTCGAAGATTTGACATTCTTGGCAAGCTAAGTCCGAGATACGTTGTCCCTTCCGAGATTCTGGAGAGAGTTGGAGAAGTTGCTTACAGATTAGCTTTACCACCTCAGTTATCTGGAGTACATAATATTTTCCACGTATCTATGTTACGGAAATATGTTTATGACCCCACTCACATCATTCAACATGCGGATCTGGAGATGAAAGGAGATTTGACTTATAAAGAATGACCCGTCAAGATTTTGGATCAGAAGCGGCAGTAACTCAGAAATCGTTCCATACCTATGGTCAAGGTTCAGTGGAGCCGACGTGGAACTGAAGAGGCTACTTGGGAATCCGAAGACGCTATCCGAAAGCAATACCCCGATTTATTCTAAGGTCAGTTTCCTGATACCCCATTTCAATAAGTGCAGTGAATTTGGAGGACCAAATTCCTTAAAGTGGGGGAGGGTGTAGCACCCCGGTAAGGTATTAGATAAAAATAACGAGAAATTAATAAGAAATCCTATGGAAAATAAGGTAAGTAAAATTTTGACCAATTTATAAAAATCTAGAAAAATTATAATCATGTAGAGGATTAAAAATTTAGGCAAATTGTCTTCTATAGGAAACTCAGAATAAAATTGTAAGCCAGTCAGATTAAGGGAATTAGGGCGAAATCCACATTTAGCCTTGTTGGACCTTGGATCGTTTAATTCGGACCCAATACTCGACCATTTACGCTCAGATCAGACTCAAATGAACGGCCTTGATGAGGAGATCATTTCCCCTTTGATTTCTAGTCAAAACCCTAACCCTAGTAGAGGAATTTTTGCGCTAAAGGCGGTGGACTTGGTCAATCCGTGTTTTTCGCGCACGACAAGTTATGGGACTCTATCTGGTCGATTGGGACGTTCCTAGAGCGTGTGCCTCTTTATATTCGACCCTAGCCCAACCTAGAAACCCTTGGATGCTGCGGCGGACGATGAGGAGCACGTTTGTGGGAGAATTTCTGTGATCTCTTGGGTGGAGTTTTATATCACGGCCGGCGACGTCGTCCTCTTCTTCCTTCTCTTAAGATAGGTTTTAGAAGACCAAACCCTAAGCAGGTTATATCATTGGATTCGTCTCTGAGACCTCTTTCGATACATAGTAAAAGCCCTAATTTTCATCCACTATAGAGGTCGTATTCCTAGATGTAGCAGAAGCATGTCAATCTAGGGCTTCATCCTTGATAGTTCTTTTTTTCGATTGATTTTTGATTGTATAGCAGGCTAAAAATAAATTAATCATGCCTATTCATGCAAATTTTCATGCTTTTCCTATTGCTTCCATTTTGCCCAATTATTATTTAGTATATCGTTCGAATTTGGTGTATAATTGGGGATCTGTCAAAGATCGCTGGAGACCGATCTGTTAATTTATTTCGCGGTCCTAACAGGAACCGCTTGGCACTAAGCGGCCCCGCAATAGACCGCCAGGTCTAGAGCGGCGGTTGTAGTTTTGATCGTTTATTCTGGTTTTGTGTTCGGGACCCCCACGACCAGTGGCGGCCCATCGATAGACCGCTTGGAGACACTAGCGGCCGATCGATAGACCGCCTAGGGCGCGTGTGGCTTCCAAGCTTTCATAACTTACGCGGCCTATCGACAAACCGCTAGGGCCGGTTCAGCGGTTCTGGATAGAGTGTTTATGTCACGCAGTATCATTTAGTTGATAGTTCAAAGCATGATTAGTTCTTGTTAAACCAAGTTTGTAATAAGTTGACAACCCACAATTTAATTAGTATATATGAAGATTGATTTATGTTATAATTGAATTCCTTAATTCTCCTTTTTTTCTAAGCTTACCTCCATTGCTTATTATCCATTAATGAATACATAAATTGTAAACATGTTATATATTGGAAGGAATTCTTATCAGGATTGTTCTGACAGTCATTCCACTCCGGTGGTGTTGACTGACCGCCATACTCGTTTTCCGATGTTTCATTAGCCTTAATTCTTGTAATGGTTGGAACTCTCCGTCGGATACTCCTTCCGTAGGACTAGGACCTCCATTATGAGACCTCCGTAAACCCCCGCGAGCCTGGAATTCCCACTAGGACGCCGGGCGGGTTGTACCCCTAAACCTGAACCTTTGGACTCGATCGAATTGCGTGGTTTTGACCAAGCCCGGGATCGGGGCTGTCCTGTTAAAAGCGGCCTTTCTGGGACCGCTACTGTCAGTGAGCGGTCCAGGCTTGACCGCTTGCGATTCTGAGCGGCCCTTCGGGTGACCGTGTTCATTTTGCATGTGCGTCGACCTTCTCGGCATATGCATCGACCTTCTGTGTGCGTCGACCTTCTAGGTGCGTCGACCTTGGTTGTAAACGGATCTTTCTGGACTGTTCTCTTATGGGGCGGCCCAATTAAGACCGTTTACTCTTGCTTGTGGCCCAGGAACCTTCTCGTTGTGAGTGACCTCCCTGTTGATTGTTTTCATGATGGAACGGCCCATCTGGGACCGTTTACCCTCGGCACCGGACTGGATTTTCCCTTGGCCCAGTTCATTCCTCCGCGGTCCGTATAAGACCGTTTACATCATAAGCGGCCCAATTGTGACCGCGTACTCTCCAGATATTGATTTTTTGCATTTTCTTGTGTGCTTCGGTAGCCAAGACGTAGATGGTTGGTACTACTAAAACTCTGATTTTTCCTCGTACTTGATAAATTTCATTCTCTTTCCTGACTGAGTCCAGTAAATGTCTAGACATAACTTCGGATCTTGGATCCACCAAATCAATGCCAACGCATCATAAGGGCCCGGTCTGGTCCTGGGAGGAGCGCCCGAAAAGTACTAGTGCCCAGGGAGTTATAATGACATGGTGAGGCATTGCACCGAGTGCATGACTAGCATGATGTCTATGACGTTTCATATCTTGATGCCTTCTTCTCTTGAATTCAAGTTAATAGATTCCAACATTGAATTATCTACAGGACTTGCTTGTTACATGCTTGATCGGCCAGTTCTTGATATGCTATATCTCTGTACTTCGTATTGATAGTATTTCATTTTCGTTATTCCTTTTTATTTCATCGCATGACATTAATTTAATTGGCTAATTACTTAAACCTTGCCTGCTATTACCTACTGAGCGCTCGCTCACCCTATTTTTCCCCCTTTTCAGGTAGTTTCGGTGATGATTCTAAAACTGATGGGGACGGGCAGGAGTGAAGTCCTTGGAGCGAGCCAACTAGATAGTCTTTTAGAGATGTCATTAGATAATTCGAGTCTGGGAGTTGTAATTTTGTTTTAAGTCAGTCGTTATGTAACTGTGTTAAGTTGATGGATATGTGAGAATTTCTTCAGTGTTTTTAGAGTATTAGTGGATATTGTCACTTATTATCGTTAATTAGTTGGAATTTAATGGTTACTTTGGATAGTATTTCTTCTCCTTGCCATGGTATGAGGTTGAATTGATGTAATCGCTAATGCAAGGCACATCATGCCTGGAAATCAACATATTTTAACTTTCTACTGCTGCTTCTCGATATTCCGCGTCGGGGTGTGACAGATTCCGCCATCTTTTAATATAATCTAAAGCAGTTTCATCATTCCTCTGCTTGGAGGCATAGAGCTCGGCCACGGTCACTTCTCTTTCGGCTATATGGAACCGATCCCGAAATTGCCGCGGCATGACCGGCCAGTCATTGATTGTTCCAGCTAGCAAGTTTGAATATCATTCAAAAGTGAGTCCTATGAGCGAGGACCCAAAAAAATTTAGCAGGTGGGACTCATCGGTCGCTAGGTCCCCCATTACGTTGATGTAGTAGCCTATGTGCTCCTTCGGTGAACCGTGTCCGTTGAATTTATCAAACTTCGGCGGCTTGTTGACGCTGGGAGGTAGTCTTTTGACAGCATGGTGGGTGGGATACGGCACCTTGTATGCATCGAACAAGGCATAATCATCACCACCTCAGTCTGCCAACTTCTTTTCGATCATTTGCTCTATCAGTACTTCATTCATCATTGTTGGATTAGCCGGCTCTGGACAGAATTGAGATTGTTGCATTAGTGGCAACATCGGCACCGTTGGTTGAGGTATAGTAGCGGTTCCTTGATGCTGAGGAGCAAGCTGTGGTGTCGGGGTCATGCCCCCAGTGTAATCATGTGCCGACTGAGAGGGCATTATCGGGGGGAAAGCTTCAAATTCATTAGCACCTCCTTGTGAGGTTTCAAGAGGGAGCTCGACCTGCTTCGGGGCTAGAGCATGTACACTCATATCGCTGAGTTGCTTCTTCAGCGTCTCAATTTCTTGTTGGTATTTTTGTAGCATCATCATCATGGTAGCCGGATCGGGAATAGAGGAGTTGGAAGCATAACCTTGCCCTTCCACTGGAACATTTGAAGCCAGCGCTGGTCCCTCACCGTCATCTTCAGCGGTGATCACATTTACAGTCATCGTGATCAGATCTGCATTGGGCTCCTAAATGCAGGCTTGTGCTGCACCAGCCGTAGCCTCTTGTGCTGCACCAGCTGTAGCCTCATCGTAATTTGGGGGCGAAACCCCATAGCGGCCAGTCACTTCAGCCGTGTTGCAAGTGAAGACTTGGATGCTTCCATTCTTCTTTATTCTTCTAGTAAGTGATCTCTGGAGGATAGTCAACCTCTCGAAGACCGAAATTCTTGCCCCCAGCCTCAGCGGAGGCGAAGAGATGTTGCAGCGACATTGATGCCCACCTCCTGGCGGAATGTACAATTTATGGCCTTCTTGGTTGTCTTCTGTGACAGCCTTTGTCGGCCTAAGGGGATGGTGCCTAGGCCATGCAAATACCTCTTGATAGCATCATTTTCCTCTTCTTGCCCTTGCAAAGTTGGGAAGGCAGGTGATAGTACTCCCGTTTGCACTAGGAGCATATGGACAGAGTTCCTTGAACATGCCTTCTTGCAGCGGTGTTTGCGATGGTAGGACACCTCCCCCGACTGGGCATGAGCAGTAGACGCCGGCGAGGGGTGAACTAGGGCTGCCACCTCAGCTCATGCATCTTTCTTTGGTCCTCTTGGAAGGACCCTTTCGGATTCTCCCTGGATGGCGGGGACACCGTGGGTCCTCTTGGGAACCCAGATTTGCTTGAGCTTGGTTGGCTTTGGGGACAACCCTCCCTTTAGCTTGGACTTGAAGCGGTTCGTTTTGATTTGGGCGAGTGCTTCAAAGAAATTGTGCACCAGCACTGTTCCAACCACCTTGTCGGGCGTAATTCTGGCAAGCTGGGCATTCATGAATACTCGGACTCCTCCGATGAGCACGGACTTGCCCGAGGTAGACAGCCGACTTTGTAGTGTACCAACATTCTTCTTGGCCACCTTCCTAGCAATTGGTATACGCCTCTTGCTACCCGAGGCATGAGAATCAACTTGGTGGATGAAGGAGCCCACCACTTCAATCTTCTCCGATGTCGCCGATGCAGTGGCGACGGACTTCATCTCCCGGGCGTCCAAGAGTTCCACGAATGCGACCCCCAAGAAGTTGGGGAAGCCAATGACGGGTGGGAAGCTGCCAAACTGGATCAGCACCGCCAAGTAGCCATGGGCGGCATGGCTAGCTACAACAAGGCGAATGACACGGCCATCGTAGTTGTCGAAATGTGATATGCAAGATGAAATTGGATAGTTAGAATTTTAAGAAGAGGCCATTGGGCACCTAATCCTGGCGAGGAGATGAAGGATGGTCTTGTGCCACCGGGCGTGCCAAATTTGTGGACGCACTTTTGGAACACTTTTTTATTTTTATTATTATTCGTTTGTTCGTTTGTTTATTTATTTATTGGTTTATTTTGTGCGTAGGTGTGCCAGTCACAAAGTGACGGTTTATTCAGGCTTCGAAGAAGCCACGGGTGCACTCCATCTGATTGGTCAGACGATTGTAGATACCATGTCAGGATAAAAACCCGCTGTGCCGTAAAGGCCACGACGTTAATTACATCCCCTCGGAGAGAGGAAAACCCTTGATTGATTGCCAGGAAAAGGGGATCTACGGCCTGAAATTGATGTTGATGAAATTAGACAACGAAACCTCGAAAGTGCGATAAAATGCCCCCGAATTGGAGTATAAACGTTTAAATCATGTTGGTCGCTTATCGACTGTTTCATGTTTGGACAGAAGTCCGTATTGAAAGCGTGATAGAGGCGGTAATAAACCCGTGTAAATGTCTGCTGAGTGTGCGGCAAGTTCGATAAGAGAGCGTGATTAGATCCCAGTGAAAATGAGTCCGGTTTATTGAGCTATTGGCCCGGGGCAGTACCGAGTCACGGCCATATTGGGGTGATCCCCGAGGTCTGAATGCGACTTATCGGGGTGTCATTGATATTTCCTTCGTACCAGGTCCGGAGAAGCGGGGGTCCAGGATGGACATTGTGAAATGTATATATATATATATATATATATATATATATATATATATATATATATATATATATTAGTGTTTTGGTCACTTGAGTTGATTTATTATATCCTTTTTTTGTTGAGTGCATGGGTGCATTTTTTGTTTGTTTATTATTATTCACATACTTTTTGGGTTGTCCGATTTTTTTCATTTAGGTGCACGGATATATTTTATTCATTTGTTAGTATTGTTATTATACATATATATATATATATATATATATATTTTATACCCTTTTGTTTGATTGATTTTTTTGGAAGTTGCTTCGTTTTATTTATTTATCTTTTGGTTGTTGTGCTTTCTTTTTTTTTTACTCACGCCAGATCACTTCCCTGCCATTTATGCCATTTATTATTTTTAAAAAAAATGGGGAGGGGAAGTGGATCGGCGTGAGAAGGGGGTTGATCCGGCGCGCACTGACTAACGCCGGATCACCGCCATTCTCACTCTTTCTTTTTGGTTTTGTTTTGGTTGGTTTCTTCCCCCTTATTATTATTTTCATGGCTGCGCATGTATACAGTATATGCATATGCAGAGGGGGAGAGGGAAGCTAGCAGAGGGGAAAGTCGACGACCTACCCCAGGTCGGACAGGTTTTCTATGCGTTAATGCATAAACTTCACCTAAGCTACGTGAAGGAGGTTTGCTATGCATCAATGTTCAGGGCTATTAGGAAACTCACAAGCAATCTAGAGTGCACATGGAGTTTGCAGAAGCTTGTCTAAATCGGTGCATGGAACGGTGTTGTATGAAAAGGGGACGTCTAACATGCATTTGAACTCAAAAGGTGCAGAAATGTCCGTCTTTGGTCTATGGAGTTCGGTGAAAGCACTTTGATAGTTCAAGAGCTCTCTTATTCAAAAATTCTTTTATCTTGTTCCTGTGGTTAGCTATGTTGGGACATCCATTTTTCTTTAGCCGCGTTCCTAGAGGGATTTTGGCAGCACCTCCCTCGGACCCGAGGTTTGTGGAGTGTAAAAGAGAGACCCATCCACGGAAAGATCTAAGACGAGCTCCAAAATCATGGGTGAGCTGATGACAGCTACCCCGTAACCCGGATTGAGCATGGAAATCCCGAGGACTGGCTACGAGGGGATCCAAAGACCCATGGGTAGTGATATCCAAAATTCGGGACGTGGGTTCATTATGTAGCCCGTTATGGGGCGGGTTGTTGTTCACTCCTTGAATGGGGTTCCCCAGAAGCCTTGCTATGAAGAAGGAAGCCTCTGAGGGATATGTAGTGGTCACTGTAAAGAAAAGAAAGGGTAATAGCACCTTGAGGGAGGGAGGAGAGATACGAACTCTAGCATGTTGAGGGTAGCGATGGGGGAAGAGACAAGGGGATCCAACAAAGTGAAAACCATAACATTTGCCGCAACTGGGTTTTTATTCACCATAGAAGCGTACAACACGGGAAAGCATACAACGTAAATAAGAGAAGAAAGGGGAAACGAAGAAGATACAAAGGTGGGGAGAAGCGGAGGACTGGCTCCTCTCCCCCTAAACCTCACCTCTCCCACTCTCACTCCTCTCCCTCTCTTCTCCTCTTTGCTCTACAGACACAGGCATGAAAACCTTGTATTCTCCAACTGGCCTCTTTTCTGGTCGCCAAACCCCTCTTCGACGAGGATTCAGTTCTTCTTATAGGGAGCGGGGGTGTGAGCTCTTCGAACCCCGTTCTTCTTTCTTCTGCCCACCTCTTGGAGTCATCATGGGCCTGCGCGCGTAGGGGGACAGGCAGCTAGACACGGTGTAGCACTGGGATTGGACGAGGCAACGCTGATGCACAGACCACCGCTCGTAGCTCTGTGCCGATTTTTGAGGTTTGCCTTTTTGGGGCGTATGAGGAGATGCACGATCTCTGCAAACTATTTGCAGGGGAGCAGCCAGCGGATAGAGGTAGTCCTCTTTCCAGGCGAGGGGACGTTTGGAGGACCATTGGGTAGAAGGCATGGCTACTAGTTGAGAGCCTCCATGTGGGGGCTTCGAATCCCCCTTTTCTTTCTTCTTCTTCCCCTATTCTGATGGGTGTGAACTGGTGTGAAACAGGGTCTCGTGTTGGCAATGGGATGTTTCTCACGCCAGTTCAAGTGGAGAGAGGAGGGCGCACTGTATCAAGAGGCAAGGAGGTGTGGACTTGCGTCGGTTCAATGCCCAAGGGGGCTTGCCTGCGTGCTGGTTCACAAGGGCTCAAAGGGGTCTTGCTGCCGATTTAGTGCAGGGAGAGAAGAGGGCTGGCGCCGGTTCACTGCCCATGGGGGAGGCCTTTTGCACGCCGATTCACTGGCCCGGGAGGCTTGCGTCGATTCAAGGCCATTAGGGAGGCTGCGCTAGTTCAAGTGGCCCATGGGGGCTGTTGGCACTCAAAATATGATCATTGGCGACCAAGCCGCAAAGACGAATGATACGGCCCGCTGAAGCACAGAAGCCGATAAAGATCAACTTACTGAAGACTTCTCAAGCTGCCAGAGCCTCGAGTCACCCGGGATGAACGCTAGGGACTTCGCCTCAAGAAAAGTCGAGATGAATCCACAACCAACCGGCAGTGTGACCAAGCCTGCCCAATGAACCGGCATCGACTCCCTCATGCCGCATACATTACACCCATAGTCCGACCAAGAACGACGGCCTACCCGGTGGCCTGCCACCTCATGAAGGACTCTCCTGAGATGGAAGAACTCCTTTGGCTCTTCAGAACAGAGGACCGAGGGCTCAGTCAGCGGAAGATCCCGGCTACCCGTCACGGGTATAGCTTCTCGCCAAGTTGGGTCCCTTAGTGACCGAATGACCGCCCGGCCTGGACGGAACTATCCCGGGTGTCACCCCACCCTCCAAGAAGCTTCGAGCACAAAACAGGCCGAGCCAATAGCACGAATCCTAGTGCCGAGGGTCGTGTCAGCGGAAAACCCGCGTGTTCAAGCAAAAGACGTTCGGGGCTCCGTGAAGGGCCACACGTCATCCTGAGAGCTTCGACAAGGCGTCCCATCGAGGTTTCAAAGAACTGTGGCAAGATGAATGTTCACAGCGATTCCCGGAATTATCTCCAGACTCACCGGCTAGCCCATGACGAGGGGGGATGCTAATACGGTGCGCCCTAAATCGGTGCGCCCCCTTTATCCGGCGCCCTCTTATTCCGGCGCGCAAAAGCTTCATAGGACTCTCTCCCCGGCGCGCCATTCTCCACGCCGAATTAAACCTCGAACGACCCCTGTATAAATGGCCATGTTTCGAAACAAAAAAAGAGAAGGGGGGCGAACCAAAAAAAAAAGAAAAGAATTAAAGGAAAAGGAGAGGGAGTCTGAGAGCCAATTACTTGAGAGGGAGAGAGGTTTTTCTTGCGAGCGAAGCAGGGTCTCGCTGAGGGTCCTTCGTTGTCGCCTGCCCTCCTCTACCTGAAGCCTTCCAGAGCTGGAGAAGAAAGAAGAGCCCGATACTCTATTCTTAGGACAGGTGGGTTGTCTGCGTTTTCCCATCCGTCCTACGATTTGTTTCCTCTCAATCGAGTGTAAGCGAGAGGGGGGGATGGCGATGATATGAGCCAACCTCCCCCCCCCCTTCGCCATCTTTTTGAGTTGTTCTTCTGTGAGCCTCTCTCTAATTAGAATACGGTGGTTGTGCCGTGATGCCGGCGCCGAATCTGTAACATATGTGTTGGCCTCCCCCGTTGATGGGATGATGGTATGAATATATGAATGTGATGGCGGATTGAATGTTCAATGCCTTCTCAATCTCACCTATTTCTATCCTAGTCGGTGTATATGTCGGTTTCCTCCCGTGCGTGATTTCTGATTCCGACTTCTCCGACCCTGAAACATGCCCTGGGATGTAATGGGCTATAGAGACGACCCCTCCCCGGGTCCTTCACGTCGAGGTCATGGCCGTCTTTCATCCGATGGTTTATGTATTCTGTTTGGATAGAGCTGTGCCTGTGCACATGTCTCTTCCCGTCTTGATACGAGGTCTGGTTGCTATTCCTTCTCCTCTTTGCATTGCTCTATTGCCCAGAGGAGTTGGAAGCCGCCTCCAGAACGGTGAGACCCGTCTTGTGATTCTGCGTTCCAGCCATTCGTGTATATGCGTGTGTGTGCAAATCATCCTAGATGCATATCGACTGCCTTTCTACGTGATTGCTGTTTGCATTCTCTTCTGTGGACGGCAACCCAGTCTCTCGAGCATCAACACCTTAGCCCTATGAGTGGTGATCTATCAATGCCGAATGTCTTCATTCCTCTCGTCCGTGGTTTGCAGCCACTGAACCATTCGAGTTCCGTTATTTTGGTCTCAGCCACCCGGGGAGGGGGATATTCCCCACCGTTTCACAAAACTGTCGATCTGCCAAGGGAACTCCACTTTTGAGTGATGGATGTTTCCCATGAGTCACAGAGCTAACAACAACTGGGGCCCCAGCCCAACAATTCCAAACCCACAGTCCTTCGGGACCTTGTGGTGACTAAGGGACAAATGCTCCTAGTAGGCTAGTCCTCGGAGCCTCTCTCCCTAATGGTCTCTCTCTAGCGGATGCAGTGCAAGCTGTAGGTCGCCCACCCCTTGTAGGCCAGTCCTCGGGGTGTTGCTTCCGTCACTAGCTGCCTCGTTCCTCTGTTTCCACCCACGGAGCTATGGTGCCCCTCGTAGGCTTGTCCTCAGGGTATCTTGCCCGATTGGGGTTTTGGTGGCTGCCACCATGTAGACCGGCTGTTTAGGGGCTTACTCCACGAGTGAGTATGACCTTGTTTCTCCCCTGCAGTCCTTCAGGGACGGAGGAGATGCTGCCCAATTTTTTGGCAGAACTCTTTTAACTGATAAGAGCACTTGTATGAACGGCTCCAATAAAACACTTGTTCTGAGATAAAGGACCCTAGTGCTCGAGTATGGACCTCGCAATAGCTCATCATGTCATTCTGGAAGGGCTCTGGACTTCAATTAAACAAGCAATCAGCCTAATTAACTTCAAAACCCTTAACATAATCTCAGTAAACTTAAATAGTTTTAAAATTCATCAAAAATCAGCTAAAGCGGCGTGGCCCTAATCCGGCGCGCCTTAATACGGCGCGGTACCCCCCCCCCCCCCCCCCCCCCGCGTCGGAATAACCTTACACTCATGAAAAATTGTTTTCAAGTGGCTCGTTCCCGGCGCGCCCTAAACCGGCGCGCCCCAAGCCCACCACGCCGTTTTAACATTTGTTAAGGCCGCGCCGGATTAAGACCATTTACCCACGTTTGGCCACGCCGGGAAAGCCTATCCCTACACGTGGTCGCGCCGGTTTTGAACCATCATGCTATTTTAATCACTCCCTCAGCCTCGGATTGATCCTCGTCTCCTGCAGTCGAGATCAATGACCCTAATTAATAATAAACTGTATAAGAAAGGGGCTATGCAAGCCCGAGCCATCTTGCTTTTACTACCATGTCCGATAGCACTCTGCTTCCATTACTATGCTTATGCTGCCACTTCCGTTTCCCCTTTGGGAAGGCTAATAATTTGGTTGATCACTGATCATTATTATAACTCTACTGCCATGTTTAGCATAATCATGAGCATCATGTGTGCATGCCGGCATAGACCCTCGGGTATATCAAATGGCATTGACGGAAGCCCGAGTTACGCCCAACTGGAAGTCTTTGCTATGCACGATGGTGGTCCTCGGACCTACGCCCTCCGCCATGTACTAAGGGTCTTCAATTTGATGAACCATGCTTCTCTTGCATGATAGATAGAAACATCTCATGTGACCTCATCACGTTCACACATTTGCATCTTCATTCCGGCCTCGACAGCCCACTATCTCGGCAATTAATCAAAGGTTTTCCCTCCTCGTGGGGGATGTAATTAACGCCACGGCCTTTATGGTGTAGCGGACTGATGGTCCCGACCGAATCTCAATCTCGCCCGGCACGGGTCAGAACGAGCGCATAATAAACTCGTCACGTACGTGACTGGCACGCCTGCATAGTCAATCAGTCAGTTAATTCTCGGTTAGTTAATTGGTTGATCGACGCGCAAATAAACCAAATAAACCCAAATGAAATAAAAAATAATAATAAAAATAATAAAATAAAAACAAGATTCCCATCGCAAACAGTCTGGCACGCCCGGTGGGACTGGTGTCACCTTTCATCTCTTTGCCGAGATACTTGGGCTTCGAGGCCCTCCCAAAGGTTGCTGATCGTTGGTTTGTTTGCCTTTGCAGGCGAACTATGACGACAACTGGGCTGACTGGCGTCGGCTTTGGCCCTTCAATTGTTGATGATCATGCGCAAGGGTACCTGGCGGTGCCCACGGTGTTCGACAGCTTCCCTGTCGACGTTGGCTTCCCCAACTTCTTGGGGTTAGCCTTTGTAGACATGCTAGAGGTGGAACCCTCGGAGCCTGTCGAGGGAGCCACAAAGAACACGGAGCCTCTGAAGACTCGATACTGCCACGGCTCGCTCAAGAGTCTAACCTTGGTCGCCAGTTGCCTGGTGCACCATGCTGTCCGTGGGGTCCACCCCGATGTTGTCAACAGGAACTCCAGAGGACGTCAGCGCAAGCAAATCTGGAGGAGTACTGCTGTGGTCACCGGAACCCTCTCGCAATCCGGTAAATCTATGATGGTTGGTGGCATGCGCGTCTTCCTCAACAGACCCGACGCGCGGATAGTCCCGGATCGGGTCATCCCTTCCATCCCCGTCCGCAACTCATATCAAGCCCTCGCTGGAAGGAGGGTAGAAAGAGAAGAAGCCGGCCATTACGGCCAAGAGAAGTTGGCCCCCAGGCCAAGGAAATTTAAACAGGTGTGGGTCCCCAAGAGGGTCCACCTGTTCATCAAGCTGCACCTGTCCGCCGCTGCCTTGCTCGCGACGGAGCGGAAGGAAGGAGAGAAAGGGGTCTGGCCTCGAAAGAAGAAGAAGTGGTTGCGGACCCTCCACGCCGCAAAAGTTTCCGGGCCTACGCCCGCCAAGACAATGTCCCTGCTGTGGGACGAAGGTTCCAACAACCTGTCGACAGAGTTCGGCTAGCTTATACCCCTCCTGCGGGAGGTCGACAACTATCCCCCGTGCTGCATCAAGAACGGGGTCGAGAAGAGATGACCAACTTGGTCAAGAACTATTTTCGAGGGCTAGGCAACCCCTCGCTTGGGCAGCAGTGGTTGATGCAAGCAGCCGTCGCCAATGAAGACTACTGCCCAGCAATGGCAGTTGAAGAAAATCAAAGAGAAGGGATGATGCTGTCGTCAGTTGACGACAACGGCTATGATGACGGCTTCGGGACCGAAGCCGATGAAGCCGCCCCTAGGCGGGAAGAAACAAGAAGAACTTCTGTGTTCGAGAGGCTGACCTTCCCAGATCGGGCTAAGAGAAGGGTCCATCGACAGAGAAGAAGGATGCAGGTCTTCACCTGCAACATGGCCTGCATATTTGGCCGGTACAGGGGACTTCCTGAAGATCCCGCGAGTTGGCTCAATTGGCCGCAAGGCCGGGGCCAAATACTCGCAGAGCAGGAGCAGCAAGGGAGCTCCTGGCGACAGCTAAAGGAAAACAACCCCTGGGCTATCACTAGTGGGATGATGAGGCTCCTGTCTTAACCGCCAATGTGGTGACGGCGGAAGAAGAAGATGACGTCCTCCTCGACATCCTGCCCGAGGGTACGTCCGGGGAAGCAACAGAAGCTATCCCCAACACGACAACTATGAACCCATTGGTCTTGATGCTACTTTAAAAATATCGGCAAGAGATAGACTTGCTGAAGAAGCAGCTGATGGAGAAAACTGAACAGTCATCAGCTTCCAAACCACCCAAAGTCCGGGGTGAATCATCTCGGGGAGCGGTTCGTTATGTCGACCCTCCGCCGCTCTATACCTTGCCTCAGTCGTCAGAGCCGAGCATGGCGACGACTCAGCAGCGGCCACCACAACCCCAGCCGCTGATGCCACCGGTGCTCCCCCAAGTGCACCAGACACCCCCGCTGCTGCGTCCTCCACAGGCGACTGCTCTGGTCACCTCGTATTTACAGCCAGCACACTTCTATCCTGAGCCAGTTGACCCCACGGTCAGGTGGTAACGCCGCAGAATATGCTTTGATTTCTGATGAGACCTCGGCTCCTTTGCCTGTGCAATCGCCCCATTATTATCACATAATAAGGGGACTGGATCAGAGATACTCGGAACAACTCTAAGCTCTTCGATGAACTTCTTCATCCAAACCTCTTCTTTGGCCGCCTCAACAGCAGCAATGTACTCAGCTTCGGTCATAGAATCGGCAGTGGTTTCTTGCTTGGAACTTTTCCAACTCACTGCCCCACCATTCAGGGTAAACACATACCCCGAAGTTGACTTACTGTCATCTTTATCGGACTGAAAACTTGAGTCAGTGTAACCTCGAAGTTTCAAGTCCTCTCCTCCATAAACCAAAAACATATCCTTAGTCCTTCGCAAGTACTTAAGGATACACTTCACAGCTATCCAGTGTTGCTCACCTAGATCTGCCTGAAACCTGCTCGTAACACTTAGAGCATATGCAACATCAGGCCTTGTACATAACATGGCATACATGATGGACCATATGGCAGAAGTATAAGGTACCATACTCATGCGCGCCCTCTCTTCAGGAGTCAGAGGGGACATTTTCTTAGAGAGATAAACTCCATGTCTCATCGGTATGAGACCTCTCTTGGAGTTTTCCATGCCAAACCTTTTGACAATGGAATCTATGTACATAGATTATGACAAGCCTAACATCCTATTTGATCTATCTCTATAGATCCTGATACCCAATACATAGGATGCTTCACCCAAATCCTTCATGGAGAAGTGCTTAGACAGCCAAGCTTTAACTGATGATAACATACCTACATCATTCCCAACTAGTATGTCATCCACATATAGGACTAGGAAGGTGATTTCAGAAAAAGCAGGATTTCAGACGGAAATTTCAGACGAAAATTTCCGTCTGAAATTTGTGACGGATTTTTTTCCGTCGGAAATCCCGTCTGAAATATGCAATTACACACCGAATTTCAGACGGAAATTGTGACGGAAAATATTCCGTCACAACTTTCAGACGGAATTTGGGACGGAAAATTTAATCTGTCAGAAATTTATGACCAAGAATTTGTGACGGCCACATTTGTGACGGATTCGTCTGACAATCCGTCACAAATGTGTCTTCTCACGGATTTTCAGACGGAAATTAATCCATCACAAAATTTTTGTGCCCCCAATCCGTCGCAAAGGCACATTTGCGACAGATTGGGGGCGCAAAAATTTTGTGATGGATTAATTTCCGTCTGAAAATCCGTGAGAAGACACATTTGTGACGGATTGTCAGATGGATCCGTCACAAATGTGGCCGTCACAAATTCTTGGTCATAAATTTCTGACAGATTAAATTTTCCGTCCCAAATTCCTTCTGAAATTTGTGACGGAATATTTTCCGTCACAATTTCCGTCTGAAAGTCGGTGTGTAATTGCATATTTCAGACGGGATTTCCGACGGAAAAAAATCCGTCACAAATTTCAGACGGAAATTTCTGTCTGAAATTTCCGTCTGAAAATTCCGTCTGAAATCCCGCTTTTTCTGGTAGTGTAGCACTGCCACATGTTTTCTTATACACAAATAGCTCATCTTCATTCTCAACGAAGTCATAAGACTTGATGGCTTCTTCAAATCTTAAATTCCAACTGCGGGATGGTTGCTTCATTCCATAAATGGATCTCAACAACCTGCATACCTTATCTTGGTGCTCCTTGGATATGAATCCCTCAGGCTGTATCATATACACCTCTTCCTCAAGGTTTTCATTGAGGAAAACAGTCTTCACATCCATCTGCCAGATCTCATAATCATGGTAAGCAGCGATAGCAAGTAAAATCCTGATGGACTTAGTCATGGCAACTGGTGAGAAGGTCTCATCATAGTCAACTCCTTGTCTTTGACGACATCCCTTCACAACCAACCATGTCTTATAGGTATCAACCATTCCATCTACTCCAACTTTTATTTTAAAGATCCACTTGCATCCGATGGGTAGTATACCCTCAGGTGGATCTACCAAGTTCCAAACTTGGTTGGAGTACATGGAGTCCATCTTCGATTTCATGGCCTCTTGCCATCTCCAGGAGTCAATACCACTCATTGCCTCCTCATAGGTCTTAGGATCATCATCCTCATTATAGTGTGCCTTGTTCCCACCATCAGAGATATGTCCAACATATCTATCTGGTTGAACAGGTACACGTCCAGACCTACGCATAGTTTGTGTGCCATCCTGAACTGGTTTCTGAGATGATGCAGCTCCAGTCTGCGGTTCTAGAACCTCTTCTAGTTCTACCATAGTCTCACTATTTCCATCGAGGATATACTCTTCCTCTAGGAACACAGCTCGCTTAGCTATAAACACCCTTTGATCTCTAGGCTGGTAGAAATAATATCCATAAGTTTCCTTAGGATATCCCACAAACCTGCATCTCTCAGTCTTGGATGCCAGTTTATCACGATTGTGTTTCTTAACATGAGCAGGGAAACCCCAGACCTTAACATTCTTAAGGTTTGGTTTCTTCCCTGTCCATATCTCATATGGAGTGGAAGACACTGACTTGGAAGGAACTTTGTTTAACAAGTGAGCAGCAGTGTCCAGGGCATTGCCCCAGAGCGACAAGGGCAATCTAGCAAAGCACATCATGGACCGTACCATATCTAATTAGGTACGATTCCTCCTTTCAGCCACACCATTCAGCTGAGGTGCGCAAGGAGGAGTCCACTGGGTTAATATACCATTATCCTTTAAGTATTGTGTGAATTTCGTACTCAAGTATTCCCCTTCTCGATCTGATCGAAGAGTTTTAATACTCTTTCTTGTTTATTTCTCTACTTCATTCTTGAACTCCACAAATTTCTCAAAGGCTTCAGACTTGTACTTTATCAAGTACACATATCCATACCAAGAGATATCATTAGTGAAAGTAATGAAGTATGAGTAACCCCCTTTGGCAAGGGTGGACATAGGTCCACATACATCAGTATGTATGAGTTTTAATAACTCACCAGCTCTCTCTCCATGTCCAGTAAATGGAGAGTTGGTCATTTTTCCCATGAGGCAAGATTCACAGGTTACAAATGATTCATAATAAAATGGATCAATATATCCATCTTTGCACAACCTTTTCAATCTTTCCTCACTAATATGACCAAACTTACAATGCTAAAGGTATGCTTGATTTACATCATCCCTCTTCCTCTTAAGAGGTCCATCTGATGAGGTGCGAGAGGTGATAGAAATAGATCCAAAGGGGGGTGAATGGATCTTTTTATCAATTTTGATCAATTTAAGATTTGAACAACGTGAGAAAAGCAAATTCAATAGACAAACTATCAAGCATCAGAGATGCGTACTCAATCGATCACCACAGTTGGATTACGGTCCTTGTATGCACCTGGCGGAAAGCGATCAACAAACAAAACCATAAAGGACAAAAGGATTTTTTAGGTGGTTCGGTCCTCCAGACCTACATCCACCCCACACTCAAACATGTGTGTGGATTCTACTGCCAAACAGCTTGCCTACATCGGCTGGGCAACACAGCTTGCCTACATCGGCTGGGCAACACAGCTTGCCATCCACTGATACACAGCTTCGCTGGGCCTTACAACTTGCCGACCAGAGGAACACATCCTCTGCTACCGCTGACCAACAGCTTGAGCAAATGACAAATGAGAAAAGAGAAACAAAAAAAAATGAGAACACACAGCAACTGAAAGCTGTAAACTATAAGAACATGATGTGGCTCGCACGGAGCTGACTGGATTGGATTTGATCCAGATTCCAGTGAAGACAGATCTTCTGATGAATCTTCTTTTCTTCTTTACGAACTCTCTCCCTCTCTCCTTTTCTTCTCTGCTGCTCTTCTTTCTTCTTCTAATCACTAGATCGTGCAGGCTCTCCACTTCTCCTTCTGCTCTGCTCTCACAATCCCCTTTTTTTTGTTATCTCTATTCTTTTCTTCTACTCAGTATTCGCTTTTCTTTTTCTTTTTCTCTTTTCTTCTCTCTTTCTATCTTCGATCTGCATCTTCTTATATTCTCTCATAGGGCGTGTGGAGGAAGAACTCCCGCCCTTGCTTCCAGAAGACTCTCAGCCACGTGTCACGATCTAAGCGTTGTAGCTTTCCACGTGGCACTCATTTGAAGGTCGATCCGCCTTGGATCACGTGTCCCTCCTCCGAGGGAAGCTCTGTTAGAAAACACAAGGCCCTTAATCAAGCGCTTAGCATAGTATGCACCGTTATGTTCAAACATAGAATGCACTGAGTTGAGATGTTCAAGTCAAAATGAGGTATTGACTTACACACCAGCTTGACACCATATGCACAGACATGGATCCAAGAGGCACAAGAAGAAGACTTTGTACCGAGTCAAAGAAAGGATCAAAGATATGCACGGACTCTTAAAACAACTGTGTAATACAGTTGATGCACCGAGTTGGATTTGCGAGAATTACACCGAGATGAGAGCGAAGAATCATATGAACAAAAACGGATGCAAGACAGACCTTGCACCGAGTCTGAAAGATGAAACGCTCAAGCAATATATGCACGTACCTTAATGTGTATGCTGCAATGAAATGCAATGAAATGCACTGAGCCATTTTATGTCTAAACACGTAATGCACCGAGATGAAAATGGGGTACGGTGTACATGGGTGAGGCATAAACTTCCACGTAATGCACCGAGATGGAAACCGGGCTACGGTGTACGTGAGTGAGGCATAAACTTCCACGTAATGCACCGAGATGGAAACCTGGCTACGGTGTACGTGAGTGAGGCAGAAACTTGCACGGAGGCATGTGCTTAGGCGTGAGATGTCATGAAGCAAGTGAGCAAGACATGAAGACAAAAATAAAAGGATTTAACCATTTAAATTTAAACATGATTCATAGTTGTCATTGTCAAAACTAGGGTTCCAACAATCTCCCCTTTTTCCAACAATCTCCCCCTTTTTAATTGTGACAACTATGAGTCATGTATGACTAAGGCCAGTAGCAACAACAAAAAGACATTTATTCAATACTCGACATTGAAACAGCTATATTAGCGAACAAAATGTAAGTGTAAAAAGTAGGAGTAATGCTTCTGTGAGTATAACGAAAACAAACATTAGTGTTTGAATGTACATCTCTTTTCACAAAGATTTGAAATCCATGGTTTGCCATTTCACTCAATATGGTCTTGCTCTTGTACTCAGCTTGTACTCAGCAACAATTTATGAGGTCCTCTTCATACATGATGGCTTCTTCTCCCCCTTTGTCATTATCAAAATGGGGAAATTGGAGAGACTAGTGACCTCGGTAGATCCCCCTGACTCTTGCAGAATATGCGGAACTGGATGCAAAGGTAGGAAATCTATTCATTAAGGAGGTATGAAAATCTCTAATTGAATCGGCTAGTCTATCAAGTTTGTGATGCAAGGTGTTCCCCAGTCGTTCCACTAGTGAGGTAACTGACTCTCGATTATTGAGCACTTGGGAAACAGTCTCTGACAAAGTTTGTAACTCAGATTGGACTACTTCAACCTTTCTGTGGATCTCTGGCTGACTGGATGCTATCTTGCTTATTGTCACCTTCAGCAGTTCAAATTCAATTTTTAGATCAAATGTATGGCTGAGAATTTGACCCATATTGTTGAGCATGGAGATTTGGGTATCTTGAATTTTACTAACCATGTCACCTATTCGACTGTTGATGCGCATAAGGGATTCTAGAATTTCTCTTACAGTCTCATCTGTCCTTCGCTTAGCAGTCAAAAATTCTATCCCTTGACGCTTCACAACTTTTTCCAAATGCTCCATTCTGCTCTCTATTCTATCTAGTTGAACGGTCCTGAACAGGAATTGTTTGTTCATCAAGGCATTCTGATTTAGAACAGTCTCTGTCAGCTTAGACAACATCTGAGCTAGATTTGATTCAGCATTTGTTCCACGTAGAAGCACCGAAATCTGGCAGCTCAGTGAAGTAATCATAATGCTGTTCAGATGGTGGAGGCGGTGGAATACCAAGACTGATTAGCTCCCCAAGGTGTGGACCATACTCAGGAGCCTGAGAGAAAGACATCCTATGGTGAGGGGCAGGTCCCATGCCATAGTCTTGAGATACTTCCTCAAGTGCCCCTGGAGCTACACCATTTGGTTGCTCATGTTGGGCTTCTGTGGCAGGTGGTTGAGCTCCTTGTTGATCATTTTCTTGTTCGTTGACCAAAGATTCAGTTGTTTCTTCATAAATCATTTCAGCAGCTTCTCTCATAACTTCGTCGACCAATTTACTCATTTCTTCTTCTTCTATCATGACTTCCTTTTCTCTGTCACTAGTTAGATCTTCTGTTGGAGCCTCTTCTGCTTGGTCAGTGATTGGTCTTTTCTGTTACTGTTGACCAAAATCATCAAATATCTCATTAATATTGTGGTCTAATTCCTGAATGATATCCTTATTTTGGACATTTTGTAAGACTATTTCATGAACCTGAGATGTCTCAGGTGCGGTAGCTGGAGTTGGGTTCTATCCAAGTTCTTGCTCATCTAAATTTTCACTATGAATCAACTCAAGGATGTGAGTTTCTTTTGATGAGGCTTGTGCGGGCTGTTCAGATACTGACTCAGCCTGGGTTTATGTATCCATTTCCAGAAGAGTATCCTTTGTGACAGGAGTACTCGTTTGTTTAGTTTCTTTCCTCCTCATGAATGTATTAATGAAACTCATGTTATAAATGTTTATCTTGGGGATTGCTGACACAACTTTACCATCCAGAGAAATGTTTTCCTCTTGGAAGATTGTAGTTAACTGAGCAGCAAAGGGAGAATATCTTCTTGATTCCCTACACGTTCCCATTAACTGAATCATCACATGAGGTAGACATATTCTGATTTTCTTCAGCAAGCAGTAAAGAATAAACCTTTGGGAATCTGCCAATCTACCTCTTCCTCCTACTTGTGGAGTAATCATGGAGGTGAGAATGTGATGGAGTAGTCTCTTTGGTTCAGACAATTTGTTGGTGTTATAATGACCGAGCTTGGTCTGCTGCTTATCATGGAAGTTTCTGGGTAAGCCAGTGATGAGGGCATAAGCATCATGTAGATTAAACGTGAACTCTCCTTCAATCTCTCCGTCTAAGGGAATTCTTAAAGTTCTATGAAGGTACTGTCTAGAGAGCGTTATGACATTTCCTTGGACCAGAGAAGAGATTGTGAAATTAACAGCATCATACCTCAGGTTGCTGTAGAATTCTACTACCAGACTAGGGCAATACACTCTGTGAATGCTCAGAAACTCTATCCATTGCTGGAATTCAAACAGCTCAAATACCTCAGGGAACTCGGAGGTCATCTCTAGATCAGCAAAATCAATATACCGTGGGGGTATAATCTTTCCGGCTTCCAACATCAGCACAGGTTTCTCTGTAGACTTTGTAGACGAATCTCCCTTTCTCGAGGTAGAAGCTGCTTTCTTCTGTCTTTTCGTACCTTGAGGTTGTGCAGCGGCCACCGTAGACATAGCATCTTCTGGCTGCTGCTGCTTCACTGCCTTCCTCTTCCCTTTGCTCACGGCTAACGAAGTAGACATAGCGGCAAGGATGGAGGTGAGGCGAAATGTGAAAGTCGAGAGGGTGATAGAGAAGGATTGGAGACGTGAAGGGTAGCAGGTTGTGCACGCGGGAAGAAGGCATGGAGCGGGAGGACACTTCAGCTTCGAAAGAAAGGGTAATAATGTAAAGAGAAAGATAGGGTTTCGCATATAAGGGAATACTACCGACTTTACCAATCTTCAGTAGGTAATACCCAAAATTCCCTTTCCTTCAAATAAAGTGCCTTTCTTCGTAGAGGAGCTATTTACTGAATGTGAGATTATATCTCATAGAATAGTTCTTTACAAAAACTTTTATGAATTGTAATCAATGAAACTAAAGCAGCTTATTCAGGGAAACAACTCAGTCATTAAGGTTAATAATCTTACGATCCCTTTCATTAGCCAACAATTGATTGAAGAACCCAGTTTTATATTTTTCTTAAGTATGTAGAGATTAACTGAAAGAAAACCTTGGGTCAACCATGAACATAATTCATTTCTCCTTTCTCTCTCTCCTTTTTCTTTATTATATTTTTTTTAAAAAAAGGAACTTCTGATAAGTATTCTAGTATAATTGCACCTTTTTACACAAGGAGACATGTCTATCAAATACCAGAGACCCTGGTTACTCAGTGCAATTAACTTTTGTACTTCACATGATGAACAAAGTTAGCATTAGTTATCATGACATAACCCCTGAATTTCTTTGAAACAGATGGTCAATTTCTCAAATGTCATGCCATTGCTCTTCCAAAAAAAAATTCTTTCATCATTTTATATAATGGCGTATTCCCAGTTTTAGTAGAGGAATCTCTTAACAGGATATAAAAACAATATAAGCCTTAGGTTTCCAACAGATTGGCTTATTACTCAAGATTTTCAGATGACAGACCATTTTCAGAGAAGTTTCCAATTTGGACTGTTCCAAGATCATTGAAAAACATTCATAGTTATTTGTGAGAACTATTCAGATAAGATCTAATGTTCATACACAATAAATTTCATCTCAGTTTAGATCAGCAAGATGTTTTTAGTTCAGAGTGATCTGGGCATTTACTTATTGAAGAGGGTAAGGGTGACAGTATAAATATATATACTACTCCCCCTGACTTGAACAACCAGAATCAATTAGAAGATAGAGAGTGATAGGTGCTATAGACCAATGACAGGTGGTGAGGATGAAAGCCATACGTGAGCAAGGTGAGAGCATTTCCAAAGAGCATAGCTTGGACGGCCATCAACCCACCAGTACTTCTCTCATTAAATAAGTCATCATCTAGCCTTCAGATAATCTTCTCAAACAAACTTCAGCTTAAACCAGTGACAGACTCGGCAACAGAATTTTCAAAAACGTCTGATACCACAAACGGATTCTCACTAGAGTAATGTACAGCCTCTCAAGATTTTAAACATCCACTAGGCCACAGCTAGCTTGCTTAACCAATACCAGTGACACTCCACTAGAAGAATCGGCAGCTCATAGTAATTCAACCATTTTAGCTCAATCAGCAGAAGAGATACCCAATCTCGCGTTCTCTTTTTCAAACGAGTATACCTCTAATAACTAGCTGCCTTAGATAAGCTCAGCACCACCTTTGGGTGAGCAGAGATTTCCATCAAACATTATTGTTCTTGTTCTTCTTAAAGCTCACAGAAGTTTTACTCTAAATGATTATATTAAACTTCATGCAAAAATCCTAATCATTCAGCATGATCACTTTCAGCATGAGAATCACCATCTAGTATTCATTACAAGATTGCACCCTCCTAATAACATGAATTGATGACATGGCATGGATCATAAAAGAGGGATAGGAATCATGAAGGTAGTTGTAACTGAAAATACACAACTGTGAACTAGAGAGGAAATTAAATTCAACTAACCTTTGTGTGCCATGACTTTATTTTCCCTTTATTTCCTTCTTCAAGGCACCCCTGCAAGGAGAGATCAATTTGCAAATTTTGGGACCCAAAAATTCTTGGGTCTTCTTAGTTGAGTGACACCTCTATCTGATGCACTCCAAGATTTCCATGTTTTTGTGTTATCAAGTTCCAAATCATGGCATTTATTCATGATATGACCTATTCTCCCACAATAATAGCAATGAGTAGTAGTGTTCAAATTTTTCTTGACAGGGTATTCATTGAATCTTTGTGGGTGAACTTTCGTTGAGACAGTTCTGCCATGTACATTGTTACCTCTTTTTGCATGCCATCATTCAGAGGCTCGATGGCCAAATTTACCACACTCAAAACATGCGAGTATTTTTTTGTTACTAACAGTTTTGTTCATAAGAACAATCTCAGGTTTTGACCTTCTTTTTCCTCCCCGGGCATACCAGCAATGAGCTGCAACATGACCCAGCTTCCCACATTGGAAGCACTGGATTTTCTTCTTCCCCCTGATAGTATGGGGTTTTTCATGAACCATCTTAGTATTCAATTCATCTTGAACCATTATTCTACACTCATGCACATGATAACCTGTTATGCCACAGTAATGGCATGAAGTATTCTTGATGTGTGCATGTGACTGGATTAAGAGTTGCTTTGTATCATGCACCATATCATAAATTCTACCACATTCAGAAAAAACTTTAACAGCAATGGGTGAGAATTTGGTTTTTATTTTGCTTCTAGCCTTTTTCTGATTTCTTTCATTTTTTAAGTTTTTTGCATGTTCTTCACCTCTTTTGCCGTGAACTGAAATACAGATGAAGTGGAAGGTTTTTCTTGTTCTGAACTTTTAACGAAGGTAGTTTTCAATTTATTTCCATCAACCTTCTTCATTACAAGATTGTAACCGAGTCCCTCCTTCTGACAATTCACATTAGCTCCAAGCAGCTTGTCCAAATTATCTTTTCCCTTAACAAACTTTGACAATGAATTCCTTAGATCTTTAATTTCAGTTTGCAAGAAGGCAATGTGGTCTTCACAGGAAATAACATGATTTTGCAAATTATCATTTAGACTTTTTAGAGTCTCATTCTCTGTGTTAACTTCATTTCTATGTTTACTTCTTTTTCCTCCAAGATTGATTTTCCTCTTTCAGGAGCTAGCCATTTTTCAGAAAGGACCGTATTCATAACCATCAGCTTTTTATTCTGTTCCTTCAAGTGGCTATTTTCTTCAATCAATTTATCATGAAATTTATCATTTTCCTTCTTCTGAGCCAGCAAGGAGTCGTTTTCTTCTTTCAATGAAGTGATTAAATTTTTCTGCATATTGTCGTCAGAATCTAGATCTTCAATTAATTCCTTCAAGAATGCACATTCCTTACACGAATCTACATTTTCAGCCGAATTGATTTTCAGATTCTCATTCTCAAATTTTAGTGTGTCCAGCTCTCTCTTC
This sequence comes from Amorphophallus konjac, assembly GCA_022559845.1. NCBI lineage: Eukaryota > Viridiplantae > Streptophyta > Magnoliopsida > Alismatales > Araceae > Amorphophallus > Amorphophallus konjac. Next base: position 188,847,246 of record CM040120.1, read on the forward strand.
AATTTCCTTTTCTCAGATTTTACTCTATCATACTTGATCAACAGGTGTTCATTCAAGTCTACCAGATCTTCAAAGGAGAGGTTGACAATGTCAGAGTTTACCTGTGATGACGTTTCTTCAGCTTGAACCAGATCTTCATCTGAAGCCATGAGGCATTTCACTTCGTCCCTGTTCCTGCTGGATGCTATCATGTCGAGCACTTCAAAGGCACTGCTACAATTGACAATGCACGAGAATTTGTCAATATTTATCGCCCCTTTTACTAGGTCCAGGGCTCTCTGATTCTCGAGAATTTCAGTCTGTCTGAAGCTTTCCATAAGGATCTATCCTTTGGAACTTCATAAGGGCTGTGTGCAATAATTATCCACAGATCAGGATTAATCTGCATCACATGTTCCCTGAACTGGTTAAGCCATTTATAAAAGTCTAAACCATCATATTTCGAAAGATCAACAGTCGTAGACATCCTCAGATCAAATCACATAATCAAATGCAGGACAATTCAAAAACAAAAAGAGAAGAGACACCAACAACGCACTGAACCCGAATCCAGGAACGGATCTACAGGTGGTTAGATCTTTAGTGCAGAAACCTGCTCTGATACCAATTGATGAGGTGCGAGAGGTGATAGAAATAGATCCAGAGGGGGGTGAATGGATCTTTTTATCAATTTTGATCAATTTATGATTTGAACGACGTGAGAAAAGCAAATTCAATAGACAAACTGTCAAGCATTAGAGATGCGTACTCAATCGATCACCACAGTTGGATTACGGTCCTAGTATGCACCTGGCGGAAAGCGATCAACAAACCAAACCATAAAGGATAAAAGGATTTTTTAGGTGGTTCGGTCCTCCAGACCTACATCCACCCCACACTCAAACCTGAGTGTGGATTCTACTACCAAACAGCTTGAAGAACACTAGGCTTCACTGCTTGCCTACATCGGCTGGGCAACACAGCTTGCCATCCACTGATACACAGCTTCGCTGGGCCTTACAGCTTGCCGACCAGAGGAACACATCCTCTGCTACCGCTGACCAACAGCTTGAGCAAATGACAAATGAGAAAAGAGAAACAAAAAAAAAATGAGAACACACAGCAACTGAAAGCTGTAAACTATAAGAACATGATGTGGCTCGCACGGAGCTGACTGGATTGGATTTGATCCAGATTCCAGTGAAGACAGATCTTCTGATGAATCTTCTTTTCTTCTTTACAAACTCTCTCTCTCTCTCTCCTTTTCTTCTCTACTGCTCTTCTTTCTTCTTCTACTCACTAGATCGTGCAGGCTCTCCACTTCTCCTTCTGCTCTGCTCTCACAATCCCCTTTTTTTTGTTCTCTCTATTCTTTTCTTCTACTTAGCATTCGCTTTTCTTTTTGTTTTTCTCTTTTCTACTCTCTTTCTATCTTCGATCTGCATCTTCTTATATTCTCTCATAGGGCGTGTGGAGGAAGAACTCCCGCCCTTGCTTCCAGAAGACTCTCAGCCATGTGTCACGATCTAAGCATTGTAGCTTTCCACGTGGCACTCATTTGAAGGTCGATCTGCCTTGGATCACGTGTCCCTCCTCCGAGGGAAGCTCTGTCAGAAAACACAAGGCCCTTAATCAAGCGCTTAGCATAGTATGCACCGTTATGTTCAAACATAGAATGCACTGAGTTGAGATGTTCAAGTCAAAATGAGGTATTGACTTACACACCAGCTTGACACCATATGCACATACATTAATCCAAGAGGCACAAGAAGAAGACTTTGTACCGAGTCAAGGAAAGGATCAAAGATATGCACGGACTCTTAAAACAATTCTGTAATACAGTTGATGCACTGAGTTGGATTTGCGAGAATTGCACCGAGATGAGAGCGAAGAATCATACGAACAAAAACGGATGCAAGACAGACCTTGCACCGAGTCTGAAAGATGAAACGCGCAAGCAATATATGCACGTACCTTAATGTGTATGATGCAATGAAATGCACTGAAATGCACTGAGCCATTTTATGTCTAAACACGTAATGCACCGAGATGAAAACGGGGCTACGGTGTGTAGACACGCCAAAATTGACATTATTTTGAGTATATTTCATATCGCTCTGCGATGCCCCATTTGACCCTCAAATCAGCTTATTTGAGTGGTTTTCCCACTTTTCTTGAATTTCTCCTATTTTCCCCATTTTTCCTATTTTTTGGATTTTTTGGGCATTTATCTCTATTTTTTTTGAATTCACGCCATCATCAGAGGCGTGTTTTTGAAACACGCCCTGTTCTAGGGCGTGTCCTTCCCATTTTATCTATTTCTCCCCATTTTATCTATTTTATGAATTTTCTAAATTCACGACCTGGGTAAGGGCGTGTTTTTCATGAAACATGACTTAACCAAGGGCGTTTTTAAAGAAAGGACGACCTCAACTGAGGGCGTTAATTCTTTTGGTATGACCGACTTCCCCATTTGAGCTCTTGAAATTAACGCCCTTCCCAGGGGCGCGTTTTTGAAAAAGTGGCTTTGATTAAGGCGTGTTTTGCATTTTTAAATATGGGGAGTTTTTATTGCTAAAATTGGTTTTTGAGAAACGCCCTTGTGCAGGGCGTGTTTTTTGAGAAACGCCCTCTGGATAGGTCGTCAATTCATCAATTGACGCCCTGACCTAAGGCGTGTTTCACCTTCTGGCTTCGCAGCCCTTTCCCCAGAGAGTCCTTGCTTCGATAGATGCCTACTTTGTTTGGGCTCTTGCCCATTCTTATCATTTCCCAGTTGGGACTCTTGCCCATGTTTATCTCTTCCTCAACCTATTTAATAGAGCCAATGGCTCTGTTGTTGGGTTGGACACTCGCTTCCCCTTGCTTCCGTCTTCTTCCCTTCTTCTTCTTCTTTTCCTTCTTCCTCTTCTGTTTTCTTTTTTTTCCTTCTTCTTCTTTTCTTTCTACAGGGAACCGAAGGGGCTGTTGCTTTTGGCTACGGAGGGCTTCACGTTGCTCATGTTTTTCTCCCACTGAAGGCTCCTCCCCATCGAAGCATTCAAGCCAAAGCACAGGCTCCCTTTGTTTTATTTATATTATTCTTCTTTTTATTCATTGCATCGTTCATGCATCATATTTCATTGTTTTGTTGATTTAACTCAACCACGTTGAGATCTCCCCATAGTGCAACTCTTGCACATTTCCATATTTTTATTTTGCATTCATCATATATCCCCCACCCTTTTGCATAGGGGTTTAAGGGCAACCACCCTTAAGGTGCGTTCTTGCACATGCTTTCATGCTCACATATTTCTATCATGAATTGATGCTACACCCACCTTATTTCTAATTCAATTATTTTGGTGGTGTTTGTTTGTTTTGCAAGGGTAATAAAAGGAAGAACTCTCTTCATCGGCCGGCCGATTGGAAGAGAAAGGAGTACTCACATCCCCCGCATCTTTTGAGGTATTTTGCGATCATCTCCCCATATCAATCTCCTCTTTGAGACCCTCGTGTCTCTGGCGATCACAAACTCCTCCTTTTAGCACCTCGTGCTATTTTATTGCTTATCATTCATTCACTTTATTCTTTAATATTTTTCTTAAGTGGATTTTAATCCAAATCTACAAATTGGCGATCACGGTGGGACACTTTGTGTTCTTCTTTCATTACCCCTTTCCCCTTGGCACCCACGTGTGCCCTTTCCTATTGGTACCCACGTGTACCCCTCCTTTTGTGCCCCTCGGGCACCCTCCCTTGTGCATTGCACTCTCCCCCAAAGTGATCTGTCAATTAGATAGATTTGTTTTAAAAAAACTTTCACTTATTTGAAATCTTGATGAGCATGCTTCTGTGTTAATTATACTATTGATTGCCCTGCTGTGACTGTGAGTGCTTGATACTGTCGGCCGTGAAGGTTTCCTGGAGGAAGTGAATTCACGCCTCTGACAGGGGCGTTTTTTTTTATTTAACGCCCTGACACAGGGCGTCTTCTGAATATTTTACGCCCTCTGCCAGGGCATTTTCCAGCTTACTTCCGGGCTTTCTTGCTTCCTGTGAATTCACGCCTTGTCCCAGGGCGTTCTGTTATTTAGTAGCGCCCCAGATCAGGGCGTTTATCTTGATTTGACGCCCGCTGGACAGGGCATCCGTTTATTTGTAACGCCCTGACACAGGGCGTTTCTTGACTTGGTTGGCATCTGCCCGCGGTGTTTCACGCCCTGCCCAAGGGCGTTTTTTCCATTGGTAGCGCCTAACCATAAGGCGTGTTTTAGCCAGCCCCTGGGTCCCTCAGATTGATTCACGACGGTCACACCGTCGTGTCTTCGTTTAGTAGCGCCCCCTTCCAGGGCGTGTTTTTACTGTGGGTTTCCAGAACCCCCCGGCTGTGGTTTTTCATGATATTTCATGCTTATCTTTGTTGATTGATCATATTATTGTGGTTGGCCTGTTTACCCTGTTGCATTCATATTTACATTTGGTTTGGGAGCCTCCTCCTCTTCATTTGGATCCACACACCCTCTTGGAATCGGGACGACCCTCCATTGAGCATTCCGTCTCTTTGGACTGGAAATCCCTTTTCCAAGCCTCCATAAGCCCCCGCACCCGTGGATTCCCTCACGGACGCCGGGCAGGTTGTACCCTTTGAAGTCCCGAATTAGTTGGCCTAATACGTGGTGAGTGAGAGTTCCTAGTTGGCATTGGAGTCAAATCATATTGAAACTAGGACTCTCCTTGTGTGAATCTTTCCAAACGTTATTAAAATTCATTAATTCACCAAGGATTAAACAAATCAAAATCACGGTAACCATTCCAACTTGTGTGCTTATTTGCATAATTATTGAGAATTTTTGACTATATAATGGCTTACCATGATAGAAACATGTTCAATTCAATTCATGAGGATGCACAACCTAGCACTTCATATCCTCAATTTCAACATGTTAATCAGCATTCTCACCATTCTTTCAAGGGACCACGTCCTTATTCTCATGGTCATACCCAACCCATGGGCAATGTCCATTCTCATGGTCCACCTACTCAATTTCAGGCCACTATTCCCTCGGGACCGTCTCCTCCCAATGACGAGAAGGTCTCTCGAATCATCCATGCATTAGATCATCTTACCCCTCAACAGATCCAAGCCCTTAAGGCTGCCGTTGAGGGTACATCTCATGCATCTCCCCCTCTTTCCAATTCTACACGGGTGGCCCATCACCCACCTCCTCCTTCCAATCATATTCGGGTAGCCCATTACCCATCTCCTCCTATTCACACTCCTCCTCGGGTGGTCCGACACCCGCCTCCTTCTATTCCTCCTCCAACACGGCCCCGAGGCCCATTTACTCCTTGCAATCCGGCCCATCCGGGTTCTTTTACGGGTCGTCCCGTCAATTCCCCTCCACGGCCTCTTTATACGGCCCCTCCTTCAATGCCCTGCCAGCCCTCTGTTGTTCATGTTACTCCCCTCCAGCAAAATATTTTTGATAAGATTGCTTCCATGGAGGAACAAATAAAGAGGGTCACGGCTCCTCCTACTCCGGTTAATCCTCTCTATGCGGCTTTGGATAATATTACAAGAATGGAGAGAGAATGGAAGGATAGGATAGACGACTACGACGTTGATATTCCAAACGAGCAAGAACCGGCAATTGAAGAACCCGAGCCGGTATACGATGATGAAGCTCCGCAGGCACCCCTTCCGAGTTTCCTTAATTTCCCACTCCCTCCATTATCATTCGATGAACCCCCTGCTCAGGACGAAGCCACTGTCCCCGATCCAACCCCCATTTATGAGACTAACTGGTGTTACGATGATGGGTCGATACTTCAATCACCCACACCGGCACATTTTGAGTATCCCCCTTTCATTAAACCTCCATCAATTACACCTCCTCCAATTACACCATTAACCTTCACACCAACCTCCCCTAAACCTTCCATTAAACCTCCACCAATTACACCTCCACTCCTTAAACCATTAACCTTCACACCAAGCTCCCCTAAACCTTCCATTAAACCTTCCCCAATTAACCTCCCATTACCGCCACCTCGGCCTTCCATTATCCCTTTAAAACCCACCTTGCCTATTCCTCCACCATATAACCTTACGCCTTTACCCATGGTTAGTCCTGAGCAGGATCCACCACTTTTTGCACCCGAGCCAATCCCAACTGCTTCCGAGCAAAGGGAGAAACTCGACGTGTTTGAACCTCCGCCCCCATTCACCCATTTGCCAACACCTTCCATTATAACTCCACCATCCACGAAGCCTTCCGCCTCCGCCTCACCTCCCTTTGTTACTCGGAAGGGGCGTGCTTCTGCAGCTACTTGTGCCGAAGATAAGCAAGAGCCGGGCAAGAAGACTTTGGCCACGACTGTGCCATTCAAGATTCAAGAATTCATTTGCCGGATGCCAATCCGGGTTATTGTGCCAATCACGGCCGAAGAAGTCAAGTCGCCGCCATGCCGGGCGTTGATGCTGTCTAAGGGCCGGGCAGGGCACCCCTTGTTCCAATTTCCGAGTTCCGAATTCATTACTCCTTACAAGGGGCGAGTGCCCATTTTGCTCAACTTTCCATATATACCACATTCAATGGGCAACACGATGCTTCCCGTTCCAACTCTCCAACTCCCTCACATTGTTGATCTTTGTCTTCAAAGGGGGTTGCCACTTATTGAAGCTCCTTTTATTGGGCCATTTGGCTGTATTCTTTCACTGCCGTGGAGGGGCAGTTATCTTGGTGCCGAAAGGCCTTCCGCTATCTCATCCACCTTCTTGTCTATCACATCTTTTCCATGGGCCATTCCCAGGGTTAGGAGGAGGATCTCGTCCTCTCGCCCTTCATATTCTCCATATTCTTTGCATCTCATTGCATTCGCGCATTCATTGCATTCATCACATCCATCCCATTGCATGCATTTGCACCTCCTACTTCCCGGGTTTCCAAACTTGTATCTTCCCCGCCTTCCGGCACCTCCGGATATTCCACATTTCCCATCTTATTCATATTCATCTTTTGGTCCACTCCCTTTGGGGCATCGCGTCCTCTTTCCTGCTATCTCCCTGGAACCTCCAGGAATTTTATCCCTCCTCTTTGGGCATCTCGCCCTTTATGATTCTATCCCTCCGAAACCTCCGGACTTTCTCCTCGGGCATCGCGCCCCTTTTCATCTTCTTCCTCTGGAACCTCCGGATTTTTCTCCTAATCCTCCTTCATTCCTTTCTCTATTCCTCGGGCATCGCACCTCTTTCCATTTGCTTCCTCCGGAACCTCCGGATTCTCCGTCTTATTCTCTCTATCATCTCCCAGGGCATCGCGACCCTCCTGATTTCATTCCTCCGGAACCTCCGGACCTTCCATATTTCTTTCGATTTATCTTCTTGCTCCTCCGGGACTTCATATCTTTTATTCTCTTCCTCCTTTTCCGTCACCTCTTCCATCATCTTTTTCCCTATCTTTCCCCAGGGCATCGCGTCCCTTCTTTCAATGTCTCACCAGAGCCTCCGGATGAGTCCTCCTACCATGATTCTCCTCCACTACCTCCGGAACCTCCGGATCCGCCTCTTTCCATTTACCAATTTCTTCTTCCGATTCCTCCCGATCTCGGGTCCGACCCAACTTCTTCCGCATCCACTGCCTTGGGCATCTGCCCTTTCTCCCATTATTTTAGGGGCTTTAGTCCTCACTCCACCTCCTAATTTTCCGCTTCTTTTGTAGACTGTTCCATGTAATCAGGGTCTCTACGCCTTAGTGAGGGAGTTCTAGCCCTCGCCTCTTTTCCTTTTCTCCTTATTTCGTCTGAGTCTGGTCTGGGCACCACTCCATCTTGTTAAGCCACTTTCAACCCTTTGCTTCCAATCTTTTTTCTGCTAAAGAGGACAAATCCCACGATGATCAGCCTCTCGCGGCAGCTGCTTCTACAAAGGGTGCAAGGTAACATATTGGCGTAAGTGCGCATTTTATATGATATCATATCCCCATTTCTTCACGCATGATTTTTTAAAACAAAGTGCTTCTTAACAAGATTAAGAGTGGTGTTTTAAACCTTTATCTTAGGCTTTTGTTTAAATGAAATCTTTGTTAAAAAGAGTCTTTAGGCTTGCTTCTGCAGCACTTTGGTTAATAAGAACCCCGCGCTGGGAATTCAACATTCTCTCTCCGCTTGTAAGAGCGACCCTTAGCTGGGCATTCCACACACTTCACGGCGTCCTTAGCCGGCTCCCTTGGTTTAAACACCGTTGCTACCTTGGCCATGCCATGAGTATATCTGAAAGTCTTTTCTCTTCTTTACTCGGCCGAATGCAGGGGCAAGAGGTTGACGGATGAGATGACCAACTCTGGTAATCCCCGATACGAGAGGAGTCTCAAATAGGGGCAGTCTTGACCCAAAATCAATATGAGTTTTTCATATGAATTTCATGATATACATCTCGCCAAAAAAGGGCTATTATGAAAATCAAGTCAAAATCTCGATAAAAGTAAAATTGAGAATTATGGCATGTCAAGAGTGGCAAAGTCCCCGCAGGGAAAACCCTGGTCGTATGCATGTCAAGGGTCTAAAAATCAAAGGCACAAAGCCCCGGCACAACAGACTATCTCTTTGAGGGGAAGCACCTTGGAAAGAATTCAAGTCCCGATATCTCCCATCCTGCACAAAGCTTGTCACTCCAAGACCGAATGTTTCTCAGGTATGGCCTTAGTAGGGGCACCGTTGATCAAAGGCAGTCGGTTATAGGGCGCCACCTTACAATGCACGCCCAGCTTTGGACAGTTTTAAGCAAAAAGGGAAGGAACGAGGACCCCTAGCCAGTGGTTTAAAACACCCTTTGATGCTGCTTTAGCAATGTCTAACCAAAATCAAACAAAAAATTGAATATTTCTTGTCCAAAATCCATAAAAATTGGAATACCTTTCTCAAAACTTCAAAAAAAATTGAATATCTTTTACAAAACTTCACAAAAATTTGCATATTGATCAAAACTCATAAAAATTTAAATATTTTCAAAACTCATAAAAATTTGCATATTCCAAAACTCCATAAAAAAATTTGCATATTTCTAAAATCTAAAAATTTGCATTGTATTTTCTGATGGTGTTTTGCAGGAACAGCTTTGCAGAGACCAAAAGCACGGGATGGGTCCTCTCTCTACTTATTGCTATCAATCTATTGATTCTTCCCAATATTCTCATGACATGTCACCCAGGGGCATCATCTCCCTATATCATTCTGATTATCATATCTCATGATTATTCATCTCCAAATCTTTCAATCAACTCCTGTTCGTTTCATCTGATCACTCCGCCGATGGGCATTATCAGATCCTGATTATTTAACTCCAAAACTTGATTAGCCAGATTGTCATCCTCATGACAAACAACAAATAATGATGCTTTGCTATGCCATGATTTGACTTATGCTGTTCATGATATATGCTATGATTGGTTGCTTTGATTCATGCTATGCATGCTATGATTAAATGCCTTATTCATTGCTTGTTATATCTTGGCTAATGAATTTTTGAGCGCAGGAAGAGGCTCTTGGTCCCGCCGGCTGGGCATCATCATCAAAGTCCCACGGTGTTTGCAGCTCATTTCTGAGTTCCCCCATGCTTATTGCTATCACCATCTCCCTGTATGCATTCTACTATATGTTATCATGCTTATTGCTATCACCATCTCCCTGTATGCATTCTACTATATGTTATTATGCTACTAGATTATATCAAGGACCTTGTGGCTTTGGTAAATCTGGGATTTGAGTTCCCCTTCATCAAAAACAATGATGATTCCAGAGGAGTCTTAGTCACACGGATAGGCCGTTGAGCCGTCCAAGACTGGGGACGATGGTTCCCTTTTTACGAGTTGGTGCGTGGATAAACGGGTTTCGGCTTAGTATCAGCTCGCAGAATTGGTTTCTTGACCCAGTCTGGGCAGTTTAACAATATTATCCTTGATTATATTATATCTCCATTTGCTTTATTTTTCCCTTTAGCCCAGCATGCATTCATGTAGGACTTTGAATCAATTGCTGAAAATCATTCTGATAAGCTTCTGTTGAGAGTTGAATTGATCTTGATCTTTCTCGATATGAGATTTTCATTGCCGAATTGAATCCTCAGTTCGTTTTGTCGCTGTTTTGGGTCATTTTCTCGAGAGCTCCCTGTTTAGATTTTTATCATTTTATTTTCCAACTTTCCCCTTGATCCACCTTGGCTGCAGCACGTCCACTGGCTGGTAACCGCTCCCCAATGGTGAAACTTGCAGGTTTGTGACCTGAGGTACTTCCACCGCGTTGGAAGTTGATCATTTATTTTATCTCCTTCGTGCACCGCGTGCACATCTCCCCTTTTATCCAAGCATTGTTGATTTCCTTGAATTTCTCGAGATTGCTTCATCTCGAGCTTTTGATTTCATTCTCATCAAGTGATGTTGGTTGCGTGTCTCATCACACCTTGGTATCTACTTTTCAGTTTGCTACGCTCCCTTGCAAAGCAGACGCCAAGGCGGGGCAGCTGTAGACACGCCAAAATTGACATTATTTTGAGTATATTTCATATCGCTCTACGATGCCCCATTTGACCCTCAAATCAGCTTATTTGAGTGGTTTTCCCACTTTTCTTGAATTTCTCCTATTTTCCCCATTTTTCCTATTTTTCGGATTTTTTGGGCATTTATCTCTATTTTTTTTGAATTCACGCCATCATCAGAGGCGTGTTTTTGAAACACGCCCTGTTCTAGGGCGTGTCCTTCCCATTTTATCTATTTCTCCCCATTTTATCTATTTTATGAATTTTCTAAATTCACGACCTGGGTAAGGGCGTGTTTTTCATGAAACATGACTTAACCAAGGGCGTTTTTAAAGAAAGGACGACCTCACCTGAGGGCGTTAATTCTTTTGGTATGACCGACTTCCCCATTTGAGCTCTTGAAATTAACGCCCTTCCCAGGGGCGCGTTTTTGAAAAAGTGGCTTTGATTAAGGCGTGTTTTGCATTTTTAAATATGGGGAGTTTTTATTGCTAAAATTGGTTTTTGAGAAACGCCCTTGTGCAGGGCGTGTTTTTTGAGAAACGCCCTCTGGATAGGTCGTCAATTCATCAATTGACGCCCTGACCTAAGGCGTGTTTCACCTTCTGGCTTCGCAGCCCTTTCCCCAGAGAGTCCTTGCTTCGATAGATGCCTACTTTGTTTGGGCTCTTGCCCATTCTTATCATTTCCCAGTTGGGACTCTTGCCCATGTTTATCTCTTCCTCAACCTATTTAATAGAGCCAATGGCTCTGTTGTTGGGTTGGACACTCGCTTCCCCTTGCTTCCGTCTTCTTCCCTTCTTCTTCTTCTTTTCCTTCTTCCTCTTCTGTTTTCTTTTTTTTCCTTCTTCTTCTTTTCTTTCTACAGGGAACCGAAGGGGCTGTTGCTTTTGGCTACGGAGGGCTTCACGTTGCTCATGTTTTTCTCCCACTGAAGGCTCCTCCCCATCGAAGCATTCAAGCCAAAGCACAGGCTCCCTTTGTTTTATTTATATTATTCTTCTTTTTATTCATTGCATCGTTCATGCATCATATTTCATTGTTTTGTTGATTTAACTCAACCACGTTGAGATCTCCCCATAGTGCAACTCTTGCACATTTCCATATTTTTATTTTGCATTCATCATATATCCCCCACCCTTTTGCATAGGGGTTTAAGGGCAACCACCCTTAAGGTGCGTTCTTGCACATGCTTTCATGCTCACATATTTCTATCATGAATTGATGCTACACCCACCTTATTTCTAATTCAATTATTTTGGTGGTGTTTGTTTGTTTTGCAAGGGTAATAAAAGGAAGAACTCTCTTCATCGGCCGGCCGATTGGAAGAGAAAGGAGTACTCACATCCCCCGCATCTTTTGAGGTATTTTGTGATCATCTCCCCATATCAATCTCCTCTTTGAGACCCTCGTGTCTCTGGCGATCACAAACTCCTCCTTTTAGCACCTCGTGCTATTTTATTGCTTATCATTCATTCACTTTATTCTTTAATATTTTTCTTAAGTGGATTTTAATCCAAATCTACACGGTGTACGTGTGTGAGGCATAAACTTCCACGTAATGCACTGAGATGGAAACCGGGCTACGGTGTACGTGAGTGAGGCAGAAACTTGCACGGAGGCATGTGCTTAGGCGTGAGATGTCATGAAGCAAGTGAGCAAGATATGAAGATAAAAACAAAAGGATTTAACCATTTAAATCTAAACATGATTCATAGTTGTCATTGTCAAAACTAGGGTTCCAACAATCTCCCCTTTTTCCAACACCATCCACACACATAACAGGAGTATCCACATCTAATAAAAACAAACCATTAATTAAGCTCCCACTAGCAAACAATTCACCATTTAATAATAAAGAACATGTTTTGTTACTAAAGCTCACAACAAATCCACATTTGTTCAAGCATGAAATGGAAATAATGTTCTTAATTATTGAAGGAACAAAATAACAGTCTGTCAACTCTAATGTAGCTCCTGAGGAAAGCTTGAGGTTCACACTCCCGACTGCAAGTGCAGCAACTCTTGCTCCATTCCCCAGTCGTAGATCAACCTCTCCTTTATTCAGCCGCCTACTTCTTGTCAGAACCTGCAAATCATTGCAGATATGAGATATATATCCAGTATCTAATACCTATGATGTGGATCTATATGACAAGTTTAGGTCAATCATGAACATATCTGAAGCTTCTCCAAGCTTCTGCTTTGCTTTCTCGGCAAGATATAACTTGCAGTTCCTCTTCCAATGGCCATCCTTATGACAATGGAAGCACTGGCCCTTGTCTTTATTGGCCTCATCTTTCTTGGCAGCCTTTCCCTGTTTATCCTACTTTTTCTTTTTATTTTTCTTAAAAACAACTTAATTCTTTCTCTTCTTGTTGGTCTTACCAACAAGTTGCACAGACGATTTTCCATTGTTCATTGTCCCCTCAGCAGTCTTCAACATATTAAGAAGCTCTGCCAGAGAGCATTCTATCTTGTTCATGTTGAAATTGATTATGAATTGGGAGAATGAACCTAGGAGAGATTGCAAAATTAGGTCAACGCACAAATCTTTGTTCATCTCAAAACCCAATTCTGCCAGCCTCTCAATCCACTCTATCATCTTGAGAACATGTGTCTGCACAGATGTTCCCTCATACATTTTAGCCCCGAATAGATTTTTGGATATCTCATGTCTCTTTGTTCTACTTTGAGCTCCAAAGAGCTCCTCTAGGTGGAACAAGATGGATCTAGCATCCATCTTCTCATGCTGCCTTTGCAACTCATTTGTCACGGAGGCAAGCATATAACATTGGGCCAGAGTTGCATCTTCCTTGTGCTTTTCATAAAGAACCATTTCTGCCTCATCAGGATCATCTGCAGGAAGAGGGGGAACAGGCAGCTCAAGAACATAGGCAATCTTCTCAGCCGTGAGAACAATTCTCAAATTCCTAAGCCAGTTGCTGTAGTTTGGACTAGTAAGCATGTTGGAATCAAGTATGCCACGTAATGGGTGGTTCGTGATGTCGAACGGACCACTGACTCGACTCCAATTTGATAAGCAAACCTTGGACTCTAGACAAGCTCGCGATCGTCCCTTAGTGAGAGAAGCATACGGACGTGCGCGGTTGAGAAATTGGCAGTGAGCTAGGGTGGTCGGCTCTCTCTCGTGCCCGGATCGAGTCACGGGACGGGTCTCACTCTCTCTCGCAATGGTGATGAAAGTAAAGCGAGCTAATATCCTATCACTAGCAGTGGCATACAAACATATATGAGATAAGCAAAGTGCCTACGAGAAGGGTGACGAGTGTACCTCCACGCTCCGGATGTGGGGAAGACGACCCCTGCCAAGTACGGTAACTCCCTGTAAAAATAGTTATTCACTAATTATAGCAGTGTTTTCATGCCCACTCCACGCAGGGAGGTAAAGGGCTACAAGTGGGGCCCGGGAGGACTGATCCTGGGTTGACAGACAGCAAGCCGGAAGGGCTCTCGGGGTAGAACCGGGTTGCTGGTCCGACTCGGTACTGCGCCGACTCAGCTCTGAGTTGTAGGACAGCAAGTAATGGCCTCCAAAGGGACGTCGCCCTCCTTGAGTCTTCTGAAGGTGGTGCTTGGCTAGGACAATGGTGGGACATCCCTGGTCGACTCCCTGAAGTGGCGGTTCCTGAAATTGAGCTTTGATATTTTTGCAAGATTTATTTTGCTGCTGCCTCTACTGGTCTGTTCACGGAACAGATTTGAGCTCCTCCACGACCAGAATTTTTGTACTCAGATCCGGAGGCGGATCGAGGCGTGGTTGGTGCCGTTGGAAAGAGGACTCATAGATCTACAACATATATTTTTTTCCTGAACCATCAAGTGAACGGATTGAAATTTAAATGACTGTGCCACAAATGTTTTTTCTAGCTCGGACTGACAGACACATAGGACAGACTGAGTTTCCCCTAAAAATGAATTTTGACCAAAAGGAACACAATAGATCTAGACTCCAAAAATTTATGGTGGAAGGGGGGGTACGTGAGGAACACATGAGAATTTTTGGGGATTTTATAGAGATGTATAAGGGGGTGGGAAAAATATGGTATCAGGGATCTATCTTGCAGATCTGCTGATTGGCAGACTGACAGGGGTGGTATAAAAATAACAGGAAAAATACCAAACGCGATCTAAATATGGTAAAATCTATATTTCTGGATAGCTAACAGAGAGAGAAACAAGCTCTCAAAATCTCCGCTCGATCAGAGATGGGATCTAGGAGAAACGACCTCTTCTTCAGCTCGCTATTCTGAAACTCATAGCTCTGGACAGCAGGGGGGATGGCGGCTTGTGGTGGCTTGATGGCGGCTCCGACGACGGCACGAACGGCGGTGGGGGAGCTTCACACTCCAGAGAGAAGATAGAAATTGGATTCACTCCAATATTGAGGGCTTCACACCCTGGATCTAGAGGAAGAAGATGAAGACAAGGAAGAACAAGAGAGAGAGGGGGTGCCCTTGGCAATATTTCATCAAATTTTCATCGTTAATTCTACATAAATGGAAAATACATGGGATTTATAGAAATGTAAAAAAGACTAAACCTATCCCCAGATCTAGGATTTAGGAGGGGCAAATGGGGTATAACACTTTAATCCCCCAAATGGTCAAATGACCAAAATAAATAAAAATACAACATTCATTAAAATACATAAAGGGGGGGCTTGGTCAAGTTATGCATGCAACATTTGACCACATGGATGGCCAACCATGGAGGGGAGGAGGGAGACCTGAGTTTTTTTCTCCAATTCAAATAAATGTCACTTTGTGGAAATGCCAAGGGAGAAAGTTGGAGAATGTCAATATAAGGGGCTTTGAACGGGGGAATGTGGAAAGTGGACCAAGAATGGTCAACAATTGTAGCTATGGGAAGAAGAAAAGTGGGCATGTGGCATGGGCCATGGAATGGGCCAAGTGGGCTTGGAAAGGTCAAATGGGCTTTGGGTGACCAATGGATAAAGTTGGCCCAATTAGGCTTCTAGTGGGTTTAAGGCCCAATATGAAAATAAACCCCTAATGGACTCTTTTAAGGAAAGAGACCCATTACATCCTAATGACTAACCCATTGGCTTATAATGCCTTACAACTACAAACCCATTTTCCCAAGGATATAAATGCAAATAAAAATGATTAGGGCATCCCTTGCCCCTCCACATTTTCTCCGGACTCGGATTTTTCGTCCGCAAGCGCCATTATGTTAGTCATGTATTTTTGAGTCTAGTCATGTAATCTTCACATTTTCTTTGAGTCAATATCATGTAATTTTCCCTTTATTTGAGTCATGTACCTAGGTTAGTGAGTCATTTTCCTAAGTATTGTGTCATTAGGTTGGTTTGTTAGGCTATTGGGCCCAATTCATTGGGCTTGGCCCAAGGGCGCCCCTACCCCTTCGGTTATTTGTCATTGAGTCAAATGTCAGGGACTTTTGTAAAATGTGGGTTTCCTATATATAGGACCCCATTCCCCTTATTTTGAAATAATGAACCATTGCATGAATATTGAAATCCAATTCTAAATCCCACAAGATCTCTCTCTCTCTCTCTCTCTCTCTCTCTCTAAGGGGTCCCCCCCCTCTCTCTCTCTTCCCCAACCCCAAAATTCGAAATTTTCTCTCTCCTCCCCATTCACCTCTCATTAAGACCCCTCCCCTTCCCCATACACTCATTTAACTCCCCCCCAACCCCAAGGTGGAATCCCCCAATCACTAGGCCACCCTCCAACCCCCAACTACCCTACCCACTTCCCCAAGCACCCTTCCCTCTCCCCCATACAACCCACCACTTCCCTAAGCCATTTGAATTCAAATCCCCCTTCCCTCCACAGCCCTAGGGCACCCCCAAGACCCCTCCCCTTGGTTAGGGTCGCACCCCCCTCTCTCTCTCATCTCCACCATTCTTCCTTGCCCTACTCCAACACTATTTGATACTACTAGGTTGCAGCTGGCGATCTCTAGAAGACCACCTGCTTGCAGCGGCGACCCCGATCACATCCTAGTGAATCTGAAGGCCCAAGAGGTACCGTTGGAAGCGTCTTCGAGTCATCTTCGCAACAGTGGTGGTTTCGTCTGGATCCGAGCTCCGAGCTGGCCGAGAGACCATTTCTTCCCCGACTGTGCGCAGCTTCCCTGGCAGAGCACCTGAGCCGGAGTTGAAGCTCTATTGCGACATACCTGTTAGGAATCAGATCAAGCTTTCTTCAGTAAAAGTGTTCTACTTCGAGCCCTCCACCATCCCCAACAAGCAGAGCTTCAATCAGTATCCGGAACCAGGAGTTACCAATTTTCTTCCCTGATCGTGCGGATCTGCCTCCCCTCTGTCTGCACAAACCCTCCGTCACTGATCAGAAGCCACCAGTCGACTCCGACATCATTTGGTATCCCCGTCAGTTCGGCTTCAAAGTAGACCCGCCTATGGTTCCAACGGCGCCAACGACACTGGATTCCGAGCTCGGGACCGTTCGTGACGCCCTTTGCATCTTGCTGCTTGGAACCTACAACCGTCAGAACCGAGGAGCTACTACCCTGATCAAGCCCCTACCCCGACCAGCAGCTGTACCAGGAGAAATCAAGAAAATTCAGGCGCCTTCCCGGTCCAGTTACGAAGGTTTTCCTACAGGTTTCGTCTTCAGAAAAATTCGGGAGTGGCCGCAGCATCCAGAGAGCCGACTACCTATCCAGAAGCATAGACAGTGGGCAGACCCGGCTACGGCGACCATTTATCATGTCTAGCTCGATTTTCCCTTTCTGCTTGGCCGGCTGAAGGCCCCTCCCTGCGTGGAGGTAACTTTTGGTTGTAATACATTAACCCCCACCCCGAGATCCCCCCCCCTTGCATGGGGCGTAGTGCTGTACTCCTTTCAATTTCAGGTTGAAGCGACACCGACGTGACGTGCGGGTGCATACCCTCGCCTCCCCGCTCGCCCCCGTCTCCGGCCGGAGTCGGCGTCTTCACGCCGGCTAGGTGAGCTCCTGAACATCTCTTATTGCTGTAATGGACTTTCTTAGCTTAGTATTGCCATAGTTACTCCGTCGGCGGTGAGAGAGTGTCCGATTTTAAATTGCCACCAAATTGAGTGACCACCGCGGGCGAGTTGTGAGAGCTTCCACTCAACCCACACCCTTGGTGTGTTGACCGCCCGTGATTTGGGCTTCCCTTGGCCCATTTGGGGTCCGCCATAAGCTAGCTGACCCTTGGAGAACCAAGGTCCCGCATTGGACCCTCTCATTGTGAGCGACATCACGCGGTTCGGGGAAGCGGAGAGGACGCGGAGCGCGCGGGCTCCTTCTTTTGTTTGCTGCAACACAGAAATAAGAGAAAAGAGAAGGGGCCACCACGGGAGATTGCTCCGGCGAGGCGAGCGGGACAAATGTAATATAGCAAGATATGGGGGTTAAACGGCCATAGCGAGAAGTGACTCGCCGCGGCCTCGGGGGGACGGGAATGGTGCAGAAATTAAATAGCAAGAATTGAAACGGCCATTGGGGAAGTGACTCGCCGCGGCCTCGAGAATATGAGCAGATAAAAATATAACAGAATATAAGAAGAATATAAAGAGCGGGAATTTAAACGGCCATTGGGGAAGTGACTCACCGCGGCCTCGAGAACATGAATAGATAAGAATATAACATATAAGAACGGGAATTTAAACGGTCATTGGGGAAGTGACTCGCCGCGGCCTCGAGAATATGAGCTGAATATAACAGAATATAAAGAGAATATAAGAACGAGAAATTTAAACGGCCATTAGGGAAGTGACTCGCCGCGGCCTCGAGAACAAGATGTGATCGCCAGGGGCCAAAAGACCCCAAAATAAAGAAAGTGATCGCGCCTACCTCAAGAGCGGGAGATGGCGGGTTGCTTCTTCCTCCCCCTTCGGGCGGCCGACGGAGAGGGCTTTCCTTGGGTACCCTTGCAAAACAGTAGACAATAAACGAACGGAATTAGAAAATGGCAGTGTAGTAACAATTCCTTGCAATAAAAGTAATGAGATCGTGACCTGACACACACCTGGTTGGTATGGTTTTAAACCCCTCTCGGACTCGAGTAGGAGGAAAATGCGATGATGAATGCAAGAAGTATGCAAGAGACGGCGCCCTTATATAGGGAGATAGAGGATGCAGTATGATGAATGTAAAGAACTATGGAGAAAAAGGGGAAGAAAGGGCTTATTGGATGAGCCGAGGGTGAAATCCGGCGGAGCTCCGGCAACGTAGGGACGACGTGGAAGCGCAGTGGATGAAGACGACCTCCTCTCGCGAGCGTGGGCACCCGAGAAGCCGGCAGAACCTCCACCTACAAAAGACCCCACGGGTTAGAAATGACTCCGGTAGCCTCTGGGCTCCGGCAGCCTATCGGATCTCTTCGAAGCTCCCCCAGAACTGAGGGGGTGGGCCTCTATTTATAGGGCTCCGGAGGGTGGAGGCGTCCAGGACCCTGGACACCTCCATCAGGGCCGAACTAATATTTTATTCTATTTTTATTCATTTTTTCGGAATATTTTTGTGGAGGCGTCCAGGGCCCCGGACGCCTCCAACAGGTCCACTGAACACCACCGACGGCCGCACGCGGTTTGGCACAACGCGTGGTTTTGTGAGCGGCACCTCGTGATTCAGAAATGGGCGCGTCCAGCTGGCTGGACGTCTTCATAATTTGGATTTTTTCACACACGACAAACCGTCGTTCGGTGGCCGGCGCCCGTGAGGGAGTTGATGGAGGCGTCCAGGGGCCTGGACGCCTCCAAAAAAATATTTTTTATTATTTTTGTTTTGTTTTTTATGCCAACTGGCATATTAATTTTTTATATTTGTTTTTATGGAGGCGTCCAGGGGCCTGGACGCCTCCATTAATATATTATTTTTTATTTTGTTTTGTCTTTTTATGCCAACTGACATATATATATATATTTTTATATTTGTTTTTATGGAGGCGTCCAAGGGCCTGGACGCCTCCATTAATATATTATTATTTATTTTGTTTTGGGCTTTGAAAAATAAATTAAAAGAATGGGGGCGTCCAGGGGCCTGGACGCCCCCATAAAGACCCACCCGGGTCCTCAGTTCAGGCGTTGGCGGCCGCCCGGCAGACACCCTTCCTGGTTCCGGAACCTCCTGATGCGTCTGACTGGTGTTGAAGCCGTCCGAATGCCGTGACGAGACGATTCCGGATGCCGAAAAGGGCGGAAGAAGACTCAAGAAAAGGAAGCACTCAAGTGATTCGAAATGCGTAAGCCGTCGCGGGGCGTCGTATGGTAATATGAGACTTTCTCAGGAGACGTCAGGAATGGCGTGTCTACAGCTGCCCCGCCTTGGCGTTTGCTTTGCAAGGGAGTGACACGTAGTGGAATGGTATCGAAGTGGAGTGAAATGAAGTGGGAGCGGACTGATAAGTTGATGCCAAGGTGTGATGAGACACGCTATTGACGTTACTATCTGAAATTTTTCCTGGAGTTTCAATGAGGCGACCTTGAAGAAGGTCTTTCAAATCATGACAATTGCTTGGACGGAGATCAAATAAGGGAGGGTGAGATGTGCGCTCAGGCACAAAAAATAAAGGAGACCAACTTCTCGGTGTGGAAGTACCTGGGTCATAAATCCGCAGGTTTCACCTTTGGTGAGCGGTTACCAGCCAACGTGGAAGTGCTGCGGCCAAGGTGGGTCAAGCAAGGTAAAAAGCAAAGGAATATCTGAGGGTCTGTCCAAACAAGGGTCTCCTTTGGAAGAGCAGCGTAAGGCCGTTTCAAGGAAATTCAGTATTTTATTCGGAGTGGAATATCTCATATTTGTAAGAATTGAAGCACAGCGGCTTTCGCAATCGAATCACTTGAATGATCTTCCGCAATAAATCAAAGTCCTATATGAATGCATGCTGGGCTTAAAGAAAAATTTAAAACAAACTAGAATAGAAAATAGCCAAGGATAATATTGTCAACTTGTTAAGAACGGGTCAGGATACCGATCCGGTGAGCCGACACTGTGCTGGGGCCCGTTTATCCGTTCACCAACTCACTGAATGGAACCGTCGTCCCCATGCTACCACAAGTTAACGGCCTATCCGTACAACCCAAATTCTTCGGGATCATCACTGTTTTTGTTGAAGGGGAACTCAAATCCCGGATTCGTTCGGGTCGCAAGGTCCTTGACATGTTCTAGTAGCGTAGGTATCATATACTATGATGCATGACATGGTGGGACCAACCATTGAAAGGTGGGACAGGAGACAGGACAAAGACGTCCGTTAGTAAAATCTGCACAGACTAGCAAAGGTTAGCAACATCAGAAAGTAGCAGAATCATAACAGAATCGCACCACAATGGAAAGGAGATCTAGCCAAAATCCTGACATTGACCGCTGATGTGACATGTTCCATCCTGTAGCGCCCTACCCTTCCTATAAGAACTCCCCTTAGGCTAGTTCATTCAAATGCACCAAGGTGGGTTTTGGAAGCTCAGGAGAGGAAGGAGAGGAGAATCTAGAGATTTCAGATGGAAGGAGAGTCTTCCCGCGTTATGAAGAGGAGCAGGCCTACCGGCGAGATCAGGCGACTCTCTGACCTCGAGGGTCATCTGAGTGGGACGATCATGTCGCATATGGTAAGCTGATTCATTTCAAAGTTCTCCACGTGAACCTTCTTCTTACTTCCTTCATTTCTTCTTCTTTCTTTTCTCTTCCAGTCATATCCACTCTTCCCAGGCCCGAGGAAGTTTTTCAAACTGCCATGGCTTTCAAAGCTAACTTCCAACATCTCCATCGGCATGAGGGCCATACTCTCGAAGTGGCATCTGCAGGGGATCCTTATTCACGCCAAACACTACAAGAAGATTCGTATGGACTGGGCGGCTATGGGCGCACTAGTGGAGATTTGGCATCCCCAGACCCACACTTTTATCTTCCCGACCTTCGAGGTGACCATCCTCCTCGAGGAGGTGGAACTTCTGCTCGGATTGAAGAAATTCAAGAGTGACGGGAAGGTGAAGGCTATGCGGATGCTGACACTGGGGACTTCCGAAAGCGTCCTTGGGAGCTTCATGCCGCCCGACGCAGCCCGAAAGGTTCATACTCAAAAGGGAATTGATTTGCAACAGCTCGCGGAATGGGTCATGGAGGCCTTGAGAGGGTTACCAGACGATGACTATTTGGAGGGAATCATGAAAGGGTTCACCATTTGTCTGGCGGGTGCTCTCTTGTTTCCTTATACCGACAACATGGTGGAGGAAGACCAACTGAGTGCTATCTGCGGGATCTGGCGTGGAAAGAGGGTGGGACCCGCTGTCCTTGCCTACCTATATAGTGGCCTTACTGCCTCGAGCATGGGTAAGACTCCTTTTGGTTGTGCACTTGTCTTGAATTGCTGGCTTGATTTGCACTTCAAATTCGACCACCGCGAGGGAATGCCAACTGCTTCGAAGCTCTTCCAACAAAGCCCTCTTCATCACATAGCCGACGTGTTAGGCTTCGGTGGTACTGTAGTGAACCGCGTTCCGTGGCTGAAGAAACGTGAAGACTGGCGGTCTCACTTCCGCACCGTGACACAAGGCTTCTTCACTTGCGCACTGGCATGTTTGCTTTCGCTTGATCTCCTCATGAGGCCTTCTCCCGAAGTTGATCTTCAACTGATCGGCGCGACCGAGTTCGTCCTTTATAACGCGCATCGATGCTGCCTCCATGTCGGCATTCCACGCCATTCGTTCCCGCTACCGACTGGCATTGTTCCTTTGAAGAAGAGGGAGTTGGGCACTGAAGCGGACGCGAGGGAAGCGAAAGCCATTAAAGTTCCTTGGAAGACAAGTGTTGCGGGAAAGGCCTTAGCGCATGTGGGGGAAGAATGCGAGCTGTGGAGGGCTTATGTAACCGAACTGGGGAAGTTAAGGCCTAAGGCGCCTAAGCCCCTGATGTAGCTCATTCTGCTTTTCTGATGGAATAAAAATCTGGCATTTTGATGTTTTGGACCCCTGTCCACTTAATTATTTTTTTGGTTTTCATTTTTCTTGGATTTTTATTTTGGTTTGATTATATATAGACTTGTCTAAGATGCTTTATATATATATATATATATATATATATATTGAAAAAAAATTTATCATGGGGGCGTCCAGGGGCCTGGACGCCCCTAATTTTTTATTTATTTTTTTCAGTTTTTTTTGTTTTGGGGGCGTCCAGGGTCTTGGACGCCCCTAATTTTTTATTTTTTAATTTTTTAAGTTTTTGTTTTGGGGGCGTCCAGGCGCCTAGATGCCCCTAAGTTTTTGAATTTTGAAAAAAATAAAAAAAAGGTGGGGGCGTCCAGGAGCCTGGACGCCCCAAACAAGGTGGATTTTATATATATGGGGGGGGGGGCTCCCCCCTTTGCTCAATTACTGTTCATTCAAACGACCCAGTCAAACTAGACGACCCATTCTAAGTCCCAATGGAGCAAGGAGGCCCGAGCCAGGGTGGAGAGAAGTGGAAACGACGGGCTCGTCGTCCGAGGAGGCTGAGGGATGATGCCGAGGAGGCTGCTGCGGCGGAGGAGATTGCCGTGGAGGAGGAGGCTCCTCCTTTGGCCGTAGAGGCTGCAGTAGACGCTGGCGATGCGGGAGAGGACGATCACGACCCAGTAAGCCCCTCGGAACTTCAATCTGTTGGTTTAATAGGCTAGATAGGCGGACGAGAGGCCGTGTGGTGAGGGCCGGTGAGTGAGGGAAGGAGGCGTCCAGGGGCCTAGACGCCTCCACATTTTCTTTTTTTATTTATTTATTTACGTAAATAATAAAAATAGAATTAAAAATATGGAGGCGTCTAGGGCTTGGGACGCCTCCATGATAATATATATATATATGTGTTATTTATTTTGTTTTGGTTTTTTGGGTTTTTCTAAAAATAAAATAAAGAAAATGTAAAGGAGGCGTCCAGGGTGTTGGACGCCTCCAAAAAAACATAAATATTTTTTAAAAATGAAAAATAAAATAAAATAAATAAGTAGTATATACAATGTTATTGTCTATTACTATTCATGATGCTGATGTGTTCTTCGTTGGTTTTGTGGTGTGCAGGGCGTGATGAAGGGCCGGATCAGCTGGTCCCTAGTGGTGGCAGCATACCGTGGGCTGCCAGACTTTCAGAGGGCGCGTGTGGACGCCATGGGCTTCGAAACTTTCCTTAGGATCGAGCCCTTTCGGCTCGACCTTCCTCTTATCCAGGCATTGAGGGAGCGGTGGCACGCGCCGAGCCGGGCGTTTCTGATGCCCTGGGGGCACATGGTGCCGTCACTGGAGGATGTGGCTCGGATCACCGGGCTACGAGTTGACGGAGAGGCGGTGAGCGGGGTCACCTACCCCGACTACCGAGAGAGTGCCCTGGACCTGCTGTGGTTAGAGACGAGCGTGACTGATAGAGACAGCAAGGTAGTTGGCCGAGTGGAGATTATGGAGGCGCTCGGATTCGTCGACCCGCGCCAGCGGGTTAGCGAAACTGGAGCGGAGTTTCAGGTACGACTGGAGGGAGATGCCCGTGCAGCTTTCACTCAGGACCCGAGCGAGCGGGAGCTGGTGGACCTAGACCTCCGGAGGTTTCTTTTCTTCTTCTTGGGCCGCCGTCTGCTGGGGACGAAGGGGGACGGCATCCACTGCCGTTTCCTCGGGATCCTGGCGGACCTTGACAGAGTGGGGCACTACGCGTGGGGAGCGGCTCTGCTTGCCCATTTGATTGCTGATCTCTCCCAGACTTCAGAGAGGGAGATGATAGTCAGCGGCTTCGCACCTTTTCTCCAGGTACACAATTTATTTATGCATTTTACCGTAGTTAAATATGCAATTACTCGTGCTAATGATGTATGATGGATGCAGGTGTGGAGTTATTACTACTTCCCGATGGGGAGGGCCAGGCAGGGGAACAGGAGAGCCGTTCCTCTAGCGCGACAGTGGAGGCCAGTCGTGGTAGCAGCACCACACAGCTACCAGCTGGCGTCACTTCGTCGGGAGCTGAGAGAGTATCCCGAGGCCATGGTATGATGCGTATGATTTTTTGTGTTTATGCATGTGACTGAATGGTAACTAACATAATGTATGTATGGTGATGCAGGTGGTGTGGAGACCCTACCTGGGCATGGGCGACGCTGGCTAGCCTTGGGTTGTAGCGGGTCTTCCTCGTTTCAGGCGGGATGTGTGGGTCCATTGCCTGAACGAGATCGAGCCGCTTCGGCTGAGGCTGGTTATGAGGACGTTGGGGCTAGCCCAGGAGTGGGTTGATGTAGATGATCCGGCCCGCATCGGGCAGAAGACCAAGGGGAAGGTGAAGATTGTGGACTGGCGTACGCGCTTCCCAGCACAGTACCAGGACTGGCAGCAGGGCGGGGTCCCAGTGGTGTCCCATGTACAGGACAGTACTGATTACCTGAGACGATACCGGGCTACGTACGGGGACCGCCTCTTCCTTGGTGGTATGGCAGGGGTAAGTGAAATGAAAATGCTTCACCCTTCTATATGTATATGCATGTGGCACTAACTTATGTGCAATGCAGGATGCTCGTGACAACATGATCGCCGACCTGCGGGCCCAGTTGGCGGGCGCCAGGCGGCAGTTGGTGGCCATCCGACAGGAGTTGGAGATCCTGGTGAGTTTATGCAATGCATTTTTTTGTGACCTGGATTTTTGATACTTGGCCTCTAACTGTCGTTTGCCCCGTGTTTCAGCGGGCCCACCAGACAGCGGCAGCCGGGATGGCTGGTGGAGCGGGTTCCAGTTTGCGGGGCCCTCCTCCGGAGGTTTCTGCCCTCGAGGAGCAGCTAGCGTATGCGGTGGCTCGCGCTGAGGAGGCCGAGCGTGACCGCGAGGCTCGAGTGAGTGTTTGCCTGACCTCGACCCTCCTTCTGGCTGCTCTCCTTCTATCATTGTTCTCTTACGGTGCATGCGTGCTTTGACAGGTGGCCGAGGTCCGAGAGGCCCTGGCGCGTGCTGTTCGTGCTGAGCAGGAGCGCGATGCCTGGGTGGCAGAGCGTGAGGCCTGGATTGTGGAGCTGGAGGAGGAGCGTCGACGGGAGGCTGAGGAGCTCCCTCGTGACGTGCTGGATCTGCGGTTCGCCCTCGAGCTGTCGAGGAGGGAGGCGGTGAGAGAGAGAGAGGAGAGGGAGAGAGAGAGGGAGGAGCGACAACGGGATCAGACCGAGAGGAGGGCTCTGGAGGCCCAGCTGCTGGAGCTCTGATTGAGTCTCGGCACGGCGGAGGGGAGGCTTCGGGAGAGCGAGGAGCGGTACCAGAGGGCGAAGGAACGCGGGACGTGACTTCGTCAGTCTGGTTCTTTTTCCATGGGTAGCTATCTGGTTTCTTCGGCCGAGGAGCGTCGTCGCGCCTTCGAGGCTGGAGTGCCACCGTAGGGCGAGGCGAGCACGGCTTCTCAAGGTTCGCAGAGGCCCCCTAGGGATCCCCGGCAGAGGAGGGAGGAGAGAGATGACCAGGAGGGTGGCAGCGAGAGTTAGAGAGTTGCTTGTACACGTCACCCTTCTCACTGTATGATGTACTTTGACTATTATATAAAATGGATTTCGTGTGGCGTGCCCTTTTCTTTCCCGCACTTTCTTTTGCACCACGTTGTTTACGCTTCACATGACTTTTGCCCTGGACAGAAGGGAACTACTTTGTACGGGGGGATTATGTTCCTTTCTCCCTTTTTGGGTGCGTCCAGGCGCGAGGACGCGTCTTAAATCCTTGAATTCAAATTTAAAGCGTCGGGTGGCCTTTCTTCTCCCATGCCTTACCCGCAAACGAGCCCGCCTTCCGCCGAAACTCGCTTGCCCCCTTTTTCGTCTTCCTCCCCTTTTGATCGATGGAGTTCGGTGGGCCCTACCATGGTGAAGGTGGAGAGGGACGAGGAACTCCTCGCCCGAGGAGGGACACGCAAGAACACGGAACGGCGTCTGTGGAGGAGGAAGGGCCGCTTCGGGCCCCCGAGGGACCCAGGGGCCCGATGTCGCGGAGGGAGGTGAACACGGTCTGGTAGGTCCTCCGATCTCTTGCTCTTTGGATCCATTTTGAGTTTTGAAGTGAGCCGCGCGAGGGGGGAAAGGGTTCGGCGAGTGTTGAACTCAAATGATGGACGCGTCCTAGACAGGGGACGCGTTCTTTGTTATGATGCGAGGCCCTTCTTCCTTGGTGCAGGACATGGCGAGGACCCTGGGTCTGGCCAATGAGTGGGCGAGTGCAGACGAGCCGAGCCGCGTCAGGAGGGAGAGTCGCAGCAAGGCGAGGCTCGAGGACTGGCACGTACGTCTCCCTGGACAGCAAGGGAGTGTATTGGTGCAGGACAGCGCCGACTTCCTGTGGCGGCAGAGAGAGAGTTATGCGGGGCTTCCCCAAGCTGGGGACACGCGTGGCATCGGCGGCGCTCGCGCCCAACTGTCAGAGGCTAGGCGGCAGCTGGCCGTCGCTCAACATGAGCTGTCGCTCCTGGTAAGTTACGTGCCGCACTTTTATCTTCAGATTTTGGAGTTTCACTGACGGCCGTTGTTTATTTTGTTCCAACGTGCCCAGCAGACAGCGACTGCGGGGATGATTGGTGGCGCATCTTCCAGTTCCTCGGCCCCTTTTCTCGAGATTGCCTCCCTCCGGGAACAACTTGCCGGTGCGGTGGCCCGCGCGACCCGGGCGGAAGAGGAGCGTGATGCCTGGGTGGCGACTGTAGCGGAGCTGCGGCATCGTGGTGAGGAGAGGCCTTCTCCAGACATCCTGGAGTTAAGGGTTCTTCTGCAGATGATGAGGAGAGAGGCAGAGAGAGAGAAAGCCGAGAGAAGGTCCGAGCGACAGCGGGATCAGACCGAGAGGAGGGCCTTGGAGGCCCAAGTGAGGGAGCTCCAGCTGGGCCTTCAGGCCGTCGTGCAGAGGCTAGGAGGGATGGAGACGCGCTACGAGAGAGCGCGAGAGTTCGGGGAGCGACTCCGCCAGTCCGGTCGCTTTGCCGCTAGTGGCTTCTTTGCCACGCCAGGGGAGGAGCAGCGAGTCGCTGCTGCGGAGCAGGCGCCAAGAGGCGAGGCAGGTGCTGCTGCACGAGGATCCCAGAGGCTTCTGAGGGACTCGCACCTCAGGGGAGAGGAGGGGAGCGCCCAGAGAGATGAGTGATGGTGAGGATCGGCGAGCTGGTGAACTTGCCTCCTCCTTATGTTTATGATGTTTTTGACAGCTCATGTAGAATTATGAAGGGAGTGATTTGATTTTCTGCTACTTGTTTGTTCTCTTGTGTGTTCCTTCTTCCCTACACTTCTCCTCCTTTGCACTATTCCTATGTGATGGGTCTGTCGAGACTCCGCCCCGAGCGGAGAATCGCGTCTTGTTGTGACCATTTTCCACAGGAATCTACCGTCGAAGTCAATAATGACGGCCCTAGTCCCTTTTCCCGGATGTTGTGTCAAATTTTGCAGACGTCCTTCAAAACATGATAGGGTATCCCTAGACAACATAGGGTGCTAGTCGTCATATTCTTCGTCCAATCAATCACCCTGTGCGAACGGTGAAGTGACACACGGGACCGCATGGCAGGTGCCTCATTGCGAGGGCTATCATTAAAGGTGATGGAGGCAATCTTGGCCTGTACTCCTTCCATTTCTATAAATTCGTGTCCCTTTTATCCTCCCAGGTATATCAAGAGCTAACTCGAGGAGCACAAGTTCTCACGGGAGAGAAGGAGTTCAAAATTCCGAGAGTTGGATGGAGGGCGAATCTTCCCACTCCTCGAAGAGAAGCAGATCCAGTGGTAGTAGTTCCAGGAGGCTTTCGGACCTCGAAGGGCACTTCAGCGAAAGGGCCCAATCACAACTCGTAAGCCAAGTTTTCCTACCCCTTTTTTTTCATTCTTCTTTTTTTCTTCCTTTCTTTCTGACCAAACCTCCTTTCCATTCCCTGCATGCATAGAGTGTGATGAAATCACAGATCTCATGAGAGTTGGTAGTGGCGGCATACCGAGGTCTCCCAGATTTTCAGAAGGCGAGGCTAGACGTGATGGGTTTTGACACCTTTCTTCGGATCGAGCCGATCCAGCTCGACCTGGTCCTGATCCAAGCCTTGTGTGAGAGATGGGACCCAGTGAGTCGGGCATTCCTGATGGCCTAGGGGCACATGGTGCCCAGCTTGGAGGATGTGGTCCGGATCACAAGCCTGAAGGTGGAGGACGAGGCGGTGACCGGGGTCACTTACGCGGACTACCGAGAAGGTGCCCAGAAGTTACTGGATTTGGACCTAGATGGTCGGAAAAATAGGTCGGTAGCTAGGGCGTCCCTCATGGATGCATTAGGGCTCACCGACACTCGTCGGCGGGATGACGAATCCTCAGAAGAGTTCATGGAAAAGATGGAAATAAGATGCCGTGCCGTGTACTGCACAGATTTCGGCAACTGGGAAAGATGCAACATAGATTTGAGGAGATTTCTCCTCTTCCTTTTGGGGAGATTGGTACTGAGCTCGAAAGGGGCGGTATCCAATGTCGCTTCCTGGAGTTGCTATCAGACCTTGAAAGAGTAGGGTACTATGCCTGGGGAGCCGCCATGCTGGCACACTTGTTTGCAGGCCTGTTCCAAGAAGCAGATCGTGAGATGACTGTGAGTGGTTTCACACCATTCATCCAGGTATTTTTGGTTTTGCTTGTTTTGTATATTTTTTTTTGTTTTTGTTTTTGTAAGATATTGACGACATGTGCCAAAGCAGTTGTGGAGCTATTATTACCTCCCCATGGGGAGAGCTCGACATTGGCGACCCGCGATGGTGCCGTTAGCCAGGCGGTGGGAACCCATCATGAGTGCGGCACCCCTAACCTACCAACTGATGGTGCTAAGGCGGGAGCTACAGGAGTTCCCTGCAGCGATGGTAAACTGGAGACCCTACTCAGACATGGTCAATGCCGACCAGCCGTGGGTTCTAACAAGTCGTGCCCGGTTTGGACGGGAACTGTGGATGCACTGCCTGAATGAAATCGAGCCGCTTCGGCTACGATTGGTTATGAGGACTTTAGGACTGGCTCAGGAATGGGTGGATACGGCTGCGCCACCTCGTGTCGAGAGAAAGACGAGAGGGCCGGCGACCTGCATTGACTGGTGTGTGCGGTTCCCTGAACAGTATGAAGACTGACAACGGGGTGGCACGATTGTAGAATCGCAGGCACGGGATAGCGAGGATTACCTGCGTCTATACAAGACAAAGTACGCAGAGCGGCTCCAACCCCGGGGATTTGTGGAGGTAGGTTTCCCCTTTTTCTCTTTTCTTCTTTCTCCCTTTTTGGTTTTCTGGTGGAAATGCTGACTCGTATGGCTACAGGATATCTATGATACGATGATAGCGACTTTACGAACTCGCTTGGCAGAGATGGAGCAACGGTTGGGCGATGCCCGCGGAGCTACGAGCGCCTTGGTAGGTGTACAGTGTGTTCCTAATTAAAATCCCAGATTCTAGATGTTGGCTGCTAATTCACGCGGTCGTAGCATGCCCAGATTGGCGCGGCTTCCCCGGCAATGGGAGTAGGTGGTGCCTCTTCCAGCTTGTGGATTCCCACCTCAGAACTTGACTTGCTTCATGAGCAACTTGCTCATGCCACGCAGCGTGCTGCGGAGGCAAAAGGGATGCTCTGTATACAGGTAAAAGTTTCAGTGTTGAGTTCTCTTTGTTTACGCCTTGCCGCGTATCTGAGATGGTACACTCGGCAGGAAAAGGAGACGGAAGAAGCGCTTGCCCAAGCTGCGCAGAAGGAGGCTAGGATAGCAGAACTGGAGAGGGAACTGCGGCATCATCCTGATGACGACTCCTCTAGGGATGCCGTGGAACTGAGGATCACTCTCCAGTTGGAGAGGGAAGACCGTGAGAGAGAACGTGCAGAGAAAGAAAGAGACGCAAAGAGAGAAAGAGCCAACAGATTGACTGAAAGGGAGGAACGAAGGGCCATAGAGGCCCAACTATTCGAACTCCGAATCAGCCTTGGTCTTGCTGAACAGTGGCTGAGAGATGGTGAGGAGCGCTACCGAAGAGCACGAGAGCGTGGCTTTCGTGTTGGTAGCTTCTCTGCTGCTTCTGTGGATCAACGCCGGGATGTGGGAATAGGAAGGGGAGTACAGAGCGGTAGGAGTACCGCTTTTCGTAGTTGGGTAGCACCTTTGAGAGCGTTTTGCCCGGAGAGTAGTGGGATGAGTAATGCAGAGAGAGAGGGCGGAACTTGATGTAATTTTTTTTTATTTTTGGAATAAAATACAAGGTTCGGTTTGTTTGGTTTTCACCTTTACTTCTGTTGCTTGAATCCCTGCACACATCACTGAAACAAACAAATCAAAATTTCTGTTCTGACTTGGCCCCTTGCTCGATAAGCAAATGGTCACTGTGACTGTCCTTGATAACTGGTCAAGGGGCCAAGCCTTTATAAACGAAGGCGAGGGAAAGATGTGGTGATGATAAATGTGACAGGCAAGCACACGAATGCAAGCGGTATTAAAAGCGAGATGCTGCACGCAAATGCAATCATGCAAAATTGATTTGTTTTCTTTTTTATATTTGGCATTTTTTTATTTTATCATAAAAAAGATTTTTTTGTTTGTAAATATGTACATTTTCTCTTTTCCATTTTTTCGTTGTTGCTTTTATCATTTTAATTTTTTTCTTGCTAACGCCTGGCAAGCACCCAAATGGCACCTAACCTTCGTGAGACAGGGGTTTCTTACTAACCTCCCAGGTATCCTAAGTGCACATCTAGGTTGATTTGGGCCTCTAGACCCCTCGAATGATGATCCCGCCGGCTAAGACTTACCCTGATGACAATACCGTCATGCCATGCTTAGGCTCCCAGTCGCTTCCGACCACAGGGATTCACCCAAAAGGTGTTCGAGGTAAATGATTTGCCTGACCCGGGTCTATTTCCTCACAACTCTAGATGGTATATGATGGAACACCCCAGAACTCTAACGACCAACCGCGCGACGCTGACCCGGAATCAGACGCCGTCGCACCCATAGGTGACGCGCTTGCATTGGCCTAAGCCCGAGGTTAAACAAGAAAACATCAAGGCGGTAAACATGGGTCTTGACCAGCCAGAAACACGGAGACTCCTTCGCAGCGATAGCTTTTGCTTTTCAAAGTAGACAACCAAATGTGTATATTAAAATAAGGTCGCAGACCCTGGGCAGTTTTCACCTTTCGGAAACTCCATCGAACCTTCATCTTTAGAGGGAGAAGGAAGAGTGTAGGGGATAAACCTTCTGAGAGGACCGGCAAAGCCGTTAACCCGGCGAGCGAATAAGGGCCCATTAACTCTTTCCTTTCGGGCAACTTCGGACCAAATCTCGAGCATTTACATTCCATAGCCCCCCCCTTTTTGTGGATTCAAACTTTTGCTTTGAGGGGTTCCATTTATCGCATCAGGCACGATCACGACCAGGCTCTTGATTTTGATTTTGTATTTCTTTTTGTGAGGGAGATAAAGTTGTTTGACGTTTGTGGGCTCCCTTTTCGTATGCCTGTGAGGACACTGCCCTCTTCTCGTGCTCTGATCGATGCTCGAGGAAATGGATCCTACTCTTGCCTTTGGGGTTTGAGTTTCGATTTCTCATGCTCAGCGTTTTAAGGACGCCGACTGTCTCATTTGGTCGAAGAGAAAAGAATAAAGATTACAGCTTCCGGAGATCTTCTGGGTGGGGCCCCACCGTAGGTGATGCTACCGACTTTTTTTGAATAAAGTACATACGTGAGCACATGTTAGCTTCCTTCGAGCGAGCATAGGCCGACGTGGCCGGACAAGGATCTCCACGGTTCTGGCAAACCAAGACCCGGTGCCTACCAAGCCTTAATGGGCCCTATCCTAACATGAAGGTTAGATGCAGGGACTTAACTACATGGTGACTGCCAGGCATCGGCATTTTGAATTTTCCATATTTTTAGTGGTTTTCAATATTTCTTTGTTTTTGATGTTTTTTATCTTTTCATCATTTTTTTGTTTGTTTTGTGCTAAGGGTAGTATTTCTTAAGATAAAGCTCATTCCAAGGGTGGGATAACTCGGTCCCTTCGGCGTTGACTAGCTTGTAGGCGTTGCCAGGGTACACGGTTTGAATTACAAATGGTCCTTCCCAATTGGGTTGGAGCTTAGAACGCGGCCCTCCAGGTTTGACAAAAATTCTTTTTACGACCATCTCACCGACTTTGAATTTTCTCTCAACGACTTTCTTTTGGTAAAAGCAAGCGAGTCTATTTTGATACACACGCGCGTGTTCGGCAGCGGCCAGCCGCTTCTCATCCAAGAGTTCCAACTGGGCGAGGAGTGAATTACGACGATCGTCGAGGGGAAATTCCTCGTCCAATTGTACCCTGAGAGAAGGGATCAGAGTCTCGTACGGGACTACCGTTTCCATACCATAAGTAAGGGCAAATGGAGTCTGCCCGGTGGGGGTACGGATTGAAGTGCGATAAGCCCATAGAGCTTCGATAAGCTTTTTCGGCCAGTCTGAAAACTTACTAGACTCGCAGGTTTTTTTGATGATTTTGAGCAATGTTTTATTGGTGGCCTCCGCTTGGCCGTTACCTTATGGGTAATAAGGCGATGAATGATGCAATGCAATTGCGTACCTTTTGCAGAGGTCCTGTAGGTCCTGAGAAATGAACTGTGGCCCATTGTCAGTGACGATTGTGCTTGGGACGCCGAATCTGGCGAGGATGTTCTTCATGATGAACTTGCAGACTGTTGACGCCTTGATTTCCGCGTAAGCTTCGGCTTCGGCCCATTTGGTGAAGTATTCCGTCGCAGTAAGGATGAAAGATTTCTACTTGGTGAGGGAATTGGGATCACCTAGGGGACCAATGATGTCAAATGCCCACATGGAGAAAGGCCACGGGGAGGATATTGGGTGAAGTGAGGAAGATGGTAAATGGATTTTATCGGCGTGAAGTTGACACTTGACACACCTACGGACATAGACAGCACAATCCTCTTCCATAGTGGGCCAATAAAAGCCTTGGCGAATGATCTTTTTGGCGAGCATCTGACTATTCACGTGGCCACCGCACACACCCGAGTGCGTTTCCTCTACACATTTCTAAACCTCATCGTCACCAAGACATCTTAACAGAATACCAGTAAGGCTTCTCCTATAGAGTAGACCTCCAACTAGGGCGGTTTATTTTAAATAAGTGGGAGATAAAACAAGATTTAGGTGAAAGATACCTATAAGAATTTACAGGATGAGAAGAAATCAAAGAAATCAGTGAGGACTAAAGCCTTGGAAACAGTGTGAGAACGGGCAGGTGCCCGAGGAAGTTAATGTGGAAGGAACCGGGTCGAACCCGGGAGCGGGATCGAGAAGAATCAGAAATTGATGAATCGAGAGAGGCGGATCCGAAGGGTCCAGACGTAAAGGAGGAGAATCATGGGGAAGTGAATTCGGAGGTTCCGGAGGAAGAAGATCATGAGGGACACGATGCCCTGGGAAGTATGTAAAGAGGCAATTCAAAGGGGTGAAAAGAACGAAGGACGCGATGACTTGGAAGAACAAAAGGATAAATCGAAAGAAGGAGAGGCCCGGAGGTCCCGGATGGATATGGGAAGGAAGGGCGCAATGCCCTGAGAGAGATGGAGAATAAGATAAGAAATCCGCAGGTTCCGGATGGGGGTGAGAGATGGATAAAGACATGGAATTAAAGAGGGAGGGGTCCGGAGGTTCCAGACAGGGATGAATATAGGGGTCCGGAAGCTCCGGACAACGAGGAATGTGAGGGTTCGGGGACCCTAGAGCAGAGGAGCTTGATGACTTAGATTTAAATGACGGGAGGCGTCTCCTTAACCAATGGACTGCCCATAAAAAGAAGTTGAATAGCATCATGAGTAGTGATGGACTGGGATAGGAAGTGGATGAACTGATGTGGGCTCCTTCAACAAGGGATTTATTGTCCTTAAGCTTCACTTTATGATTTTCCCTCTTCTTGGTAAATACTCTCTCATAGTGCGGCCCTTCAACCTTCAACACGAGTTCTCGGCCTCCTGGGTTTGCAGGCTGATCCCAATGATGTGCCCAGGCAGAAGGCCTCTTCTTTCTCTGACCAACCGGGTCCATTAGTACGGTCAGGGCCCACAGGCTCTCATTTGACGGACTTCTAATAAGGCCCTTTGGACATTCGTACATGAACGGTAACTCTCTTGACAAAATATCAAAACAAAGATTTAAGAGCTCCGCTTGTGAAGTAGGGATCTTGACATGAAATGGCTCCCTTGGAAAAAACTCCCGTGATAGATGAACGGTGTCCATCATTGGAAGTTGGATGCTCGGCATAAGGAGCTTCATTTTTGGGGCACTGCTCAAGGCTGTTGGAATATCACACGTGATCATGCTGGGTAACATAGGCGTTCGCCTCTTGCATGGAAGTTGGTGGTGAGTAGACATGATGTTAAAAGCTTCCAACAAGAACTGCCCTGACCCACCCCTGAGCATAGAATTCATCATCTCCTCGGCAGTAGAATGTGTCATCACTATGCATGAGGAGAACCCCTTCTTTTGATTGGCCATTTGGACTATGACCGAACAAGGGGTAATAAGAGCCTTGAAAGCATGTTGGCCAATGAGTAACGTGATCGTGGTTATTTTGGCCCCTAATTTGGTCAGCACCAATTCCTGAGGGTCCTTCTTGATGGGCATTGGTGCAGATGGAAATTCGGCCTTCTCAAAGGTGACCGGCACAAGAACCCGAATCGACATTCGGCAAATTAAATCTTGGATCTTGAATGGCATTGCCGTGGCCAAATTCTTCTTGTCCGATTCTTGAACATCATCTTTGGCACATGTATTTGTAGAAAGACACCCACTCCGAGAGGTGGTGGAAGGAGGTGAGATTGAGACAACAGGCTCAACGGGTAATGGAGATTCAATGATGGGGGCTATAGGAAGGGTAAGTGGAGGTTGAGACACGACGGGCTTCTCCTTGTTCTCGAGAGGAGACGAGGTTGGCTCGTGTGCAACAATCAATGGGCCCGGCTCAGGGTTAATCACGGGTTTAGGTAAGGGGAGTGGGGGAATAGGAATGGTTGGATTCGAGGTTACAAGGCTAGTGGAGGTTTTAGGTGGAGACGATGGAGGATTACTCGGTTGGGAACAAGAGTTAGTGGAATGCTCAGTGGAAGCCAATGGTGTGGGGGTTATTTGTACAATTGAAGGGGTGACAGTAGAAGGCTTGGTACATAGAAAACGTCAGATTTTGGTGGTACGTGGGGGTTAAGGGTAGAAGGTGATTCATGGTGCATTGATGCGGGTTGTTGGGGTGTAAACCCGTCATCGTAACACCATGATGACTCATAAGCAGGGGTAGAACTAGTGGCTTCATCCTGAGCAGGGGGTTCTTGTGGGAGCAGTGGAAGAGGGAAACGAAGAAAACTCGGAGTAGGTGTATATTCAAAATCTTCATAAATTCCATCATGTGCCATTTCCAATTCTTTATGATCATCAAGTTCAAATGGACGTCGTGGTGGAGGCACGTTGATGAGTGGAGGTGACGTATATTGACATGGAGGAATTTGCGTATATAGATGTGGATGTGGAGGCGGAGAGCTGTATGGATTAGTGTGATGAATGGATGGTGGGCAGACGGCGTCCACTTGATTGTAACGACTTGGAAGAATATCTTGCTCACTCATATCCCAGATGCCATACTCATCTCTTCTCTCCTTCCAATCCTTCTCCATTTTGGTAATATTATTCATGAAAGCGTGAAAGGGGTTGGCTTGAGGAGGGGAAGGAGGAAGAAATTTCCTCTCAATAACAGCCTGTAAGGCTCCAAGTTGAGAGCTGAGAGAGTCGACATGAGAAGCCATGAAATCCCAGGCATAGGGAACACTAGTGGAGGGGGAAGCTCCACTAACAGTGGCCTGTATTCCATATGAGGACTTATAGGATGGGCCAATGTCCATGGGATGAACCTGTGGGTCAGGCTGATAGCCCCAGTCTGAGTTATAGAACCCGTAAGGGTCGTGACCTGGGTCACGCATTTGAGACCCATAACGGAAGGCATCGGCCTCGAAACAATTGTAATTATATTCAGCCATCCATCATGTTTTTCGAGAGCATAATAGCATACACCAGCAAATGATCAGCAGAGATTAACACACAAGTGAATGCCTTATGTCCAATTTTTTTGTTTTTCCTTTTTGATTTTTTTTTAACCAAATCTGAAGTTCACACAAAATAGGAAGGACCCTAATTCCAATTTATTTCACCGTCGTGTCAGCTAGGGTCTCTCGTCTCACCACGAATGGGATGACTAACTCCGGGGAACTTCAATGGTACAACCAGCCCAGTGAACGAAAAGGAGATTCTTTGATGTCGGGGACTTACGGAGGTCCCAGTGTAGAAGATTCTAATCCGTTGAGAGGAATTCCCAAATGGAGAGTCCTTCCTTCACCGGGAAAGGGTGATCCTAAAAAAAATGAAGAAAGGATAGAAAAGAGGGATGGATGCATGCAATGAAATGCTGACAGAGATATGGAGTGGGAAAATAACAGAAATAACAGACATATAATAAACAAACAACCAATCACAACTGACAGTGCTGCCGTGAGCACAACGGGGGCGCGCACGGGCGCCAAGGTGGAGAGGCACGGATGGTGCCGAACTTCCAAGGGTAGCCGAAAGGAAGTAGTAGAGGTCCCACCGTGATCGCCAATCTGTGAGCGACGTCACGCAGTTCGGGGAAGCGGAGAGGACGCGGAGCGCGCGGGCTCCTTCTTTTGTTTGCTGCAACACAAAAATAAGAGAAAAGAGAAGGGGCCACCACGGGAGATTGCTCCGGCGGGGCGAGCGGGACAAATGTAATATAGCAAGATATGGGGGTTAAACGGCCATAGCGGGAAGTGACTCGTCGCGGCCTCGGGGGGACGGGAATGGTGCAGAAATTAAATAGCAAGAATTGAAACGGCCATTGGGGAAGTGACTCGCCGCGGCCTTGAGAATATGAGCAGATAAAAATATAACAGAATATAAGAAGAATATAAAGAGCGGAAATTTAAACGGCCATTGGGGAAGTGACTCGCCGCGGCCTCGAGAACATGAATAGATAAGAATATAACATATAAGAACGGGAATTTAAACGGCCATTGGGGAAGTGACTCGCCGCGGCCTCGAGAACATGAATAGATAAGAATATAACATATAAGAACAGGAATTTAAACGGCCATTGGGGAAGTGACTCGCCGCGGCCTCGAGAATATGAGCAGAATATAATAGAATATAAAGAGAATATAAGAACGAGAAATTTAAACGGCCATTGGGGAAGTGACTCGCCGCGGCCTCGAGAACAAGATGTGATCGCCAGGGGCCAAAAGACCCCAAAATAAAGAAAGTGATCGCGCCTACCTCAAGAGCGGGAGATGGCGGGTTGCTTCTTCCTCCCCCTTCGGCCGGCCGACGGAGAGGGCTTTCCTTGGGTACCCTTGTAAACCAGTAGACAATAAATGAACGGAATTAGAAAATGGCAGTGTAGTAACAATTCCTTGCAATAAAAGTAATGAGGTCGTGACCTGACACACACCTGGTTGGTGTGGTTTTAAACCCCTCTCGGACTCGAGTAGGAGGAAAATGCGATGATGAATGCAAGAAGTATGCAAGAGACGGCGCCCTTATATAGGGAGATAGAGGATGCAGTATGATGAATGTAAAGAACTATGGAGAAAAAGGGGAAGAAAGGGCTTATTGGATGAGCCGAGGGTGAAATCCGGCGGAGCTCCGGCAACATAGGGACGACGTGGAAGCGCGGTGGATGAAGACGACCTTCCTCTCGCGAGCGTGGGCACCCGAGAAGTCGGCAGAACCTCCACCTACAAAAGACCCCACGGGTTAGAAATGACTCCGGTAGCCTCTGGGCTCCGGCAGCCTATCGGATCTCTTCGAAGCTCCCCAGAACTGAGGGGGTGGGCCTCTATTTATAGGGCTCCGGAGGGTGGAGGCGTCCAGGACCCTGGACACCTCCATAAGGCCGAACTAATATTTTATTCTATTTTTATTCATTTTTTCAAAATATTTTTGTGGAGACGTCCAGGGCCCCGGACGCCTCCAACAAGTCCACCGAACACCACCGACGGTCGCACGCGGTTTGGCACAATGCGTGGTTTTGTGAGCGGCGCCTCGTGATTCAGAAATGGGAGCGTCCAGCTGGCTGGACGTCTTCATAATTTGGATTTTTTCACACACGACAAACCGTCGTTCGGTGGCCGGCGCCCGTGAGGGAGTTGATGGAGGCGTCCAGGGGCCTGGACGCCTCCAAAAAAAAATATTTTTTATTATTTTTGTTTTGTTTTTTATGCCAACTGGCATATTAATTTTTTATATTTGTTTTTATGGAGGCGTCCAGGGGCCTGGATGCCTCCATTAATATATTATTTTTTATTTTGTTTTGTCTTTTTATGCCAACTGACATATATATATATATATATATTTATATTTGTTTTTATGGAGGGGTCCAGGGTCCTGGACGCCTCCATTAATATATTATTATTTATTTTGTTTTGGGCTTTGAAAAATAAATTAAAAGAATGGGGGCGTCCAGGGGCCTGGACGCCCCCATAAAGACCCACCCGGGTCCTCAGTTCAGGCGTTGGCGGCCGCTCTGCAGACACCCTTCCTGGTTCCGGAACCTCCTGATGCGTCTGACTGGTGTTGATGTCGTCCGAATGCCGTGACGAGACGATTCCGGATGCCGAAAAGGGCGGAAGAAGACTCAAGAAAACGAAGCGCTCAAGTGATTCGAAATGCGTAAGCCGTCGCGGGGCGTCGTTTGGTAATATGATACTTTCTCAGGAGACGTCAGGAATGACGTGTCTACATCCATCATCATCGAGTCACCTTCGGGCACTAATGTGCGCCAAGCGAGTGAGTCGCTAGTGTGAGTCCGTTTCCTAACCCGAATGCTTGCATACTTAGGTCCAAGGTCGGTCTCACATCAATTGGTATCATCATCATAGCATCCTAGTTGGTCTCACATCAAGTGTATCAAAACATCTTCATCACATCATCATAGGTCTTAGGTCGGTTTTACATCAAAAAAGGACACAAATGTAAAATAAAATGTTAGTGCCCGGTGTTGATTCCCATCAATTCTCCCCGGGTGGGAAGAACTCAACCCCGTCGAGTAAGCGGTAAGGCTGCTCGTGTGGCTCCGGTGGATCTGTCACCGAACATGGAAGTGTGGAGTACGCTCCACTCCAAGTAATTATCACCTGCTCATCCCGTATATATTCGATATGCACACGCTGCTGTGGGAATGAGGCTTAGTGGTGGACACTCCGGGTTGGTGATGGGGCATCTCTCGCCCTTCATATTTTTTTACAACTCCGATTGCTTGCTAGCATAGCTCCATTGTGTCCATCATATTTCTCTAAGTCGAGTCATGTAATTTTCATATTTTCTTTGAGTCATAATCATGTAATTTTCCTTTTATTTGAGTCTTGTACCTAGGTTATTGAGTCATTTCCCTAAGTTTAAGTCTCATTAGGCTAATGAGTTTGCTATTGGGCCCATTTCTTTGGCTAGGCCCATGGGCGCCCCCCCTCCTTCGGTTATTTGTTAGTGTGTTAAATCTCAGGGTCTTTTGTGAAAATGTGGGTTGCCTATATATAGGACCCCATTTCCCCCATTTCTAATCAATCAATGAATTAATGAATGAAAAACTTGCCATTTTGAGAGTTCAAACTTCTTATCTAGTGGAGAGATTCTATTATTTGGGTGAGAGACCCTAGGGGAGAGATTCCCCACCCATCCCTCTCTTAATCTCTATCTTTCACTCCCCTTTCTCTCTCCTCCACACCCAATTTCAAAAATTTTCTCTCTCCTCCCTTCCCAACCACCTCCACTCTCCATCTAACCCAATAAAGTCACTTCCCTTCCCCACAACCCTCATCAATACCCCACCCCTTCCCAATACCCCCTCCACCAATCCTCACCTCACCTCCCAACCCCCAACTACCCCTCCCACTTTCCCAAGCACCATTCTCACTACCCCAAGCACCACTCCACCTCCCTAGGCCATTTGAATTCAAGTTTCTCCTTCCCTCCACAGCCCTAGGTCACCCAAGCCCCTTCCCCTTTAGTTGGGGTCGCCCCCCCCCTCTCTCATCTCCACCATTCTTCCTTGCTCCTCTCCATCACCTCTCAGCCCTAGTTCACAGTTGAAGACCTACAGAAGACCAGCAACTTGCAGCAGCGACTCCAACCACATCCCAGCGAGTTTGAAGACCCAAGAGCTATCCACGGAAGCATCTTCCTATCTTCTTCGCAACGGAAGTAGTTTCATCTTCATCCGAGCTGTGTGCTGCCCGGGAGCTCCGTTCTCCCACAACTGCGCAGAGTTGCCCCTACTGAGTACCAAAACCAGAGTAGAAGCTTCACCACGATGAACCTTGGAAGAATCAGTTCAAGAGCGCTTCTGAAAAGTTCTTTCTCGCCCTGTCTACTTTCAGAATCAAGAAGCGGAACTTCGATCGGCGTTCGTGATCCAGAGTTATCAATTTTCTCCCTCAGCTACGTGGGTCTGCTACCCACAGTCTGCACTGACCTGTCATCATTGTTCAGACTCCCCTGGTCTTCTTCGGCATTGTTTGGCTTCCCCGTCAGTGTTTCTGCGAAGAGGACTCATCCAAGGTTCCAACGACTCCAACGGTGCTTGATTCTGAGTTCGGGAGCTGTCGGGGCATCCTCTGCAACCTGCTGTTGGAAACCAGGAGCTTCTAGTCCGAGACTCTGCCTCCCTGTTCGGGCCTCCACCCAGACCAGCAGCGGCAACAGAAGAAATTAAAAACATTTGGACGACTTCCTCGGCCTCCTACGAAGATTTTCCAGGTGGTTTCGTCCCCAACAAAATTCGGTAGCAGTTGCAGCAGTCAATTCTTCAGTTCCCTGTCAGCACTCACAAAACTGGACAGATTCGGCATCGGCTTCTTCTCTTGTGTTTTCATCGCTTTCTCCCCTCCCCACTTGGCCGGCTGAAGGCCCCTCCCTGTGTGGAGGTAGTAATTGGGTGTATTCTTTAGTTTCCCTTCCCCAAGATCCCCCCCCTTGCATGGGGTGTAGTGCATGTCATTTAAAATTTTAGGCCGAAGCTTCTCCGGCGCGGCGTGCGGGTAAGCCCACACTTCCTCGCTCGCCCTCATCTCCGGCCGGGATCGGTGTCTTCAAACCGATTAGGTGAGACACTGCACACTCCTCTTTGCTTAAATTCCCTTGCTTATTTAGTATCGCATCTTAGTGCCGTCGGTGGTAAGTGGAGCGCCCGAACCCGAATTTTGCTTATGATTGAGTGACTACCGCGGGTGAGTTGCGAGAGAGCCATTAGCACCCACGCCCTCGGCGTGCTGGCCGCCTACAAGAGTGGGCATCCTAAGACCTTTGAGAGATCCAATCCAAAGCTAGCCAACCCCCGAAGCAGCAAGGGCCCATCCCGGACACTCACCACTATCACCGGTTTGCCTACGGACGCAAGAGTGCGCTTAGCGGGTGAGTCCGCCCGAGTAAAGTCACCGGTTCATGCGTTGGTTGCTTGCTAGGTCCAAGGGTCATTTGATCATGTGATTATCACCCCAAGGTGGTGTCACATCAATTGGTATCAGAGCAAGTTCACAACTTGTCTCTCCACAAGTTGGTCCTAGGGCATGTTTATGCATTTAGAGTCCTCGGTTGCATCTCCCATGTCCACTAGAATGGCCACTTCATACCCGTCATATCCATCCCCATCAACTTTCCCAAGAAGCCCAAATCCTCATGGAAGCTCCATTGCGAACAAAGTGGGTAGCAACACCTCTCTCATAGAAGCCCTACCTAATGTCCTTAATCGGCTTGAAGATATCATGTCTGGACTCGACCGACTTGAAGGAAATAGCCGTGCACCAAGAGTGAATGAGAGTGACCTTTGGGGAAATCTAGAAACCATATTTTTAGAACACTTGAAAATCAAAACCCCCGCCTTTGATGGATCCAACAGCCCAAGCCTTTACCTAGATTGGGAGATTTCCCTAGACCAATTCTTTAAAAGTTGCCCCTTGAACGAAGAAAGGAGAATGAAGCTAGCCAAGGCACACCTCTCCAAACAAGCTAAAACTTATTGGTTAGTTGTGGAAGGTTTAAGAAGGATCCGCAGGGAGGCCCCCATTAGCACTTGGGATGAGATGAAGGTCGAGCTTAGGAAAACCTACACTCTCCAACCCTCTCCCTCCTACTCAAATCACAAAAGCCCAAGGAGCACTTCAACTCCTTCATCCCCACCCGGTCAATCCAAAACCCCAATCACCCATTCCCTACCACTTCCCATCTCTCCCACCCCAACCACTACATTTACACCCCACCTCCAAGTCCACACCACAACCATAGGTCCCCATACCCAATTGGGCCCCATGGCCAACTCTCCACCTAGGCCCATGGTAACCCCCACCACTACCTCTCCATCACCCCCAAAAGGGGACACTCCTCCCAAAACCAATCAACCCAAACCCCTTCAACCCACCCATCTTCCTCTCCCTACCCCAATCCAACTCCCACCAAAGCCTCCACTACTACCCTTACCTATCCTAACCCAAGTTTCCCACTACCTACCACCCCAGATACACCATGTCCCAATCATCACCACACCCTCAAAAGTCCCTCTCACCTCC
The DNA here is from genome assembly GCA_022559845.1 of Amorphophallus konjac. Classification (NCBI taxonomy): domain Eukaryota; kingdom Viridiplantae; phylum Streptophyta; class Magnoliopsida; order Alismatales; family Araceae; genus Amorphophallus; species Amorphophallus konjac. The sequence continues at coordinate 188,890,356 of CM040120.1, forward strand.
TTGGAAGAAGAACCCATACCCCACCCCATAGTGGTGAACACTCCAAACCCACTCTCCACCTTAGAGGAAACCCAAGTCCAAATTGAAGAAGAAATAACACACGAGGGTCTTCACCTTACATCACCATCTCTAGTTGGAGTCAATCTCATCTTAGGGGAACCCCTTGTTAGTTGGATAAAAAAGAGCCCAATAAGAGAGATCACGGCCCACGATTTCCCACCCATGAAGGAAAACCATCCCATAGTGCCCATCTCCTCTTATCACACCACAATCCAAGCATCTTATCAAGTAGAGACCTTAGAGGATTTTCTTAGAGGCTCAGCATGGCAAATTGAGTTCACTAGCATGTTGACCCCTATGGCCGAACAAACTAGGAGCCTTGGCCTCCCCTACCATTGAGATCCCAAATACTTTGATCGGCCAACCCACTAGAAACTTTGGCACAATTACCTTGGAGGAGGATGACTCACAATTTGGGAACCTTAAAGACATAGAGTGCCTCCCTCTAGGAAGACCTTTCCACGACCCCTTTGATCCCTTCCTATGGGAGTCTAGTTCCCCATGTGACCCACCCACCTTATCCACCACCCACCATTCCCTATCCCAACCCACCATGTTAGACCTAATTCCCCCCATCCTAGACCCGGGTTACACCTTGGAAACCATGACCTTGGGCCACATACCCCTATGTAATAAGGTTGTACCCCACCCCATGATGACCACCTTCTTAGATCCATTCGATCCTTTCCAATGGAAGTTAAAGGGTTATCCCACACCTCTACACATAAAAGTCACTTTTAGGAAAAACATGCATGTGTCTAGACTTACCACACCACTTGGCATGAACACTATGTTGGGTCCATTCATTCATATCACCCACATGACAAGTGGAAAGCATGAGTGGTCCATATTCGGATGTAATGGGCCACCGTCATTCATCATAAGTCTTAAACATGTTAGGAGCATTCACGGATGTCCAGGTCCCCCGGCACTCATCACACCCACGCATGAAAGGGACACCTATGGATGCCCCGGCCCTCCCTCACTTCACATTGGTCATACACATGTCAAAGGCATCTACGGATGTCCGGGTCCTCTGATATTTACCACCAGTTTGCATGATAGGGCCACCTACGGGTGCCCCGGCCCACCTAGGTTGACCGAAGTCTACACTCCGTCATTACATGATAGGTCTACTTTTGGTTGCCCCGGTCCCCCTTTGCATACCACACACTTCCCACCCACACCACACCGTAGCTCAAGGCATACTCATTCAAGCAAGCATCTAGCAATGGGCGGTGAGGATCGTAATGAGCGAGCAAAAACTCATGAGTGGCACTTTGAATTCCAAGAAGGCAACCTCATGATAGTGGCTTTGGAATGGCTCTACCTTAGGGCCACCTCCAAATAGAGGGCACGAGGACTTGGACCTTCCATGTTCCAAGTGGCTTTGGCAACCTGGCTTACGGGTTGGATTTACTCATGGGATTTTGGGATATACCTCACTTTTCACGTAACGGATCTAGCACCCTCTAAGGGCACCGCGGTAGATCCTAGTGAGCACATTGAGCCTACCCCCATCTTTGTGAGCTACACCCTCGGAGAGCTTCCACATAACAGCTTGAGAGTCCGACGTGCGCACACGGAGGCAATAATGGGCAAGCAAGGTACTATCATCGGCAAGAGGATGTGTCCAAGCCACCTTGAGAAGTTTAAGCGCCGTCCCCTAGTTGTGAACGCGAGGTTGAGTTTGGAGGTTGTAGCTTGCCCGGAGTTGCGTTGGAGGACCTCTTCCCCGACGGACTCATACTCGACAGAGTCGAGTTCTTCGCACCCTGGGGGTATGATGGGGACATCTCTCGCCATTCATATTTTTTTACAACTTCGATTGCTTGCTAGCATAGCTCCATTGTGTCCGTCATATTTCTCTAAGTCGAGTCATGTAATTTTCATATTTTCTTTGAGTCATAATCATGTAATTTTCCTTTTATTTGAGTCTTGTACCTAGGTTATTGAGTCATTTCCCTAAGTTTAAGTCTCATTAGGCTAATGAGTTTGCTATTGGGCCCATTTCTTTGGGCTAGGCCCATGGGCGCCCCCCCTCCGTCGGTTATTTGTTAGTGTGTTAAATGTCAGGGTCTTTTATGAAAATGTGGGTTGCCTATATATAGGACCCCATTTCCCCCATTTGTAATCAATCAATGAATCAATGAATGAAAAACTTGCCATTTTGAGAGTTCAAACTTCTTATCTAGTGGAGAGATTCCATTATTTGGGTGAGAGACCCTAGGGGAGAGATTCCCCACCCATCCCTCTCTTAATCTCTCTCTTTCACTCCCCTTTCTCTCTCCTCCACACCCAATTTCAAAAATTTTCTCTCTCCTCCCTTCCCAACCACCTCCACTCCCCACCTAACCCAATAAAGTCTCTTCCCTTCCCCACAACCCTCATCAATACCCCACCCCTTCCCAATACCCCCTCCACCAATCCTCACCTCACCTCCCAACCCCCAACTACCCCTCCCACTTTCCCAAGCACCCTTCCCACTACCCCAAGCACCACTCCACCTCCCTAGGCCATTTGAATTCAAGTTTCTCCTTCCCTCCACAGCCCTAGGTCACCCAAGCCCCTTCCCCTTTGGTTGGGGTCGCCCCCCCTCTCTCTCATCTCCACCATTCTTCCTTGCTCCTCTCCATCACCTCTCAGCCCTAGTTCGCAGTTGAAGACCTGCAGAAGACCAGCAACTTGCAGCAGCGACTCCGACCACATCCCAGCGAGTTTGAAGACCCAAGAGCTATCCACGGAAGCATCTTCCTGTCTTCTTTGCAACGGAAGTGGTTTCATCTTCATCCGAGCTGTGTGCTGCCCGGGAGATCCGTTCTCTCACAACTGCACAGAGCTACCCCTGCTGAGTACAAGAACCGGAGTTGAAGCTTCACCACGACGAACCTTGGAAGAATCAATTCAAGAGCGCTTCTGAAACGTTCTTCCTCGCCCTGTCTACTTTCAGAATCAAGAAGCAGAACTTCGATCGGCATTTGTGATCCAGAGTTATCAATTTCTCCCTCAGCTACGCGGGTCTGCTACCCACAGTCTGCACCGACCTGTCATCATTGTTCAGAGTCCCCTGGTCTTCTTCGGCATTGTTTGGCTTCCCCGTCAGTGTTTCTGCGAAGAGAACTCATCCAAGGTTCCAACGACTCCAACGGTGCTTGATTCCGAGTTCGGGAGCTATCGGGGCATCCTCTGCAACCTGCTGTTGGAAACCAGGAGCTGCCAGTCTGAGACTCTGCCTCCCTGTTCGGGCCTCCACCCAGACCAGCAGCGGCGACAGAAGAAATTAAAAAAATTTGGATGACTTCCCCGGCCTCCTACGAAGATTTTCCAGGTGGTTTCGTCCCCAACAAAATTCGGTATCAGTTGCAGCAGTCAATTCTTCAGTTCCCTATCAGCACTCACAAAACTGGACAGATTCGGCATCGGCTTCTTCTCTTGTGTTTTCATCGCTTTCTCCCCTCCCCGCTTGGCCGGCTGAAGGCCCCTCCCTGTGTGGAGGTAGTAATTGGGTGTATTCATTGGTTTCCCTTCCCCAAGATACCCCCCTTGCATGGGGTGTAGTGCATGTCATTTAAAATTTCAGGTCGAAGCTTCTCCGGCGCGGCGTGCGGGTAAGCCCACGCTTCCTCGCTTGCCCTCGTCTCTGGCCAGGATCGGTGTCTTCACACCGATCAGGTGAGCCACTGCACACTCCTCATTGCTTAAATTCCCTTGCTTAATTAGTATCGCATCTTAGTGCCGTCGGTGGTAAGTGGAGCGCCCGAACCCGAATTTTGCTTATGATTGAGTGACTACCGCGGGTGAGTTGCGAGAGAGCCATTAACACCCACGCCCTCGGCGTGCTGGCCGCCTACAAGAGTGGGCATCCTAAGACCTTTTAGAGGTCCAATCCAAAGCTAGACAACCCCCGAAGCAGCAAGGGCCCGTCCCGGACCCTCACCACTATCACCGGTTTGCCTACGGGCGCAAGAGTGCGCTTAGCGGGTGAGTCCGTGTCACGCCCCGAGCGCGGAAGATACCCGGAGACGCATGACGAGTTTATATCAATCATGTCAATCAGAGTGGTCGTGTATTCGACACAAAGACAGAGATGCGTAAAATAGCAAGATAACCCAATTCTTTATTTCATAATGGATAGACTATTACAAATCCAATACTCTGGTTAATAAAAAGAAAAAAGTACATAGTTGACTCAAGAAAATAGGAAAAGACTAATTGACACTTGGAAAAGCTCTAGCTCTTTCACTCTTAACCATTCCCATTCGATTGACTTCCATCGTCGTCGGACTTACCTGAAAAGTAAAAAGGGACAAACGGAATGAGCGAACGCTCAGTAGGAAATTATATCTCAAGTACTAGCAAGGGGTTTAAGTAATTACATCTTTCATGAATGCAATAAAGCTATGCATGCTCGCATAAAACGACAAGATAGAGAGAATGTAATATCAAGGAATTAAGATGAACTAATCATGAACTTTCAACAAGATAACAAGTTTATTCAAGATATTCAAGCAAGTACGTTTAACAAGTCATGTCAAGAACTTTGGCTATCATGTATCAAGCAAGTAAATTACCCTTTTTCGGGCCACGCATTTCATGTCAAGTTAAGTACGATTCAAGTACAAGATGTGTGTGGAATGTCCAATCAAGCAAGTCAAGTACTCGGTATAATGCCAGATACCTTATCATTTTAACTCCCATGGGCACAAGTACTTTCGGGTGCTCCTCCCAGGACCAGATCGGGCCCTATATGCGCAGGCATTTATCATGTATTTTGACATACACTTTTGTTTACATAACCAATAAAGAATTTCAATAATCAAGCTTGTAGACATGTATGACAACTTTGACAGAATGGAGTCCAAAAATATGACAAAGGACATAGAATGGCGATAATAACGGTATAATCACGATATCGATAAAACTAGGTAGAATATGGTTCCCTTAACTTGGGTACCATGACAAATCAATATGGACATTCTTTATATAGAATTGAAGTCCACATGAATAGTATATCAAAGGTAAGATACCCTCATTCTTATCATAGAATTGAGGTTTACAAGAATGACATGATATGGCATGATATCATCATCCTATTAAGGATTTCTTATGATATACTCTTTGTATAATCATAAGGGCCGGTATACCATGTTTCTTTAGATTGACATGGCAAGGATCGTGTAATGGGTTTTTAGGGTACAACCAGCTCAGTCGGCCTTGAGGGAATCCAAGGCTACGAGGAGTCTTACGGAGGTCTCTATGACTAACTCGCTAGTCCAAAGGAGCGGAATGTCCAATGGAGAGCTTGTATGTCAATGAGAGTTGAGTGTGATCGATAAAACAACGTGAAACGTGGGACTATACTCACGGAGTGGAGAATAGTGCCGATATATATATTATATAACATATGAAACCATCGGTTAACAGAATCAGGATAAAAAATCAGTTTACAGAAAATAACGACTTAGGTAAAGTCGTTTCTCAAGTAATTAACGCCTAACAGAAGGGCGTTCATCTATTTTGCAGAATTTCATTATTTCAATAATTTGTCAAAAACGCGCCCTGATCAGGGGCGTTTCTTTAAGTTTTGACGACTACACCAGAAGGCGTCCTTTTCTTGTCACTGTTTGACAGAATATCAATAATTTCAGGAATTATCAAAAACGTGCCCTAGGAAGGGGCGTTACTCTTTAATTCTTTATTTTTACAGAATATATTTTTCAGGAATTTAACAGAAACGCGCCCTATGAAGGGGCGTTACTTTTCATTTTACCCCTTAGTGTCAGGCGTTAGTCTAGTGGGAGATGACCTAGTCTAGGTCGTGAATTCAAGAAATTTCAGAAATTATCGTGAACAGGAAGAAATAAATTTCAGGATAACAATCATATCATCATGACAGGAAAATTGGCAGGAATTCACAGGTAGAGTCATGCAGTATATTAGTTTTGATATTCCATATAAAATGAATTTTTAAACCGTGAACGATTATTAATTTCAGGTAATTTCATGGAATTAACGCCTGTGTTCAGGGCGTCAAATCTAGAATTGACGACCTTGTCAGGGTCGTGTCTTGTAAAATAGCGCCCTTGACAGGGGCGTCTCTTTCAAAATATTGCAGAAAACGCATTAAAACTATAATAAACCGTATGCATGTCATGCTAATATACATATATCTTAAATTATTTTATTTGGTTTACAATGACTTGAGAAAACCTACCTTATTTGATATCTAGAGAGGGGACACGTGAATAACTTGATAAGAACACACTGAAGCTTCTAATACCCTTGATAGCAGCAGTATGCAGATCGGACAGGAAGAAGAAGAAAAATTTAGTTGATGAAGATGATGGAGATGGGGACATAACCGTAGTTAGGAAAAGTTTTAGAAGAACCTTACCTATGTTCTTCACAACGTGTGCTCTCTTCGACCTGTAAGAAGAGAAGGAGATGAAGAACGTTAGTTCTTCATACACTCGAAACAGGGAAAAAAAAAGAATAAGAAGAACAGTTCTGTTCTTACTTACCGTCGCAGAGGCTTGAATCAAATAGGTTTAGGGTTTGTTCGATCAAGACTATTTATAGGATTTTGGTATTTCTAATAGGGGTAGTGTTTGAGTGAGGGTAATATAACCTTATTAGAGTCCTTGCCCTATTAACCACTTACTAGATTAACATGATCCTTCCCTGGATAAGCTCTGGGTTCGAACGGTTCACGAACTGAATTAACGACCTTGGTCAGGGCGTCGATTCTTGAATTGACGACCTGGTTCAGGTCGTTTCTTAAGAAGTGCCTTTCGTTAGGGCGTTCCTTTGTTTAAAACACGCCCAAGATAGGGGCGTTTCTTGGCCTTACCGTTTTTGGCGTTTAGAATTTGACGTCGTGAGGTCAGGGCGTCACTTATTGAATAATGCCTTATCTAGAGGCGTTTCTAATTTGAATAGCGCCTTTATCCGAGGCGTTATTTTATATTGTTTTATTTATCTATTTATTTGATTTACTTAAAATCTTTATTGTTATTGATATTTTATCAGGGTTGCTACAGTCCGCCCGAGTAAAGTCACCGGTTCGTGCGTTGGTTGCTTGCTAGGTCCAAGGGTCATTTGATCATGTGATTATCACCCCAAGGTGGTGTCACATCAGTTGGGGTCACTCTCAAAGGAAGGAGACAGCACGAAGACTCACTAGGAATCACGGCTGAATCCCTTTTTGTGACTAGATCTGATATGTTGAGGTAGAGCCGATCCCAAATTCTGGCAAGTCTCCAACGTACGCATTAGATCCAACTTGCCTCGCACTCGAAAGTGACTTACAACGCGAGCGTACAAAAGACCGACTCAACTCGATGTATGCATATGCACTCGACAGACAAACTGTACGAAACAAAGACTCACATATGACCCTAAACAAACCTACTGTTAGTCCGACTCATACATATGCAATGGTGGACCAGGACATCCAAATGTGTGCCATGCATACACTAGATGCAATCGATGGTTGACGGAATGAGGGACTCCTAGACACCCATGTTTAAACCAGTCATGCATTGAACCCCTTTTGAACTTGGGTGTGGGAAGTTTGGGAGGTTCGGGTGGTTTAGGTGGGCCGAAGTCTTTATTACCCCCATATGATGGTTCGGACCCATTGCTATGTGGAGGTTGCCTGGCCCGAGTGGGAGAGGTGTGATAGTGGATTCCCTCGAAAAGGTAGAGTAAATGTGGTGGATCAAGGGGTTCACTAAGGAATGGGTCGAAGGGATCAAAGAAAGTATGACCCCTCGAACTAGGCTCCCATAAGTCACAGTCCCACATTTGGAAATCTTGAAGGTGTAGGTGGTCACCTTCGTGCACTAGGGTATAGGGGACGGTGATTTCATATAGGAGGTAGGGTTCCTCCCTCTGGGTAAATGGAGTGAAGTTAGGCTCGGTCGGCAAGGGAAGGAATAGGAGAATCTCTGTGGTGACACAACCCACGGTGCACACAGAGGTAATGGACCCTAAGGCGGGGTGGGTGAAGCTTCGACTTGTGGGCTGGTCGAAGCCTCGGGCCAACATATAAGTCAACTTCATTTGCGAGTCTAATCCCATAATAAGGTCATCTAGTGTATCAACATGGTGACTAGACCGGAATGTGGTATGGAATGAGTTGATAGTCACTAAAGGTAGGGTGGGGTCCATGGGTATATAGCAAGGTGGGACCAAGCCATTCTTGAGCCAGCTAAGTAGGGGCTTGGCAATGAATAGTGTTCCCGTTAGAGACACGGATGGCTCTGGTTGAGGTGGCTCCAAATAAGGTGGTTCCGAATAAAGATCGAACGTAAATGGCAATGGAGCTCTAGGGGAGAGGTTTCCCGACTGGGATGAGGGAGGCCGCGGGGTAGGCTGTCCGACCGGCTTGGGATTCGGCTGGGAGGCAGATGCGCGCCGTATGGCAGCGTCTGCTAGCCGTAGGGCAGCATCAAACCGTGACTCAAATGGCTCGACCTCTAGAGCGACCTGATAAGACTGCGTTAGAGAGAATGCGTCGCGGATAAGACATTCATACTGGAAGTGAAGCCGTAAACCTCTCCAGAACTGAAAGGCAGTCATGGTGCTCTCCTCTCCAAATCCATATCTTGACTGGTACACTTTGAAGTCCCTAATGTACTCGGACACGTACCGATTGCCTTGGTTGGGCCTACTCGGGGTGCATGGGTTGGCCATAGTGGCAAAGATGGAGTGGATCCCCTACGAATGGGCATGCAATGGCATTTTTTTGATTTTTGTTGTTATATGCAAAAGCTTATGCAAACTAAAACACCTAGACTCAACCAATAGACGGTACGTGGTGGAGTCACGGGATCCGAAAATCCTCTCTTGCAAGTGTGCGACCTTCCCGATAGGCGTAACCTAACATTTGGGCAACACCTTTTAATATACCGAATAATGGTATGCAAATGCAACGACCGACTTAGACTTAGACTCCTAGACTTAAATGACACTTTTTTTGTGTGTTTTTAAGTAAATACTACCCTAGACTCAACCTTCCGCTCTGATACCAATTTGATGCGGAACGGACCACGGACTCGACTTCAATTTGATATGCAAACCTTGGACTCTAGATAAGCTCACGATCGTCCCTTAGCGAGGGAAGCGTACGAACGTGCGCGGTTTAGAAACCGGTAGTGAGCTAGGGTGGTCGGCTCTCTCTCGTTCTCGGATCGGGTCACGGGACGGGACTCGCTCTCTCTCACAGCGGTGATGAAAGTAAAGCGAGCTAATATCCTATCACTCGCAACGGCATACAAACATATACGAGATAAGCAAAGTGCCTACGAGGAGGGTGGCGAGTGTACCTCCACGCTCCGGGCGTGGGGAAGATGACCCCGGCCAAGTATGGTAACTCCCAGTAATAACAATTATTCACTAATTACATTAGTGATTTCTTGCCCACTCCACGCAGGGAGGTAAAGGGCTACATGTGGGGCCCGAGAGGATCGATCCCGGGTTGATGGGCAGCAAGCCGGAAGGGCTCTCGGGGTGGACCTGGGCTACTGATCCGACTCGGTACTATGCCGACTCGGTGCTGCGCCGACTCGGTACTGAGTTACAGGACATCAAGTAATGGCCTCCAAAGGGACGTCGTCCTCCTTGAGTCTTCTGAAGGCGGCGCTTGGCTGGGACGATGGTGGGACGTCCTTAGTGGCCTCCATGAAGTGGCGGTTCCTGAAATTGAGCTTTGGTATTTTTGCAAGATTTATTTTGCTGCTGCCTCTGCTAGTCTGTTCACGAAACAGATTTGCGCGCATCCACGACCAGAATGTTTGTACTCAGATCCATAGGCCGATCGAGAAGTGGTTGGTGCTGTTGGAAAGAGGACTCATAGATTTACAACATATATTTTTTCCCGATCCATCAAGTGAACGGATTGAAAATTAAAATGACTGTTCCACAAATATTTTTGCTGGCTCAGACTGACAGACACACAGGACAAACTGAGTTTCCCCTAAAAATGAATTTTGACCAATGGGAAAACAATAGATCTAGACTCCATAAAATTTATGGTGGAAGGGGGGGTACGTGAGGAACACTTTGGGAATTTTTGGGGATTTTATGGAGATGTATAAGGGGGTGGGAAAAATACGGTATCAGGGATCTATCTTGCAGATCTGCTGATTGGTAGACTGACAGGGGTGGTATAAAAATTGCGGGAAAAATACCAACGCGACCTAAATAGGGCAAAATCTATATTTCTGGAAAGCTAACAGAGAGAGAAACATGCTCTCAAAATCTCCGCTCGATCAGAGCTGGGATCTGGGAGAAACGACCTCTTCTTCAGCTTGCTATTCTGAAACTCGGAGTTCTGGACAGCAGGGGGGATGGCGGCTTGTGGCTGCTCCGGCGGAGGCACGAACAGCGGTGGGGGAGCCTCACACTCCAGAGAAAAGATAGAAATTAGATTCACTCCAATATTGACGGCTTCACACCCTGGATCTAGAGGAAGAAGATGAATAACAAGGAAGAACAAGAGAGAGAGAGGGGGTGCCCTTCACAATATTTCATCAAATTTTCATCATTAATTCTACACAAATGGAAAATACATGGGATTTATAGAAATGTAAAAAAGACTAAACCTATCCCTAGATCTAGGATTTGGGAGGGGCAAATGGGGTATAACACTTTAATCCCCCAAATAGTCAAATGACCAAAATAAATAAAAATACAACATTCACAAAAATACATAAAGGGGGGGGGGGGCTTGGTCAAGTTATGCATGCAACATTTGACCACATGGATGGCCAACCATGGAGAGGAGGAGGGAGGCTACGTGAGTTTTTTTCTCCAATTCAAATAAATGTCACTTTGTGGAAATGCCAAGAGAGAAAGTTGGAGAATGTCAATATAAGGGGCTTTGAATGGGGGAATGTGGAAAGTGGACCAAGAATGGTCAACAATTGTAGCTATGGGAGGAGAAAAGTGGGCATGTGGCATGGGCCATGGAATGGGCCACGTGGGCTTGGAAAGGTCAAATGGCCTTTGGGTGACCAATGGATAAAGTTGGCCCAATTGGGCTTCTAGTGGGTTTAAGGCCCAATATGAAAATAAACCCCTAATGGACTCTTTTAAGGAAAGAGACCCATTACTTCCTAATGACTAACCCATTGGCTTATAATGTCATACAATTGTAAATCCATTTTCCCAAGGATATAAATACAAATAAAAGGACACAAATGTAAAATAAAATGTTAGTGCCAGGTGTTGATTCCCATCAGTTCGCCATAGAAGTCTACAAGAGAATATTTGTAATAATTAGATAACATGCAGATATTCATTAATTAAAATTAAGATATGGTCTTTAATCCTAATTTATAACTCCCACTAATTTTCAACAAATTTGCACAACCCTCATTGTGTAAAGACGGGGTACTCCAGTGGTATCCTAGTGAGACCAGAATCCCATTAACATTATGGTAGTGGCCTTGTGGCAGCACAACAAACCACCCCATACATAATGGGTAGGCAACTCTTGCCAATTGCAACACCTTGCAACTCCTGGTATATATTCAGCCTCCAGACCTTTGTGACCTTGTGGCAGCACAACAAATCACAAGATCTGGTTAGGTTAGACCCGCTATTATGTTATGAGAGTGGGTTCAAGACATGACCCTTGTGGCAGCACAACAAAGCCATGCCGGCGCCCATCCCAAAGTTCGGCCTAAGCCTTAGCCTAAGTCTCTGCACCCTTACTGTGAGGGCCTTGTGGCAGCACAACAAACCCACACAATCTAAGAGCAGCACACCTAGACTCTAACAACGGAAGGCTACGTGAGTCATTCTTAATGCCTGACGTTTACAACCTAATATGAGATTGAGGGGTTTTGATTAAATTTTGATCTCATCAATATAGGTGCTACATACATATAAGAATTTGGAGTATCGTATATACCCTAAATATATATATATGTAGATAGTAGCACATCCACATATATCATATATGTGCTTTAATACCAATGGATGAGCATGGGCCTTAATCTCCTAAAACACACTACCATAGCTAGTTGGTAATGCATACAATCATGGAAAATGTTAGGGTGCTAGGCCCGGATACAGAGGGGGGTGAATGTATCCTTCTATGAATAATGGCCAAATAAAAACTCAGATGCTAGGCAAAATCCGGAATTAAGCTAATTCGATTAAGCAAAATAACAAGCAGGTGGAGCGAGCCTATCCAAGCATCTAGCGGAAGCAAATCAAGCAATCAAACCACTACTCAATAGATTTTTAGGTGGTTCGGTCCTCCAGACCTACATCCACCCCTCACTCCCAACCGGAATGAGGCTTCACTAGCAAACGCTAGAACCAAGCAGACTCAGTCTGCAAACAGTCGCTGCCACACAGCTTGACCAGGGGAACAGCCTCCCCTCTTCCTCCCAACCGGAGGGACACCCAAATGACTCCCAGCCACTTGGAAACTAGAGGTCGCAGACCTCTCTTCCTCCAGACCAGGAGGGACCCGACCTCAGTCCAGAGGATCGGAAGTGCAATGCTAACCAAATGAAGAAGGAAAAATAAGAAAGGAAAAATACACAGCGATCAGAAAGCTGTAAAGAAAGAAAACACAAATGTGGCTCGCATGGAGCTGACTGGCCTGGATTTGATCCACGGTCCAGTAGACAGATCTTCATGTAAGCTTCTCTTCCTCTTCTCTTCTCTCTCACTTTCTTTTTCTCTTAACCCTCACGAGCTCTCTAACTCTCTCTTTCTCTTCTTCTCCTTCTGCTCTTCTTATCTTTCTTTTCTTCTTCTTTCGCAGGCTCTTTCTATCTTTTCTCTTCTCTTCTCTTCTCTGCAATCTACTGCAGCTCTTTTCTTCTTTTGCTCTTTCACTCTCTCGATCTCTGCTCCTCTATTCTCTTCGGCTCACTCTCTCTCTTTTTCTTCTCTGGATCGAATACTCTCTGCTGCTCTCAGACTGGATGTATAGACTTTGCTCCTTTTCTTTCGATCATCCTTCTTTAGTGGAAGAAGGCTCGTATATATAGCAGCAGCAGCAGCAGCAGCAGCCCCTGGGCGCATAGCTTCCACGTTTTCCCGCCCAAGGAATTCGCCAGATCCGAGGTAGCTTCATCCACGTGTCAGCATCTGCATACCTCGTCCTCCTGGGATCACGAGCCAGGTCATCAATCTCGGTAATAATCCCTGTCAGATAGAGCATCGGATAAGTCATCAGTTTAAGTCTAAACACCTTGTACAGACTCTGTGAATGCAAAGTATTGTATAGACTTATAGAAATCAATATAGCAAGTGTGTACAGAGTGAGGGAGTGTATAGACTTAGAAGTCTTCATGCGTGCTTAGTGTATATACTTGCTGAAGAATGCATTATCATAACAGGAGAGTGTGTAGACTTTAGGCCTTCTGTTCAAGACAAAAACCAATGTACAGACTTCATGCTGTACAGACTTGATGTTGATCAGAAGACCTTTGGACATCAGCCCAAGGCGTCAACGCTTCCATCGTGCAGCGTCGCCTCAGCTCCTCAAGCGAGATGCTCACGCCCTTGACAACTGGCCAATGCGTCAACGCATCCAGTGTCAGCGTCGACGCAGTGAACAAGACAGGTGATGAACAATGCATGCACTAGCTTTACCAATGTGTAGACTTCACAATGCTCAGCCACTGTATAGACTTCACGAAGCTCAACCAGTGTATAGACTTCAATGCAGAAACCAAGGCTGTATAGACTTCAGACTTGAACGTATGACCTGTGAGCGATGTATACACTTGGCCCTTGAAGGATGTACAGACTAGAAGGAATGAAGCCCACGATGTATAGACTTGAAGATTGAAGGCGATGTACAGACTTTGATGGAAGACGCAGAATGAGACGCTTAAGTCTGTATAGAGTTTAATGACTGAAGCATGAACAGTACGCCAACGTATGGACTTGGCCAAAGCGTAGGGAAAGCCCCCAATGTGTAGACTTCCAATGTGAATGAAATGCTGTACAGACTTGCTCAAACAGTCCGCTGTATGGACTTGGAATTCCAACAGAAGGATGTATGGACTTTGATAAGAGAATGGCTATACAGACTTCACCACAGCTGCGATGTACAGACTTTGACAAAGCAGCAATGTACAGACTTTAAATGAAAGTCCGATGTACAAACTTTAGCTGAAGACCAATGTATGGACTTCGAATATGAAGACTAATGTACAGACTTTGAATACGAAGACCAATGTATAGACTTGACAGTGATCTCTGCAGCGAATGTATAGACTTCAAAGTTCATTGAAGGATGTACAAACTTTAGAACTGAACATAGGTAAAAGGCTCCCAATGTATAGACTTCGAAGTTCACTGAAGGATGTTTAGACTTTGTTCCACCGACCAGTGTATTGACTTTGCAAGCGTGAGACGCTGGATAAGACGGTGGATGTACAGACTTTAGGTGAAGGCATGAAACGATCTCTAAGACGATGAAGTCTGTATAGACTTTGCAGTGAATGGATGCTCAGTGAGACGCAAGTTGAGACGATGCAGTGTACAGACTTCATGTAATGCATGCAGACGTTGAACAATAGAATGTGTAGACTTTGCCATGAGACGCTGAACAAGACGCTCCAATGAATAGACTAGCTGGATGTACTCTAGACAATGTATAGACTCTGAAAGCTAACAAGCGTCCTCAGTGTACAGACTTGGGCTATACAAACTTTGACTCAAACATGCATCTAAGACGCTAAATGAGATGCAAAAGTGTATAGACTTATGCTGTGCAGACTTTGACTCAAATGTGCATATGAGACGAACGATGTATAGACTTGCATTACTGTACCAATGAATAGACTTGAGATGCACTAAGACGATGACTGTTCAGATTTTGGCAATGTACAAACTTAGAACCGTAGCTAAGCATGTGTGTATTATGTGAGAGTGTATACACTTGAAGCTATTGAACACAAGTACAATGTATATACTTCATGAACAGATAATGTACCTACTTGGAATTGATGCATGCTGTGCAATGTACATACTCTGAAATCATGCAAGCTGATGTGCAGACTTCAGTTGAACCCAACCGAAGAGTGTATACACTACACTTATCTGGGGGGTCGACCCATCTAGAAAGGGGTCGGCCCACACTATGCTGACTGTGATGTATGAATGCTTTATGCAGCAGATAACATGGCTGAACATCAAATATGCAATGCAAATGCTTTGTGATCTGATAAACGAATAGAACAGCAATGCAATGCTTTGATAAACCGGCTGAACATCAGAATGGCTGAACATATGAAGATGACTCATTTCAGCAAGATGACTCACAGTAACTCACATCAAACACCAATCATCAAAACCAAATCAATCATCAAAATAGATGATCAATGCATGGTGACTCACAGTGTATGACCCACATCAAAACCAATCATCAAAACCACAGAGGCACAACAATCTCCCCCTTTTTGATGATGGCAACTCTACACAGTGAGTCAATCTGATGACTCAAACTATTCTCCCCCTTTGACTTCATCAAAAAGAAAATAGTTTGAGAAATTATAGCATGTATAAAAATTTAGTCAATTTCTCCCCCTTGCAAGAACATGATTCTCCCCCTTTAAGATTTTCAGCAAGAGCATGAGTTAGAGATGATCAAAAGGAATCTGCATGCACTGATTGAATGATATTCTCTCTCTTTGGCAAACAATCTCCCCCTTTGGTATAATCAAAATAAACCATGGGAAGGGGTATGAATGTAGATGCAGATACCAGAAATATGAATGCAAGAGCACAATTTTTCTCCTTCTATGCAGCATGATGCATATGACAAAGAGGCTCCCCCTCAATAAATGGAACCTTATGAAATGAATGAGAAGGAGACCACAGGGGCAAACAAGGAGAAGTTCAGGTCAATGAGCAGAAGAGGTTCAATTAGCAGATTTTTTTTTAAAAGAAGCTCCAATCTCAGAAAATTCAGTCAGATTTTCAGAGAGATATCAATCTCATAAATCCAAAACATGAGTTTTCAAAGTCTTCCATTATAAGGGCTTATGAATGAGCTTTATTGAACAGCATGGTTTAAACATGATGTATGCAGAGTTTATCAATAAAATTCTGTATTGATATCTAAAACCATGTTTTAATAAAAATGAACCAAGCCCTCATATTTATCTTGATTATCCTCCCTTTCTCTTACACAATCAAATTTATTGACTTCTTTCAGAATTACATGCACTAGTATTGAGATTAAGCAATTATGAAGTCATATTATTTTGTCTAGGGTTGTAGCAATTTGATTTTAGCATCAATATTCAGATATTGAGATATGTTTAACAATTTTTCATGCTACAAATTTTACGAGCAGTCTAGTTCAGTGCACACCTTGTAACTAGAGGATATACCTTGATCAGAGGCCAATATCCCTAAGCACTTAGTGTGACTAATTGTCATGCTATATATGAACAGAGATAGCATTTTACACATCATGACACACTTCAAATCATTTCTTGATGGGTGAGTTGTATTTCTCAGTGTGCATGCCATTGCTCTACCTAAATTTCAATGAATTTTTAATCAGAGTTAACTATGGTACCTCATGACACAGTCCTTTGGACATGTGTTTCTCAGTGACCAAGGTCATTGCTCTGACAGATATTACCCTTTAGACTTTTCAGAAAAATTCATTTGTTTCAAATCAATAATAGTTTCATGTACTTAATCAGTTGAAGTCATGTATTCAAAAGTGCAGATTTCAGAAGTTTTCAAGACAGCATGAAACAGATGGTTAATGTTTATTAAACATGCTTCAGATATTTTTAAGAGATTTTAAAGTCAAACTCATTGAATACATTAAACTTAAACCACATGAGTTATTTCAGTCATTCATAAAAATGTATAATAGAAGATTTCTAGTTCAAGAGTTTTCAGATTTATGATCGAGATAGTCCCATTGAAATCTTCATGAAGGACTGATGGAATTCTGAACCCAAATGATACCAATTGATAGGAGAAATACCAATTGTTAAGAGAGAGATTGTGAAGCTCAAAGTTTTCAGAATATGATTAAGGTTTGTCAACAAAATCAATAAGAAAGGATATGCAATGAGTTCTGACACATGTATGCATTTGACAACCTATATGCAATGCATTGACTCCCCCTCACAATATGCATTCAAACTCTCTTTTTGGCATTTTCAATATAAGGAAATGCAATGCACTATATGTATGTAAAAACATGCAATTAACTCCCCCTGAAAACATTGTAATGTTTGCACTGAAAAACTGAACATATGATTCCAAATGATATTGTGACTTGTACACAATCAGACTGTCCTATCAGCAAAGTGACCCATGGTACTAGGCGGAGCACTTGGTCTAAAAGACCACCTCACACATAGTAAGAACCTCCAGACAGACCTCCCTACCTTTTGGTACCTTACCATTTATATACCATTGAGGTCATGTATGATTATTCAACATGCAGTCCTATATGCAATTCAGAATTTCAGTGAGCTATTGCAACACACAAATTTCAAGTCACACTCATAAGCAGTTCAGATTTTTCAGAAAATTCGAAATGCAATTTGTTTTCAGAGTTTATGCATAACACAATTATCAAGCAATTGCAATTAGCCTATGTATGCATCAGATACAGACAACCCTTTTTAATCTGATATTTGCACAGAACTCTCAGCAAATGCATGATCAGAAAATAATGCACATGGCAGATGATGAATGAAAATGCAAAAAACAGATTTAACTTGCTATGCATTAAAACTAAAAATAAGAAGAGCAGGAAGTTTACCTGAAAAGTTCAGTATGGGGTTTTCTTCTTGAGTGTCTTGGATCATTACCCCTTTTTATTCCAGTCCCAAGGCACACCTGCATAGCAAAGTTATTTTGCACAAACAGGTACCCAAGAAGTCTTGGGTCCTGACAAAACAGTATTACTCCTAGCAGGTTTTCTCAGCACATTTCTAGGAGTAGTTTTCAGATCTGATTTATGCACATTCTTGTTAGCATGAATTCTATGTGCATATGCATGAGATTTCTTGTTAACAGAATAAAAATTCTGTTTGCCAAAACCAGTTTGGTTTTGATATCCTGCCATCCAACAGGTTGCAGCCCTGTGACCTGGCTTCCCACAATGATGGCATGTAAATTTCGCAACATGGAATTTAGCAGAGTTATTCTGAACATGCCAACAATCTCCAGCTCTGTGGCCTGGCTTCCCACAGTGATAGCATGCAGGAGACTTTCCAATGGCAGGTTTAGAATTTAATTTTCTACCCTGAGCATGCCAACAGTGGGCTGCAATGTGGCCCATCTTGCCACAGTGAAAGCATGAATTGGAACTTTTCTTACCAGCATTCAGCCAGCATTCAAATCTCTTATGACCCAATTTTCCACAATTAAAGCATGTCATATGCTGGTTTATTGGGACAGACTTGTTCTTGTTAAGAGCATGATCGTTTGCATGAAATTTATTCTTATCACTAACAAACCAGCATTGTGAAATTTTGTGTCCTAGTTTACCACAATGAAAACACTCAATTTTCCTTTCCTGAGATGAAAGATTTTTATCATGATATCTCCTAGCATTCTTATCATCCTTCTCCATCAACTTACACTCATGCATCAGATGTCCAACTTTATGACAGTAATGACAGATATCTTCTTTTTAGATGCATGTGAGTGTGTGTGAGGACTGTGATCAGCAAACACTGATGGACCCTTTTATTTATTTTCTGTTTTCCAATCATTTTCTGATTTTTATCATGTTTTTCTATTTTCTTAGCCTTATACTGAGGTGAAGATGAAGTAGAAGGCTTTTCCTGTTCAGAAGATTTAACAAAAATAGTTTTCAAATTGGATCCATCGACCTTCCTCATGACTGGACTGTAGCCCAGTCCCTCTTTCTTAAAATTATCCTTTGCTCCCAACATTTTCTGAGCAATGGGCTGTTTGTCTTTAGAGGTGGTGGCTACATCTGAACCACTTACAAAAGATGTCATAACTTTGTTCTGAAGTTCCTTCTTGTTTATCTTATTGTAGTCCAGCCCTTCCTTCCTAGGGTTGATTTTTATACCTAGTAGCTTGTCTAGGTTTTTCTGGCCATCAACAAATTTAGACAAGGAAACTTTCAAATCCTGAATTTCATTTTCTAAAGAGGAAATATGTAGCTCATAACTGGCAATCTCTTGCTCACAGCAATTCATAGCTTCATTCAAAACTTTGTTAGCAGTTTTATATTTTCAACTTCCTATTCCAGATTGCTCAGTTTATCAGAATCTTCAACACACACAGTTTTTCCTCTTTCTAAGGCTAGCAGTCTCTCAGACATAGTGGAGTTCAGCATTTTTAATTTGTCATTTTCTTCCTTAAGCTTGTCATTTTGAATTAACTCATTTATCAAAGTCTGATCTTCTGAGTTAGTTTCAAGTTTTCTTCCAGCCTTGAATTCCTTCAAATCTTTTTCCTTATTTTCAATGTTTTTCTGTAATTCCACATTCACAGATTTGATGGCTTCAAATTTTTCAGCAAATAAGTTCTTCTCCTGCTCAAGTTTCTCAGATTTTTTATCATTTTTATTAGCAGATGTTCTCAGAGAATCATTTTCAGATTTCAGCTTGTTTAAATCTGAGTTCACACTTTCCAAGTTCTTCAGCAATTTTTCATACTGGTCATGATAGTTAACAAGAGTCTGATTATCATTATCTGAGTTGAATTTTTCTTTGAGTTCAGATATCACATTTACATGATCTTGATTTTCAGTTTTCAATAATGAAACTTGTTTCTTCAATATTTGAAAATCAGACATACAGGCATCATGAATATTTTTCAATTCAACATAATTTCTACAAGGAGAACTTAAACTATCTAAACCAGTACCCTTCTTCAATTTTTTATACTGTTTTCTTAACAGTTCATGAGATTCAAATAATTCAGCATATGCATTCTCCCAATCATCAAGAGAAAAATTCTCGAAGAGATTTACCTCATCATCATCATCTTCATTTTGGCTGCTGCTTTGATTGCTTCTGTCAGCCATCATGCAGCTTGTTTGATTTCCTTTCCCGGCTCTCTTCATCATCTCCAACATATCCCTTGCAGATCTGCAATCAAGGAAACATGAGTGAAAGGCTTTGTCAGTGGCTGCTTTCATCAGATTTATAGCTGTCTGATTCTCCTCATGCATAGACTTGTGACTGTCAGTCCATTTAGACTTTTTCTTTGGTAGTTCATGAGGACCATGTGAAATTACTTTCCACAGGTCTGGATTCACAGATTTGATATAATTCTTCAGACTAGCGAACCAAGTATTAAAATGCGTACCACTGAAGATCGGTGGATGAGCCATGAGAACACAATAGATTAATGCAACAGGAATATTGATGCACTAAAAACAAATTAGCACATAAGACTGCAAGATCGAATCTGCAGGTCGCTGGACTTTGTATGCAGACACCCGCTCTGATACCAACTGTTAGGGTGCTAGGCCCGGATACAGAGGGGGGTGAATGTATCCTTCTATGAATAATGGCCAAATAAAAATTCAGATGCTAGGCAAAATCCAGAATTAAGCTAATTCGATTAATCAAAATAACAAGCAGGTGGAGCGAGCCTATCCAAGCATCTAGCGGAAGCAAATCAAGCAATCAAACCACTGCTCAATAGATTTTTAGGTGGTTCGGTCCTCCAGACCTACATCCACCCCTCACTCCCAACCGGAATGAGGCTTCACTAGCAAACGCTAGAACCAAGCAGACTCAGTCTGCAAACAGTCGCTGCCACACAGCTTGACCAGGGGAACAGCCTCCCCTCTTCCTCCCAACCGGAGGGACACCCAAATGACTCCCAGCCACTTGGAAACTAGAGGTCGTAGACCTCTCTTCCTCCAGAACAGGAGGGACCCGACCTCAGTCTAGAGGATCGGAAGTGCAATGCTAACCAAATGAAGAAGGAAAAATAAGAAAGGAAAAATACACAGCGATCAGAAAGCTGTAAAGAAAGAAAACACAGATGTGGCTCGCAAGGAGCTGACTGGCCTGGATTGGATCCACGGTCCAGTAGACAGATCTTCAGGTAAGCTTCTCTTCCTCTTCTCTTCTCTCTCACTTTCTTTTTCTCTTAACCCTCACGAGCTCTCTAACTCTCTCTTTCTCTTCTTCTCCTTCTGCTCTTCTTCTCTTTCTTTTCTTCTTCTTTTGCAGGCTCTTTCTGTCTTTTCTCTTCTTTTCTCTTCTCTACAATCTACTGTAGCTCTTTTCTTCTTTTGCTCTTTCACTCTCTCGATCTCTGCTCCTCTATTCTCTTCTGCTCACTCTCTCTCTTTTTCTTCTCTGGATCGAATACTCTCTGCTGCTCTCAGACTGGATGTATAGACTTTACTCCTTTTCTTTCGATCATCTTTCTTTAGTGGAAGAAGGCTCGTATATATAGCAGCAGCAGTAGCAGCAACCCCCTGGGCGCGTGGCTTCCACGTTTTCCCGCCCAAGGAATTCGCCAGATCCGAGGCAGCTTCATCCACATGTCAGCATCTGCATACCTCGTCCTCCTGGGATCACGAGCCAGGTCATCAATCTCGGTAATAATCCCTGTCAGACAGAGCATCGGATAACTCATCAGTTTAAGTCTAAACACCCTGTACAGACTCTGTGAATGCAAATCATTGTATAGACGTATAGAAATCAATATAGCAAGTGTGTACAGAGTGAGGGAGTGTATAGACTTAGAAGTCTTCATGCGTGCTTAGTGTATATACTTGCTGAAGAATGCATTATCATAACAGGAGAGTGTGTAGACTTTAGGCCTTCTGTTCAAGACAAAAACCAATGTACAGACTTCATGCTGTACAGACTTGATGTTGATCAGAAGACCTTTGGACATCGGCCCAAGGCGTCAACGCTTCCATCGTGCAGCGTCGCCTTAGCTCCTCAAGCGAGATGCTCACGCCCTTGGCAACTGGCCAATGCGTCAACGCATCCAGTGTCAACGTCGACGCAGTGAACAAGACAGGTGATGAACAATGCATGCACTAGCTTTACCAATGTGTAGACTTCACAATGCTCAGCCACTGTATAGACTTCACGAAGCTCAACCAGTGTATAGACTTCAATGCAGAAACCAAGGCTGTATAGACTTCAGACTTGAACGTATGACATGTGAGCGATGTATACACTTGGCCCTTGAAGGATGTACAGACTAGAAGGAATGAAGCCCACGATGTATAGACTTGAAGATTGAAGGTGATGTATAGACTTTGATGGAAGACGCCGAATGAGACGCTTAAGTCTGTATAGAGTTTGATGACTGAAGCATGAACAGTACGCCAACGTATGGACTTGGCCAAAGCGTAGGGAAAGCCCCCAATGTGTAGACTTCCAATGTGAATGAAATGCTGTACAGACTTGCTCAAACAGTCCGATGTATGGACTTGGAATTCCAACAGAAGGATGTATGGACTTTGATAAGAGAATGGCTGTACAGACTTCACCACAGCTGCGATGTACAGACTTTGACAAAGCAGCGATGTACAGACTTTAAATGAAAGTCCGATGTACAGACTTTAGCTGAAGACCAATGTATGGACTTCGAATATGAAGACCAATGTACAGACTTTGAATACGAAGACCAATGTATAGACTTGACAGTGATCTCTGCAGCGAATGTATAGACTTCAAAGTTCATTGAAGGATGTACAAACTTTAGAACTGAACATAGGTAAAAGGCTCCCAATGTATAGACTTCGAAGTTCACTGAAGGATGTTCAGACTTTGTTCCACCGACTAGTGTATTGACTTTGCAAGCGTGAGACGCTGGATAAGACGGTGGATGTACAGACTTTAGGTGAAGGCATGAAACGATCTCTAAGATGATGAAGTCTGTATAGACTTTGCAGTGAATGGATGCTCAGTGAGACGCAAGTTGAGACGATGCAGTGTACAGACTTCATGTAATGCATGCAGACGTTGAACAATAGAATGTGCAGACTTTGCCATGAGACGCTGAACAAGACGCTCCAATGAATAGACTAGCTGGATGTACTGTAGACAATGTATAGACTCTGAAAGCTAACAAGCGTCCTCAGTGTACAGACTTGGGCTATACAAACTTTGACTCAAACATGCATCTAAGACGCTAAATGAGATGCAAAAGTGTATAGACTTATGCTGTGCAGACTTTGACTCAAATGTGCATATGAGACGAACGATGTATAGACTTGCATTACTGTACCAATGAATAGACTTGAGATGCACTAAGACGATGACTGTTCAGATTTTGGCAATGTGCAGACTTAGAACCGCAGCTAAGCATGTGTGTATTATGTGAGAGTGTATACACTTGAAGCTATTGAACACAAGTACAATGTATATACTTCATGAATAGACGATGTACCTACTTGGAATTGATGCATGCTGTGCAATGTACATACTTTGAAATCATGCAAGCTGATGTGCAGACTTCAGTTGAACC
The DNA here is from genome assembly GCA_022559845.1 of Amorphophallus konjac. Classification (NCBI taxonomy): domain Eukaryota; kingdom Viridiplantae; phylum Streptophyta; class Magnoliopsida; order Alismatales; family Araceae; genus Amorphophallus; species Amorphophallus konjac. The sequence continues at coordinate 188,913,867 of CM040120.1, forward strand.
CAACCGAAGAGTGTATACACTACACTTATCTGGGGGGTCGACCCACCTAGAAAGGGGTCGGCCCACACTATGTTGACTGTGATGTATGATTGCTTTATGCAGCAGATAACATGGCTGAACATCAAATATGCAATGCAAATACTTTATGATCTGATAAACTAACAGAACAGCAATGTAGTGCTTTGATAAACTGGCTGAACATCAGAATGACTGAACATATGAAGATGACTCAATTCAGCAAGATGACTCATAGTAACTCACATCAAACACCAATCATCAAAACCAAATCAATCATCCAAACAGAACATCAATGCATGGTGACTCATAGTGTATGACTCACATCAAAACCAATCATCAAAACCACAGAGGCACAACAGAAAATAGAAAAACATGGAGCATCCAATGCTCCCACTAGATGTGAAGAATCTCCTGAGGGACTCACATCCGGTCTCCTTCTTTGTCTCCATCCGCTTCTCATTATTACAAGTAAATTTGTAATTGGGCACGCAAGCCCATAAATGTACATCAGATAATAATAGGAAACCTTGAACTAGTCAAGGGAGTACAACACAGGAGGGAGATAGAATGTACAACCCAGATTAATAAGAGAGAGAGAAGGAGGCACGTAGGCCCCAATAATCACATCACATATTAAACCATTCACCACAAAGAGCATCATCACATGATATCTAAGTCCATGATCATCCATCCACACACAAGACACATCACATGCATCCAATGGTAATTATCACATAATTACAGTGAGATATAATGATAATTTCAAAATATAATAATTAATTTTAAAATCGCGCATATAAACAATCAACTAAACAATTTAGTTAATGCAAATAAGTCTAAACAACTTTAGACCCCAATCATTCACATTAACGGCATGGGCTCAATAATAATTTCCAGTTAATTAACTTCATAAGAATCTCATTCTTATAGCAATTAACTTTAATTAACTAGATAATAGGAAATATCTAAATCATTTTAGAATTCCCATTAACTAATTAAACAGAGGTCAAATAATGAAAAATAAATTAATAAGTTGCTAAAACAATTTTAGAACTGATTAAAATAATTTTTCAAAATTTTCTACCATTTATACGTATTTTAAACTCTTTAAAATGTGTAGGATATAAGGGGGGAAGCCTTAACGGGTCGGATCCGGCGCGGGCCAATCCGATCCGCGTGAGGCCCGCGGGAGACCCGCGAGGGCATCTCCCCTCTCGCCCGACACGCAGGGACGGCTAGGGTAAAACCCTAGCCGCCGCCCCGTCCGAGCAACGTCGGGGAGGCCCCGCCGGCCCTCCTCCCGCCACTGCCTACCCTGGAAGACCTTCCCGCCGCCGTCGCAGGCGTCGTCACCGCCGGAGGTCGCACCTGCGACGAGCATGACGCTCATGCCCCCTTTGTCTGCGGAGATCTCCGCCGTGGCCGCTCCATCGGCCACCCTAGGCCACCGCAAGCTGTCGCCCGCCGTGGGAACCTCCATTGGCCCTCAAGCGCACCGACAGAAGACCTTTAACGGCCTCAAAAGGCCTCCTTCCCATGCCGCGACGGCGACCGCGGCAACCAAGGGATGGTCGATCCGGCTGCTCTAATGGGTCAATCAACACGCCAAGATGTGCATATTGATCCTCTTGATCCAGGGAATGATTCCCCGACATCAATCGGTCGATGCTCATCTCATGAGCGACCCAATAGGACGACGAACATTGAGCCCCATGCATGAACGAGAATGATGAAAAATAATATAATAATGCCAATTTTGATCAATTCAGCAGCCTGGCTCTGATACCACTGTAAGGTTTTGACCAGAATGCGCAGCGAAAATCATCGAAACCTTAGATTGCATATCGTTACCGATTTTTCAAAATCGAACTAGATTGGTAAACCCCGCGGTGTGAAGAATGATTCTGTACCTTTGCGGGGTTGAGAATCACCCAAAACCTCGAAGACGAACGAGAGGAAGATCCTGGAGTCGCGAGCCGTTCAAGCGTCCAGCCTCTAGATGTATCTACACGAGCAGTGAAAGCAGACGAGATCTCCTCCACGACCTCCACGCGCCTTCCCGATCTCAACACAACCATCCACTGTGGAGGAAGGAGAGAGAAGGAGGGGGGCGCCCCTTGGAGAGAGAGAGGAGAGAGGGCGGCCAGGGTTCAACCTTGTAGCTTGGCCAAGGTTTCTCCCAACAGCGTATATTTATAGACCTTTGGCGTTTTTCACAAAAATCCAATAATAGTCTATAAAGCCTACCCATCCCAGTCTGTTCACCACTCTATTGTGTGTGACCCTCTAGGCCCAATAGTCTATTTGGTTTTCCAGCCCATTAAGTAAAGAACTCCTTCTTAACTTAATTAATTCTATCCATCAACTCTTAATAGAATTAGTGGGCTTTCTGATCACGAAAAGCACCAAGCAACGTTTCGTGATCCCAAAAGACATTGGGGATAAGCAACCCACTCTAGAAACTTTCCATCTACAGATTCCACACAGCTATAGATCCTCATTCATCCAATGCCCCTCCAGGACTAGGGTATGGTCAAACTGTCAAACCCTATTGAGTCCCGGCTCGACTTAATCTTGTACTCCAAACTGGTTCATTAGAAAATCTCCTTTTTCATAATGAACTCCCGTACCCTGGCCAGGAGATTTCCCGAGTACAGATCCATAGGGCATTCTCTTTCATATATCATACTGAGAGTGAATGATTCCATGTTGTCAAACTAATTGCCTTCGCACGAGTTCCACTGAGTCCGAATAACTAACTGTACAAGACCACTTTGCAGAAGTCGATAAGTCAGTAATCAAATACTCAGCATACCTTATGCAAGACATCTTTAGTGACTCAGGTCTAAGATCCAACTGTGCTACTAAGACATACAATACCCTGATTAACAGTCAGTATGATTACCATTTAGGGATTCTAGATCGGGTCAAGTTAGTGAACTCATTCTACTAATGAGCACCCATACATGTACTTCAGGGTCACCACACTACCGACTATTAGAACAATCACAACCATCATATGAGTAAGTGTCATGTGTGCCAGTCTATCCGGATCTTCAATGTCCCTTCTCGAAGATACTATGACAGGGAACATTTGGAACATGTCCATCCGGATGGCTGATCTCATTATCATAATCTCATTATGATCCAGTCATCATCGCACAGGTCCAGGGACTTCATCACATTCGAATCATTAACATAAATGAAATGTGATGAATAAATGCCATTAATATAAATATGAATAAGATATTACAAGAAATGACGCCATCACATCTCATGTAATTGGCTTGTAGGGCATACATTTTTATCACTTTTTCCATCTCTCTACCATCTTACACTTCCTCCTCCTCCTTCCCCCTCTGATCCATCTTGTTGCATGGTCTCCACCAGTCTCCAAAAAAAATGTCATTTTTAAAACAGAGATTTCGATTGAGAACAATGCCATTTTTGATTTGTCTTCCTCCGAGGAGCACGGTACCCCTGATCCTCTTCCATTTGGTTTGTTTGATTCTGTCCCTTCTAGGTTAAGATTAGAGTCCGTCGAGTCCCCTAGAGTAGTAGTCTATTGAAGTAGGTTCTTGTTCTGAGGTTTCTAGTCCTTCTACGCTTGCAACGCGCCCGATGACGCATCACTCCAAATCTATCCTAAATAGATTTCACCAGGATCTCGCCCAACGCTATCATGCCCTCCTTAAGTGTCCGGAGTTTGTAGAAACAGCCATCATCCTAGATGATGACGAGGAGCAAGAAGGGGTGTGGAGCGATGACGGTCTAGGAGTCTATGAGATCATGGATGAGAAGGACCCGATCGATTTTGAGGACAGCGGCGTAGATGACACTGCCGACTTGTACGCACGAGGATTGAAGAGGTTCGATGAACCGTCGTCGGCACTGGATGAGTCTACGAAAGAAATAAATCTTGGAACTGAAGAGGACCCCAGGATCATTCTCATTTCCGCTAATCTCCCTCCTCAGGTTGAAGAAGAATTGATCAAGGTTTTGAGGGAGTATAGTGATTCCTTTGCCTGGTCCTATGAGGACATGTCCGATCTTGACCCCTCCTTGGTAGAACATCGATTAGTGCTTAGGCCAGGGGCAAGACCCGTAAAATAAAAGTTGAGAAGATTTCACCCCCACATGGCCTTAAAGATGAAGGAAGAGGTTGATAAATTACACAAGGCTAGGTTTATTCTAGCGGTTCTATATCCTCAGTGGGTGGCAATTATAGTCCATGTTATAAAGAAAGATGGGAAAGTGCAAATTTGCATTGATTTCAGGGATTTGAACAAGACATGTCCCAAAGATGATTTTCCGCTGCCTCATATTAATGTATTGATGGACAATACCGCCGGGTATGAAGCCCTCTCGTTCATGGATGGTTATTCGGGATATAACCAGATCCATCTCGCTCTAGAAGACCAGGAGAAAACCTCGTTCACCACGCCCTGGGGTACTTATTGTTATGTGGTAATGCCTTTCAGACTGAAGAATGCAGGTGCCACTTATCAAATGGCAATGATGGCGATATTCCATGATCTGATGCATGTGTATATGGAAGCTTATGTGAATGATATTCTGGTGAAATCGAGGTTGAAAGAAGAGCATCTCGCTATTTTGGCTAAGGTGTTACAAAGGGCTCGGGAGTAAGAATTGAAGATGAACCCGAAGAAATGTGTATTCGAAGTGTCCTCGAAAAAGTTGCTAGGATTCATGGTTAGCAAAAGGGGGATTCAGATCGATCCTAATAAAGCCAAGGCTGTCATGGATATGCCCCCGCCAAAGAACATTACTGAACTTCGAGGGTTAGTTGGACGTCTATAGTTCATTCGGAGATTTATATCCCAGCATTCTCAAAGGTGCCAACCATTTCATGAACTGCTTAAGGAGGGGGCAAAATTCGAGTGGAATAAAGAATGTCAGAAAGCTTATGAGGATCTGAAGATTTATCTGTCTAATCCCCCGGTTATGCAGCCTCCTGTCCCTGGGAAACTCCTAATTCTATACATTTCTATCATTGAGGACTCCCTAGGAGCCGTCCTGGCACAAGTGGATGACAAAGGGAGAGAAAGGGCAGCTTATTACCTCTCTAGGTTGTCCAACCCGGTAGAGGCCAAATACACTGCCATGGAGAAGACCTGTGTGACATTAGTATGGGTAGCTCAGAAGCTGAAACATTATTTCCTTGCCCATGATGTCAAGTTGATCTCTAGAATGGATCCAATTCGTTATCTCCTGGAAAAACATGTCCTTTCTAGCAGATTGGCTCGCTGGCAGAGTTTTCTTTCCCAATTTGATATCACCTTTGTCGTCAGAAGGTAGTAAAGGGCTACGCCATCGCTGAACATCTTGCCCATTTGCCCCTCCCTTGCACAAATTCCATCTAGGATGAGTTTCCTGATGAACACGTCGGCATGCTTACTCATCACCCTTTCTGGTCCTCACACTTTGATGGTGCACTCAATTCTCAGGGCTGAGGGATCGACACTGTCCTCCTCACTCTGGAAGGAGTGACCATTCCTTTTGCTTATCAGATCTCTTTTCATGCTACCAACAATATAGCCGAGTATAAGGCTCTCCTCCCTGGATTAAAACATGACTATCTCTTGGGCGCGCGATATTTAAACATCATAGGAGATTCTCAGCTGGTGCTACGCCAAGTCCTTTCTACTTATCGCACCCGTGACCCGAAGCTCAAGCCCTATCAAGATTTGGTCACTCTATTGGCCAGGCAGTTCCAAAAATTGATTTATATTCATACTCCTCGATCTCAAAACATTATTATCGATGTGCTTGCATCGCTTGCTTCTTCCCTATCCTTTCCTCTCAGTCACTCTACTGAGACAATTGTGGTCCAGTGGTTAGATACTTCTTCCTTTCAGGATCCTTGGTTTGATAACCTTAAGAAATCGGTAGAGAAGAAGGCTGAGAAGGAAGAATTGAAAGAGGTATCATTGGCAGAATTGGAAGAGATCTTGTAAGAAAAGGAGTTGCCTTGGTACCATGAAATTGAGATGTATTGTGGGGATGGTTCATTCCCGGAGTCGGATAACGTAGAGCAGCGTAGGGCCATCAGGAGAGTTGCCTCGAGGTACACAATTGTTGCTGGAGAATTATATAGGCGCGCCCTTAACGGAGTTCTTATGCGATGTTTAGATGATGATGAGGCCTGGAAAGTTGTTGAAGCAGCTCATTCAAGTGAGTGCGGAGGGCATGTCAATGGTCAGGAGCTGGCAAAGAAAATTCTTAGGTAGGTCTATTACTGGCCAACCCTAGAAGAAGACTGCTCCACCTATGCCCGTAGGTGTGTTCAATGCCAACTTCATGCTGATAAGATTCATGCTACCGCTTCCGCCCTCCATCCTTTTTCTGCTCCTTGGTCATTCTCCATGTGGGCTTTTGATATTGTAGACCCACTAGGTGATCCCAACTCTCAGGTCAAGCAAAAGTCCTTTATCCTCACTGCTACTGAGTATTTCACCAAGTGGGCTGAAGCCAAAGCTTACGCATAAATCAAAGCAACCACAGTTTGCCACTTTATCCTGAAGAATATCATCTCGCGATTTGGATTACCAAGCGACATCGTCATCGACAACGGACCGCAGTTCGTGTCACAAGAACTCCAAGACCTCTATAAAAAGTTTAATATTTTATTGCATCATTCATCTCTGTATTACCCTTAGGGCAATGGCCAAGCCGAGGCCACGAATGAAACCCTTCTTAAAATTATTAAGAAAACATGCGAGTCACACAAAGTTTCTGATTGGGCCGAAAGGTTAGTCGAACCTTTATTGGCTTATCGCACCTCCATCCCTACTCCCATGGGACAAACTCCTTTTGCTCTCACCTATGGGATGGAGGCGGTACTTCCATATGAGATTTTGATCCCTTCCCTAAGAGTGCAGCTTGATAAGGAACTTAATATCGATGAGCGTCGAGAAGCATTGTTGGTCCAGCTAGAACTCTTGGATGAGAAGAGGCTTAAGGTAGCCAATCATGTTTCTGTCTATCAAAAGCGTGTCTCGCGTCATTTTCAAAAGAAGGTCGTTGAAAGAAAATTCCAAGTGGGTAACATGGTTCTGAAACACAAGTTTATTAGAGCAGATGGTCCTATGTCTAAACTGCAACCCAACTGGGAGGGTCCATTCGTTGTTAAGGAAGTTTATCCTGGGAACGCGTATCGTTTAATTAACGTCGAGGGTGAGGAGTTGTCATACGCGTGGAATGGGCTTTATCTCAAGCGTTTTTATCCTTAAAAAGTCTGGCTAATGATAACTGGGTGGCGAGGCATCTCTTTATTAATCACTAAAGAAGATGCTTTAACACAGCAACCATACACTACACGACACCCCTTGGTCAGTATCTTCCTTGTTACAAAACACAGTTTCTCCTTCGGCCATGATCGGGGGAGGTAAAGGTCCTTGCTTTTCTTTCTTTTGGCCAAACGTAGGAGCAAGAGACTGAGGGATGAAACAACCAACCTAAGCAATCCCCGATATGAGAGCAGTCTCAAATAGGGGCAGTCTTCAAAAAAAAAAGGCGAAGAAAACACCATGAAAAATGCCCATGATCCTAGTAACCGGGCCTGCTTCTCCTAAGGCAAGAGTCGAGGTTCGCGTAAAACAGTAAAGGGTTGTGCAGCATCATGCGTGTATCAAAATCAATGAAAGTCATAAAATTGAAGACACAAAGTCCCGGCGCAACAGACCTACTCTTTGAGGGGCAGCACCCTGGACAGAAGTCCAGCCTTAATATCTCCCATCCCAATAAACTATCCCTCATCCCAATGAGAGGCTTGTCCCCAATTTTTCTTCCACTCTCTCCCTAAAAGACTAGATCCTACCTTAGGCATGGCCCTAGGAGAGGCATCATCATGCAAACAGGACCCCCGGCCAAGGGGTTGTCATCTTGAGCACACACTATGTTTTAGAAGATTCCTGATGATAGGGGGTTGAGATCCTCGCTGCCTAATTTGAGTTAACCTTCAAAAGACAAAAAAAACCCAAATATTTTCAAAACTCAAAAAAATAAAAGAACAAAGAAACAAAAAAAAAATCAAATATTTTCAAAACTCAAAAAACACCAAAAAAACAAAACAAAAACAAAACAAAAATAAAATAAAAAATCAAAAACAAAACAAAAACTAAATAAAAAATCAAATATTTTCAAAACCCAAAAAATCAAATATGGTCAAAACTAAAAAAAATCAAATATTTTCAAAAAAAATAAAAAAAATAAAAAAACAAAGAACAAAAAAACCAAATATTCTTAAAACTCAAACAAAAATAAAATATTTTCCAAAACCATAATGTGTTCTGTCTTGCATTTCATGGCATGCATTGCATTTTCACTTTATGTCATTTGATCGCCTATTTAATAGGGCTTAACCCCTTGACCAAACTTCAAGAATTGGTCCCACATCAAGCTTGCCCTCGGCAAGGGGTTAAGCCCAGAACAGATCTAACTTGTTTTCTTTGTTTAGTGTATGCAGAAACAGGTCCGCAAGGCCCAAACCATAAAGCCCGTGGACTCCTCCCATATCTTCTTGTTTGCGATCTTCTGAGGACCGTTTATAATCAATTATCGATCATCTCCTGGCCGTCCCATCCTTCAGCGGTCATTGCATAGGCAGCCCTTTCCCGGAGCCCAAATGCATGAGTTCTTTATGATTCCTATTCTGTTGTAGTCTGAAAGAGACCGTTTTTCAGAAACAAGTGGTCAGACACTGACCGTCTTCTTATCCAGTGGTTCCTCGACAGACCGCTTTTCTCTCTCGAGGATTGTTAGCCAGGAACTTGCTGGCTCGCTCAAATGGCTATCTAGTGGCGGCCTATTGGAAACATATCATTGCAGTAGTCATATTATGACCGTCTTGTTCCTGTGGCGGTCCTAAACCTGGCAGTCTCTATTTCTGAATGCCCTATCAAACCACACATGTGAGAAGAAGAGAGGCAAGTCGATGGCCAAAGCAATCAAATTCTTTCATTTATTCAATCTCAAAAGCATCAAATTCAAACTATCAATCCCTATACATCAAGCTAAAATCACATGATCATCAGTCGGGCATCCACACGAGGTCAGATCTCGCATAGCTCTCTCGAATAAAGTTGGTACTCCTTCTGAATCTCAATCACCTCTGCTGGTAGAAGGCACGTCTTGCTGATCTCCCACATGATCAACGCGCTCCTGACTACCTACTCGTCCTCCTCCGTCCCAAGTCTTGTTGCCTGTAGCGCGGGTAGGTGGGGTTGTGCCGGAACCATGGTGCGCAGAAGCCCAACCTGTAGAGAGCACCTGTGGGGGCTGTACATCGCAAAGGTGGTGTTCCCCACAAGCCTCAAGTCTAACCCAAGCCTCCTAGGAAGCCTGAGGGTAGTACCAACAAGGAAGGTTGTGCGCATCACGAACCGATCAAGGGGTCGGGTGTTGAGGTAGATCCGCCAGTCATCTCTAGTCCTCCTGTCCGCGGTCCTGCACCCAACCTACTGGGGAAACCTGAATGCGCCTCCGATAAAGAAGAGTGGGTGGCTCCCGAAGATCCTGCTAGGAGAAGAAATATCCTCCTTTGGTAGGAACTTCAATCTAACCCCTATCCAGCACTCTAGCAAGATCATAGACCCAAAGAGAGGCCCACCGAGGGAAGCCGAGCTGAGGCCCTCATATAGGTAAGAAAGAACAGCGTGTGAAATAGACAACCCTTTCCACAACCCACTTATAATGCTCAGGTTTGGTATGTCAAGGAGGTGGTCAGCGGTAGGGAATAGTATGGCCCCACACAAGCAAATAGAAGCTGCTTTGGCTATAGCCTCATTCCATCCACATTTGTTCTTACAATGAGCAGTAACGCACTGGGCCATGGGAAGCAAATGAATGTGCTGGGAACTAATCATGGTCCTAACATCTTTGGAATTAGGTAGGAATTCCCCTAGAATGAGTGAAGGATCTATGGGGGCAACAGTGTGACACACCAAGTCCTCATCCCCTACCTTAGTCATTGGAAGAGCTATCAATGTCTCAACTTCCTCTAAAAGAATGGTAGCTTCGAATGTGGGGAAGACAAAGGTGTGGGTCTGAGGATGACGTGTCTCCACTAAAGTTGAAATATTGTGCCAATCAAGTGAGAGTTTGTGGTAGTTTTTAGCTAAGACAAGTAGTGGATGGAGGTGCTAGGCTTTCACAATGGAGATCACATCTAGTGGAAGTTCACGGACCATGGGAGCCACCCATTTTAGGTTGGAGTAACGCCTAGGGCTTGGAAGAAGCTATGGAAAGAAAAAAAGAGGAGGAAGAGAGGAGCCATATAGGGATTTGGAAAAAAAATTCAACAAATTTGAAAAGCAATTGAGAAAGCCTACATGTCGTAAAGGATTGGTGTTCAAATGATTAGGAATGGAAGTCAGCCGTTGTAGCACCTCACGCTCCTTTCTAGTTGGTTGTGGCCCATTGTAGGAGCTCGCCCCCATTATGTTAACCTCAAGAGTCCGTTTCATGTCGATTTGTGTGATCACACTAAGATTTTCAAGGCTAGAAACAGGGGTTTGGTGTGAGTTACGAATTTAGGAGTACCCCTACTTATAGAGCCGAAGTCCTTAGCCTTCAGCCACTAGGATCGAGTTAGGATAGGCTCCATCAAGGATAGGATTGCTCTTTGCGTGGTTAGGATAGGCTTATCCAGGACTCTCTAAGAGAGTCCCAATTGGAGTTAACGGCCTTTCTGCCTTTTACGGTCTATCGAGCGACCGCTACTCACCCTTAGCGGTCGTCATACGACCGTTTCCATCCCCGCTCACGTTCTTTTCCACCTATGTGGTTAAACGGTCTTGGCTAGACCGTCTTCATTCTAAAGCGGTCTTAACAGGACCGTCTTTTCTACCTTGCAGTCTGGAATGAACCGTTTGCATCATTCATTCAGTTGGGGTTCGTTCAGCCTTTAGCGGCCTATCTTAAGACTGGCAGGCTCATTTAGCGATCTTACTACGACCATTTCTCTCTCTACTGTCTTAGTTTTCCTTCTAAAAGCCCACCATACCTAAGTTTTTTCTCTCCCTCTTTCCTTCGTTATCGCTCTCCGTTGTACCCTCACACTATCAGTCGTAGAACTCGTTGTTAGGTTAGTTAATTAGTGTCAGTATGCACGTGTTCATCAGGAAAAATTGAAAAAAATCATGCCATTCCACTAAAGTCATACATGCATACATCTCATGAGTACATCAGGTCTGACCCTCCCCAGGGTCGCCGCTGTCTCCAACTCCCTCATGGCGCTTCGCTAGTAGCACCATGGAGGTACTCCCCTCCACACGTCGACGGCACCGACGCTCCTCGTCCTCGTTCCTCCGGTGGCCAGAGGAACCCGTGAGGTAGTCTCGGTTGGTGACATTGGGCACGCCACTCTGAGTCCGGCTGTGCTCTGACCGCCGACTCAGCGCCTAGAGGGACTGCTGGTATGCCCCCACTACACCTGTCAGCTCGGCCACCCGCAGCCGGGACTGCTCTAGGCTGGTCCTCAGCTCCGCCGCCTTGGCATAGAGGTGCTCTGTTGGGACGGTTTATTTTTGTTGGGTCATTTTGTTCGGGTCAATCAACTAGTTAATTAATAAATAATCACTGGTTAGTTGATCGTGTAGGCGTGCCAGTCACGTGAGTGACAAGTTATTGTGCGCTCATTCTGACCCTTGTGAGCGAGAGTGAGATTCGGGTCGGGACCAGCAGTCTGCCATACCGTAAAGGCTATGACGTTAATTACATCCCCCATAAGGGAGAAAACCTTTGATTAATTGCCGAGATAGCGGGCCGTTCGGGGCCGAAACAAGATGCAAAAGTATGAATGTGACGAGGTCACATGTAATGCTTTTATTCATCATGCAAGAGAGGCATGGTTCATTAAGTTGGAGACCCTCGATACGTGGCGGAGGATATAAGTCCGAAGACCACCATCGCGCATGGCAAAGACTTCTGGTCGGGCGTAACCCTGACTTTCGTCAGTGCCATTTGATATACCTGAGGGTCTATGCAAGCATGCATGCATGATGCTCATGACTATGCTAAGCATGGTAATAGAATTATGAAGATAGACAATGATCAATCAAGTTTATTAATCTCCACCAAGGGAGATGAAAGTGGTAGCATAGGCATGATAACGAAAGCATGATGCAAACAGACATGACAGTAGAAGCGCGATAACAAGATGGTTCGAGCCTGAACAGCCCTTTCCTTATTTAGTTTATTATTGATTGGGGTTTATTAATCTCGACCGCGAGAGGCGAAGATCACTCCAAAGATGAGTGAGTGATTAGAAGAGAGCAATAATTCAAAACCGGCGCGACCACACGTAGGGATAGGCTTCCCCGATGTGGCTAAGCGTAGGCAAAAGGTTCTTAATCCGGTGCGGCCATAGCATATGCTAAACCGACGCGGTGGCTTTGGGGCACACCGGGTAAGGGCACGTCGGGAACGGGCCAACCTAGACTGTGAAGTTATGAGTCTAATGTTAATCCGGCGCGGGGGGATACCGCGCCGTATTAGGGCGCGCCGGATTAGGACCACGCCGTTTTAGTTGATTTTTGAAACATTTTGAAACTATTTTGATTTATTAAGATGCTATTGAGGGTTTTGAGGTTAATTAGGTTGATTGCCTGTTGAATTAGAGTCCAGAGCTCTTCAGGAGCAAAGTTATAAGCTAGTGCGAGGTTCGTACTTGAGCACGAGAGTTTATTAACTAAGAACATATGTTTTATTGAGACCAATTTACTGGAGGTAACTTGATTAATTAAGAAACCTGATGGAAATTGGGCAGCATCTCCCCCGTCCTTGAAGGATTGCAGGGGAGAAACGGGGTCTTACCCACGTGTGGAGCAAGCCCCTAACTAGCCGATCGGCACAACGGCAGCAAGCAGATCCCAATCGGATAGGAAACCCCGAGGACTTGCCTACAAGGGGCACCATGGTTCCGTGGGTTGAAACAAGCGGACAAGGCAACTAATGAGGGAGGTGAGGTCCCCGAGGGCTAGCCTACAAGGGGCACACGACCCATAGTCAACACCATATCCGAAGGAGGGACGACTGTTAGGGAAGGGAGCCTCGAGGACTAGCCTACGAGGGGCACACGCCCCTTAGTCACCACAGGGTCCCGAAGGACTGTGGATTTGAATTTGTCGGGCTGAAGCCCTTGTTGATGTTCACCTTATGGTCCGTGGGGAATCCATCACTTACAGATGGAACCCTTTGACCAAACGGTGGTTATAAGATATCAATGGGTTGTGTTCCCCCCCTCCCCGGTCGCAGATGGTCATTCTGAGGAGCACAAAACACGGGGTGAGTGTTGTATATATGGGGTAGGAAAGCTATTTAAACTTCACACCGCCTGCACTTAGTCATGGGCCAAGGGGAAGTGGATAATTGATGTGCCAGAATAGGTCGATATCCAGGCCTCTGAAACAACAATTTAGTATACGAGCTACATGGATTGACAAAGGCAATGCTTGAACAATCAACGTGTGATATATGCTCGTCAATGATGCCAGAGGGAAACTTTCCCCAGCTAGTAGGGATGGCCCTACTTCTTCCAGTCTATGATCTGAGAGAAGGAAAGTAAAGAAGGACCAGTCTCGAGGTAGGCCATGGAAGCACACTCCTATATGCTCCTTGCATCACGAGCCCCAAATGGGTATGGGGGGGAGAGCCTGGTATAAACGTATCAAAGTAAAGAAAAACCCCGGGGAGGGGGGGTGAGATCAATGTAGCCCTGAAGAGAGCCAGGGCATGTTCGGCGTTAAGAATCAGAAACGCGATATTCGTACACACGATGAAATTGGACAGATGAACTGAGAGCTATAAGAAAAGTACACATGGCATTGCGTATTGTTTATTCCATCAATGGGAAGGGAAAATACACATTATTACAACGGTTCGGCACGACCCGGCATCATGCTCGGCGGTCGTTTCATTACTTGCAAGAAGGGATGACATGGGAAGAAACATATGCGCAGATGGTGGGGGGGAAGATAGGCTCATATCATCACCCCTCCCCCCCCCTTCGCTTACATTAGATCAAGAGAAAAAAGAAATGGGGAAGACGGCCGGGAGAAAACCACACGACCCACCTATACTCACAACAGAGTATCAGAATTCCCATCTTCTTCTCCGGCTCCGGAGGGCTTCCGGCAGAGCAAAGGGAGACGGCGGCAGCAAACAGGCTCTCCGAAGGAAACCCTTCTTCCACAAGAAAGAAACCCTCTCTCCCTTGGCTCTGATTGGTTGTCACCCTCTCCCCGGCGATCACTCAGTCTCAATGCCTTCGACCTCTTCTCGATTGTTCTCCCCCGCTTTTTTTTCTTATTCGAACCAAGTGTTCGTTAAATAGGAGAGTCTAATCTGGCGTGGGAAATAGCGCGTCGGATAAGGGATCCTCCAAGCTTTTGGGAGGGCCAGAATTGAGGGTGTCGGATAAGGGTGGCGCGCTGGTGAGGGGCGCGCCGTATTAACTTCTTCTGCTTGACACGGGTTAGCCGATGAGTCCGAGGATGGTCCTGGTGTTGTGACTCCTATATGTTGATGATGTTGACATGTAACTATACTTCATATGGCAACACATTGTTTTGATGAATTGGCAACACTGTTTATGTTTTGATGATATCACTTTATCAGATTGTCTGTGTGTTATATGCATTTTATCTTGTCTTCACACTGAACACACACTCAAAGTCTCAAAGTCCATACATCCATAATGCATTGGCTAAGTCTATACACTGCTGAACGCTATGTTCTTCAAAGTCTGCACATCAGTCTGTTATAGTAAGTCTGTACATTGGCTTCACATATTCAAGTCTGTACAGCCGTTTGCATTGGACTTAAAGTCTAGACATTGCACTGTTGCATACATTATCTTCGTGATGTTTTTCTCCTTGACTTCGTGTCAATTACTGTTTCATCTTCGTGTTGTTTTCACTCCATGTCGATTTCAGTTTTCATCTTCGTGTTGTTTTCAACCCGTGTCAATCACTGTTTCGTCTTCGTGTTATTTTCAACTTGTGACGGTTTCTATTCTATCTTCGTGTTGGTTTCTCGCTTTAGACTTCGTGTCTTTCTCGCTTTGACCACACTCCGTGTCGATTTCAGTTTTCATCTTCGTGTTGTTTTCAACTCGTGTCGGTTACTATTTCGTCTCCGTGTTGTTTCATGTCTTCGTGTCGTGTTTCATACACCTCGTGTCTCTGTCGCTTTGTGACATCACCTCGTGTCGTTTTTGTTCTATTGCGTGCAGGACATCGCAGCACCTCGTGTTGCTTTCTGTGCCACTTCGTGTCGTTCTCTGTGTAGTGTGTGTTTCTGTCACTACTGCACTTCGTGTCGTTCTCGTTTCACTTCATGCTGTCTCTGCGTCTGAGTCTTCGTTTCTATTTCTGTCTTCGTGTTGTTTTTCTTAAGACCTCGTGTCCTTCCTGTTTTGTAACTACACTTCGTGTCAGTGTTGTCTTTCGTCTTAGAGTTGGTGTCAGTCCAGTGTCTTCGTTAGTGTCTCAGGCTCTTGGTCAAGTCTGTACAGTCATTTGTTGATAAGTCTTCACATCGTGAAGTCTACACAATCAACTCCTTCACATTGCAAGTCTATACATTGCATCTTCATTTGTGAAGTCTACACATTGCATTTTCATAAAGCAAGTCTGTACATAGCTGTCACTTATATAAAGTCTATACAGAGTTGTTCTTTAACCTGATCATCCGATACTCTCTTTTGACAGCGACTCTCTACTGAGATTGCTGACATGGCTCGTGATCCCAGGAGGACAAGGTGACCAGATGCTGCCACGTGGATGGAAGCATCTCGAGTCTGGAGAATTCCTTGGGCGGGAAAACGTGGAAGCCACGCGCCCTTATCCAGCTGCTGCTGTTATAAATATCAGTCTTCATCTTCTATAGAGGCTGATCGAAGTTGGCGAAGTATATACATCCAGTCTGAAACAAGCAGCCACCGAGATCCACTGTGAGAGGAAGAAAAGCAGAGAAGAAGAAAAGGAGAGAAGAAGAAGAAGAGAGATGAGTTGAGAGAGTTATCGTGAGAGTTTGTGAATCAGTCTCTTGGTCCAGTTACCAGAGCTGATACTGCTCAACCTTGAGCTACAGTCGTTTTTGGTTTTCTTTCATTCGATTGTATGTTTCGCTTGCTTTTCAGTCTTTGTTATTTTCCTTTGAAAACTCTTGTTCGATCAAGCTGTTAGTCAGCGGTTTCAAGCTGTGAGGCAGCGTGTTGCAGAGGCGTTCCTCTGGTCGGCTAAGCTGTAATGCCCAGCAGAGCAAGCTGTGATGCTCAGCTGTTGCAGAGGGTGTTCCTCTGGTCGGGATAAGCTGTAAGCCCCAGCCGTTGTTGGAAAACTGTAAAGCCCAGCAGTTTGAAGCTGTGTATCAGCAGTAATCCACATTCGAGTTGAATGTGGGGTGGACGTAGGTCGGATTGACCGAACCACCTAAAAGCCTTGTGCCTCTTGTGTGTTTCTTTCAGCGCATTGGTTGTGTTCGTCTACTGCTCTTCTAATTCCGCATTTGATTCTAGGCATAATTTTTTAAATAGCCAGTTGATCTATTCACCCCCCCTCTAGATCCACATCCTGTGGTGATAGAGCCTTCCATCTAACTCCAACACTTGGTATCAGAGCTAGACTCTTCTACAGGGACTTACCGCCCGAAGAGGATAAGCACAGATGGACGGAAGAGGGATGATAGCTGAAGGGCAATCTACATCCAAGCCCCCGTACTTCGATGGAACCAACTACGCATACTGGAAGCATCGTATGCAGGTATTTTTGAGGGCTAAAGATTATGAAATTTGGAAGGTAGTTAGCAAGGGACCTTTCGAGCTGTCTCCAAATGAAGACGTATGGACCAAGGAAGAAATCAGAAGATCCACGCTCAACTGGAGTGCAATCAATGCAATCCAGTGCTCTCTGCATCCCACCGAGTTCTCACGAATATCTGCCTGCTCCTCAGCGAAGGAAATGTGGGATGCACTTGAAGTCATCTATGAGGGGACTTCACAAGTCAGAGAGACTAAGACCAATCTACTGGTTTCAGAATACGAAGCATTCAGGATGATGCCTAATGAGACCATCAAGGAAATGTATGCTCGGCTGACTATTATCACAAATGGTCTCAGAGGCTTCGGGAAAAAATATTCTGAGTATGAAGTAGTCAGGAAGATCTTGCGATCCTTGACTCCAGTTTGGCACACCAAGGCCACAGTAATGGAAGAGTCAAGAGATCTGCATAATACTAAGGCAGATGAGCTGATCGGATCTCTAATGGCTTATGAGATGAATATGCCAAAGATAGAGGAGGCTGACAGAAAGAGGAAGCCTATAGCTCTGAAGGCTGGTGCTAGCAGATCCAATCGATCCAGCCCCAACGGATCATCAACAGAAGAGAGCTTGTCTGAAGAAGAAGTGGCAAATGCTGATATTGCCATGATTACTAGGGAATTCCGGAGATTTCTCAAGAAGGAAGGAAGAAGATTCAGCCGAAGAAATCCCAACAGTGGCCGCCGAGACACAAGGTACAAATCAAACCCTGTAAAGAAAGCTGAAACTAATGTTTGCTATCAATGCAGGAAGGCGGGTCACTTTAAAGCTGAATGTCCGACAAATCAGAACCTCAAGGACAAGTCCAAGAAGAAGAACACAAAAGGGAAAGCTATGGTGAGTACCTGGAGTGATGAGGACGAGGGATCCTTGAGCGTCACTTCGGACAGCGAAGTTGAAGCTGAGAAGCCAATCTGCCTCATGGCAACCAGCTCAGAAGATAGAGAGGAAGAATCTGATGAGGTATCCTCTCGCTATGAAAACTTTACTATTACTGATTGGATGGTTGCTTATGATGAACTTGCTGATAGAGTAGATGAGGTCAGAAAAGAAAACAGGCATCTACGAAGAAAAATTAAAATCATGCAAAATGATACTTCATTGTCTGATAAAATTACCTGCTTAGAAACTGAGAACAGTAATCTGAAACTCACATGTTCTGAAGTTGAAGAAATCAATAAAGAACTGAAAATGTCTAAGGAAGAAAATGTGAGATTAGACAATGAAATTGATGCATGGAAACTGAAAATTCAGAATTATGAAAATGAGATAAAAATTGTTTCTGAAAAATATGAAGCTGTCCTCAATGTGAATAATGAGTTGAAAAAATCTATTGATGAAGTTCAGAAAGACAATGAGGATAAGCTAAAAACAATTGAGAAAATGACCCAAGGATCTGAAAATCTAGATGCATTATTGGGGTCAAAGGTAAACTTCAGAAGAGAGGGCCTAGGATTCAACTCTTGTGCAACCAAAAGCTTTGGAATGAAAATTATTTCCTTTGTTGCACAAAAGGAGAAAGGACCTCTGATCAACATGAATTCTAATAATGCTGTAAAGAAAAATTTGAATCTGAAAAGGCTAAATACAGAGGAGAAGGGCAAACAGAAAGTAGGTGAGCCTAGTAGAATTGGGACTTCCAAACCTAGCTCTAGTGCTCAACCCAAGGTTAGGGGTCAGCCTGTTCAGGTAAACAAACCCTATATCAATGTCAAAAGGTCTTCACCACCATCATCACAGAAAAGGACCCAACCAAAACCTATGAATAGGTCAGCAGGGTCAAGGGCGCAGGGAAGACAAAATAGTTTCAGAAGTCAGCCCAACCAATTCAATCCACCTAGAGCTCAGTTCTACTACCTCACACAGCCAATCTACTCTAATGGGCGTGGGTGGACTAGAACTCAAGGGATGTATACAGGGTATGTTCATCAACCTACACACCTTTACAGACCCTATGTCAGAAATTGGGAAAATGGGTATGGTAGTCAGATGCCTAGAAATTACCATCATTTCCACAGCCATCCCAGGAACTACCATGGCCAAAACTTTATGAATGCAACCTGGCCGAAGCATTGGCACAATAACCAAAATTCTGTGATTAATTCTGTTGGTGCATATAAGAAGAAAGTCAACAAGAAAAAGCAAAACAAAAAGAAATCTGGAAAATCCACTGAATAGAACTGCTTCAAACAAATGTGGATTCCCAAAACCATGCTTTCTTTCTTTACTTGCACTTCATCTGCATTGGAGCCCAATCAGACTTGGGTTCCAAACTCTTTGCCCTAATTGTGTATGCAAGTATGCCTGGCAGCCAAGAGCAACTTGTGGTACTTGGACAGTGGCTACTCCAGGCATATGACAGGAGATAAGGCCAAGTTTTGCATGCTAACTGAAAAGCTAGGAGGCCTTGTCACCTTTGGAAGCAACACAAAGGGTAGGATCATTGGATCAGGTAAAGTAGGTAAGTGTTCTACCTGCTGCATTGATGATGTTTTGCTGGTTGAAGGGTTAGCTTACAATTTACTTAGTATCAGCCAGTTGTGTGATAAGGGTCATAAGGTTTTATTTGACTCTCAATGCTGCAAGGTTTTTGAACCTGATTCAGAAATTATAAAATTCTCTGGAAAAAGAATAAATAACACATACATGATAGATCTAGATGATATTCAGCATTCTAACCTATGTCTTACTGCCAATAGAGAAGATTTAGCATTTTTATGGCATCGTAGGTTAGGCCATGCTAGTTATACCATTTTGCATAAACTAAACAAGCATAGCATGGTTAGAGGACTTCCTGGAATTTTCTTCAAGAAAGAAAATAAATTCTGTGATGCATGCACTCAATCAAAGATAACTAGAAAGTCATTTAAGTCTAGAACTGAAAATCTGTCTTCCAAACCCTATGAGCTGATACACATGGATCTCTTTGGGCCAACCAGATCTGTCAGCTTATCAGGAAGGAGGTATGGGTTTGTCATGGTAGATGACTTTTCTAGGTATACTTGGGTTTATTTCTTATCTAATAAGAGTGATGCTTTCTCAGAATTTCAGGAGTTCTATGTTAAAATAAATCAGAAAATTGAAAATATTTTGACTGATCATGGAGGTGAGTTTGAAAACTCACAGTTTGATGAACTCTGCAGGTCAAATGGAATCAACCATAGGTACTCCTCACCAAGGACACCTGAGCAGAATAGGGTTGTGGAGAGAAGGAACAGAACCCTAGTGGAGATGGGTCGTACACTTCTTACTGAAGGTGGTCTACCAAGGAAATTTTGGGCTGAAGTAGTAAACACTGCCTGTTATGTAATTAACAGAGTCATGGTAAGACCTTCTACCCAGCAAACACCATATGAGATCTTAAAGGGTAAGAAACCTTCTATTGCTCATTTCAAGGTTTTTGGCTGCAAATGTTTTATTCATATAAATGATAAAAGAAACCTTGATAAATTTGAACCTAAAGGTGAACCAGGAATCTTTCTTGGTTATTCTGAAAACACACGAGCATATAGAGTGTACAATCTGAACTCTAAAACTGTTGAAGAATCTCCACACATAATTTTTGATGAATCATTGGTAAATTCTAACGTTGGTCAATGCAGGAATGAAGACAATGGTGGAATCTTGAAGGAAGGAGATCCTGAAGACAATTCAGAGGATGAAGAAGGACATACAGAACTTAATGAAGAGGAATCTACAGTTCAGGGGGAGGTAAATCAAACACATGACAATTCAAGTGTTAACATTAGATATCTTAAAGATCATCCTGTAGATAATATAATTGGAAATCTGCATGACCCCCCTAGGACTAGAGGTCTCCTGAGAATTCAACATGAACTAAATGCATATGCGTTTGTCTCTCAAATTGAACCCAAGTCCATTGACTGTGCCCTCAAGGATATGCATTGGATTAATGCCATGCATGAGGAGCTTAATCAGTTCGACAGGAACAAGGTGTGGAACTTGGTCTCACCTCTTGATCATGGAACAGTCATAGGGACTAGGTGGGTTTTCAGGAATAAATCTGATGAATTAGGGAATATTGTTAAAAATAAAGCCAGACTTGTTGCTCAGGGGTACAACCAGAAGTTTGGTATTGACTTTGAAGAGTCATTTGCCCCTGTAGCCAGATTAGAAGCTGTTAGAATTTTATTAGCTTATGCATGTTCCCTAGGTATAATCCTCCAGCAGATGGATGTAAAATCTGCATTCTTGAATGGGGAAATTAATGAGGATGTCTATGTTAGACAGCCCCCTGGATTTGAATGTCTAGATTTCCCTAATCATGTTTACAAATTAAATAAAGCTCTCTATGGTCTTAAGCAAGCTCCCAGAGCTTGGTACGATAGGTTGAGCAAGTTCCTCACTGATCAAAATTTCACTAGAGGAGTAGTTGATCAGACCTTGTTTACAAAGGTGAGTCATTCTGAAATTCTTATTGTACAGATTTATGTGGATGATATCATTTTTGGGTCAACTAACCCCAAATTGTGTGAGGAATTTTCTGAAACAATGACTAATGAGTTTGAAATGAGCTCAATGGGTGAGCTCAAATTGTTTCTTGGACTGCAGGTCACACAAACAAAGGAAGGAATGTTTATTACTCAGTCCAAGTACACAAGGGATCTACTCAAGAAATACAAGATGGATAACCTTAAAGAGATAGCTTCTCCAATGGGTACTTCTACAAGCTTGGATGAAGACACTAAAGGTAACCCATTTGACAAGAAATTATACAGAGGTATGATCGGATCCCTTCTCTACTTAACAGCATCTAGGCCTGATATTCAATTCGCTGTAGGATTATGTGCTAGGTTTCAGGCCAGTCCTAAGGAAAATCATTTTAAAGCTGTGAAAAGGATTTTTAGATATCTGCTAGGCACCCAGGAGCTAGGATTATGGTATCCTGCTAGGTGTGAGTTAGAGCTTCTAGCCTACACTGATGCTGATTATGCTGGGTGTCGAGTAGATAGAAAAAGTACTAGTGGCTACTGTCAATTCCTTGGTGTCTGTCTAGTATCTTGGGCATCTAAGAAGCAACACACTGTAACCTTGTCTACAGCTGAAGCTGAATATGTTGCAGCAGGTAATTGTGCCGCTCAAGTACTTTGGATTAAGCACCAACTAGATGATTATCATATAAAATTGGAATGTATTCCAATTCTATGTGATAATACTAGTGCCATATGCCTTGCTAAAAATCCTGTTCATCATTCTAGGACTAAGCACATAGAAATAAAACATCACTTTCTAAGAGATGCTGTGAACAAAAAGGAAATTGAACTGGACTTCATTGAAACAGACAAACAAGTTGCTGATATCTTTACTAAGCCACTTGGAAATGAAAATTTTAAATTTTTTAGAAGAGAACTTGGCTAGTGTAAATTTCAGCATAATGAATGAACTCTCTGTTGACTTGAATAAAACTTTTGAGCTGCTTTGAGTAAATTTCTGATTTGGACTTGCTGTTGATAGATTGAATAAACATTGTGCAACAGACTTGTGATAATGCATGACTCTCATATCCTTTATTGCACTCATGATCATCATTGCATACATATGTCTAGATGCATGATATGTCTATATTTCTGCATGGGTCATACTGCACGATAAAGATAGTCTGATTAAGCATGAACTTCAAAAATCATCTGATTTGTCATCTTTTGCAAAATCGCATGCATATAGTCAGGGGGAGTCTTGTCAGAATTTCAAGGTGAATTGCTGCGTCTATTCAATCCTTGACTCTTAATGGTTGAGTCTGACAATATGGCAATCTTTTAGTCAGTTCTAATATTAAGCATTAGAAAATAGATTTCTTCTTTCATAAGAACCTTAATTGCTTAAAGACTGACTTAATGGTTTAAATTTATAATCTTTAGAGTTGAAAGACTACAATCAGTAAATAAGGATGCTGAAAATTGATAAAACTCTCAACCCTTATCTTATTTCATGTCAGACAAAGCTGATTATATCTGAAATCTGAAAACTCATCTGAATTCATGTCAGAGAAGCTAAGTATGTGTATTGTCCTTAAACAAGTCATTCTGAAACAAATAAAGGGCAGCTAAGAAGGCTTTTGAAAAACATTGAAAATCAATTGAGAAATAGCATTGACAGAGCAATGACTGGTAAATCACTGAGAAACTGAGTGATCCATCAAAGAAGTGGACACCACTCATGTCGTGAGGTGTATCAGCTATCTCTGTATAAAATGATCAAAACAGTAGGTTGTTTTTCACTGAGTACCTGGGGGTAACTGGCGTCTAATAAACGTGTACCCTCACACAAAAAGGTGTCAATCAATTCTATTGAATTTGATCATAGGCAAGATGGTCCATCATGTTGAGTATCTAGGGGTATTGGCGTCTGATAAACGTATACCCTTACGCAAAAAGACTTTTGGTACCTGAATGCCCTAAATGAAACAATATTGAAAATGCTGTTCCTTAAAAGAAATTTCATGGATGTCAATTGTTTAATTTCAATACATGCCCTGGCTTCTCTTAACACATTCTACTGAGTCTATTAAAGTAAGATATTTTGAAGCTGAATCTCTCATGTCCATATGACTCTGGTTTATTGTTTTATCATGAACATCAACCTTATCCAATGAATGTAGTGCATGAACTTTCATTTTTATAACTTTTAAACCAGAAATTTTGTCTTCTAAGCCATCTCTAGGCTCATATGACTGAATGTTCTGTACTTTTATTGCCTAATGTTTGAACTACTTGCCAAGAATGCCAGTCAGCTAAACTTTCTTTCTCCTCACTTGTCTTCACTTTCCCTCCTATTTGTTGATGGCAAAGGGGGAGAATAATGTCTGAATATTAGATTCAGGGGGAGTGTATTCAGGGGGAGTGTATTACATCATGGCATGGCAAAGAGGGAAATTTTTTTTAGCAGGGAGTTGCTTACATTTTGTAGCATGCAGCATGTCATTCATAGCATCTACATGCATCTGCATAACAATCTGAATAATAAATCATGTCTTTCATCAAAAATGCATCTGTATGACAGGATGTTGCTAATCTACATAATAGGGATTGCCATCATCAAAAAGGGGGAGATTGTTGTGACTCCTATATGTTGATGATGTTGACATGTAACTATACTTCATATGGCAACACATTATTTTGATGAATTGGCAACACTGTTTATGTTTTGATGATATCACTTTATCAGATTGTCTGTGTGTTATATGTATTTTATCTTGTCTTCACACTGAACACACACTCAAAGTCTCAAAGTCCATACATCCATAATGCATTAGCTAAGTCTATACACTGCTGAACGCTATGTTCTTCAAAGTCTGCACATCAGTCTGTTATAGTAAGTCTGTACATTGGCTTCACATATTCAAGTCTGTACAGCCGTTTGCATTGGACTTAAAGTCTAGACATTGCACTGTTGCATACATTGTCTTCGTGATGTTTTTCTCCTTGACTTCGTGTCAATTACTATTTCATCTTCGTGTTGTTTTCACTCCGTCTTGATTTCAGTTTTCATCTTCGTGTTGTTTTCAACCCGTGTCAATCACTGTTTCATCTTCGTGTTGTTTTCAACTTGTGACGGTTTCTATTCTATCTTCGTGTTGGTTTCTCGCTTTAGACTTCGTGTCTTTCTCGCTTTGACCACACTCCGTGTCGATTTCAGTTTTCGTCTTCGTGTTGTTTTCAACTCGTGTCGGTTACTATTTCGTCTCCGTGTTGTTTCATGTCTTCGTGTCGTGTTTCATACACCTCGTGTCTCTGTCGCTTTGTGACTTCACCTCGTGTCGTTTTTGTTCTATTGCGTGCAGGACATCGCAGCACCTCGTGTTGCTTTCTGTGCCACTTCGTGTCGTTCTCTGTGTAGTGTGTGTTTCTGTCACTACTGCACTTCGTGTCGTTCTCGTTTCACTTCATGCTGTCTCTGCGTCTGAGTCTTCGTTTCTATTTCTGTCTTCGTGCTGTTTTTCTTAAGACCTCGTGTCCTTCCTGTTTTGTAACTACACTTCGTGTCAGTGTTGTCTTTCGTCTTAGAGTTGGTGTCAGTCCAGTGTCTTCGTTAGTGTCTCAGGCTCTTGGTCAAGTCTGTACAGTCATTTGTTGATAAGTCTTCACATCGTGAAGTCTACACAATCAACTCCTTCACATTGCAAGTCTATACATTGCATCTTCATTTGTGAAGTCTACACATTGCATTTTCATACAGCAAGTCTGTACATAGCTGTCACTTATATAAAGTCTATACAGAGTTGTTCTTTAACCTGATCATCCGATACTCTGTTTTGACAGGGACTCTCTACTGAGATTGCTGACATGGCTCGTGATCCCAGGAGGACAAGGTGACCAGATGCTGCCACGTGGATGGAAGCATCTCGAGTCTGGAGAATTCCTTGGGCGGGAAAACGTGGAAGCCACGTGCCCTTATCCAGCTGCTGCTGTTATAAATATCAGTCTTCATCTTCTATAGAGGCTGATCGAAGTTGGCGAAGTATATACATCCAGTCTGAAACAAGCAGCCACCGAGATCCACTGTGAGAGGAAGAAAAGCAGAGAAGAAGAAAAGGAGAGAAGAAGAAGAAGAGAGATGAGTTGAGAGAGTTATCGTGAGAGTTTGTGAATCAGTCTCTTGGTCCAGTTACCAGAGCTGATACTGCTCAACCTTGAGCTACAGTCATTTTTGGTTTTCTTCCATTCGATTGTATGTTTCGCTTACTTTTCAGTCTTTGTTATTTTCCTTTGAAAACTCTTGTTCGATCAAGCTGTTAGTCAGTGGTTTCAAGCTGTGAGGCAGCGTGTTGCAGAGGCGTTCCTCTGGTCGGCTAAGCTGTAATGCCCAGCAGAGCAAGCTGTGATGCTCAGCTGTTGCAGAGGGTGTTCCTCTGGTCGGGATAAGCTGTAAGCCCCAGCCGTTGTTGGCAAGCTGTAAAGCCCAGCGGTTTGAAGCTGTGTATCAGCAGTAATCCACATTCGAGTTGAATGTGGGGTGGACGTAGGTCGGATTGACCGAACCACCTAAAAGCCTTGTGCCTCTTGTGTGTTTCTTTCAGCGCATTGGTTGTGTTCGTCTACTGCTCTTCTAATTCCGCATTTGATTCTAGGCATAATTTTTTAAATAGCCAATTGATCTATTCACCCCCCTCTAGATCCACATCCTGTGGTGATAGAGCCTTCCATCTAACTCCAACACCTGGGAGTCACCGTGACCATTCATCTCGCCGTAGTCCTTCAAAACCTTGACTGGAAGCCTTGACGAAGCTCTCGAGATGACGTATGGCCCCTCCCGGAACTTCGAGTATCTTTTGTCTGAACAGGTGGGTTTTTCACTGACACGGCTTTCAGCACTATGATTCATGCTGCTAGCTCGGCCTGACTCGTGTTCAAAGCTTCTCGAAGGGTGGAATAACACCCGAGATAGTTCCACCTCGGCTGGGCGATCATTCGGCCACTAACGGACCCAACTTGGCGAGAAGCCATACCCGTGCCAGGTAATCTGGATCTTCTATCGACAGAGCCCTCAGTCCTCCATTATGAAGAGCTACGGGCATTCTTTCATCTCAGGAGAGTCTTTCATAAGGTGGCGGGCCACCGGGTAGACCGTTGTCCTTGGTCGGACAGCGGGTGTAGTGTATGCGGCATGACAGAGTCGATGCCGGTTCATTGGGCAAGCTTGGTCGCATTGCCGGTTGGTTGTGAATTCATCTCGATTCTCCTGAGGTGAAGTCCCCGGTGTTCATACAGGGTGGCCTGAGGCTCTGGCAGCTTGAGAGGGCTTCAATATGTTGATATCCATCGGCCTCCGTGCTTTAGTGGGCCGTGTCATTCGTCTTTGAGGCTCGATCACCGTTAATCATATTTTGAGTGCCAACAAATGCCCCCCAGCCATGGGTGTTGTGAGCAAGGCACTGCTGACACCCGTTTTTTGCCGACAAGTTGAGTCATTTCTCTTAATCTCATTTGTTGATGCCTCGAGTTGTCAATTACTCATTGGGATTTTTCCAGGAAACATCTTTGGGCCT
This sequence comes from Amorphophallus konjac, assembly GCA_022559845.1. Taxonomy (NCBI): domain Eukaryota; kingdom Viridiplantae; phylum Streptophyta; class Magnoliopsida; order Alismatales; family Araceae; genus Amorphophallus; species Amorphophallus konjac. The sequence goes on from CM040120.1 coordinate 188,940,735, forward strand.
ATTTTATGGGTAGCCTCCCTCTTTGGCCGGGTCTGTTCAATTCATGGCTTAATGGGCCTTGGATTTGCCTAATTTTCACATTTTTATGAGTTCTAAACGCCCAGGCTTGCACGGTCAGTCCCCAGCCGCTCACCACATAGGCGGTTGAATTTGGGCCGTTCATATATTTTTTTCATATTTAGCTGATTTTCTGAATTTCCACCGACAAGCTGCAATACGGTCGGGATATAGCCATTCAACCTCATTGTGCGGTCTGATCTCAGCCATTCTTCTCCCAGAGTCCTAACATCATTATTTTTTAAGATAATTATCTAATTATCTAATCCATTTTGATTTATCACCGACAGGACATAAGCGGTTGTTCGTTGGCCGCTCTTCTGGATGGAAGGTCTACCAGCAGCCGTTCATCTTATGAGAGTCCAACGGCGGTAATTTCGGTCAGTTCGATGGGTATTTGGATAATATTTTCTATTTGTTGAATTTCCAATGACAGGGATGGACGGCCTGGATGTAGCCACCCAACCTGATGAGAGGTCTATCATGCGACCGTTCATCTGCCTGATTTCTGAAGAATTAACGGATTTTCTCTCTTCATTCGTGGATTTATCCCCAACTTCCTCGAACTGTTTCTCCGTGAATATTGAGTCAATTTTGGTACCATTTCTTATGGTTGAAAGATAATTCAATTATCTTCAACTTTACATTCATTATCTCGACCCTGAGGCCCAGCTTTGAAAAGGGGGGGAAATTTTTGGTCGACGGTGAAGCTCTGCCGAATCTTTGAGCGACCTAGCACCAGGGAGGGAGGCCTTCTACGTCCATACAGACCTCCGGTTCAGGGAGTAGTTGTCCTTTGAGTCATTAGTACATTTAGTTTCGTCGTTCTCTCTTGTTTGCATGCGTCACTTTCTCCATGTTTTCTCCACATTTTTTTCTTCATTCTCATGCTTCATTCACACACCCTCCTATGCTTTTGACGCCCCCAAGGGTTTAAAAATCCCCAGGTATCCCCCATTTCATTTAGTCGTGTTCATTTCTAACCGTTTGAGCATTTACTACACTTTCTAGTTATAACTTGGGTTTTCCTTTGTGTTCTACACGTGGTTTTGCAGGTCAGGAACACACTAACGCGAGGCCCATCCTTTCTGGCCGACCGGAAAGGGTGGAGGTTGGACCTTTGGAACTCACGGCGTGGCAGTCTTAGGCGGCTCCCAACTGGCCGTTCACGAAGATGGGCGGTGGCTTCTGGGCCATTCTTCGTCGTCCTGCAGTTGTGTTGGAGCCGTTCATCTGCCAGTCGTTCTCTATCCCGCATTCCACCCCAGCATTGACGAGTGGTCTGTCCAGTGGCCGCACATCCTTAAGGCTGTTCCGTCAGGGCCGCGCATCCCTACAGTTCTGGTTAAAGGCGAGTGTCTCCCCTCTTTCCAAGGTACGTCGTGTTCATCACGTCCGGCATCTTGGTGGCGATCACACAGGTTCTTGTACTTCTATCCCCTTCTACTCCCGTTTGGTTTACCTTCATATTCATATTAGTAAAAGGGATTTTAAGGAAGTCTTAAGCCAGTGTGGAAAAGGTAAACATTTCCTACCAATAAATTTCTGGCGATCACGGTGGGACACCTGGTGCCCATCATTCTAGTGCATTGCTGACCCGTCTGTTTCCATGGCTAGTTCCCTGTTTCTTGAGTTGTTTCAGGTGTTGGCAGGTTTCAAGGTTTCTGGTGGTTGTGTGATTCTGAAAGAGCTATTTCGTTATGAGCGGCGAAGAATCAAAAGTTCTTCTTTGCTTACAGTGCTGATTATTCTGTGAGCATGCTGCCTTCAGCGGTCTACCTTTGCCCGTCCAACTCTTCATATGGCTAGATCTCGGCCGCCCATCCTGTTGGCTCAAGTACATCTCTGTTTTTGCACTGTTGGTTTTACTGGCATTATGCGGTTGATACAGGTCCGTCCGAGATTGTGAATAGTCTATCGATAGACCATTCATCAAGGTACGCCCCCGTTTTAACATTCTGTGTTTTTTTGTGTTGTTACTCCCTCCTGTTGAACGGCCCTCGGAGGACCGTTTATCTCCCTGAACGGTCGCCCATAGACCGACCTTATCGTGCTACAGTGCACCCGAGCCTCATTTTGATTGCCATACTATATTATCTTCGTGATATTTGGTGCTGATCATTGATCTCCCCCTGCTGTCATTACATGTGTGCATCATTGCTAGTCATCTTTGTTGTTCATATTTGTTCATTGATTGTTAGTTTCTAGGCTAGACTCTTTTCATGCACTCCGGTGCGCATAGGATTCATGCATATTTATCATCTGTAGTCGCATTCCTACCGAGGTAGGGTTTCCTCTCGTCTCCATACTCCTTGGAGCCGACTAGGTGACCTTACCAAGGGCCTCCGTAAGCCCCCGTGAGCCGTGGATTCCCACACGGACGCCGGGCAGGTTGTACCATACCTTCCCTCAGTCTAGGGTTTTGCATCCGTAAGAAGGAGAGTCCCTTAGAGTCACCCAGTTTCCCATTCTTATCCTGGTTAGGTACTTTGTGGTTGAGTGAATTCATATAGTAATTAACCCACTAAGGTCCTAAAGAGGAACTTATAAAATTTTCGTGCATCATTCATAACTTGGGTTTTTAATTGGTTGATTCTTCTCTCACCTCTTCCCTCCATTGTGTGTTGACTCCATATCATTTTGTTAATTAGGCCAATAGACTAGTTCATCTTTGCGTCTCTCCATTTAGTTGCATTTGTCGTAGGTTCATTTCTATCCTTGTATTTCTTTGAAATTCACTGTATAAAGTCTCCATTTCTCCCATGGAGCACTTCTCTTTTGTCCAGTATTCCTCATCTTCCCTGTCCTCTTACCCCCACATGGATTCCTCTTCCCACGCGGGCCCATCACCTCATTCATCTAATGGACCTTATTTTCTTCACGTGCCTTCTTCTTTCAATGTGCCTACTCCCTTTAACGGGCCTTCCTATCCCGCCCGTGTTGTTGCTGGCCCAATCAATTCTCATCCCCACATACATGATCCTTCCAGGCCCATATATCATTCTACTCCCGGAATGGGCTTTCCTTCTTCTCAGGTTGGGTCCCTTTATTCGGCCCATCATCATCCTGGTCTAAACTTTCACTCTCTTGCTCAGGCTGGCCCACATTCTTCTCGGACTCTTCCCACCGAAGAGATGATTGCTCAAGCCCAACGCCAACTTGATGAATTGCAGTGACGAATTAATCCCCAAACTTCTTTGGATGCCCCGTTTGTCTTTCAAGGTCATCAACTTCCGCCACATTCAAGAATTCCTGCTTATCGTCGCTATGGTGGAGTCGGTGACCCCTACGTGCATTTGAAGGAGTTCTTGTATGAGTGCGCCCAGTTCCGATATGAACAACGTTTAATGGCTTATCTGTTTGGTCTGTCGTTAGAAGGCCCGGCTCGGGATTGGTTCTTTTCATTGCTGTGAGAGCAAGTGGTGAATTTTCAAGCCGTCCAAGCAAGATTTATTAAGCAATTTCGACACTAGGTCGGGCCCAAGTACTCTATTCTAGATTTGGCCTAGGAGAAGATGAAGCCCGACGAGGAATTCTCCACGTTTGCCGACCGCTGGCGTCGCCTAGCCGCGCAGGTTCCTTGGCATATTCTGGAGGGCGAGCAGATTAAAATGGTTATTTCTAATTCAATGCCCGAGCTCAAAGGCATCTTAGCCATGAACGATATCACTTCAGGGTAACAACTCTTGAGCCGAGCCCGCTTCATTAGCCAACAACTCCTAATTTCCCTTGACCACGAGTCTCCCCCACCTTCGCCTTCCACATACACTTTCCCTCCACCATCCCCCACGAGTCAGCACTCCACTACATATCCCTCCATGAGTCGGCCTTCCACTCCCACTTACCCATATACCTCCACATGTCGCTCCACTACATCTCCCTTCACAAGTCAACCCTCCGCTGTTTTATTTCCCCACACCTCTCCACTTCCGGTCAAGGAAACGTCACACCCCGAGCGGGTAGATGACGTCCATTATAATCCCGCTCCCTCCATGCCTCCACATCATTCACTTACTAGCCCTCCGCCTTCACCTACACGATTCCCCTTACCCACGCAACCTCCACTACCATCCCCACTACCTTCCCATACCCATCGGCACCCACCTTGCCCGAAGCGGGCTCTTCACCCTCCATTGCCAGAATCCTTCACAGATAGTTTTAGGGCTTTGATGGCCACCCGCGCGTTGCCACTCCCTCCGGTTATGCCTTGCTGACCCGCAGTCGGGAAGTTGCTCCATTTCTGTGAATTTCATCGTCAGCCGGGGCATTCGGTTGAGAACTGCCCCGAGTTCCGAGAACTTGTTTACAGTTTGGAAGATAAAAAGATAATTGATTGGGCTATCGTGCGCAAAGTTGTTTTGGATCTTCGCAAACAGCAGCAGCAACAGCAAGCACCGCCCAGGCAGCCGTCTTCGTTTCAAGACCAAGGGCACCCCTGTGATTCTTCAGTTGATGAAACACCCGCTCCGTTGTCTATCTCTTCTCCTGTCCCATCTCCTTCACCTATTCAAGCCCCTGCTCAGGCAAATACCCCTCTTTCACCCTCCACTTTCACCACCACTCTTGCTCCTAAGGCCGCTCGACGTATCATGTTGATACGTCGAAGAGCACCGCCACCTGCCACTTCATCCACTCCACCACCACTTTCACCCTCACCCCTATCGCCATCTCCATTATCCCCATTGCCATCACCACCACCGTCATCACCTCCTATCATGATGATCCCATCGCCGTCACAACCATTCCCGCTACCGATGCCGCTCCCTTCACCGTCATCGTCAGAGCATGAGCGAGCTACTCCTACACCCACGCCTCTACCTTTGCCTTCCTCTCTTCCCACACCCCCACCTCTGTCTTTGCCTCCACTAGAGCCCATCATCGCCGCTATCCCTACACCGCTCACATTGACTTTACCCCCACTTACGCCTTCTAAACCTTCGCCCACACCTGCCAAGCCGCCTTCACTCTTTTCTCCACCTATTTCCACCCCACGGAGCGGGTGTTCACTCCCTTTGGTGCCCCTCGGGTTTGGTCCCCAGGGAGATGAAAAGCCGAGCCAAGCGTCGATTGTGCATTACAAACCTCAGGTTTTCATTTACAGCATGACAATCCGAGTGCTGGCCCCTGGTTGTTTTGAGGATGATCAGCCTGTGTTTCCCATGATGATTGCCAAGAAGAGTTTCTCAGTGCTAGTGCCAGTTTATTCTCGAGCGAGGTCGGTGGCAATCTCTTTGCTCACCAGAGAATTCACTGTTGATGCTGTTGTTTATCCTCGCTCGATCACTGTTTAGTTTACCGATCAAGAGGGATTCTCGACCCAGATGGTGCTAACTCACACGGCTGCCAAAAGTTTAATGAATTCAGCATTTAAGGGGCAAGTGGCTGTGTCTTCGAGATTGGCCAGGGGCATTCTGCGTTTTCTATCTCATCTCCCTCGGCTTGTAGGTGAGTCGGCCACATCAATGCCACGCATCACCCTCCCTCAGTTCCGTCCTGCACTTCTAGCGAGGGAGTTATGCTTCATGACTAATTACTGAGGGAAGGTGCCAAATCACATGCTCCTGGTGCCAAGCAACAAAACTCCACTACTTTCTGATGTTCGTCCTGAGGAGTTATCTGTTCAAGAATGTCCATCTATGGTTAGCACTGCATGTCTGGGGGCAGCCGCCCCAATAAAGCAGCATGTTTATAGTCAGGCCAGGCCATCTGCCAGGTGGGCCCGTTATCTGAGAAGACACAGCAGATTGAGAAGGCCGAAGATCTGAATCCGCGCCAGGCAAGTCCGTTACCAGACAATTTCTGCCAAGAAGAGGCGGCGACGTAAGTATAAGGGCCTACAGTTGCATATTCGGGGGCTCACTCCACCTCCTTCTTCTGTCCATTCATCATTTCTTTTACTCAGTTCCTATCCTTCGGTGGTGTACCTTCCACCATCTGACTATATTTCTATCATCTTTTCCTATCCTCACCATTCGCTGTTCCGGCCTATGACCTCTTCCCCTGATCTAGGGGCATCCTCTAGCTTTCATCTCCGGGCACGTCCGGATGCCACTTTTCATCCTTTTTCCCCGACCTTGTAGGGTGGTTTCTCTGATCTTTCCCCGACTTTGTCGGGCAACCATCATTTTCCCTCCCCAACTTGGTCGGGTTGTTTCCATTGCTTTTCTCCGACTTCATCAGGCGATCATGTCACTTCTTCCCCGCCCCTGGCGGATGAGTTTCATTCTCCTTCTCTGATCTTGTAGGATGATTCCTATTCCCATCTCTCTATTCTTTCCTCCCCACCCTTTCGGGGTCATTACCCTTTTTCTTGCTATTTTCGAGACTTTAGCCCGCCTTGATCTCAGTTAATCCCTGGTTATTCTGTACTTGGTTCCTTGTTATCAGGGCCTCAGTGCCTTAACGAGGGAGTTCTAGCCCTCGTCTCTCTTCCTTTTTTATCCCTTCTTCGTCCAGTATTTATGTCTGCCACTCCTCTATGTCGAGGAATCCAATCCTTTGCTCTCCTTTCATCCTTCATCCTGACAAGCAAGGAAAACAAAGTTCGTGCTCCTCAAAGCTCGATGATCGAAATCGCTTCAGGAGGCCGGTTTCCACGCCATCAATTTGCAAAAGTATCTTTGATTTTGTGCCTGAACATGTTATCATTGCTATTACTCTGTTATTTCTGCACGCGCTTATAATGTTGGTTCCTTAAAACATGGTTGAGTGGCCTTAGGCTTTAGTTAGTTTGCTTAGTCAAATGAGTCGCTTCTGCAGCATCTTAGGCTGGTGATAGCTCCACGCTGGGAGTCTAGTTCTTTTCCCGATTGTTGAGGGTGACCTTTGAGTATGGATTTTTCACACACTACACGGCGAGCCATAGCCTATCTCTCTAAGACACACTGTTGCTGCTTTGGCCATACTTTAGGTATGCACGATGGCCTTTTCTCTTCTCTGCTCGGCCAAGTGTAGGGGCAAGAGATTGATGGATAAGATGACTAACCTAGGCACTCCCTAATACGAGAGAGGCCTCAAATAGGGGCAGTCTTGACCCTCAAAAGAGAGCTTTCATGCTATATCTGGCCAATAAGGGCTACCAAAATGAGAAAATAAATCAATGCAAAATTATGACTCAAAGACATGGCAAGAGTGGCAGTATAGTTCCCCGCGGGATGTCATGAGCCCGGTTACATGCGTGCCCGATAAATATGGGTCTCAAAATTAAAGACACAAAGTCCCGACACAACAGGCTATCTCTTTGAGGGGTAGTGCCCTAGAAGGAATTCGAGTCTTGACATCTCCCATCCTGCACGAAGTTTGTCTCCAATTTTTCTTCTACTTCTCCCTCTCAGGCTGGGTTGTATCCCGGGTATGACCTTAGTAGGGACACCGTTCTTTAGAAGCAGTTGGTTGTGGTAAGCCACCCTCACATGCACGCCCTGCTTAAGGGAAGCCTTTAATGAAAGGGGTAGGAACGTCGATCTTTGGAAACTAGTTTGAGCCCATCTTTAGGTGCTGCAGATTGCTATGTCAAAATTAAAAAAAATCAAATATTACCAAAAGTCTAAAAAAATCAAATATTGTCAAAAATTCAAAAAAATCAAATACTTCAAAAATTCAACAAAAAAAATCAAAAATTCAAAAAAATTCAAATATTTCAAAAATCCAGAAAAAATGAAATACTGATGAAAATGGGAAAAAAAAATCAAAAAATTACTAAAATCCAAAAAATATGTCTTTTATTTTTATGCATTTTTTTATCTTGAGGACAGATACGTAATCTGTTTGCTAAGTGTGCAGGTTGCAAGTACTCAGGCATTCCTTGCTACACCTTTATGCTCTGCCTCCTATCCACATCTTTGATATGTTCTTTCCTTCTTCGATCCACTCTCTCGATCTGTTCTGAAGCTCATATCCTTCTCAGCTTTTTTTTGTAATGATCATATCTTTATGAGAGGGCTTTGCCTCACGATTATGAAACTGGCGGTTCTGCTTCATTCTGATCTTGGGTTTTGATTGAAGGGCGTATTTGTTTATGTCTTTTATCCCGCCGTGTCCTTGTCACGTGTTTATGTCTCACCGTGTTGTCCCACACATGTTGTTTTGTCCCTCACCGAGTGTTGTTAGTTGTCTTGCACATGTTGTTAGTCACCACTTTATGTCTCATATTCTTGACCCAACCATGTGGTCATCCGTCATGTTCTTATCCCAACCGTGTGTTGTCCCACTGCGTTTTTGTCATCTTGTCATACCGTGTTCATGCATGCATGTTGTCTGTTCATGCCATTGCATATGTGCTCGTTTGCATTTGTTATGTTATGTTGCATTATCTTCCATTTCATTTGATCGTTATGCTATGTCGTGTTGTTTGTCGTTCAGTTAATCGTTATGTTATCTACGCTATGTTTATACTTGCTTGTTTATCATATTTGTCTTATGATGAAAATCCATAAAAATCAGAAAATGAATATATAAAAAAATTGTCGTTTCGCTTGCGCAGGTAAGTCAGGTATGGCTCTCTATCCCTACTCATTGTTGCATTACTATATGGTATCTATATTGTTATATCATCTCGAGAACCGGATGGTCATTTATGTTTTCCAGGATCTGATGTTCCCCTTTAACAAAAACGATGATGGTCCAGGTTCATGTGTTTGATCTTCGGATAGGCCGTTAGCTTGGAAAAATTTGGGGAGGATGGTTCTATCCTACACGTTGTGGTTGTGGATAGTGTCTTGACTCTGATTCTCTTAGCTTAGCAATACTATTCTCGAGTATTTTATATTTTATCCTTTCTTTGCATTCATTTTGATGATTTCTTTTATTTTAGCCCAGCATCCATCATACGCATCTTTTTGAGCATTCATGACCCTTGGTTTGCCTGCTAATGTCCCCTCAGTGATGGTTAGCTATGTGTTCAATGTTTGAGTGAGAGGAACAATTCCACTCTGAGTTGGAAGGTTCTCTCTGGTTTGTTCACTTGGTTTGCTTGATTAAGAGGTCCACGTCCGGAGTTTTAGTCTGTTTCTTTACTTTTCGCTACTTATTCCGGTCTCCTCATTGGTCCGAGGGATTATGTCCCCCATGAGGTTGATCATGTGTTTCCGTTTAGTTCGTTAGTTCCTCCAGACTGGTGTCGCTTTTGGTCTAATCGTTCCTTGTGAATGGTTCAGAGTTTTTCGGAAGATTCCTATCACTCGTTGGTAAAACGGGTGTCTTTTGTCTTAACGCCCACTTTTCAGTCCGCTCCGCTTCATCTCCGCTTCATCTCCATGTTCCATCTTGCTTTCACTTCACCTCCGCTCGCTCCCCTGCAAAGAGGACGTTAAGAAGGGGCATCTGTTGACACCCGTTTTTTGTCGACAAGTTGAGTCATTTCTCTTACTCCCATTTGTTGATACCTCGAGTTGTCCATTACTCGTTGGGCTACTTCCAGGCAACATCTTTGGGCCTATTTTATGGGTAGCCTCCCTCCTTGGCCGGGTCTGTTCAATTCAGGGCTTAATGGGCCTTGGATTTGCCTAATTTTCACATTTTTAGGAGTTCTAAACGCCCAGGCTTGCATGGTCAGTCCCTAGCCGCTCAGCACATAGGCGGTTGAATTTGGGCCGTTCATATATTTTTTGGATATTTAGCTGATTTTCTGAATTTCCACCGACAAGCTGCAATACGGTCGGGATATAACCGTTCAACCTCATTGTGCGGTCTGATCTCAGCCGTTGTTCTCCCAGAGTCCTAACATCATTGATTTTTCAAATAATTATCTAATTATCTAATCCATTTTGATTTATCACCGACAGGACATAAGCGGTTGTTCGTTGGCCGCTCTTCTGGATGGAAGGTCTACTAGCAGCCGTTCATCTTATGAGAGTCCAACGACGGTAATTTCAGTCAGTTCGATGGGTATTTGGATAATATTTTCTATTTATTGAATTTCCACCGATAGGGATGGACGGGCTGGATGTAGCCACCCAACCTGATGAGAGGTCTATCGTGCGACCGTTCATCTGCCCGATTTTTGAAGAATTAACGGATTTTCTCTCTCCATTCGTGGATTTATCCCCAAATTCCTCGAACTGTTTCTCCGCGAATATTGAGTCAATTTTGGTACCGTTTCTTCTGGTTGAAAGATAATTCAATTATCTTCAACTTTTCTTTCATTATCTCGACAAAATGCATAGAAACCCTAATTTCGAGCTAAGACTCCAGGTGCTCTATAAATAGATCCTGAGGTCCAGCTTTGAAAAGGGGGGGAATTTTTGGTCGACGGCGAAGCCCTGTCGAATCTTGGAGCGACCTAGCACCAGGGAGGGAGACCTTCTACGTCTATACAGACCTCCGGTTCAGGGAGTAGTTGTCCTTTGAGTCATTAGTACATTCAGTTTCGTCGTTCTCTCTTGTTTGCATGCATCACTTTCTCCATGTTTTCTCCACATTTTTTTCTTCATTCTCATGTATCATTCACACACCCTCCTATGCTTTTGACGCCCCCAGGGGTTTAAAAATCCCAAGGTATCCCCCATTTCATTTAGTCATGTTCATTTCCGTTCGTTTGAGCATTTACTACACTTTCTAGTTCTAACTTGGGTTTTACTTTGTGTTCTACACGTGGTTTTGTAGGTCAGCAACACACTAATGCGAGGCCCATCCTTTCTGGCCGGCCGGAAAGGGTGGAGGTTGGACCTTTGCAACTCACGGCGTGGCAGTCTTAGGCGGCTCCCAGCTGGCCATTCACGAAGACGGGCGGTGGCTTCTGGGCCATTCTTCGTCGTCCTGTGGTTGTGTTGGAGCCGTTCATCTTCCAGTCGTTCTCCATCCCGCATTCCACCCCAGCATTGACGAGCGGTCTGTCCAGCGGCCGCGCATCCTTAAGGTGGTTCCGTCAGGGCCGCGCATCCCTACAGTGCTGGTTAAAGGCGAGTGTCTCCCCTCTTTCCAAGGTACGGCGTGTTCATCACGTCCGGCATCTTGGTGGTGATCACACAGGTTCATGTACTTCTATCCCCTTCTACTCCCGTTTGGTTTACCTTCATATTCATATTAGTAAAAGGGATTTGAAGGGAGTCTTAAGCCGGTGTGGATAAGGTAACCATTTCCTACCAACAGGCACGAGTGTAGCAGGATCGATGGATGAGCTTCGCCTGGGTAGATCTCCCGTCTAGATGGTAGAGGCTCGGAAGTGGCCTTTAATTCGGTGCGATACTTAATCCGGCGCGCCCAGGGCTTAGAGGTTAATACGGCATGCCCTTAACCGACGCGCCCTTTGGCTTGGGGTGTTAATACGGCGCGGCCATGGCCGGCGCGCCCTTTCGGTCGAAGGAGTTTAATATGGCACGCTAAATGGCGTGCCGGATTAACCAAGGGAGGTAACTCCCTATATAAGCCTTCTTCTTTCATTTTTTTCTTCAAGCCTTCTCATTTGCAACATGACTTTCTCTCTCCACCTCCTCTTCTCCTCTTCTCCTCTCGCGGCACCGAGTGAGTTGAGAGCGACCGCGGCCGACCCCTTCGAGTGGGTGAGTGAGAGTGTTGCTCATTCGGGTTTTAGAACCCATCTTTTGGGCTCCGGGAGGCTTCTAGTAGGGCTTGCCCTCGGAGCTACTCCCTCGGGTGTCCCGTTTGGCCTCAGTGTAATGTTGATGGCTACTTTTAGGGACCGTTCCCTTGGTGGACGTGCTCCCGCTTTTCTTTGGCAATCTCCCGTGTTGGGGAGACTCTATCGAAATTTTGACAGAAATTTATCTTGATCAACTATTTTCTGACCTTGTTTATTCTTTGATGTGCCTTCTTACAGATAGAAATGGCATCTGGCTCTTCTTCTTCTGCCTCCCGTGCTGTGGTGACATGGGAGAACGTTCATTCCCTAGATCGGGGGCACGATCAGCTTGCCATAGTCGCAGAGTCCTCGGATTCAGAGACCGACACGGTGGATACTAGCCGCCTCCTCATACTTGGGGGTGACTCTTTTCAGTATGACCGGGAAGGTGCTGTCAGAAGGAATCACCCCAAAGACAAACATCTGATGTCCTTCCTTAGGCACTTCAATCTTCACGGGAAGAGAGACCTGTTCCTTGTCCGCAAAGCCGAGCAAGCACTGTTGGTGGAGAGGGATAGCTTGATAGAATGTGTGGTGCGGGGAAGGCCTATCTACCTCCCTGGGGAAGTTAGGAAATGGAGCTTTGTGCTTGGACTGCAAGATCTGGCTCTAGAAGATGGGCGGCTGACTAGGGCCCCTGAATTCGTGCCTACTCGGTGGAATGATTCCGCAGGCCATGTAGACCGGGAGAAGCCGATTTTTGGCTTGTTTCTTGCCCCGCTGAAATGGGGGTATAGAGAGGAATCCTTTCTGTTGGACTGACTGGCGGTCTATTTTAAGCATCAGATATCTTTGGGGTGGTTTGCCGAACTGAGGTCCACCGACGCCCATGCATTCAGACCCGGAGCAGTGGAATTTACAGATTATGTGCTGCAACACTACGCTCCCATCTTGACTAGGGCTAGCATATATCACATCGTGTACGCCTCGAGGTACCGCTACCCCATATCCCGAGGTCGATGATGCGACATGATCGAAGTATTCTGCCCCGAGTACAACACTTTCTATACTTCGGAGGGAGAGACTTCTTTAGATCTATAGAGCCTCTCGCAACTCAGTGGCCGACCTATCGACGGAGAACCGTACAAGGAGGTTTGCTGGCCAGACTGGCTAAAGGATCAGACCGACAGTGAAGGTTGGTATTTGGCAGGTTACGCCTATCGTTATCTGATGAAGGAGTACCATACCCTTTGCTGCTCGTCGTATGACACGAGGGAGGCTCGAAAGCCGGGGGAGAAGAGGCGAGTGCGGATGGGCACCTGGCTCCAGCATTTCTTCGGCGGGAAGAAGAAGTATGAGGACTTCCCTGCAGTAGCGCCGATGGCTCCTTAGAAGAAGAAGAGGGTCCGGCAACATGCTGCCGCATCATCATCTTCGAGGGGAGGGCAAAGGGAGTGCCCGAACCCCACCGGTGTTGACACAGTTACTCACTGTGCTGCATATCTAACCTATTAGATCTGTTCTTTTGCTCTCTCAGAAGGCGACAAGAGCGTAATCAGATCAGAGGCCATCTACCCCGCCTGTCTGATGGCTTGGGGCACGAAGCTATCCCTTTGCCCGGTAGCCTTGTGCCTTATTTTCAAGATGTTGGGAGATTTGCACAAGTCGCGACTCCCGAGGAATTTGTAGATGGTTGGTCCATTACATTTTATTAATGCTTGGGTCTGCACCCTATTCCCAGAGGCTGCTCCTCTGGCGTTACAATCAGCTCATCTCATTCCACGGATGATAGAGTTCGCGAGCGCTGAACTGGCATCAGTAGCGGAATAGCTCTTTGCCATTCGGGGCAAGTTGGCCCGGGTTCCCATGGATTCACCCAGGGTTCTTCATTTCTGGATCCTGGCTGCTCATTCAAGCCCGTTGGTGAACAGGACAAGGCAGTGCAAGCTTTTTGAGATAGAAGAATATACCTATCCGATTTCTGGGGCCAAGTGCACAAGGCCCATTGTGGAGCAGGAATTGGTTGACTGGGCGTTGGCTATTAGACCGAGCGTCCTTGTATTCCGGAAGAGTGGCATTCTGTGGCTGGAGCCATATTACCCATTCCGCTTCAGTCGGAATTTTTGCTACGATCAGCACATTCCTTTTTCCTCTTCGCAATTTGCATTGCCAAACAGGCATAGAGCTGGGCAAGTATCCAACGACGATGCCCGCATATGGTGGGACTACTTCCACCGCCGAGAAGATGTTTCATTTAGGGTGCCAACCCCTGCTCATTTCCCCCGCGTCACCCCCGAATATATCGAGTGGTGGAACGTGCGGATGGGATTCTACAGGAGCTCCCGCCGAGAGTGTTGGGCCGTTGCGGAGCACATATTTTTGGACTCCCAGCCGGAGCCAGCCCTTAACACTGAACCTTCTTACTTGAAGAAGCTGAAGTCTTGGACCAACATAGAAGTGAGGGCTTATCTGGAAGCCTGAAAAGCTGCGAAGAGCCGTTCTTCTAAAGTCGATCCGAAGCTGCCTGCAATCGGCAGGGATGACTATGTGAAGATGCTTCGGGGATTATGCCGTGTAAGCAGCGAACGGGTGGTTCTTCAGTAACTCACTCTGCCGGTGGAGGAGCCTATCTCGGTCGTAGCCGACTGGCGTCCCGAGGTTGATAGATTGCATCCTTATCGGACTTTCATCCGTAGGGAAGATAGGCGGGATGCCTTGTATGATAACACCCCTTGGCTGTTTGCACTTCTTCGTTCCCAGGGGCTCTCAATGGGTGGTCCAAGCAAAGCTATTCTGGACCGTCCCCTTCATGTCTCATTCAAGTATTCTGACGGATGGGGACTGGACCATCTGAGCTTGTATTATCACCTGTCTTCTTACGGCCATACAGACTTGGCGTTGCTAGCCGAGCAGAGTGAGAAGATAGGAGACTTGTGTTGGCTTATTCACGAGGCAACTTCGAGAGACAAAGTGCCATCACTATTTTATTGGCCTCTTTTCCCTTTCTATACGGGGCCTGCATGTATGTTCTATTTCTTTATTCTGGCCCTTCGGCCAGCTTCTTTTCTTTGTTGCAGCATATATCATTCTCACCTTCGTGCATATGCAGTCCGACTCGCTTTGGTGGAGACTCGGCACTTTAGGGAGCTAATAATAAAAGCTCAGAAGCCGACATATTTCGAGACTCCCGAGCCGGCCCCGACCACGACACCATTGCCTCCTGGTGATTCACGAAAGCAAACCAAATCCCAGTTAAGGGAGGTTGTTGGCAAGGCCAAAGCGGCAGTGACCCGAGTGACACGGGCACGCCGGAGGAAGGCTGCAGAAAAGGAACTAGCAATCGTCCTTCCTCCGGTTGTATCTTTTGAAGAGTTTGAGGCTTCTCACGCGCAGGGGCCTGAAGCTGGAGGTAAGCTCTTCATTCTTTTATAGTTTATTTGCTCATTCTAGCTACCTTGGCTAATCCTTCTTTGCAGTTGCCGGCACTGTTATTGCAGTCGTTGGACTAGAGGCAGCAGCAGGCGCCGTGACTGGAGAAGGGGCAGAGGAAGTCCCCATAGCTCCCATGGAGAGAGATCTACCTTCTTCGATGCCCAGGTAGGAGATGGAAGGTAATTTGTAGTCTGTTCACGGGGCCTCCGCGAGCCCTCATGTCTTCAGTTGACTTGACTGCTTCTTGTTTTAAATTTCAGTTGAAACACAACTGACATTACTTCCTAAAATCGGGGCTGTGGAGGAAACTACTGTCGGGGAGCAAATCGAGCCTACCCTCGAGATTCATTCAACTGACGCTCCCAGTGTAGAGCCGATTGAGGGAGTCCTTGCTGAGGGTGATGTCCCTGTTAGCAAGACATCCGCTCCGATGGCGGAGCTTCCGGAACGGGCAGAGGACTCTTCCTCTTTCGAGCAAGTCGATTATCGTGGCGGCTCCAGTGACGAGGAGTTCCCACCGGTTGATACGGAGATCGAGGAGGCTGGGGCGTCTTTAGCTTATGAAAGTGATTATACAACCTTCAGCCCACCCTAGTTGGCGTGGAGTGGCCCTGGCCCGTTGGGATCACTCGTAAGTGAAGGGGCTGGAGCCACAGAGGCCGCCCTTGGAGGTTTGAGCTTAGTGCCAGTTGAGGTGAGAAATCCCCTACCATTTGCACTTTACTACTCTTCCCTTCTCTTCATCTCAGCTGTTTGATACATACATTTCTGGTGCAGACTGAGGTGGTACTGCCAACCACAACGGTGCAGATACCACTCCCGACTTTAAGCACGGGTTACCCAACCTTCCCGCTAGTCTTGCGGCCTATCGCTCTACGATATCACAAAGACTATGTGGCAGCAGCTGGTCCAGAAGGACCTGGAGTACTCGTGGGGACTGACGAATCGGCAGCAGTCGTGGAACCTCAGCCACTTGAAGCCGAACGACAGTTGGCCCTAGAGAAAGGTGGCCTTCTCGAGATAGAAGCGGGAGAAATTGTTGAAGAAGGAGCCGAGGCTTCTGGGGCCTTGGCTCTTATTACTGAAACTGGTCATATGAAGATCAGCCAGGCTAGGGGTGAGGAGCATGTATCCTCGGCTATCGATGTTCCCAGTGCAGCTCCACCTCAAGAAGCTGGCAGCGAGGTTGCTGTCATCGAGACCACGTCTGTTGCATCAGCCGCTGGGGTTGGTTCCAGTGCAAGCGCCTTGTAGATCATGCCATCGTCATCTGTTGAGATGAGTGACGATACCTGGGCTGCCGTGGATAGCAGAGTAGACTTCAAGCTCCCCGAGACGTCACCACTTGGTCTTCAATCATCAAGTGACCTAGTGTGGCAATTCTTGGGGGCCCTTCCGCAGACTATAGCAGCCAGCTGAGATTTGACTTATGTACAGCTGAGGGGCTTGGTGGAGCACCTGTCCCGCTCGCTGCTAGCCTTTGGATGTCCCATGGACGACTGGACGCCATGGGTAATACTGCTGTTAAAGTATGTGAATAGACGAGAATTTCTGGGCCGGGAGGTAACTGATCAACTGGCGGCCATAACATTGGAGCGGGCTGAATGCCGAACTACTCTTGCCTCCTTAAGAGGGACTGCGGGGCAGATGAGAGATGCAGCCAGTACCTTCACAGCGCAGAACCTTCCTCACAGCTCGGATAGCAGAACTGCACGCCGAACTCTCCAGGGTCGAGGCCGAGCTTCAGGAGACCAAGCGTCTGGAAGTTTAGAGTATAGAGGATGCGGAGATGGCCGACGGGCAAGCCGCTTCTCTTGAAGAGAAACTATCACAGCTGGAGGCCGCCGAGTCTCGACTGCAAGAGCTGACCTGCCACCCTTCCTTGGGCATTTTGGAGCTGGAGGGCATCTTCCGACGCCCATTGCAATAGTCTTTTCTGTTTGCCTTTTTTGTTTTGGTTGACTTCATGTACCCCGGGGTATGCCCCGAGTAACATGTATCTTGCTGCCTCATAGGAATGAAATATCATTGTTTACCGTTAAATCACGACTTCATTCCCTTTTTACTTTGTACTCTTTTTATTCGCCCGTTAGCTTAGTCCGAGTATGCTACTTACTAGGGCAAGAGAGCGCTCACGCCTTCAGCAAAGGGGTGAGGTGTTCGCTCCACCGTGTCATAACTATCCTCGGGGCCAAACTATGGCTAATGTAGGCCGAAAGTCCGAAGGACAAGGGTGTAGAGGCCTCTTAAGACCAGGGAATATGGTCACAAGGCTTATTAGCCGGACTCGTCGATGGTGACAGAGACTAAGGGTAGGGTTTATTCATCGGCATGGGTGAAAATGCCGAAGCAAAGGAGGCTTGTTGCTTAACGAGGACAAAAGATCCTGGTTAAGGGAAATGTTGACCGATCTTGCTTATGGTAACAAGGGTCACAAAGAAGGTCGGCTGATCTTGCCGATGGTGATGAGGGTCGCAAGGAGGTTGATCGATCTCTTCGATGGTGACGAGGGTCAAAAGGTGGTCGATCGATCTTGCCGATGATGACAAGGGTCAGAAGTAGGTCGACTGATCTTGCCGATGATGACAAGGGTTAGAAGTAGGTTGACCGATCTTGCCGATGGTGACAAGGGTCAAAAGTAGATCAATCGATCTTGCCGATGGTGACAAGGGTCGCAAGGAGGTTGACCGATCTTGCCAATGGTGACAACGGTCAAGAGTAGATCGACCGATCTTGCCGATGGTGACAAGGGTCAAAAGTAGATCGACCGATCTCGCCGATGGTGACAAGGGTCGCAATGAGGTTGACCGATCTCACCGATGGTGATGAGGGTCAAAAGTAGGTTGACCGATCTTGCCGATGGTGACAAGGGTCTCAAGGAGGTTGACCGATCTTACCGATGGAGATAATAGTCAAAAGGAGGTTGACTGATCTTGCCGATGGTGACAAGGGTCCGGAGTAGATCGACCGATCTTGCCGATGGTGACAAGGGTCACAAGGAGATCGACCGATCTCACCGATCGTGACAAGGGTCGCAAGAAGGTTGACCGATCTTGCCGATGGTGACAAGGGTCACAATAAGGTTGACCGATCTTTCCGATGGTGACAAGGGTCAAAAGTAGGTCGATCGATCTTTCTGATGGTGACAAGAGTCGCAAGGAGGTTGACCGATCTTGCCGATGATGACAAGGGTCAAAAGTAGGTCGACCGATCTTGCCGATGGTGAAAAGGGTCGCATGGAGGTTGACCGCTCTCGCCGATGGTGACAAGGGTCAAAAGTAGATCGACTGATCTCGCCGATGGTGACAAGGGTCGCAAGGAGGTTGACCGATCTTGCCAATGGTGACAAGGGTCGCAAGGAGGTAGACCAATCTTGTCGATGGTGACAAGGGTGAAAAGTAGGTCGACCGATCTTGCCGATGGTGACAAGGGTCGCAAGGAGGTTGACCGATCTTACCGATGATGACAAGGGTCAAAAGTAGGTGGGCCGATCTTGTCGATGGTGACAAGGGTCAAAAGTAGGTCGACCGATCTTGCCGATGGTGATAAGGGTCGCAAGGAGGTTGACCGATCTTGCCGATGGTGACAAGGGTCAAAAGTAGGTCGACCGATCTTGCTGATGGTGACAAGGGTCAAAAGTAGGTTGGGAACTTTAAAATGTCACTTTACTGACTTACGCGCCCTTTCGGGTTTTCGCCGAAGCCAACCCCCTCTTGCTTTTACCCACACGCCCTTTCGGGTTTTCACGTGGCAGGGCACCTGATTTTGCCTGCGACGCCCTTTTGGGTTTTCGCCACAGCTGGGTTGTAGCCATTTCTGCCCTTGTCCTAATGCAGGAACAAGTCCGGCGAAGCACCTCTATTTTAAGTCTCATTTTTCTTTTCTCTCTTTTTTTCTTTTCTTCTTCTCTTTTTTTTTGACTCACTCTTCTCGTTTGATTCACGGAATGAATCCGGGATGAACGTGGGCTCGTTTGTTAGCAACGGATGAGGAAGTCCGGGTTAACTAGACATCGACTAGCCTTGCCAATGATGGCGAGGGTCGAGCACAGGTTTGTTCGTCGACACTGGTTGAATGCCAAAGCAAGAATAGATTCATTAATAAGGACGAAAGGTCCAAGTTAAGAGAATACCGACCGGTCTTGCCGATGATGGCAAGGGCCAAGAGCACCTCGTCCATTGGCATTGGACGAATGCCGTAGTGATTTGACAGCACCTTGGGGGTGGCAGCCACTCGACTGATGCACTTGGACCTACAACTCACAAGCATGCAATTTTGACGGCGGACTCACTTCAGCGGACTCACCCGCTTGGCGCACACTAGGGCCCGTAGGCAACCCAGTGATGGTGGGAGGGTCCGGGATGGTACCTCGCTGCTCCGAGGGTTGGCTAGCCTAATAATGAACCCCTAAGGGCCCTGGGATGCCCACTCTCGGCGGCGTCCAGCATGCTAAGGGCGTGGGGTATAGTATCTCTCTCACAACTCACCGGCGGTAGCACTCAATTGATGTAAATTTGGGACCGGGCACTCTCTTACCGTCCAACGGAGCTAAGATGAAATACTAATTAAGCAAGATAAATCAGCAAAGAGAGGGGGGCAGGAGCTCACCTGATCAGCGTGAATACGCCGATCCCGGTCGGAGACGATGATGAGCGGGGAGGCGTGGGCATGCACCCACACGCCGCGTCGGTGTAGCTTCAGATGGCGACCTGCTAATACATGCACTACGCCCCTTGCAATAGGGTTGGACTAGGGGTGGGGGAGTAGAAATACAACCAAAATGTACCTCTACGCAGGTAGGGGTGCTCAGCCGGCCAGGCAGGGAGGGGAAAAGCCGAGCTAGGAACTAATTGGAAGGCGGTTGTCGGTTCTGTCCGCTCTCTGGAACAGGGGATAGGCAGTCGATGTTGGCGCCGCTGCGGCCACTCCCGGACTCCGTTTGCTACGAAACCAGTGGCAAAACCTCCTAGGTTGGCCCAGGAGGACGTCATATTTTTGGGAGGACTTCTGGTTGCTGGTGTTGGTCGGAACAGGGCCGTGAGCAGCGTCTTTATTCTCTGGTTCTGTCTGCTTCAGCACCACTGCCGCAGGAAGATGAGGTCGCCACGAGTGCTCCTGGGTGTTAGGATACTATAACCGATGTAAAGGGGGGGGAGTGAATAGATCAGACACCCAATTAAGACCAACAACAACAGCTCCAAGTGCGGAATTAAAACAAGCTACTGTTCGACGACAGAAGGACAAACAACACAATCAATGGAAGCTGACCTAACAGATCTAGATCAAGATGGTCCTAAGCATTCATCTACTATGGATCGAAGAAATAAACATGATGCACACTAACCACGCAGCAATCACACAGTAGACAGAGGTTTTTAAGGTGGTTCGATCTCAACCCGAGATCTACGTCCACCCCACACTCCAAACCAGAATGTGGCTTCTTCTACTGATGCATAGCTTCGCTGATCCACAGCTTTGGGGTCAAAACCCTACACACCGCTGGGTGTTATAGCTTATGCCGTCCAAGGGAATCCTCCTCTGCAAACCGCTGGGGACTTAGAGCTTGACCCGACCAGCGTTGGGGACTTAGAGCTTTACCCGACAAGAGGAATCCACCTCTGCAAACCGCTGAGCTTCAAAGCTTGCTCTACTGACACACAGCTTGAAAACGTAGTTTCAGAAACGAAAAATAAAACAAACGAAGAAACAAAACAACCCACTAGGGAAATGTAGCTCAACACTGAGCAATTTCAGCTCCAGTTCTGAACCGAGAGACTAAGGAACAAACTCTCACAGTATTCTCTCAGACATCTCTCTTTCAGCTCTCTCCTTCTCTTCTTCTCTCTTTCTTCTTTTTCTCTTCTTTCTGGATCGTGCAAGCTCTCTCTGCTTCTGCTCTTTTGAAGTATGTTCACGATCACTCTTCTCCTGAGGAAGAAGCTTCCTATTTATATAGCAGTAGAAGGATAGGGCATTTGGTCACCACCATTCCCGCCCAAACACCTTCGTCACGTGGCGGCATCTCAACATAGCTGCTTTCCACGTTTTACGATCCTGGCACTTTCTTCAATCTTGGATCACATGCCCTTCTTAGTCTTTACGAAAAGGCACCTGTCAAGGCATCAGATATAATGTCATATTCAGACAATTATACGATATAAGGAGGAGATTGCACAGAATAGTGATTTTGATGTACGGACTCAATTGTGGTGTTTACATACACATGCACAGACTCAATCATCTCTTCAAAAGCAGATGCACAGACATGGTTTCAACATGACCTACGGATACATCAGCTGAGTATGTGCAATGGGCAAGTATTGCACTGACCTGCTGACTTGCCACAGAAGACGTTGTACAGACTTAGCATGCCCCGTGCCTGAGCTTGCACGCACTTATTCACAAAGAATGCTTGACTTGCACAAACTTAATGTGTAAAAGGAGAATGCATGAACTTCTATGCACCGAGTTACCAAAGACATATTGCACCGACTCTAAGTGCCTGGTGCAGAGGTTACACTGACTCGGTGGCGTGCATCGAGAAGAATTGCACCGACTTAGTCGTGTGCATCAGCGAGGATTGCACAGACTCAATGCAAAATTAACCATGTGTTGCACCTACCATATTCAAAGCACAGACTAAGATGCATACACCATTGATATGATTATATGACATATGAATGCATCAAAATATGATTATCTGACATATGAATGCATCAAAATACTTACACCATCATATATAGAAATAAAGTCAACTAAGTCACACACCACTGTTGCTAGTCATCAAAACAACTATTGTCAATCATCAAACTATTTCATCACAAAGCAGTGAACGAACTGCTTATCAACCCAGAGGAGTCCCAACAATCTCTCCCTTTTTGATGATGGCAACACATAGAATTATTGTGCCCCTGTTTGAATGAATACAATGAGATGATGTATTTTGATGAGACATGAATGATAATCAAGTGGCATGCATGCAACTACACAAGTTATGCATAGACTTACTCCCTGAGCGAGTCCTTTGAATTTTCCCTTTGAATATCTGAATGCAAACACACATTTTCTCCCCCTTTGCCTTCAGTAAATAAGGAACAACATTCTATGTAACAATTCAGAATGTGAGCAAATTATGGGGCAACCCTTAAGTTATATGAATCGAGCAATGGGATTTCTTGATTAAAGTCAAGTTTAACAGTTATAGAAGGTAAAGTGAATTCACTGACTTTCTGAAATAGGGTTATATATTCCATTTATAGCAATGAACCTGAGTCACATAACCATAAAAGTCTAGGTCGAGACAACACCCTACTTATTTCAGAGAGAGAGTGAATAGCAAGGAGAGTCACTTGAATTTGTATTGAGGTTAAACAATTGACACGCAATGACTTTTATTTTTCCAAGAGTTACAACAATTTTCTTTCATGAGTTTCAGAAATTTGAACTTTTTGAACAGTCACATGTCATTTATACCGTTGACATTAGGTGTATACCTTGATTAGAGGCTGATACGCCCAGTTACTAAGCATAAACCACTATATCTGTCTCTGATCAAAAGCTACATGGATAGTTTGCACTTTTGACATTAAGGGTACACCTTGATCAGAGGTCAGTACCCCTAGTTACTTAGTGAAACCTCTTCTATAAATTTGACCACATGAACAGAGTTAACCTGAGTCACTTCATGACTTAAGGTACACTCCATTTCTTTGATGGAGACCTCAGTTTCTCAGTGTAACTCAGTCATTGCTCTGCCACATTGTTCATTTCTTTTTCTTTAATGATCTTAATTTTGCTGCCCTTATAACTTTTAGGAGTGCCTTGTTTAAGAACAATACAGACTTTAGTTTTCAAGCCTTAGACTTCACTAAATCTGTCATGTTCAGATACTGTGAAGACCTATTTTATTATAGCCATGAGATAGAGGTTAAGAGCTATAAATATTTTCTATCACCTTATTTTCTGAAGACAGTCTTTTGAACTCTACAGCCTATTAAAGTTAAACCTTCAGTTCATTCAATTGAGCACATGTGATTCTTAGAGAAGAAGAGTTGTAATAATTGCAGCTCATGACAATGAACCAATTACTAGACTGTTGTCCATTCTTAGTAAAAGGAGTGGACATAGAAGTGCAGAATCAACTCAAGAATCTTCAAAGGAAGTAGTTCCTGGCAAAATCAATTTGTACCAAGGACATAAAAAATGCCACATGGTGGGACTTCTGAGACGGAGGAGAGAGTAGAAGGAGTTGAACTCAGTTCAGATATTGCTATCCTCCCCCTGACATCAAGATGCATTAACTTAGATATGCAACAGGCAAACTTTGCACCGACTTTATCCTTCACGAGCAATGCAATGCACTGACCTTATCATGCAATTTGGATAAAAGATGCACCGACCATCATTCTACAACCTTACATTACACATCAACAATATGCAAGACATGCATCGACATTAGCGTGTGAAATGTAGACAATGCACGGACTTATATGTATGTGCGGTATGGACATGCACTGACCTACATGTGACTAGAATGCAATATGCACCGACCTAAAGACATATAATGACTTATGCTTCATGCAAAGTATGCAATGACCAGAGTGCTTACACATTGCATAGGCTAGGTGCAATACGTGCATCAAGACAGTGCAACTCATACACAACCATCAGAAAACGTCTGTGAAAGACATCAAACAACCAATTACTCAAGAATCTTCTTTATTCAACTTTTTAAGGAACAGGCTGACACAATCACCTCAGAACATATCAACACACAGCTCAAGAATGAATTTTATTCATCATTTTCTTGCTGAAATTTACATAGCCCCAATTCTCGTCTTAGATATTTAAATCTTTCATTTCCAAGGGGTTTAGTAAAGATGTCAGCAGTCTATTTTTCAGTTTCAACAAATATTAATTCAATCTGAAAGCTGGTGCTTGATCCATAGTACCCGAGCTGCACAATTTCCTGCAGCAACATATTCTGCCTCTGCAGTGGACAGTGCAACTGTGTGTTGCTTCTAAGAAGCCCAGGATACTAAGCAGCCACCTAGGAATTGGTAATGCCCACTAGTGCTTTTCCAATCTATCCGACACCCAGCATAATCAGCATCAGTGTATGTTAGAAGCTCTAGCTCACACCTAGCAAGGTACCAAAGTCCAAGTTCTTGAGTGCCTGATAAATACCTAAAGATCCTTTTCGCTGCTCTAAGGTGAGACTCCTTAGGACTAGCCTGAAATCTGGCACATAAACACACTACAAACTGTATATCAGGCCTAGATGCAGTAAAATATAAAAGGGATCCGATCATACCTCGATATAGCTTTTGGTCCACTGTATTACCTTTGGAGTCTTCATCAAGACTTGTTGAAGTACCCATTGGTGCTGCAATTTTCTTGAGGTTTTCAAATTTGAACTTCTTCAGCATATCCCTTATGTACTTAGACTGGGTGATAAATGTTCCAT
This sequence comes from Amorphophallus konjac, assembly GCA_022559845.1. Classification (NCBI taxonomy): domain Eukaryota; kingdom Viridiplantae; phylum Streptophyta; class Magnoliopsida; order Alismatales; family Araceae; genus Amorphophallus; species Amorphophallus konjac. The sequence goes on from CM040120.1 coordinate 188,965,208, forward strand.
CTTTTGTTTGAGTCACCTGTAGTCCAAGAAACAATTTTAGCTCACCCATTGAGCTCATCTCAAATTCTTGTGTCATTAGTTCGGAAAATTCCTTACACAATTTGGGGTTAGTTGACCCAAACATAATGTCATCCACATAAATCTGAACAAGGAGAATGTCTGGATGACTTACCTTGGTGAACAACGTTTGGTCAACCTCACCTCTTGTGAACTTCTTCTCGGTAAGGAATTTGTTGAGTCTATCCTACCAAGCTCTAGGGGCTTGCTTCAAGCCATAAAGAGCTTTATTTAACTTATAAACATGATTAGGAAAATCTAAGCATTCAAAGCCAGGAGGTTGTCTCACAAAGACATCCTCTTTTATTTCCCCATTGAGAAAAGCAGATTTAACGTCCATCTGCTGGAGAGTTATTCCTAATGAGCATGCATAGGCCAAAACTATTCTAATTGCTTTTAACATAGCTACAGGGGCAAATGACTCTTCAAAGTCAATTCCAAATTCTTGATTGTACCCCTGAGCAACAAGTCTAGCTTTATTTTTAACTACAATACCTAGCTCATCAGTTTTATTCCTAAAAACCCATTTTGTTCCAATGACAGTCCCATGATCAGGAGGTGGGACCAGATACCACACCTTGTTCCTGTCAAACTGATTAAGCTCTTCATGCATGGCATTGATCCAATGCACATCTTTAAGAGCACTATCAATGGTTTTGGGTTCAACATGAGAAACCAATGCATATGCATTTAATTCATTTTGAGCTCTAATGAAACCTCTAGTCCTAGAGGGTTCATGCAAGTCACCAATGATATTTTCAATAGGATGATCTCTTAAAAATCTGGCATTTACAACTTGGTTACCTTGACCTTCATTTACCTCCCCTTAAACAACAGGCTCCTCTGCATTGCCTTCTTCAACTTCTTCTTCTTGGTCTGATTGATCTTCAGGTTTTTCTTTCTTGAGAATTTCTCTGTCATCTTCTTTCCTGCATTGACCAACCTCACAGTTATTTAGGGACTCGTCAAATACAATATGTGGAGATTCCTCAACAGTTTTAGAATTAAGGTTGTACACTCTGTATGCTCTAGAGTTTTCAGAATATCCAAGGAAGATTCCTGGATCACTTTTAGGTTCAAATTTATCAAGATCTCTTTTATCATTAATATGAATGAAGCATTTACAACCAAAGAACTTGAAATAAGCAATTGAAGGATTCTTACCTTTTAAAATCTCATAAGGAGTTTTCTGAGTGAAAGGCATTACCATGGCTCTGTTGATTACATGGCATGCAGTATTAACTGCCTCTACCCAAAATTTTCTTGGTAAGCCACCTTCAACAAGTAGTGTACGGGCCATCTCCACAAGTATCCGGTTCCTCCTCTCTACTATTCCATTCTGCTCAGGTGTTCTTGGGGAGGAGAATCGATGAGTAATCCCATTGTCCCTGCAAAAGTTTTCAAATTGTGAGTTTTCAAACTCACCTCCATGATTAGATAAAATATTTTTAATCAAATTTTCATTTTTCTGTTTGATATTGAAATAGAACTCCTGAAATTCAGTAAAAGCATCATTCTTATGAGTGATGAAAAAGACCCAAGTATACCTAGAGAAGTCATCAACTAGGACATATCCATATCTCCTACCTGACAAGCTGACTGATCGTGTGGGTCCAAATATATCCATATGTATCAGCTCATAAGGTTTGAGAGACATGTTTTTAGTTCTTGATTTAAATGACTTTCTGGTCTGCTTGGACTGTGTACACGCATCACACACCCTATTTTCCTTCTTAAAAGATATTTCAGGGAGTCCTCTTACCATGCTGTGTTTATTCAATATGTGCAAGACAGTGTAGCTAGCATGGCCTAACCTATGATGCCACAGAAAAGCTAAGTCCTCTTTATTAGTAGTGAGGCATAGGTTAGAGTGTGCAATATCATCTAGATTTACCATGTAAATATTATTCATTCTTTTTCCAGAGAATTTAACCACATCAGAATCAGGTTCAAAAATTTTACAACTAAGTGCATCAAATACTACCTTGTGCCCTTTATCACAAAGCTGACTAATACTTCGAAGATTATATGCTAATCCATTCACCAGCAAGACTTCATCAATGCAACAGGTAGTGCACTTACCTACTTTACCTGATCCAATGATTTTACCCTTAGTGTTTCCTCCGAAGGTGGCAAGGCCTCCATTCTTCTCTGTCAGCAAGCAAAATTTGTCCTTGTCCCCTGTCATATGCCTGGAGCAGCCACTATCCAGGTACCACATGTTGTGCTTGGCTGCCAGGCATACCTGCAATCATTGTCACAGATAAAATTTTGGAACCCAAAACTGTTTGGGGTCCGAAGCAGAAATAGAACAATTCATACATGACAACAAGATTTTTGGGATCCACGCTTGTTTGAGAGCTGGTTGATTGGTGGATTTTTTGATATTTTTTCTATTGTTTCTCTTCTTCTCAGCATTGGCAGCCTGAACTTTTCTTGACTTGTTATTTGTCCTGCCGTCATTGTTCTTTGCAATTTGATTGTTTTTGTGCCAGTGCCTAGGCCAATGAGCATTCAGAAAATAGTGGCCAACGTTGGTCCTTGGCTGACTATAGGTGGTTTGTTTCCTAGAAGCCCATATTCTAGACTGCCCAACCCAGTTTCTAGCCTGAGGTCTGTATGTCTGTGTGGTACATGACTGATATCTAGACCTCCCTTGAGCTCTATTCCATCCAGACTTATAAAATTGTTGTGGCTCCACATGATGGTAGGTCTGGACTCTGGGCTGGTGGAAATGGCTCGATTGACTTCTGGCAGAAGTGCTTCTACCTTGCACCCTAGACTCACTTGATTTCTTCATGGGTGAGGGTTGAGTCTTCCTCTGAACTGCTGGCGGTGACTTGTTAACCCTAGCCTGGGGTTTTGGTGTGCGCGAAGGTTGACACCTACTCTGAACTCTACCCTGAGAAGTAGGACATTGTGTACTATCATCGCTAAACTCACCCATTGTCTGCTTTCCCTTGCCCTTAGCATTGGGCAATTTGGAATCAACAACTTTAACAGCAGACTTTACATTTCTCATCTTGATGAGGGACCCCTTTTCCTTCTCAGCAACAAATGAAATTATTTTCAAAGCAAAACTCCCTTTAGCTGTGGGGTTATACCTGAGGCCTTCTCTTCTGAAATTAACTTTTGACCCTAAGTGTGCATTAAAATTATCAGATCCTTGGGTCATGTTTTCGATAATTTTCTTTTTATCTTCATTCTCTTTTTCTAGGTGATCAATTGAATTTTTTAGTTCATGGTTAACACCTAGTACAACTTCATATTTCTCATTAACAATTTTCATTTCATTTTCATAATTTTGCAATTTCAATTTTAATTCGCCAATCACATTTTTCAGATTATCATTTTCTCATCTAGAATCTATCAATGTATGCTTAACATTATCAACTTCAGCACATGGATTTTTTAAAATGTCATTTTCAGATTGCAAGCAAGCAAGTTTATCAGACATAGTTTTGTCATTCATAAGAGAATTTACTTTCTTCTTCAAATGCCCGTTCTCTTTTCTGATATCATCTGCCTTATCTAGCAAATCTTCGTAAGCATCTTCCCAATCTGAAATAGTGTAATGCTCAAAAGAAGATGATACCTCGTTGGAGTCTTCCACTTCATTTTCATAATTTCTGGCCGTCAGACAGATGGGCTTTTCTTCATCTTCACTTTCTGATGTGCTGCTCAAGGTCCCCTCGTCCTCGTCGCTCCATGTGCTCACCATTGCTCTTAGATGTGGCACAGGCCAAGGATGACTAAATATGTAATGAACAATCTAGGACCTAGATCCACAAGCATACAAGCACTCAATGATTCTCACAATAGCGTCTTACTTACACGGCACACGCGATCACCCGGTGGGGCCGGGGGATGATGGCAAGGGTCCGAGGCGAGACCCAATGAGTCTAATGGACTTAGTTGGCTTAGGCTGACCCCAAAGAGTCTAGGATTCCCAACTTAGTGGGCGGCTGGCCTGCAAGGCGGGGTTTGGGTGGCACTCTCTCACGGCTCGCGGTGGGCACCAACAAATGAACATACAAGAACGGACCCTCTTCTCACCGTCCGATGAGCAATCAAAGCAATACTAAACTTGCAGAAGTAAGGCTATCAAGGTTAGTATCAGTGGCTCACCTGATCGGTGTGAAGACACCGATCCCGCTCGGAGACGAGGGCGTGCCGGGAGACGAGGGTATACACCCGATCGCCGCGGCGATGTAGCTTGACCTGAAAATGCAAAGGTGTACAACACTACGCCTCGTGCAGGAGGGGTGATCTTGGGGTGGGGAATAGGCTTATTACATTCAAAACTACCTCCACGCAGGGAGGGGCCTTCAGCTGGCCAAGCGGGGTGGGGAATTAAGCTAAGGAACCCGACTTGTCGAACCCCGCTGGTTCTGCCAATCTGCAAATTCGCCGGACAGTGGGGCGGTGTTGATGTTGCCAGAAATTCCACAGAGCGTGGATCCTGATGAAACCTGCGCCAAAAGTTCCCCAACAGGACGGGGATGGTGTCTGAATTTTTGCAGGAGCTCTGGAACTCAGGGCTGGTTGGGCCGGTGACTGGAACATGTCAGCAACTTCTTCCTCTGGCTGGTGCAGAACAGGTACAGCGAGTTGCAGATGGCACCACGGACGCTCCTGAACTCCAAATGAGGCGAGCCTGGCGGTGACGTGATCATGATCGGAGTAGTTTGGAGCAGGAATTGACGGGGCCCCAATCGGAATCGGAGAAGAGCGAGGTAGCCGCATAAGCAGGGACAGGTCAAACCTGGACCCACAGGGGGCAGACGACACACCCCGACGAAGAAAATGGTAACAGAAAGCTCCGGAGGCCGAATGAAGTCCTTCTTCTTGGAGATGGCAGCTAACTGGTAGTAGTTTCAGCCCTCCGAAAATGGCGCTCAGATCTTCATGGAGGAAGCCGTGGTCAGACTGTGACTGCAGCTCTGGTTCCCTGCCTAAGAGCTTCTGCGAGGTCGCGGGAGAATGGCTGATGTGGACTGCTCAGAGCTCGGATGCCGACGAAACCACCTCACCTTGGAAGCTCTCTGGACGACCTTTCCAGAGATGTAGGCCTTGCCACCAGGAGGAGCAGGGAGCGGCCGGGGATGATGCGACTTCAGGGCCTCACTCTGCTGCCTGCGACCTGCTACTTGAAGCTGCAACTTGTAAGAACAAGGGGAGGGGCAAAGGGAGTTAGCACAGCTTGGGGGTGATGGCTGAGGGTTTGGGAGAGGGGAGGGACGTGGTTAGGGCTTCCAAGGGGTTCTGGTGGGGCAGGGAAGGTGGAGAGGGCTGGAGCTGTAAGAGGTGGTGGTGGAGAGGTGGGTGTGCACAAGAGAGGGGGTGAGTGGGAGAGGAGGTGAGGGGGGCGAACTTGGCCTAAGGGGGAGTGGAGAGGGGCGGTCAAGGCAAGGGAGGGAAGGATTTCAAATTCACAAATGGCCTAGGGAGTTGGGGAATGGTGTGGGGAAGAGGGGTGATTGTGTTGGAATGCGAAAGAATGTGTTGGGGTTGGGAAGATTCCCCTTGGGACTAGGGGGGGTGAGTAAAGATAGCTATGGGAAGTGGGGAGTCTTAATGGGGGTGGGTGGGAGTTGGAGGTTGGTTGGGGAAAGAGGAGAGAGGGAAAGTGGCGAACTCCCCTTGGGGAGAGAGAGAGAGAGGGAGAGAGAGAGTGAGAGGTAATAAGAGGTAGTAGAAATGCTTTTCAAATTTCATCAAAAGTTGAGTACATGAGGAGAGATGGGCCTATATATAGGCAACCATCTTTTACATGACCACAATGACCTTGACATTAAGATAAAAGACTCAACAAGTCCTAGACTCAACCCATTAGGCCGACACTAAGGTACTAAGGCCCAATTACACAAAAATAAGAGAAATAAACTAGATACCAAGACTCAATAAAAAGAAAGTACATATGATAAGACTCAATAAAATGAAAATACATAAGATGGGATCAAGAAAAGGAAGATAACATGTAGAGATCACAGCCATCCCATAACAAAAGTGTGTAGTCAACCCGAGCTAGAGGGATTGTCGTGAGATGCCCTCATCAAATCCCCCGGGGTGGGGAGAACTCGACCCTGTCGAGTATGGGTCCGCCTGGCTGTCGTAACGCTCCAGCATGTCAGGGTCCAAGCGCAGCAGATCCTCCCGACTCACCCACGTATCCTCTATCGGGGGACGGTTCCTCCACCTAACCAGGTAGTGCTGATACACCTTGTGCCTAGTAATGATACTCTGCTCATCCAGTATTGTCTCTACTTGCTCTCGTCGGTCTCTCAAGCTAGAAAGTGGAGTCCCTCCGGGAGTGTCTCTCTTAAGGTGGGGTAAAGGCTCAAGATCCTCGCTGGATTCCACCGTGGGGCCCTTGTAGGGTACCAGATCCGTCACATTGAAAGTAGGGTGCACCCCAAAGCCCTCGGGTAGGTCTAGCTCATAAGCATTACTGCCAAGTCGTTTCAAAACTTGAAAGGGTCCCGAACCCCGTGCCCTCAATTTGGAGGCAGGCCCCGGAAGGAGCCGCTCCGTCCTCACCATCACCGAATCTCCCACTTGGAACTCGTAGTGGCGCCGGTGAGCATCTGCCCGCCTCTTGTAAGCCTCATTGCTTTTTCCTATATGCTTGCGGATGTCATCATGCAACTCTTTGATATGCTTTTCAAAGGACTCAGCTGAGACTGACACTCTAGCATGTGGGGGAAGGGGAATAAGATCGGACAGTTTTCTATGCCTATAACCATGCACAACTTCAAATGGACTCTTGCCTATGGACCTATTAACAGAATCATTGTAGGCAAACTCGGCTTGAGACAAGAGGAGATCCCAATTCCCAGGGTGGTCCCCTACAAGGCAACGGAGCAAGTTCCCAAGGCTTCGGTTGACGACCTCAGTCTGGCCATCGGTCTGAGGATGGTAAGCAGTGGAGAATTTGAGGAGGGTCCCCATTAGGTGCCAAAGAGTCTTCCAAAAATAACTGGTAAACTTCACATCCCGATCAGACACAATAGTCTTAGGTAATCCATGGAGTCGGACTACCTCATCAAAGAATAATCGGGCAACCCTAAAAGCATCGGAGGTCTTGGAACATGGGATAAAGTGGGCCATTTTAGAGAACCTATCAACCACTACAAAGATGGAATCATGTTTGGGCAAGGTCTTAGGTAGGCCAAGGATGAAGTCCATGCTCAAATCCTCCCATGGTCGGTCTGGTATGGGTAGGGGTGTGTAAAGCCCAGTATTCTGTTTCACTTGTTTGGCTGAGGCACAAATGCGACATTGTCCCACAATGTGGGCCACATCTTTCTTGAGACTAGGCCAATGGAATTGTCTTTCAACTAACTCTATGGTCTTTTGGACCCCAAAGTGTCCAGCTAGGCCCCCACTGTGTAACTCCCAAACTAAGAAGTCCCGAAGTGAAGTTCGGGGTATGCAAAGCCTAGCTCCCTTGAATAGATACCCTTCTTGAAGTATGAACCCCTCATGTTCCTTGTGGGGCTGAGTGGAAAGGGTGTTGTAGTGAGTCCCAAAGTCGGGGCAATTTGGATATTCTCCTTTCATTCTCTCAAACCCATTTACTTCCACTTGGATGGTGGAGAGTAAGGCTACCCGCCTACTTAGCGCATCGGCTGCGCGGTTCTCACTACCCATCTTGTACTTGAGGACAAAGGTGTAGGCTTGAATGTATTCTACCCATCGGGCATGTCGGGCATTGAGTTTTTGTTGGGTATTGAGATATTTCAAGGCCTCATGGTCCGAGAAGATCACAAACTCCTTGGGTAGGAGATAGTGCCTCCAATGCCGAAGGGTTTGAACCACGGCAGAAAGCTCTTTGTCATATGTGGAGTACCTAGTCCTAGCCTCACAAAGTTTCTCACTAAAATAGGCTATCGGGTGACCTTCTGGTGCGGACACCCGAGCAGTCGATCGGCACGACACGCCGAGCCACAGGTACCGCACGCGGAGCACGACACGAGCCACCACAGCATCCATCTGGCTCGGAGACAGCCTGGAGACTCCGCCTTGAGCTTCCCCATTTATTATATTCAGTTAGACTTTATGTGTGTTTAATTTGCATTTATTTCGTTACGTCCGGTTGGCCATTTTGAGTGTAATAGGGGCTTACGAGCATTTCGGACCCCGTGGGCCCCACAGGCCTCCCGGGCCCCACCCCATTGGGCCACCTCATCCCAGGGTCCCACGTGGGGCCAGTCAACATGCCACATGGGAGCATCTAGAAGGTTGACTTGTATTTGAACACATGGGGGACAATGGACTTAAAAAGTCCAAGGAGGCTACCTACCTCCCACCTACCATTTTCAACCTTCCACCACCCCCCCTCTCCTTGGTCCAAGGGCCACCCCCCCCCTTTAATATTATATTATATTTTGTGTGTGTGTCACATGCCATCCTAGCCCTTCATCCCCATCCCCTAGATCTAATGGCTATGGATGGATGTGAGATGTAGACTATTTAAGGTTGTAATTTCCCATTTTATGCAATTTAATGCCATTTGAAAGTTGAAAAAAATCCCTTGAGCAGGCCTAGGCCGCCCCCTTCTCCTCTCCCCCTCTCTCTTGAAGCTGTGAAGGCTTCCCTCTGGTGGTGAGACTCCACCCTATCAGTTCCGGTCGCCGCCGCCGCCGCCACGAGCCGCCATCGCCACCGCCGGAGTTCTATCCGCGTAGTACCACAGCCACTTCCACGAAATTCCAGTCTCAGCCACGGCCTCAGATAGAGCTGGAACTTTTACTGGATCTCCCAGAGGTGTCCAGCACGTCCTCAGAATTTTGGTTGGTCATAAAGATCTCATTTGGTATTTTTTTATTTTTGTCCAATCACAGTTTCCAGATCTGTCTACTGTCTGTTTCCATTTCCATCCGCCATGAGTTTCAAGTCTTAGGTCCTTTTTTTGATTTTCTTTGGTTCGCCCAATTTAACTGGGTATTCCTTGCATCCGTCCCTTCATCCACCATTTTTTTTACTTTTTGGTTCGTCCATTTCATATTTTCTACAATTCGTTCTCAGTCCTAGCTACAGTTCTATTCCCCAGTTCCCAGATCCGACCACCAGACACTCCAAAAATCCTATCAAATCACCACCACCTCCAAATCCATTTCTAAAAATTATCCCAGCTTCATGGTTTGATTATCTACAAAGTTTAAGAAGAGCTCGAAGTCTGATTCCTACGGCAAGTAGGCAGTCAATGGTGGTTCTCAGACAAGTACCCTGTAAATCTGATGTCTCGGTTACTGTACAATAGGGATTTTTAAATTCATTAAAGTCTAGATCCGGCTAGATCCATCAGATCTCTCTGAGTCTATATTGAAGCATTTGAAGAGAGCTTTCCAACGATAGCTCATGCGTCCCGATCCGACCTCGGGATCGACCGCAGCGGCTGTTTTCGCCGGAGCGCGCGCAGGGAAAACAGAACTGAAATCCGTGGGCAACCATTCCACAACTTGAAGATCGGACCCGACCGGCCACCAATCGGTGTCTTCGGCCGACCGCCGTCCGTGGAGGCGCGCCACCAGGGGTCTCCATCATAGTGGGACCCACCTCCGCAGATCCGGAGGATAGCGCCATCCGTGGGCCCCACGGGCCCGCAGAACCCGCCGTTCGGGAAGCACGAAAATGCGGAGTTCGGCGCGTCGAGTCGACATCAAGATGCTGCCTGTCAACCCAATTTGCGTGATTCCCGGGCCCCGCATGTGACCTTTTACCTCCCTGCGTGGAGTGGGTCAAATTATTGTACTGCTGTAAAATTGTGGTAATCGGGGGTCCGTGATTGGCCGGGGTTGTCTTCGCCATGCCGGGTGCGTGGAGGTAATGGTCCGAACCTCTTGGCGTTCATTTGCTTAGCTAGTATACGATCTTTTGCCGCTGTCGAGAGTGTAGGTACTAGCCCGTGTGTCCATGTCACCGCTGTGAGAGTGAGAGTGACCCATCCCGTGACTCGATCCGAGTCCGGAAGTGAGTCTGACTACCTTGAACTCTGCCGGTTCCTTAACCGCGCACGATCCACGCTTTCCCTCGCATGGGACGCCGAGTGAGTTTGCACTTCTGTTAGCGACGTGTAGCCTATGGGAGCTCTCCGTGTCAGGCCTAATGTCTCTCCCATCATGTGTTGCTGGTCGTGTCCACGTCTAGAGTCCGAGGTCCATACCACGTAGAGTCGGTCCCCGTGTCCGTCCCGCATCAGTTTGGTATCAGAGCAAGTCGAGTCTAGGGTAGTCGTTGCATAAGTCTTGCATAGTCTAAGGTTACCTCACACACACCTTCACTCGGTATATCCAAAGGTGCTGTCCGACCGTTAGGCTTCGCCTACCGGAAGACCACACACTTGCGCGAGTGACCTTCGGGTCGATTACCTCCGCCGCGTACCGAGTCTTGGCCGTGTCTAGGGTGTAGTCGAGTCTCATTCTTTTCAAAACAAAAAAAAAAGTGTTTTAAATTGCATTCTTTCAAAATACCAAAAATGGAGTGTTTTCAAATTGCAATTTGGTCTAAGTGTATCATTTAGTGTGTTTGCATTAGTCGGTCGTTGTCACCTAGTCCGTACGTCTTTGCATGCCCACCCATCGAGGCACCCAATACTCGCCACCACCACCTATGGCGGACTCCCGAGCCCATAGTTCCGATGAGTCTTCCACGGCCGAGATGTTCCGGGCCATCATGGATCGTTTAGACACGCGTATGGATGGTCTTAGTACGCGTATGGATGGCATAGGGACGCGTCTAGAAGGGAGGATGAAGGTCCTCGAGGATCGGGCCGGGGTTTCGGAGCAGTCCATTCAAGGCCTTGTTGGGAGGATTGCCGTCTTAGAGAGGGGCCCAGTAGCGGCGCAAACCGCGCCGACGAACGGCCAACAAGAGCCGGTGCAGCAACCCGCTGTGCCAAGGGCTCAGGTAGAGGATGTCGGGAGGCAACAGGCGCCTATAGTGGATGATTATGCCTCCGACAATGATCACGGGGGTAACGGTCGTCGTCATCAACGACGGAATCGTGATGACGAGGATGACGACCGCATTCTTAGGGGTGTGCGTGCGGACCCTCCCACTTTTAGCGGGTCCTTGGACCCTATGGTGTATCTAGATTGGGAAGCCGGTATGGACCGGTACTTCGAGTGGTTTGAGATGACGGACCACCGAAGAGTCCGATATGCGAAGATGAAGCTGCAAGGGCAGGCCCAAACTTATTGGATCAATGTGGAGAGCCTGCTCAACCAGCGACGTCAACCCCAAATCGGTACCTGGGATGATATGAAACTCAAATTGAGGGAGAAGTACCTTCCTGCCTCATATCGCCAACGTCTTATAGACAAGTGGCAAAGCATCTCCCAAGGGAACCGATCCGTGACCGAGTACACCGCCGAGTTCGATGAGTATTACTTGCGGTGCGGGGTCACAGAAGAGAGCACCATGACGATATCCCGCTTTCGGAGAGGTTTGCGGCCTAATTATCAATATGAACTCTTTCGCCGCAATGCCACCACTTTGGAGCAGGCATATCAGATTGCTCTCGAATTGGAACAGTTCGAGGTCGAGTTCGAGTCACCCCATCGGTTGGGCTCCTTTCCCCTTCGTAGTGTCAAGTCACGTGGCTCATCTGGCACATATCCGAGGGCCCCCATGGCTCGACCTCAGGAGCCCGTTCGCCACGAGCCCTTTGCTCCTAGGCCTCGCCCTCCACCCCCGAGGGACCTTCCTCGTCCCCAGCATCTTACGGCCCCACCCACAGCCCGTCCACCAGCACCCGCACCTCCTGCACGTCCTTTGTTGCCTACACCTCCTATCCGTCGGGAGGATAAAGGTAAAGGACCTATGATTGGGGAGCCTAGTGGATCACGGCAGCAGTGTTATCGCTGCAATGGGTTTGGCCATTTTGCCAACCAGTGTCCCACCCGCCCATCTTTTCACATTGGGGACACACAGGCCGAGGATACCACCCCTGCGGGCCTAGAGTTAGTCAGCTATGAGGCAGATGAAGAGTTAGCTGACGAGTACTATGAGATGGGAGGTGAGGCCCAGGATGCCCAGCAGTCAGACGATACCCACGTAGGGGTCGTCAGATGTATCCTCACCCAGCCACAGGTCAGTGATGACTGGCGTCGGACCACTATCCTTCATGTATTCTGTAGGCTGGGAAAGCAAATTTGCAAGGTGGTCATCGATAGCGGGAGTTGTATCAATGCAATCTCCACGAACGCTGTCACTCGTCTTGGTCTCACACCCGTAGACCATCCTTGTCCCTATCAGGTATCATGGGTGGATACCACTTCCATTTCGGTCAGGCTGCGGTGCTTGGTCCCGCTGCAGCTCCACTCCTACCGTGACGATATCTGGTGTGACGTTCTCCCCATGGAAGTGGGAAGTATCATTCTTGGTAGGCCGTGGTTATTCGACCGAGATGCTACACTCCATGGTCGGTCGAACACCTGTACCTTCGACCACGATGGTCAGCGGGTCACCCTCCAACCCGTTCGGCCCAGGAGCCCATCGGTCCGGGGTCCTACTGGCCCTAGTACTCCAAAGCCTTCCGTACCCGGGCCCAGTACCCCATTCCCCGCTCGGACTATGACCGTTACCTCTGGCCCAGGAGAGCCCTCGACCAGGAGATTGATGATGATTAGCTCCCGGGAAATGGAGCAGGAGCTTAGTCAGGGCTGTCCGGTGTTTGCCATTACGGTCCGAGAGGTGGAGCGGGACTCCGAGGGTGAGCTCCCACCCGAGGTTGTTCCCATTCTGCAGGAGTATGCTGATGTATTCCCCGATGAGCTTCCCGAGGGACTCCCACCTATGCGGGATATTCAGCATGCCATCGACCTTGTTCCGGGCTCTTCTTTGCCCAATCTTCCTCATTATCGCATGAGTCCCACGGAGCATGCCGAGCTTAAACGGCAGGTCGATGAGTTAGTGCAGAGAGGGTCTGTTCGGGACAGCATGAGTCCATGTGCTGTACCCGCGTTACTCGCCCCGAAGAAGGATGGCACGTGGAGAATGTGCATTGATAGTCGTGCCATCAACAAAATCACCGTGAAGTACAGGTTCCCTATTCCCCGCCTGGATGACATGCTGGACATGATGGCAGGTGCCACTATCTTTTCGAAGATTGATCTTAAGAGTGGCTACCATCAGGTGAGGATTAGGCCCGGTGATGAGTGGAAGACCACATTTAAGACCAAGGACGGTCTATATGAGTGGTTGGTCATGCCTTTTGGGTTGACCAATGCCCCTAGCACTTTCATGCGGCTCATGACTCAGGTCCTTCGACCTTTCATTGGAGTCTTTGCAGTGGTGTATTTCGATGATATCCTTATCTATAGCCGCACCACAGGGGACCACTTAGACCACCTTCGGCAGGTCTGTCTACTTCTTCGGCGAGAGCAGCTATTTGCGAACCCACAGAAGTGTGCCTTCATGACACCTCAGCTTACCTTCTTGGGTTTCATTGTGTCTAGTACTGGGGTCTCCGCCGATCCGGAGAAGGTCCGGGCCATTGTTGAGTGGCCGGAACCCCGTACAGTTCATGATGTCCGCAGCTTTCATGGCCTTGCGACGTTCTACCGTCGCTTCATCCGCGGATTTAGCTCCGTCACTGCCTCGATCACGGATTGAATCCGTAAGGGCACATTTGTCTAGACGAAGGCCGCATCTGCTGCCTTCAGGGACATCAAGGAGCGTATGACCCAGACACCTATCCTTCGACTGCCTGATTTCTCGAAGGTGTTTGAGGTCTGTTGTGATGCGTCGGGTGTTGGGATTGGAGGAGTTTTGAGTCAGGAGTCCCACCCGATCGCATATTTCAGCGAGAAGCTGAATGACGCGAAACTGCGATATTCCACGTATGATAAAGAATTCTACGCAGTTGTTCAGGCTCTTAGGCATTGGAGGCACTATCTTTTACATCAGGAGTTTGTCCTATACTCCGACCACGAGGCATTGAGGTACCTCCATTCGCAAAAGAAGCTTAACTCGCGTCATAGTCGTTGGGTTGAGTATCTCCAGCAGTTCACCTTTGTGCTTAAACATAAGGCTGGAGTGGAGAACAAGGTGGCTGATGCCTTGAGTCGGCGAGCATGCTTGCTTACCACCATGAGTGCCGAGGTCATAGGGTTAGAGAAGATGAAAGAGGCCTATGTTGATTGTCCTGACTTCGGTCAGATTTTTACTACTCTCCAGGCCGGGCCCTCGAGAGACCATGATGATTATGTGCTTCAGGAGGGTTACCTCTTTCGAGGTAGCAGGCTATGTGTTCCCCGAACTTCAGTTCGAGATTTCCTAGTGTGGGAACTACATGCGGGAGGTCTAGCCGGCCACTTTGGTCGGAACAAGACTATTGAGGCAGTGGAGCATCGATTTTATTGGCCGAGCTTGAAGCGCGATGTTGCTAACATCGTGGCTCAGTGTCGTACATGTGCTACGGCCAAGATGAAGAAGCAAAGCTCGGGCCTTTATACGCCTCTTCCCGTGCCTGATGCACCGTGGCAGGATGTTAGCATGGATTTTGTTTTGGGATTGCCACGTACTTCTAGGAAGCATGACTCGGTCTATGTTGTTGTTGACCGTTTCTCAAAGATGGCCCTCTTTATCCCTTGCTCGAAGACTTCGGATGCTTCTAGGGTAGCCCGCCTATTCCTTACTCATGTGGTGTGCAAGTTCGGGTTGCCTCGCACTATAGTGTCTGACCGTGATGTTAGGTTCACTTCCTATTTTTGGAAGACACTATGGCATATGATGGGTACGCACCTCAAGTTTTCCACTGCATACCATCCCCAGACAGATGGTCAGACCGAGGTGGTCAATAGGAGTCTGGGTGATCTTTTGAGATGTCTTGTTAGGGACCGCATTGGGGATTGGGATCTCATTCTACCTATGGCTGAGTTTGCATATAATGATTCGGTGAATAGGTCTACTGGCATGAGTCCATTTGAGATTGTCACAGGTCGTAGGCCTAGGAAACCCGTTGACCTTGTCCCCATGCCTGTCCATGCTAGAGTGTCGGAGTCGGCCGAGTCGTTTGCTAGGCATGTTAGGAGTTTGCATGACGACATCCGTCGTCACATTGAGGCCAGCAATGCACGGTACAAGGAGTTAGCCGATGCCCACCGACACCACCGAGAGTTCCAGGAGGGCAAATACGTCATGATCAGGGTAAGACCTGAACGGTTTCCCTCTGGAACCGTTAAGAAGTTGCAAGCTCGCGGAGCCGGTCCCTTTAGAGTGTTGAAACGCGTTGGATCCAATGCGTATGTTGTGGACCTGCCCGAGGAATATGGTATAAGCTCTACCTTCAATGTATCACATCTTGTTGCATATAGGGACCCAGCGGTGATCCCTAGTGAGCCTTTTGAGCCATCTCCTCCCCTTGAGAGTGATCCCACACCTGAGTGTCCACTTCCACCTCCAGCCCCTTTTTCACGGCAGCGTGAGCACATAGATCGTATACTGGACGAGCAAGTGACAGTTACCAGGAGTGGATCTTACCCGCGCTACCTAGTGCGATGGAGAGGACGGCCCGCTACCGAGGACACATGGATCACACATGGTGAGTTACAGCGGATTGATCCGGACCTTTTGGAGCGATACAGGAGCGATGCAGACCCTTACTCGACAGGGTCGAGTTTCTCCCACCCGGGGAGAATTGGTGCGGACACCCGAGCAGTCGATCGGCACGACACGCCGAGCCACCGGTACCGCACGCGGAGCACGACACGAGCCACCACAGCATCCATCTGGCTCAGAGACAGCCTGGAGACTCCGCCTTAAGCTTCCCCATTTATTATATTCAGTTAGACTTTATGTGTGTTTAATTTGCATTTATTTCGTTACGTCCGGTTGGCCATTTTGAGTGTAATAGGGGCTTACGAGCATTTCGGACCCCGTGGGCCCCACAGGCCTCCCGGGCCCCACCCCATTGGGTCACCTCATCCCAGGGTCCCACGTGGGGCCAGTCAACATGCCACATGGGAGCATCTAGAAGGTTGACTTGTATTTGAACACATGGGGGACAATGGACTTAAAAAGTCCAAGGAGGCTACCTACCTCCCACCTACCATTTTCAACCTTCCACCACCCCCCCTCTCCTTGGTCCAAGGGCCGCCCCCCCCCCCTTTAATATTATATTGTATTTTGTGTGTGTGTCACATGCCATCCTAGCCCTTCATCCCCATCCCCTAGATCTAATGGCTATGGATGGATGTGAGATGTAGACTATTTAAGGTTGTAATTTCCCATTTTATGCAATTTAATGCCATTTGAAAGTTGAAAAAAATCCCTTGAGCAGGCCTAGGCCGCCCCCTTCTCCTCTCCCCCTCTCTCTTGAAGCTGTGAAGGCTTCCCTCTGGTGGTGAGACTCCACCCTATCAGTTCCGGTCACCGCCGCCGCCGCCACGAGCCGCCATCGCCACCGCCGGAGTTCTGTCCGCGCAGTACCACAGCCACTTCCACGAAATTCCAGTCTCATCCACGGCCTCAGATAGAGCTGGAACTTTTACTGGATCTCCCAGAGGTGTCCAGCACGTCCTCAGAATTTTCGTTGGTCATAAAGATCTCATTTGGTATTTTTTTATTTTTGTCCAATCACAGTTTCCAGATCTGTCTACTGTCTGTTTCCATTTCCATCCGCCATGAGTTTCAAGTCTTAGGTCCTTTTTTTGATTTTCTTTGGTTCGCCCAATTTAACTGGGTATTCCTTGCATCCATCCCTTCATCCACCATTTTTTTTAATTTTTGGTTCGTCCATTTCATATTTTTTAAAATTCGTTCTCAGTCCTAGCTACAGTTCTATTCCCCAGTTCCCAGATCCGACCACCAGACACTCCAAAAATCCTATCAAATCACCACCACCTCCAAATCCAATTTGAAAAATTGTCCCAGCTTCATGGTTTGGTTATCTACAAAGTTGAAGAAGAGCTCGAAGTCTGATTCCTACGGCACGTAGGTGGTCAACGGTGGTTCTCAAACAAGTACCCTGTAAATCTGATGTCTCGGTTACTGTACAACAGGGATTTGTAAATTCATTAATGTCTAGATCCTGCTAGATCCATCAGATCTCTCTGAGTCTATATTGAAGTATTTGAAGAGAGCTTTCCAACGATAGCTCATGCGTCCCGATCCGACGTCGGGATCGACCGCAGCGGCTGTTTTCGCCGGAGCGCGCGCAGGGAAAACAGAACTGAAATCCGTGGGCAGCCATTCCACAACTTGAAGATCGGACCCGACCGGCCACCAATCGGTGTCTCCGGCCGACCGCCGTCCGTGGAGGCGCGCCACCAGGGGTCTCCATCATAGTGGGACCCACCTCCGCTGATCCAGAGGATAGCGCCATCCGTGGGCCCCACGGGCCCGCAGAACCCGCCGTTCGGGAAGCACGAAAATGCGGAGTTCGGCGCATCGAGTCGACATCAAGATGCTTCCTGTCAACCCAATTTGCGTGATTCCCGGGCCCCGCATGTGACCTTTTACCTCCCTGCGTGGAGTGGGTCAAATTATTGTACTGCTGTAAAATTGTGGTAACCGGGGGTCCGTGATTGGCCGGGGTTGTCTTCGCCACGCCGGGTGCGTGGAGGTAATGGTCCGAACCTCTTGGCGTTCATTTGCTTAGCTAGTATACGATCTTTTGCCGCTGTCGAGAGTGTAGGTACTAGCCCGTGTGTCCATGTCACCGCTATGAGAGTGAGAGTGACCCGTCCCGTGACTCGATCCGAGTCCGGAAGTGAGTCTGACTACCTTGAACTCTGCCGGTTCCTTAACCGCGCACGATCCACGCTTTCCCTCGCATGGGACGCCGAGTGAGTTTGCACTTCTGTTAGCGACGTGTAGCCTATGGAAGCTCTCCGTGTCGGGCCTAATGTCTCTCCCATCATGTGTTGCTGGTCGTGTCCACGTCTAGAGTCCGAGGTCCACACCACGTAGAGTCGGTCCCCGTGTCCGTCCCGCATCACCTTCTTGGCTAAGAATGCCCCCAATCCCTACCCCGGATGCATCACAAGTGACTTCGAAGACTTTTGAGAAGTCAGGTAGGCAAAGGACCGGGGCTTGGGTCATCTTTTCCTTAAGCTCTAGGAAGGCTTTTGAGGCTGCCCTAGTCCACACAAAGGTGCCTTTCTTGCGGCAATCCGTGATAGGAGTGGTGATTGTGATAAACCCACGGATGAATCTCCTATAGAAGGTAGCTAGCCCGTGAAAGCTTCGGGCCTCATGAAGGGTCTTGGGTTCGGGCCACTCAAGAATAGCTTAGACCTTTTCGGGGTCCATGGATACCCCTTGGGATGAGACAATAAATCCTAGGAAGGCTAGTTGATTGGTCAAGAAATGACATTTCCCGGGGTTAGCAAAGAGACTCTCCTTCCTAAGAATGGTGCACACTTGTTTGAGGTGATCGAGGAGGGCTTCCTTGGATTGGCTATATATGAGGATGTCGTCAAAATAGACAACTAAAAAGATGCCAATGAAGGGCCGGAGGACCTCGGTCATGAGGCGCATGAAGGTGCTTGGCGCATTAGAAAGGCCAAAAGGCATAACAAGCCATTCATAGAGACCGTCCTTAGTCTTAAAGGCGATTTTCCACTCGTCCCCGGGCCTAATGCGGACTTGATGGTAGCCACTCTTGAGGTCAATTTTAGAGAAGATGGTGGCTCCCGCTAGCATGTCTAACATATCATCAAGCCGAGGGATGGGGAACCTATATTTGACCGTTATATTGTTGATGGCTCGGCTATGCACACACATGCGCCAAGTTCCATCCTTTTTGGGTGTAAGAAGAGCCGGGACGGCACAAGGGCTTTTGCTAATTCGGAGGAAGCCCTTCTTGATGAGTTCCTCAATTTGCCTCCTGAGCTCGGCATGCTCGGTGGGGTTGAGGCGGTAGTGTGGGAGGTTGGGTAAGGTAGCTCCGGGCACAAGGTCGATGGCATGTTGTACATCGCGCATGGGTGGTAGCTTGTCCGGAAGCTCCTCGGGAAACACATCATGGAAGTCCTCCAAGAGTTGTTGAATTTCTATTGGGTGTGGGTCGGTTGGGGTGGATTCCCCAAGGCAAATAACAATGGCACACACATGTTCCCCTTGGTTGACTTCTTCTTCAAGCTCTTTCCTAGTGATGAGGTGTAGGCTCCTAGGAGGCTTGTTGACCATACTAGGGTTAGGGCTTGGTGGGGTGGGGTTTGGTGGGTTTGGAATAGTGGGAGGGGTAGGGGATCCCTCAAGGGAGGGAGATGCCTTCTTGGGAAGGGGGCGAGGTGGAGAAGGGTTGAGTTGGATTTTCTTCCCCTCATGAATGAAGATGCAAGTGTTTATCTTTCCTAGAAAGGTGGCATCTACATCGTAGATCCAAGGTCATCCTAGGAGTATACTCCCAACTTCCATTGGTAGGATGTCACACCACACTTGGCCTTGATAGGATTGGAATGTAATGGGGACAAGGCAACGAGCACTAACGGGTATGGAGGTGGTATCAATCCATGCTACCCTATATGGGTGAGGATGCGGGGAGGTGGTAAGGCCCAAAAATTTGACGGTATCGGGTGACACTACATTCACACTACTCCATTGTCCAAGATGACCTTCCTAACATGGCTCCCTATCCGTATGTAGGTATGGAATATGGTGTTTCTTCTCTAATCATGCTCTTGGGTTTGAGTGAGGGTGCACCTAACCACTCCGAGGTGGGAGTCGGTGGGTGGAGGGAGTTGTTCTTGGTTGGTCTCTACGTAGTGGTTCTCATACTCCTCCTCCCATTCAAGAGAGGGTTCATATACTTCAATTTCCCCTTCAAATTCAGCTTGGGGTTGGGGGTTGGTTTCTTCTATGAGCAAGTTAGATGCTCCCTTGGTGGGGCATTGGTTGGCAAAGTGTCCATACCCATAGCCCCTAAAGCATTGCTGCCCACTTTGATGGTTTGGGGTCATCTTAGTGTGAGGGGGAGTGGGTGTCGGATTGGGCCTATTGGGAGTTGTGTTTAGGGGCCCACTTGTGGGGCGGGATGGTGGTGTGCCACTAGGAGGGGTGACCCGGGTGGGAGGAGCTCCCATGGGTGTGGGAAGGAGACCTCTATGGGGAGGTGGAGGGTTGGCCCGAGGTGCCATGGCTTTAGGGTCCATCCCCCGAGGGGGAACCATTCGTGTATACCGAGAGAATTTCTCGGCATCCCGAGCTACTTGGTAGGCTTGCTCTAAAGTGGCTACTTGACGCATGAATAACTCCTTTTTGATATGTAATTGAAGTCCATTCCTAAAGCGGGAGAGTGTGATGGCGGGGTCCTCTTGGACTCCACACTTGAGAAGGTAGTAGTCAAACTTCTCAATGTACTCCATAACGGTCTTTCCCTCTTGGGTCAAGGCTTGCCACTCATCTAGGAGGTTTTGATGATAGGAGGGTGGGACATATTTGAGTTTGAGTTGGTCTTTCATGGCTCCCCATGTGGCGATGGGAGCTTCCCTCCTAACTATCCTTAATGTCTCAACATTCATCCAATGAGTCTTAGCTAACTTGGTGAGTTGCATCTTTGCAAGACGGACTCTCCTATCCTCGGTCATTGGGTACCAATCAAAATATTGGTCCATGGCTGCCTCCCAATCTAAGTAAATACTTGGATGATGAGACCCATCAAAGGTGGGTGCATCGACTTTCACAAGTCTCATTAGTTGGTCATCCGGGTTGTCCCGGGGAGGTCTCTCATTCCTTCTAGGAGGTGGGTCCCTTTCCGGTTCGGGAGGGTGATCAAGGTTGAGCTCCCCTAGGGCTGGCTCCACATGTGGAGGTGGTTCCATCCTATCTCCTGCCCTTGGGATAGGCCTATTCTCCTCAATTTGTTCAAGCCGGGCCGTAATATCGTCAAGCCTTCCCATAATATTGGTCATGCCTTCCACAAGAAACCTCATATGGTCGGCAAGCTCATTCTCATTGTGAGCGGGATTTCCTTGGGGATTGGGATTCATAGTGTTGTTGGAAGAAGATGAATTGACTTGATAATGAGTTCCACTACGAGTGGTCATGCAAAGTTGGGTGGGCTATGCAAGGGTGTGCGGATGCACCTATGAAAGACTTAGTGTGACCCAAGACTAGACTTGTGAGGACAAGCCTATGACCACTCTGATACCACTTGATGTGGCACATCCCAAGGATGACTAAATATGTAATGAACAACCTAGGACCTAGATCCACAAGCATACAAGCACTCAATGATTCTCACAATAGCGTCTTACTTACACGGCACACGCGATCACCCGGCGGGGCCGGGGGATGATGGCAAGGGTCCGAGGCGAGACCCAATGAGTCTAATGGACTTAGTTGGCTTAGGCTGACCCCAAAGAGTCTAGGATTCTCAACTTAGTGGGCGGCTGGCCCGCAAGGCGGGGTTTGGGTGGCACTCTCTCACGGCCCGCGGTGGGCACCAGCAAATGAACATACAAGAATGGACCCTCTTCTCACCGTCCGATGAGCAATCAAAGCAATACTAAACTTGCAGAAGTAAGGCTATCAAGGTTAGTATCAGTGGCTCACCTGATCGGTGTGAAGACACCGATCCCGCTTGGAGACGAGGGCGCGCCGAGAGACGAGGGTATACACCCGATCGCCGCGGCGATGTAGCTTGACCTGAAAATGCAAAGGTGTACAACACTACGCCTCGCGCAGGAGGGGTGATCTTGGGGTGGGGAATAGGCTTATTACATTCAAAACTACCTCCACGCAGGGAGGGGCCTTCAGCCGACCAAGCGGGGTGGGGAATTAAGCTAAGGAACCCGACTTGTCGAACCCCGCAGGTTCTGCCAATCTGCAAATTCTCCGGACAGTGGGGCGGTGTTGATGTTGCCAGAAATTCCACAGAGCGTGGATCCTAATGAAACCTGAGCCAAAAGTTCCCCAACAGGACGGGGATGGTGTCTGAATTTTGGCAGGAGCTCTGGAACTCAGGGCTGGTTGGGCCGGCGACTGGAACAGGTCAGCAACTTCTTCCTCTGGCTGGTGCAGAACAGGTACAACGAGTTGCAGATGGCACCACGGACGCTCCTGAACTCCAAATGAGGCGAGCCTGGTGGTTCCGTGATCGCGATCGGAGTATTTTCGAGCAGGAATTGACGGGGCCCCAATCGGAGGTGTGAGAAGAGAGAGGTAGATGGATAAGCAAGGACAGGTCAAACCTGGACCCACAGGGGGCAGACGACACACCCCGACGAAGAAAATGGTAACTGAAAGCTCCGGTGGCTGAATGAAGTCCTTCTTCTTGGAGATGGCAGCTAACTGGTAGTAGTTTCAGCCCTCCGAAAATGGCACTCAGATCTTCAGGGAGGAAGCCGTGGTCGGACTGTGACTGCAGCTCTGGTTCCCTGCCTGAGAGCTTCTGCGAGGTCGCGGGAGAATGGCTGCTGTGGACTGCTCAGAGCTCGGATGCCGACGAAACCACCTCGCCTTGGAAGCTCTCTGGACGACCTTTCCAGAGATGTAGGCCTTGCCACCAGGAGGAGCAGGGAGCAGCCGGGGATGATGTGACTTCAGGGCCTCACTCTGCTGCCTGCGACCTGCTACTTGAAGCTGCAACTTGTAAGAACAAGGGGAGGGGCAAAGGGAGTTAGCACAGCTTGGGGGTGATGGCTGAGGGTTTGGGAGAGGGGAGGGACGTGGTTAGGGCTTCCAAGGGGTTCTGGTGGGGCAGGGAAGGTGGAGAGGGCTGGAGCTGCAAGAGGTGGTGGTGGAGAGGTGGGTGTGCACAAGAGAGGGGGTGAGTGGGAGAGGAGGTGAGGGGGGCGAACTTGGCCTAAGGGGGAGTGGAGAGGGGCGGTCAAGGCAAGGGAGGGAAGGATTTCAAATTCACAAATGGCCTAGGGAGTTGGGGAATGGTGTGGGGAAGAGGGGTGATTGTGTTGGAATGCGAAAGAATGTGTTGGGGTTGGGAAGATTCCCCTTGGGACTAGGGGGGGTGAGTAAAGATAGCTATGGGAAGTGGGGAGTCTTAATGGGGGTGGGTGGGAGTTGGAGGTTGGTTGGGGAAAGAGGAGAGAGGGAAAGTGGCGAACTCCCCTTGGGGAGAGAGAGAGAGAGTGAGAGGTAATAAGAGGTAGTAGAAATGCTTTTCAAATTTCATCAAAAGTTGAGTACATGAGGATAGATGGGCCTATATATAGGCAACCATCTTTTACATGACCACAATGACCTTGACATTAAGATAAAAGACTCAACAAGTCCTAGACTCAACCCATTAGGCCCACACTAAGGTACTAAGGCCCAATTACACAAAAATAAGAGAAATAAACTAGATACCAAGACTCAATAAAAAAGAAAGTACATATGATAAGACTCAATAAAATGAAAATACATAAGATGGGATCAAGAAAAGGAAGATAACATGTAGAGATCACAGCCATCCCATAACAAAAGTGTGTAGTCAACCCGAGCTAGAGGGAGTGTCGTGAGATGCCCTCATCACTCTTCCTTTGGGAGCTTTCTTCTTGGCTTTCTCTTTCAGCTTCTGGAGCTCTGGACAATTGGCCTTCATATGACCGGCCTTCCTGCAATGGTAACAAACATTAGTGTCAATTTTCTTCGCAGAATTAGATTTGTACCTGTTGTATCTTTTCCCGCCATATTATCTTCGGTTGAAATTTCTTCCTTCCTTCCTGAGAAATCTTCTGAACTCTCTAGTCAGCATTGCTATCTGATCTCCTTCAATTTGTGATCTAGAGAGACTCTGATCACTAGACGATCCATCGTGGCTGGATTGACTAGAACGACTATTGCTTGCCTTCAGAGCGATAGGCTGCTTCTTTTTCTCGAGCTCCTGTCTTTGGCAGATTCATTTCATAAGTCATCAATGAACCTATCAGCTCATCCACTTTGGTGTTCTGGAGATCCCTCGACTCCTCAATAACTGTCACTTTTGTATGCCATACTGAAGTCAGGGATCGCAGTATCTTTCTCACGATTTCATAATCAGAATAGTTTTCCCCAGATTTCTGAGACCATTAGTTATGAGGGTAAGACGCGCGTACATCTCAATGATGGTCTCGCTGAGCTTCATCCTGAAGGCTTCATACTCTGAAACTAGTAAATTAGCCGTGGTCTGCCTCACCTGAGAGGTTCCCTCGTAGATAA
The DNA here is from genome assembly GCA_022559845.1 of Amorphophallus konjac. NCBI lineage: Eukaryota > Viridiplantae > Streptophyta > Magnoliopsida > Alismatales > Araceae > Amorphophallus > Amorphophallus konjac. Next base: position 188,989,358 of record CM040120.1, read on the forward strand.
CCTCCAGCTTATCCCACATCTCTTTCGCTGTTCCACAGGAAGAGACTCTTGCAAATTCTGTGGGATGTAAATCACACTGTATTGCATTGATGGTGCTCCACTTGAGAGTAGATTTCCTGATCTCCTCTCTCGTCCATATATCCTCATTAGGATGCAGCTCGAATGGTCCTTTACTGACCACCTTCCAAATATTCATAGTGTTTCACCCTCAAAAGAACTTGCATACGGTTCTTCCACTATGCGTAGTTCGACCCGTCAAAGTATGGGGGCTTCGTGGTGGAATGTCCTTCAGCCGTCATCCCTCTTGCTTCCATGGCCATTTCTCTTCAGGACGTTGATCCCTGCAGAAGAGTTAGGCTCTGATACCAAGTGTTAGGATACTATAACCGATCTAGAGGGGGGGTGAATAGATCAGACACCCAATTAAGACCAATAACAACTCCTCCAAGTGTGGAATTAAAACAAGCTGTTGTTCGACGACAGAAGGACAAACAACACAATCAATGGAAGCCGACCTAACAAATCTAGATCAAGACGATCCTAAGCATTCATCTACTACGGATTGAAGAAATAAATAGGATGCACACAAACCACACAGCAATCGTACAGTAGACAGAGATTTTTAAGGTGGTTCGATCTCAACCCGAGATCTACGTCCACCCCACACTCCAAACTGGAATGTGGCTTCTACTGCTGATGCACAGCTTCGCTGATCCACAGCTTTGGGGTCAAAACCCTACACACCGTTGGGCGTTACAGCTTATGCCGTCCAGAGGAATACTCCTATGGAAACTGCTGGGGGCTTACAGCTTTACCCGACCAGAGGAATCCACCTCTGCAAACCGCTGAGCTTCACAGCTTGCTCCGCTGACACACAGCTTGAAAATGTAGTTTCAGAAATGAAAAATAAAACAAACGAAGAAACAAAAGAACCCACTAGGGGAATGTAGCTCAACACTGAGCAATTTCAGCTCCGATTTTGAACCGAGAGACTGAGGAACAAACACTCACAGTATTTTCTCAGACATCTCTCTTTCAGCTCTCTCCTTCTCTTCTTCTTTTTCACTTCTTTCTGGATCGTGCAAGCTCTCTCTGCTTCTGCTCTTTCGAAGTATGTTCACGATCACTCTTCTCCTAAGAAGGAAGCTTCCTATTTATAGAGCAGTAGAAGGATAGGGCGTGTGGTCACCACAATTTCTACCCAAACACCTTCGTCACGTGGCGGCATCTCAGCATAGCTGCTTTCCACGTGTCACGATCCTGGCACTTTCTTCAATCTTGGATCACGTGCCCTTCTTAGTCTTTACGAAAAGGCACCTTTCAAGGCATCAGATATAATGTCATATTCAGACAATTATACGATATAAGAAGGAGATTGCACAGAATAGAGATTTTGATGCACGGACTCAATTGTGGTGTTTACATACACATGCACAGACTCAATCATCTCTTCAAAAGCAGATGCACAGACATGGTTTCAACACGACCTATGGATACATCGGCTGAGTGTGTGCAATGGGCAAGTATTGCACTGACCTGATGACTTGCCACAGAAGACATTGTATAGACTTAGCCTGCCCTGTGCCTGAGCTTGCACGGACTTATTCACACAGAATGCTTGACTTGCACAGACTTAATGTGTAAAAAGAGAATGCATGAACTTCTATGCACCGAGTTACCTAAGACATATTGCACCGACTCTAAGTGCCTGGTGTAGAGGTTGCACCGACTCGGTGGCGTGCATCGAGAAGAATTGCACCGACTTAGTCGTGTGCATCAGCGAGGATTGCACAGACTCAATGCAAAATTAACCATGTGTTGCACCGACTCTATTCAAAGCACAGACTAAGATTCACACACCATTGATATGATTATCTGACATAAGAATGCATCAAAATATGATTATCGGACATATGAATGCATCAAAATACTTACACCATCGTATATAGAAATAAAGTCAACTAAGTCACACACCACTGTTGCTAGTCATCAAAACAACTATTGTCAATCATCAAACCATTTCATCACAAAGCAGTGCACGAACTGCTTATCAACCCAGAGGAGTCCCAACACTGGGCTCTGATTCGGGTGTGGCTGGGGTCGTTGGATTCGTTGTCGAGCCCTCTTAGAAATGAGACCCGCGGGGACGCTAGGGGAGGTCAGAGCAGACAGGGATAGCCCGAACAGTGATCGGGTGTCTGTTTAGTCCCAGAGTGGACAGAACAACCCACCCGAGGGAGAAAATTGAGAAATCGCTGCTCCGGATGCTGAACGGGGTGCCCCTTCTTAGTAATGGAAGAAGACTTGTCGTAGAAGCTCTCAGCCAAGTGGCGCCTCAAGTAGCACATGAATGTGGCCGTGGGAGCTTCTGGAAGTTGCTTCAGGTTGCCGACTGGACCTATCCTGTGCAGTCGGAGAAGAACGGCTCTCCCTGGCAGTCACGAACTGAGACGAGGACGAGACCACCACCGTTGCAAAGCTGACAAGAAGATGAATCCAACGGTATATGATACACCTCAAGGAGCTTCACGATGACATTCATGTACTTCTTGAGGCGCCACTTGGCTGAGAGCTTCTATGACAAGTCTTCTTCCATTACCAAGAAGCGGCACCCCGTTTGGCATCCAGAGCAGCGATTTCTCAATTTTCTCCCTTAGGTGCGCTGTTCTGTCCACTCTGGGACTGAACAAATACCCAATCACTGTTCATGACGTCCCTGTCTACTCTAACCTCCTCCGATGTCCTCGCAGGTCTCATTTCGAAGAGGGCTCGACAACGAATCCAGCGACTCTAGTCACGCCCGAATCAGAGCTCAGGAGCACCCGTTGTGGCCGCGTCTTCCTGCGGCAGTGGTGCAAAAGTAGATAGAACCAGAGAATAGAGATGCTACTCACGGAGCTGTTCCGACCGACGTCAGCAACTAGAAGTCCTCCCAAAAATCTGACATCCTCCTAGGCCAACCCAGGAGGTTTTGTCGCTAGTTTTGTAGCAAACGGAGTCCGAGAGTGGCCGCAGCGGCGCCAACATCGACTGCCTATCCCCTGGTCCAGAGAGCGGATAGAACCGGCAACCGCCTTCCAATTAGTTCCTAGCTCAGCTTTTCCCCTCCCCGCTTGGCCGACTGAGCGCCCCTCCCTACGTGGAGGTACATTTTGGTTGTAATTCTACCCCCCACCCCTAGTCCAACCCCCTTGCAAGGGGCGTAGTGCATGTATTAGCAGGTTGCCATCCGAAGCTACACCGACGCGGCATGCGGGTGCATGCCCACGCCTCCCCGCTCGTCATCGTCTCTGATCGAGATCGGCGTATTGTGGACACACTTTTTATTTAATAAATCGTTGTTTATTTGTTTATTGGCGTTTATTAAGTGCGTGGGCGTGCCAGTCACAAAGTGACGATTTATTGTGCGCTCGATCTGACTAATCAGACGATTGTGTGGTTCGTGTCGGGACTGGAACCCGCCGCGCCGTAAAGGTCACGGCGTCATTTACATCCCCTCGGAGAGGGGAACACCCTTGATTAATCGCCGGGAATCAGGGCCTCATGGCCAGGAAATTATATCAAGAGAAACTAGCCGCTATCGGTCTCGAATCAATCGAAAAGCTCGATGTCTAGGGAAGCGAGCATTCGAAATATGTCGGTCACTCAAGAGACCATTTTGATATTCGGACGAGCGTCCGGCCTCAGAGAATCGTGATCATTACGGGGAAAACCAGAGCATATGTATGCCGGGTTACGGCGAGTTTATTGTTCAAAGCGATAGGAGACATTCGGTTGAATCCCGGTTAGAGTGGTCGAAAATCAGCGAGTTTATTGGCCCGGTGCGAGATCGAGTCAGGACCATTCCGGGGGCGCCTCCCGCAGTCCAAACGAGGCTTGCAAAGGTCTTATTGATATTCCCACATGTGTGGTTAGGGAAAGACGAGAGCCGTCTCGTTCCATTCAGATTTTGTTGGTCATTCATGGACCATTTTATGTTTGGACAAAGGTCCGTATAGAAAAGAAGACGGTGACGGGAGCGAATCCGTGCAAATATCTGCCGTGAGTACGGCAAGTTTAATGCAAGCGCGGGATTAGATCCCGGTATATATGTTGGTCGCTAATGGACCATTCATTATTCGGACGGAAGTCTGTATTAGTAGTGTCGATGACGACGATAAAAAAAACATAGGGATGTCTGCCGTAGGTACGGCACGTTTCATGTGGATACGGGATTGGATCCCGATAAAAGTGGGTCAAGCTGATGAACTATCGGCCCGAGGTGGTTTCGGACTATGGCCATAACGGGGTTCCCGAGGTCCACGTCCGATGCCATGAGGTGTCATTACTTTTCTCTTCACACATAGTTCGGGGAAATGAAGGTTCCAAGCAATACGTGCATGTCGATCACGGTCGGGCTATCCATTGTTCGGACGCGAGTCCACATTTGAAGCATCGAAGACAATGATAAAACCATGCAAATGTCTGCCGTAGACACGACAAGTTTAATGTGGGGTTGCGGGATTAGGTCCCGAGAGAAGCGGGTCGAGTTAACGAACTATTGGCCCGAGATGTGTTCGGATCACGACCATGTCAGAGGTTCCAAGGTCCACGTCTGATACTACAAGGCATCATTGATTTTCTCTTTGCACCCAGTCTGGGGGTGTGAATTGTTAAGTGTGAAGCCCGAACTCGCCAACAGCGCCCCCGGAACAAAAATTTGATTGTGGAAGGGGGAAACTTTTTTATTAGTTTTATTCGTTAGCCTTAAGTCTTTTCTCTCATTTAATTAATCATTTTTTTAGGCACGCCGGTTAAGGGAGAAGCCAAGGGATGGGTGCGCCGGTTTGGCCATGCCATTTTAAGGGCTAAACAAGGGGGGGCGCGCCGATTTTGGCCAAGAAGAGGGGGCGCACCGGATTTGGGCTCGAAGAGGAGGGCGCGTCGGTTAAGGCCGCGCCGGAATGGGAAGATAAGGAGTTGAAATGGGGGGGCGCGCCGGTTAGATAAAGGAGATGGTTTTGAGTGGTTAAACCGGCGCGCCGGAATTGGGCTTCACTGAAGAAGATTGGGTTTTTTGTGAGAGGGGCTAAAACGGCGCGGGGGAACAATAACCGCGCCGGATTAGCCTCTCCTGAGGGTTTGTTCATTGCTTTTGACTGTGTGTTTCTTTTCTTTTCTTTCCCCCGTAGGTGGGTTTCATGATACGTTTGTTCATCCATTTAGGGGATTAAGTTGGTGAAGAGGGGGTTTAATCATTTTAGCTGCTTATTAAGATGGATCGACATGAATGCTTAAGTGTTTCGTTCGAGGGGTTTGATTCACATAGCGTACTGTGTGTTGTTCTTGTTCTCGGAGGTGGCTTGTTCGTTGGTTCTTAGGCGTTCTTAGCCCTGGCGAAAATCCGGCAACACCTCCCCCGGACCGGGACTTGCCAGAGGTAAAGGAAAGTCACCACTCAGATTGCTCCGGGGTAGACTCTCAAAAATCGGAGTGGCCTCACGGCGGTCCGAACCCATGTGTGAGTGTGGAGCGCTCGAGGGCTAGCCTTCAAGAGCGACCACGACTCACGGGCGATGAATCTTCGGCACGGGACAGATGTTTGCCACGAGGGCCATGAATGTTCATCCGGTGACAAACTCCTTCGAAGGCCGTGCTATGGAGAAGCAAGCTTCGAAGGGTCTTGGATGAGGAGAAGGTGAAGTAGGGAAAGAAGAAGATAGACAAAGGATCGTGCTCGCCAAAAGGGCTTTCTGTTTGTTCATCCACCGAAGGGGGAAAAAAATGGCTCAAGCCCAAGAAATTTCATCTCCACAGAGGAGAAATACATTATGGAGGGAGAAAAGGGGGAAGAGATACATCAATGGGAGAGGGGGAACAGAGCACAAGCTCCTCCCCCTCCGAGCTCACCTCTCACTCTCACTCTCCTCTCTTCTCTTCTCTTCTCCGGCACGGAGACGAAGCTTCTTTTCTCTCTTTTTCTTCTTCTCTTCAATGGCCAGCCAGGGGGGAAAGCCAGGATCTTCCTCTCTTCAATCGCCCATCGGGGGGGTGGTTCGAGCCTCTCTTCTTTCTTCACCAGTGGGGCATGCCTTTTATAGAACAGACAGTGGGGGAGAAAACTCCCGCCACCTCTGCCTTGTTCGCAACAACGTTGTTGTTGTGCTGGATGATGCTGGTTCATGGAGTACACTGGTGTTCGTCCGAGGATGGGACATTTATGGATTTGCCGGAGCCTGCTTCGCCGTTGCCGCTTCTGTGCTGTCGAACGGAGGTAGAGACAGAGCGTCGGGCATTCAATGTTCTCTGCACATCATTAAACAGAGCATCGGCATGCCGACGGGATGGGTTGATTGCGTGTCGGGGAAGCACTTCAGAGAATAGAATGAGGGGTTAAAACGGCGCCATATTCAAAGGGGCGCCGTTTTAAGCATCAAAGGGGATGCCCCTTCACGCGCCGTGTAGCCAAAAAGAAAAGGGGCGTGCCATTTTAAGAGGGGGGGCGCCGTTTTAAGGCCCCTTCGTGCCGTTTTAAGCACTAAACGGATCCTTCTCGAAGTCGCGGCCGTTTATATGAATGTCGACATTCCCAGAATGTTCCGGTTGCAATGTATGGCCTCTGCAATATTCCATTTGTAGCCTCTGGGACTCGGTCCCAGATTCTGCGTAACATTCTGTGCATGCCGAGATTGTGCCGGAGTTCCCGACTTCTCTCTGATTCAGCTCTCGGCATGGCCGGTCGGAGCATTGTAGCTGTATCTTCTACCTGGGGGGGCTTCCTTAGCAGGTAGTGGACCACCAAGTGAGTTCTCGTCCTGATCAGGCGAGACATGAGGTTTGTTTGGCATTTCCATCTTCGGCTTGCTCTCGAATGTCGAGACGTGCATGCCGTATGATCCTCATCGACATTTTTTGGTGTCCACACATATTCACGCTGATCAGGTGAGCTCCTGCCCCCCTCTCTTTGCCGATTTATCTTGCTTAATTAGTATTTCCTCTTAGCTCCGTCGGATGGTGAGAGAGTGCTCGGTGCCAAATTTACATCAATTGAGTGCTACCACGGGTGAGTTGTGAGAGAGATACTATACCCCACGCCCTTAGCTTGATGGTCGCCCCCGAGAGTGGGCATCCCAGGGCCCTTAGCGGTTCAATCTTAGGCTAGCCAACCCTCAGAGAAGCGAGGTACCATCTCGGACCCTCACCACCATCACCGGGTTGCCTACGGGCCCTAGTGTGCGCCAAGTGGGTGAGTCCGCTCGAGTGAGTCTGCCGTCAAAATTACATGCTTGCGGGTTGTAGGTCCAAGGGCGTCGGTCAAGTGGCTGCCACTCCCAAGGTGGTGTCACATCAATTGGTATCAGGGCAAGTTCTAGACATGTCTCTACTAAGTCTTGTCCTAGGGCCATTGCATTTATCCCCCCGTTCATCATGGCCATTTCCTACTTTGCCTACTCGCCACCCATGGACTTCATTCTAGATAGGGATATTATCTTTGACGGATCATGTTCTAGTGATTACCTTAGGTGGGAGGCTACCATAGAAAGGTACTTTGAAGAGACTTGGGTATATGGACCCGCGAGAGTCCTCAAGGCCAAGGGATGACTTCGGGGTCAAGCCAAGAAAAAGTGGTGGAGCATAGAGGGCTTAAGGAGGGTTGAAAGATAAAAACATATTCACTCATGGGAAGAGATGAAGGTAGAACTTAGGAAGATCTACATCCCCAAATATTCTCACCCCTCCTACTGAACACCCCTAGCCCAAGGAGCACTACCACTCCTCCATCTGCACCCGGCCAACTTGAGACCACCCATAGGCCTCCACCCCCACCACTCCCAACAAAGTCCCTCTTAATCATCATCACTACACTTCGCCACCAAATCCTCTCCCTTAAGACCCAAATGATCCAAGCATCCACCTCTCCACATAACCCCATGAGGGCCCCCACACCCCAACCAAAACCCCCCTCCACAGTCCTCAATATCCAAACCAAATTGGCCCCCACTCCCACCCCTCCACAATCAACCGATCCCAAGGGGAAGAGACCCCTAACTGACCCGATATCCCCAATGAGGACCATCACTCACACAACCCTCGCCATTCAAACCCAAGTGGACCCCGTGTCCATCCCTCCACCTAGGCCCATGATGGCCACCACCTCCCAACCCACGATCCCTCACCAAACCCATACCCCACAAGCCCCATTGGTTCCCACCACTACCCCTCCATCATCCCCTAAAAGAACGCCCCCGCCAAATCCAATCAACGCAAACCCCCTCACCCAACCCACCTTCCACTCCCAACCCCAATCCAACCCCAACCTAGGCCTTCACTACTTCCCCTACCAATCCCAATCCAAGTTTCTCTTTACCCTGCTCCCCAGGAGCACCACACACCAACCCTCATCACCCCAAAAGACCCTCTCACCTCCTTGGTAGATGAACTCATACCTGACCCCATAGTGGTGAACACTCCAAAACCACTCCCCACCTTGGAGGAAATCCATGTCCAAGTTGAAGAAGAAACCTCACACGATGGTCTTCACCTTACACCACCCTCTCTAGTTGGGGCCGAGCTCATCTTAGGAGAATCCCTTGTTAGTTGGCTAAAGGAGAGCCCAATTAAAGAGATCACGGCCCATGTTTTCTCTCCTATAGAACAAAACCTTCCCATATTGATCTTCTTCTCCTATCAAATCACAATCCAAGCATCCTATCAAGTGGAGACCTTAGAGGATCTTCTTAAGCGGTTAGCATGGCAAATTGAGTTCACTAGCATGTTGACCCCTATGGCCGAACAACCTAGGAGCCTTGGCCTCCTACACCTATGCATCAGGTCTATCACCTCGGTTTACACCATTGGTTGCTACACTAGCGACCTCCTTCTATTCCTCCCCACACCCGATGTGCCCGACCTTCTCTTCAATTTGGAGCTTCTTGTATCGGGTAGAAAGTCAAGCCCTCCCCCCATGGCCGACCCACCCACCAAGAACTTCGGCCCAATTATTTCATTAGAGGATGATGACCCACCACCATTTGAGGATCTTGAGGACATAGGGCCCCTCCCCCTTGATAACCCTTTTTATGATCCCTTCCAATGGGGGTCAAGGAACCCATGGGACCCAACCGCCTTGCCCACCACCCACCTTTTCCTACCCCAACCCACCATGTTTAGTCCAATCCACCAAGTCCTTGACTCGGGTCACACCTTGGGAGCCATGACCTTGAACCACATATCCCTAGGTAATAAGGTTGTGCCGCACCCCATGATGTCCACCTTCTTAGATCCCTTCGATCCTTTCCAATGGAAGTTCAAAGGTCATCCCACAACCCCTCACAAAGAAATCATCTTTGGAGTAGGAATGCATGTGTCTTGGCACCTCACACAAGTTGGCATGATTAGTAAGTCTGGTCCTTTCATTCATCACGCCCACATGTCAAGTCGGAAGTATGAGTGGTCCGTATTTGGGTGTGCCGGCCCTCCCCCATCCATTGGCATTAACAAGTTGGGTCTAGAGCATGATAGGTTCATACATGGCTGCCCTGGTCCCCCGGCATTTGCTTCACCCATGCATGATATTTTCACCTACGGGTGCCCCGGCCCTCCTAGGTCCACCAAGGTTTACATAGCCGCATTGCATGATAGGTCCACTTGTGGTTGCCCCGGTCCCCCATTGCATACCACACACTTCCCACCCATAATGCACCGTAGCTAATGGCATACTCATTCAAGCAAGCATCTAGCAACGGGCGGTGAGGTTCATAATGAACGAGCAAAAACTCGCGAGTGCCACTTTGGATTCCAAGTAGGCAACCTTACGATGGTGGCTTTGGAATGGCTCTACCTTAGGGTCACCTCCAAAACGAGGGCACGAGGACTTGGACCTTCCATGTTCCGAGTGGCTTTGGCAACCTGGCTTACGAGTTGGATTTACCGATGGGATTTTGGGATATACCCCACTTTTCACGTGGCGTATCTAGCACCCATTAAGGGCACCGCGGTGGATCCCAGTGAGCACCTTGAGCCTACCCCCACCTTTGTGAGTGACACCCTCGGAGAGCCTCCACATATCAGCTTGAGAGTCTGACATGTGCACACAGAGGCAATACTAGGCAAGCAAGGTACCATCGCCAGCAAGAGGGTGTGCCCGAGCCACCTTGAGAGGATGAAGAGCCATCCCCCGGCTAAGGACGTGAGGTTCAGTTTGGAGGCTATGGCTCGCCCGAAGCTGCATTAGAGGACCTCTTCTCCGGCGGACCCATACTCGACGGAGTCGAGTTCTTCGCATCCCGGGGGTATGATGGGGGCATCTCTCACCCTTCACATTTTTCCACAGCTCTGATTGCTCACCGGCATGGTTCCATTGTGTCCGTCACATTTTTCCGAGTTGAGTCATGTAATTTTCATATTTTTTTGAGTCATATCATTGTAATTTCCCTTTTATTTGACTCATGTACATTGGTTAATGAGTCATTTACCTAAGTTATGTGTCATTAGGTTGATTAAAGTTAGTTAATGGGCCCAATTCATTGGGCTAGGCCCAAGGGCGCCTCCCTTCCCCTTGGTTATTTGTCATTAGTACTAAAGTCAGGGACTTATTGTAAATTGTGGGATCCCTATAAATAGGACCCACATCTCCCCATTTGAAGTTAATGAATGAATGAATATATGAATTTTCTAGTGTCCAACTTAAATCTTCTTCTTTTGGTGAGAAGCCAATTGAGTGGGTAAGAAGCCCCTATCCCCCCCTCTCTCTCTCTACCTCTCTCTCTAGGAAGCCATTTTCTCTCTCCTCCACTTTCTCTCTCTAAAACCTGCGCCCCTTTCTCTCTCCTCACCCCTCCACATCATCCTCCACCTCATCCATCACCCTCCACCTCATCTAGAGACCCTTCACTTCCCTAGGAGCATTAATTACCCCCTCTCTCAACTACCACCAAATCTCCTCCCTCCCTAGGAGAATCTTGGCTCTCCCAACACAATCTCCCTCTCCCCAACACAATCCACCATATTCCCCACACAATCCTGTAGCTCCCAAGGGACATTTCAATATTTTCCCTCCACTGTCTCCTCCCCCATGCCCTAGACTCCCCAAAGGAGAGAGATCTCCCTCTCCCTTTCCCTCCCAACACCAAATTCGCAGCTCTCCCTCCCACCACCTGCTAGACCCCCTTTCAGCCCCCATTCTCCCCCTTCCTCACCTTGGTTTGCCCCCTCCAAGACCCCCTCACAGCCTAGGGTCACCCCCACACCCATCCACCCCATTTCCCCTCACATCTACCCCATTTCCCACCTATCATCTTCAACCAGCCTATTCCAGCTCACAGGCCGCAGTGTTCCATCGACTTGCAGAGGCTCCAACGATGTCACCGTGAAGCTCCTTGAGGTGTATCATATATCGATAGATTCATCTTCCTGCCAGATTTGCAACGGTGGTGGTCTCGTCTCCGTCTGAGTTCGTGACTGCCAGCGAGAGCCATTCTTCTCCGACTGCACGGGATAGGTCCGGTCAGCAACCTGAAGCAACTTCCAGAAGCTCCCATGGCCACATTCCTGTGCTTCTTGAGGCGCCACTTGGCTGAGAGCTTCTACGACAAGTCTTCTTTAATTACCAAGAAGCGACACCCCGTTCGGCATCCGGAGCAGTGATTTCCCAATTTTCTCCCTTGGGTGGACTGTTATGTCCACTCTGGGACTGAACAGACACACGATCACTGTTCGGGCTGTTCATATCTACTCTGACCTCCTCTGGTGTTCCCGTAGGTCTCATTTCTAAGGGGGCTCAACAACGAATCCAGCGACTCCAGCCACGCCGGAATCAGAGCCCAGGAGCACCCGTGGTGATCTCATCTTCCTTCGGTAGTGGTGCTGAAGCAGACAGAACCAGAGAACAGAGACCATGCTCACGGCCCTGCCCCGACCAACGCCGGCAACCAGAAGTCTTCCCAAACATCTGACGTCCTCCTGGGTCAACCCAGGAGGTTTTGCCACTGGTTTCGTGGCAAACGGAGTCCGGGAGTGGCCGCAGCGGCACCGACATCGACTGCGTGTCCCCTGTTCCTGAGAGCTGACAGAACTGACAACCGCCTTCCAATTAGTTCCTAGCTCGGCTTTTCCCCTCCCCGCCTGGCCGGCTGAGTGCCCCTCCCTACGTGGAGATACATTTTGGTTGTAATTCTACTCCCCCACCCCTAGTCCAACCCCCTTGCAAGGGGCGTAGTGCATGTATTAGCAGGTCGCCATCTGAAGCTACACCGACGCGGCATGCGGGTGCATGCCCACGCCTCCCCGCTCATCATCGTCTCCAGCCGGGATCGGCGTATTCACGCTGATCAAGTTAGCTCCTGCCCCCCTCTCTTTGCTGATTTATCTTACTTAATTAGTATTTCCTCTTAGCTCCGTCGGACGGTGAGAGAGTGCCCGGTCCCAAATTTACATCAATTGAGTGCTACCGCGGGTGAGTTGTGAGAGAGATACTATACCCCACGCCCTTGGCATGCTAGCCGCCCCCGAGAGTGGGCATCCCAGGGCCCTTAGGGTTTCAATCTTAGGCTAGCCAACCCTCGGAGCAGCGAGGTCCCATCCTGGACCCTCACCACCATCACCGGGTTGCCTACGGGCCCTAGTGTGTGCCAAGCGGGTGAGTCCGCTCGAGTGAGTCCGTCGTCAAAATTGCATGCTTGCGGGTTGTAGGTCCAAGGGCATCGGTCGAGTGGCTGCAACCCCCAAGGTGGTGTCACATCACGTAGCAAAGGATAGGTTTATTAACGAGGGTGTAAGATCCAAGTTAAGGGAAAAAGGTCGACTGATCCTGTCAGTGATGACAAGAGTCGGTCACAGGTTTATTCGTCGACATTGGTTAAATGCCGAAGCAAGAGATAGGTTTGTTTGTTAATGAGGATAGAAGATCTAAGTTAAAGGTGATGTGACACCGACTTAGAGAATGCAGCAACTAGACCGAGGGTCCTTGGACTTACCAAGCGAGCACAACGCACAAGAGTAGAGAATTACGCAAGTTGCCAAGCCACCGTTGCGCACACGATTCCCGGGTGACTCGGTGATGCCGAGTGGAGGTAGTGGAACAAAGCCCTTGCTGGTAGAGGACTAGAAAAGCTATGGTCGCCCTCCCGAGGGTACGGTGCCCAAAATCAAAGGGCTGGCTAGGTGCCGAAAGGGCACCGGGTCGCTCTCTCACAATCCCATGATGACCACTCGTAAACTGAGAGCTTCGGGGTCGGGCGCTCTCTCACCGTCAACAGAGCAATTCCATGGATATTATATGAACAAACTACTGATATGAGAGCAAGGGATAGAGCTTACCCGGTTGGTTTGAAGAAACCAACCCCGTTCGGAGACAAGGGCGAGCGGGGAAGTGTGGGTTCCCCACACACTGCGTCGATGAAGCTTGATCCCTGCTAATTATTTACATGCACTACACCTCACGCAGGAGGGTGGATCTCGGGGTGGGGAAAAGTGGATTACACACAAACACTACCTCCACATAGGGAGGGGTTGTAAGCCGGCCAGGCGGGGAGGGGCGTGAAGCTAAGACGGAGCCGGATTGCCCTCCCGGGGTTCTGTCCGCCGGTTCTGCCCGCTGACAGGCACTCGCTGTCGACTCTGCTGTGATCGCTCCCGGACTCGAAAGTGAACAAGACCAACGCCAAAATGTTGGTGACTGACCCGGGATGAAGCCTGAATTTTGTTGGCACCATAATTTATCGACGCTGGCCGAGACAGATGCTGGACCGGCGCTACTCTGCTCTGCCTTGGACTAAGTTCAGGTTGTTACAGCAGGTTGGCGACTTCACCACGATCACTCCCGTGATCCAATCGAGACAGGATCAGAATGGTTGCGAGCGTGGTCGAATACTCTTCGATTATAAACCAAGATGGGTACCAGAGGAGGTCGGAGCAGGGAGGTGGAACCTGAAGAGTGAGAGGGGGTCTGATCAATCCCTGACAGAACTGACCTGCGCACCGTGGGAACATAATTTGGAACGGGGAACTCCGAACTCCAAAAGAAGTCCCGCCTGCTGTGATGGACAGAGGACTGGTGGATCTTCGCCCCGGTCAAGTGGCGCACCAAGTGGATCACCGGTGTGGTGGCAGTAGCTTCTGAATGACAGCTCTGGTTTCTGGCCAGACTGGTTCTGCGCAGTTGGCAAAGAATGGCTCTCCTGGACAGCTCCGAACTCGAATTGGGACAGGATCACCTCGCCTGCGAAGAAGACTGGAAGAGCTTTCCAGCAATGTAGGATACGCCTCCAGAAAATGTGCGGTGAAGACGTGGTTGACTCTGCAACTCGACCCTTGACTGCTGCCTGCGGACTGAGATGAATAGGGTGATGATAGGTGATGGGAGACAGAGTAGATGGGGTGGGAAATGGGGTGGATGGCTGTGGGGATGACGCCTGACTATGTGGGGGTCTGTTAGGGGGTGATACAAGGTGTGGGAGGGGCAGAAAGGGGGCTGGGAGGTGGTCTAGCAAGTGGAGGAAGGGGGAGCTACGAATTTGGGTTGGGAAGGAGAGAGGGAGGGGAGATCTCTCCTTTGGTTTGAATGTGGGGTTAATGGTGGTTGGTGAATGAAGTCTTGGGGAGGGGAAAGGGTGTGTTGGGAGATGGGATTCTCCCTTGGGAGATGGAGGGGTGGCTTGGGAATGGGGAGGGTTGTCTTGGAAGGTGGAAGGTTGCTTGGGACTTGGTGAGAGTAATGGTGGGAGTGATGGGGCCTTGGGAAGATGAGGGGTTGGGGTGAGGTGGATGATGAGGTGGCACGGGAGGAAGGTGAAGGGGCAAGGGCGCCCAAGGGAGAGAGAGAGAGGGGGTCGCCCCCTTTAGAGAGAGATAGAGAGAGAGATAGAGGGAGAGGGAGAGAACACAAGGGATTTCAAGATTTCTCTTAAACTTTCATTCATTCATTCATTAGTTCTCCATGGAGGGATTGGGGTCCTATTTATAGGAAACTCTCAATTTACAAAAGTCCTCACCTTTTGGACTATTGACAAATGACCAAGGGGGGAAGGGGGCGCCCATGGGCCAAGCCCATTGAAGTGGGCCCGTTAACCCACTAGGCCACCTAATGATACTTATACTTAGATAGATGACTCACTAACTTTGGTACTTGACTCAATAAAAGGAAAATTACATGGTTAAGACTCAAAGAAAGATATGAAAATTACATAGCTAGACTCAGAAAATCAAGATGAACACAATGGCGAGCATCGGGACCCTTGGAGAAATGGGAAGTGGTAAGCGATGTCCCCATCAAAAGGGGAAACGGTCGACCGGCCTTGTCGATGATGGCGAGGGTCGAAAGCGTGTTTGTTTATTGACATTGGTTAAGTGTTGAAGCAAGGGATTAGTTTATTCATTAACGAGGACGGAAGGTCCAGGTTAAGGGAAAAGGTCGACCGGTCTTGCCGATGATGGCAAGGGTCAAAAGGATATTGAGGAAAAGATCTCCGGCAGGGTCTGGGGTGATCACCCTTTCCAGAGTTTCATTGGGATGGGGGTGAAGAGGAACTTTAAATTACCACATTACTGACTTAAGCGCCCTTTCAGATTTTCACCGAAGACAGCCCCCTCTTACTTTTGCCCACGCGCCGTTTCGGGTTTTCACGTGGCGGGGTACTCGATTTTGCCTGCGGCGCCCTTTCGGGTTTTCGCCACAGCCGGGTTATAGCCATTTTTGCCCTTGTCCAAATGTAGGAACAAGGCTGTAATACCCCGATAATTTTTATTGAGCCCAATGTATTTATTAAGCTTTTATTAAATGAAAATTGAATTTTTAATGATTTAATGCTTGAATTTCGGATTTTCGATATTTAATACCTTAGAAAATAGAATAGTGAAAATTCGACTACCTTATAAAAAGCTGGAAAAATGCTAATCAGGTTAAGGATGATGTAGTTAGCAACTTTATCTTCTGTGATCGACCCAGCAAAAATTTGTAATTTGGGCTAATTAGTGGATTAAGCCTAAAAGTGCACACTTAGTTAACCTTTACCTAACCCCATCTTAAAACATCAAATTAGAGCTTAATACTTAACCAAATGAGCTCAAATCGGTGGAAAATGAAAGGCCACGATATAAGGATCGATAGCCCTCTATCAATCGAACCAAAACCTAAGCCTAGCATATGGTGGCGGCCGAGTTTTGTTGAAGTCAACCTTGGTGGCGTCATTTTCAAACACCACCTTGCGTGGTCGATTTCTCCCAACTCCGAAGTCTCCAGAAGCTCTATGAGCTATCAAAATGAAGCTCTACGAGTCTATTTTCTTATGGTGGCTGTGGTGTTCGCATTGGATTCAGATCTAGGAAGATTTTGGTCGTTTAGTGGAGGTGGGTCGGCAGCCGTCGTCATCCTTCCTCTCCTCTTTGTTCCATCGATTGAGGTAGGTTTCCTTAACCAAAACCTGCACATGAATACATCAAATTGTTCCTCTCGACGAGATATTTCCAATGATATAAGAAGCCCTAAATTTCATTAGGTATCCGAGGAGATATCGAGGTTTTTCTAAGGTGCTGTCCAGTTCGTTCTTCATTCTAGGGCTTTAAGTTCTCTCTTCGATTGAGGTAGGCTATAACAGCCAAACTCTAATTAATATACATGGATGTAAGCATCAGCATGCTAGCTTTCATTTGGAGTAGAAAGCCCTAATTTTTATTGAGCATGTTTAGAGAATTTTGGATCGAAGTAAGAGCATGTCTAGGCTTGATTTATGCAATGTTCTTATGAGTCAAAGCATGATTTCGGGCTGATTTTGAGTTGTATATCTTGATCCCCATATAGCATATCATACATGGCTGGAATTAGCATCAAAGTAGCTTTCTTTTGATATAAGAAGCCCTAAATTTCGTTGTATATATTAAGAAAACATTACGATTTAGTAGAAGCATGTCAAGAACTAGGTTTTCATGTGTTCATCATAGATAGGTTGTGATTCATTGATTTCTGTTGAAATTCGTGTTTCAAAACTCTCGTATTATGACCCTAGTATGTCTATTAAGAACCCTAGAGTATGTGGTCAAGATCCCAACCCATTTAGACCCCAAATGGATGAGTTCATGCATTTTTCGGAGGCTACGGTCGCTTCTGGGCTTGCAGGGGTCGACCCATGGGGTCGACCCATGCCCCAGCAGCAAGGGCCTGCCCGAGGGTCGACCCTTGGGGTCGACCCATCCGGCCCAGCATGAGGGTCGACCCAATGGGTCGACCCATTCTGCAGGAATTGCAAGCGGTCGACCCCAGGGGTCGACCCATCTCACTGGCAGACCCCGTTTTTGCAGGGGTCGACCCCAGGGGTCGACCTATACACCAGCAAACCAATTTTTGTCGTTTTTCGACCCGAGTATCGATCCGGATCATTAGGGGATCGACCCATTCAACTTAGTTCAATTGAAAACTATATTTTTGAGGAACTAGTGACCTATTCATGTAACCCTATGATTTCAAATTACATTGGTCCCTATATTCAATCATAGTGTAAAAACATGCCGTTTATCATCTCCATTTCAACGCATACAATGGTTAAATAGAAACCCACATAATTAGTGGTTAATTGTTCAATTAAATTTCTGTTAATGCATGCTATTTCACTCCTGTGTGAACTTGTTCTTTACCTTATCACCTTGAATCAACTTTTTGGCAATTATCTTAATGCAAATGATAATAGATAATCCTTGGTATATTAACTTGGCAATTAGGATTAAATTGATTGTTAAGTTGCTGGATTGTCATTATTACCCCAGTAGAATGGATTGCTTACACACCTGAACGGTACACTGTCAGCCGTTCTTTGTTGACCTCGTGGACTAAGTTTTGGTCCAATTTTTGTAATGCGGCCCAAAGTGACCGTATAACCGAGTTTTTGTTTTAGTGAATCCAAGGACAAGTTAGTCCTTAAATCTCATGCTTGTGGCAGTAATTCCTCTGATTAAATTGGCCATTTAACTTGACTGAATGTCTAGACAATCGTGGGATCTTGGATCCAATAAATCAATGCCAACGCATCATAGGGGCCCGGTCTGGTCCTGGGGAGAGCGCCCGAAAAGTTAGTGAGCCCATGGGATGTTAATGACATGGTGAGGCATTGCACCGAGTACTTGACTTGTGTAACGTCTATGACATAAAATCTCTTGTTACTTGTTACTTGATTTTGCTTGAATGATGTTTAAAATACTTGCTTGTTGGCCAATTCTCTATTACTATCTCCTGTTGTAAATTCTTGTACTTGTTATCTTGTTATCTCTTGTCATCATTATATTTCTTGACCTTGCAAGATCTTTGTATTACGCTGTTTTATTGTATCGTCTTTTATTTCTTTTATTTAGCATTGCATATGAAAAATGTAATTAACTTGTTAATCACGTACACTTGCCTGTTATTTCCTACTGAGCGTCAGCTCATAGTTGTTGTTTCCCCCCTTTCCAGGCTATTCAGGTGATGATGCGCATACCGATGGGGAAGGGCAAGAGTGATATCTTTTGAGTGTACCTGTTAGTAGATGCCGTGTGGGCATGGTTGTTTACCTCTAGTTATTTCCTTAGAGTTGTGTTAGTACTTAATTACCATTGGAGTCAGTTATTGTATTAGAATTCAGATTGGAAGTCATGTTTGATCGTGTATTAGCAGTGTTGGTTATTGTAATAAATTGGAATCATCTTGATCAATAGAGTTGTATCTTTCCTTAGCATTTGTGTAATTGTTTAGTTTAGAATATTTATTTGCTTTCTAGCTAGTTTCTAACTGTACGTCCCGATATTCCGCGTCGGGGCGTGACAGTTTAGTTGGTATCAGAGCCCTAGGTTTCACATTCCTAGGTTCCCTAAGTTCTAGGTTTTCTAAGTTTTAGGGTTCTAAGTGTTCTCATAGGACCCCTAACCTTGTTAAGTATAAGAACCCGACCTGGTGAGATTGGGTAGAAACTTGGGTTAAGTTCGTATCGTAATCGTGTTATTATCTATCCTATTGAACCTAAGTAATCTATTCCTCGTGTAGGCCATTGCAATGGCAGCTGACCGTGCGGAATGGAGGAACTTGCAACGTACGGTTCAAGGCCTTACTCAGGCTTTACAGCAAGTGGCTCAAGCAGGAGCGGCACACCATGGCACTGGTGACTTATATCGGAACTTCCGAGGAATGAATCCGCCGAGATTTGGAGGCTCGACTGACCCCGATGAAGTCGAGCACTGGCTAGATGAGATGGGAAGGATATTCGAAGTGATGCAATGCAGCAATCAAGAGCGTGTCCTTCTCTCATCTTTTCAATTGGAATGAGATGCACGTACTTGGTGGGATTATATCAAGGCGACCCTTGGTGATCAGCAAGTCATATGGGAGGAGTTCGAGGAATTCTTTAACAGCAAGTATTTTTCTGATAGAGTGCAAGATAAGAAGGCGGCGGAGTTCGCGGCCCTGAAACAGCGAGGTCTGTCCGTGGCGGAGTATGAGGCTCAATTTTCCCGGCTTTCTCGTTATGCTACACACCTTATTTCTACCGAGAAGATGAAGGCTGTAGCAACCCTAATAAATGAATAAATGAAATGAATTAAAACATATATATTACAGAAGTAATATATATAAAAGGAATAGGGTTAATTGGACGAAATAAAACAAATTAAAAATAACACCTCTTATTAAGGCGTTAATTTATGAAGAAACGCCTCTATCCATGGCGTGAATAAAGAAAGGACGCCCACACGTGCGGTCGTCAACTCTCACGACCAAATAGGCAAGTAAAAGAAACGCCCATATATGGGGCGTGTTTCAAAAACAAGGAACGCCCTTATCCAAGACGTTTCTTAATAAACGACCTGAACTAGGTCGTTAATTAAAGAATCGACGCCCTTACCTAAGGCGTTAATTCCATTCGGGCCCGTTCGACCCAGAGCTTATCAGGGGAAGGATCAACCTGATCCAGTAAGTGTCTACTAGGGTAAGGACTCTATTAGGGAAGCATTACTTCCACACAATCACTAACCCTAATAGGATTTCCAAAGTCTTATAAATAAGCCTTGATCGAACAACCCTAAACCTATTTGATACCTCCGACTGCAGAGGTACGTGAAGAACAAACCGTTCTTCTTAATTTTCCCTTTTTGTTCTCTGCTTCAGTTGCATGAAGAATTAACAATTCTTCATCTTCTTCTCTATACAGGTTAAGGGAGCTCGGTGGCCGTACGTTGAGAGCTGGTAAAGATCTTTTCTTCACTTTTGACGTGATGATCAGATTTCAAAGAAACTGATATAGTTTCTTCTCTCATAGGAAAGCTGTTGTAGAAGCCTCTTCATCAAAGCCATCATCTTCTGCTAGCCAAAAACCCCTCACGGTCATCTCCAAATCAACTCTTAAAGGTAGGATTTTATCAAGTTATTGTAGCCCAAATAAGAATTAATGCAAGATATCTATACATACGTATATGAGCATGGCATGCATACTGTTTATAAGGTTTTATTACGTTCTCTGCAAAATTTTGAAAGAAACGCCCTTGATTAGGGCGCTACTTTAACAGAAACGACCATACCAGTGGTCGTCAATTTCATATTTGACGCCCTCTACGCAGGCGTTAATTTCATAAGAATCGCCTGTGATTAATAATTGATCCTGTTTAAAAATTACAATACATATGAAATATTGATTTTTAATATCTTGCATGACTCTGTGAATTCCTGTTAAATTTTACTGCCATGACATGTCTCCTGTCTCTCGAAATATTATTTATTAAAATATCGTAAATTCCTTGAAATTCACGACTTGGACAAAGTCGTTTTCCATATTTTAACGCCCCAGAACAAGGCGTGAATCTGAAAAGTAACGCCCCTTCCTAGGGCGTGTATCTGTTAAAATCCTGAAATTTACATATTCTGTAAAATGGAATTAGAAAGTAACGCCCCTTCCAAGGGCGCGTTTTGATCTCAACTTTGAATAAACGCCCCCAGGCAAGGCGTGTTTTTGATAAATTAATGAAATAATGAAAATTCTGTAAATTGGCAATATATGTAAACGCCCTCATGTTAGGCGTTAATTATTCAATACACGACTTTACTTAAGTCGTTATTTTACTGTAAACTGATTTTATCCTGATTCTATTACCGATGGTTTCATATTATACATATACATATATATATCGGCACTATTCTCCATTCCGTGAGTATAGTCCCACTTTTTACGTTGATTTATCGATCACACTCAACTCTCATTGACATACAAGCTCTCCATTGGACATTCCGTTCCTTTGGACTAGCGAGTTAGTCATAGAGACCTCCGTAAGACTCCTCGTAGCCTTGGATTCCCTCAAGGCCGACTGAGCTGGTTGTACCCTAAAAACCCATTACACGATCCTTGCCATGTCAATCTAAAGAAACATGGTATACCGGCCCTTATGATTATACAAAGAGTATATCATAAGAACTTCTTAATGGGATGATGATATCATGCCATATCATGTCGTTCTTGTAAACCCCAATTCTATGATAAGAATGAGGGTATCTTGCTTGATCTTATGTTCATGTGGACCTCAATTCTATATAAAGAATGTCCATATCGATTTATCATGGTACCTAAGTTAAGGGAACCATATTCTACCTAGTTTTATCGAACTCGTGATTATACCGTTGTTATCGCCATTCTACGGTCTTTGTCATATTTTTGGACTCTATTCTATCAATGTTGTCCTACGTATCTACAAGCTTGATTATTAAAATTCTATATTGGCTATATAAACAAGAGTGGATGTCAAAACACATGATAAATGCCTGCGCATATAGGGCCCGATCTGGTCCTGGGAGGAGCACCCGAAAGTACTTGTGCCCATGGGAGTTAAAATGATAAGGTATCTGGCATTATACCGAGTACTTGACTTGCTTGATTGGACATTCCACACACATCTTGTACTTGAATCGTACTTGACTTTACATGAAATGCGTGGCCCGAAAAAGGGTAATTTACTTGCTTGCTTGATACATGATAGCCAAAGTTCTTGACATGATTTGTTAAATGTACTTGCTTGAATATCTCGAATAAACTTGTTATCTTGTTGAAAGTTCATGATAAGTTCATCTTATTTCCTTGATACTACATTCTATCTATCCTGTCGTGTTATGCGAGCATGCATAGCTTTATTGCATTCATAAAAATGTAATTACTTAAACCCCTCGCTAGTACTTGAGATATAATTTCCTACTGAGCGTTCGCTCATTCCGTTTGTCTCCTTGTACTTTTCAGGTAAGTCCGACGACGATGGAAGTCAATCGGATGGGAGTGATCAAGAGTGAAAGTGATAGAGCTTCTACAAGTGTCGTCTAGTCTTTTCTATAGTTTCTTGAGTCAAATATGTATTCTTTTCCTTTTTATTAAACAGAGTATTGGATTTGTAATAGTCTATCCATTATGAAATAAAGGATTGGGTTATCTTGCTATTTTGCGCATCTCTGTCTTTGTGTCGAATACACGACCACTCTGATTGACATGATTGATATAGACACGTCGCGCATCTCCGGGTATCTTCCGCGCTCGGGGCGTGACAGTCTTTGTGGTATCAGAGCCTAAGGTATTCAATTCTAGGAAACCCAAGTCCAAGGATAGGTTTCAAAACCTTTAACCAAGTGAGAGTGGGTAGAACCAAGGGTTAAATGATCAATGAGTCTTTATAAGATCATAGTGATATAATACTAACATAGCTATTGTAATTGTAGGATAATGGCTGCCGAACGTGCTCAATGGCGCAACTTGCAGCGTACCCTTCAAGGGATGACCCAAGTGCTACAACAGGTAGCACAAGGTGGTGCTCCACGAGCTGGAAGCTTACACCAAGCATTCAAGAATATGAATCCCCCGAAGTTCATGGGATCGACCGATCCAGACGATGCCGAGCATTGGGTTCGGGAGATTGAACGTATATTCCGTGTTATGCAATGCACGGATCAGGACAAAGTCTTATTAGCTACTTTCCAGTTAGAAAAGGATGCTAGATGCTGGTGGGAGTCGATTGAAGCTACTATGGACCCAACTCAAGTTACATGGGGTGAATTCGTTGAATATTTCAACGCCAAATATTTCTCTGATAGGGTCCAGGAAAAGAAGGCCGCCGAATTTGCCGCATTAAAGCAAAGATCTTTATGGGTGGCTGATTATGAAGCACAGTTTTCTAGACTGTCTAGATATGCTAAGCATTTAATTAGCACGGAAAAGATGAAAGCCCGTAGATTTCTTAATGGGCTTAGGCCCCACTACATTACTCAACTGGCGCCTATGGATATTCAAGTTTATACTGAAATAGTGCACCGAGCTCAGTTGCTTGAAGATGCCACGGAACTATCTGATAGGATCCGTGGGAAAGACAAAAAGGAGCAAGTCATAAGTTCGGGTTCTTTTAAACCCAACTTTAAGAAGAGGCCCAATAATGGAGGTTCTTCCTCTCAAGATCAGAAGTTCAAGAAATCCAAGCCTTTCTCTATCACCACTACACCTTCAAACGTAGTATGCAAGCATTGTGACAAGGCTGGTCACAAAATAGAAGAATGCTGGAGGAAATTAGGAGCATGTCTCCGTTGTGGGAGTTGTGAACATCAGATTCCCGATTGTCCATTAATGAATGACCAAGACGGTGAGGGTAAACGCCCAGTGACAAGGAACGCGCGTCTTCATGCAATCCAAGAGACCGAACCAGAAGAAGAAGGCGGATTGGTGGAAGGTACATTAAAAATTTGTTCCAAATATGCACATGTCTTGTTTGATACGGGTGCATCGCATTCCATTATTTCCAAGAAGTTTGCTGACCCATTACCTCTAGAACCAGAATGGATGAAGTTAATATTGTCTACTCCTCTCGGAAACGAGACGGATATCACGCATCATTACCAAAACTGTGAGGTGTTGGTTCGAGGAAATAATTTTCCTATTGATCTTATCTGCTTAGATCTAAAAGAGTATGATGTTATACTAGGAGCAGATTGGTTATCCAAATACCAGGTAACGGTTGATTGCCGTGATAGCAAGATTGTTTTCAAAGAATTTTCAGAACTGACTTATACTAGTCCTAAGAGTCGAAGCAAATCCCCTCTTATTTCGGCTCTTCGAGCAAGCAAGCTCGTCAGGAAAGGATATGTATCCTTCCTTGCTTTTGTCACTGTTAAAGAAGCTAAGGAAACCAAGATAGAAGACGTTCAAGTAGTACGAGAATTCCCAGACGTATTTCCAGAGGATTTGCCGGGATTACCCCCTCAAAGAGAAGTGGCCTTCACCATTGACTTAGTCCCTGGTGCTGGTCCTGTTTCAAAGGCACCATATAGAATGTCCCCTGCTGAACTCAAGGAGTTGAAGGAGCAGTTGATGGAACTAATCCGAAAAGGGTTTATTAGACCAAGTACTTCCCCGTGGGGAGCACCAGTCTTATTTGTAAAGAAGAAGGATGGATCCATGAGATTGTGTATCGACTATCGACAGTTGAATCATCTTACTATCAAGAACAAGTATCCACTGCCGAGAATCGATGAATTATTTGATCAGATTTCTGGATCCAAACATTTCTCCAAGATTGATCTCAGGTCTGGTTATCATCAATTGAGGATTAAAGACGAAGATATTCATAAAACTGCGTTCAGAAGCAGGTATGGCCACTATGAATTTGTTGTTATGCCTTTTGGACTAACAAATGCCCCTGCTGCCTTTATGCAGTTGATGAATAGCATATTCAGGCCTTATCTAGATCAATTTGTGGTGGTTTTTATTGATGATATATTGATATATTCCAAGACTAAGGAAGAACATGAAGAGCATTTGAGGATTTCATTACAAATCTTGAGGACAAATCAATTATATGCTAAGCTCAGCAAATGCAAATTCTGGCTTGAAGAAGTGGCTTTTCTCGGACATGTCATATCCAAGGACGGTTTATCTGTAGATCCGTCAAAGGTTGAAGCTGTAAGAAACTGGGAAAGACCCACTAATGTAAGCGAGATCAGAAGTTTCTTAGGTCTTGCAGGCTATTACAGGCGATTCATCAAAGACTTCTCAACAATCGCCGTGCCACTTACAAGGTTAACTCGTAAGGAGATCCGATATGAATGGAGTGAGGAATGTGAAAGAAGTTTCCAAACTCTCAAAGATCATCTCACTACAGCTCCAGTGTTAGCTCTACCAACAGAAGGAGAGAAAATCGAGGTCTACACTGATGCTTCTGGCATTGGCCTCGGATGTGTCCTAATGCAACAAGGAAAGGTCATAGCATACTCTTCACGTCAGCTGAAGAAGCATGAGGAGAATTACCCCGTCCATGACTTAGAACTGGCCGCGGTAGTATTTGCCCTAAAGATATGGAGACACTACTTATATGGAGCACAGTTTACTGTATACTCCGATCACAAAAGTCTCAAATATCTATTTTCACAAAAGGAGCTAAACATGAGACAAAGACGCTGGCTAGAATATCTCAAGGACTTCGACTTCAATATACAATACCATCCCGGAAAGGGTAATTATGTTGCTGACGCCCTTAGTCGAAAGCCGAGAGCAATGATAGCAATTTGTATGATGCAAGAATGGAGGTTACTTGAACAATTCTCCGAGCTCAATATAAGCTTGGACACGGGATCCAAATTTGTCACACTATCTCATGTAAGCATACAGTCAGATTTGTTATCTGAGATACAAACACTTCAGGATGATGATCCTATATTAGTTGAAATCAAAGGCAGATTAGAAGGACAATCTGATTTTCAACTAACTTCTGATGGAAGATTATCGTTCAAAGATAGAACTTGTATACCCGATTGTCCGGAATTAAAGAAGAAGATCTTAGATGAAGCTCACAGATCAAGGTACACTATTCATCCAGGATCAACCAAAATGTACCAAGATGTAAAGAGGAACTTTTGGTGGCCTAATATGAAAAGAGAAATAGCGGACTATGTATCACGCTGTCTCACATGCCAACAGGTCAAGGCGGAACACCAAAAGCCTGCGGGAAAACTACATCCTCTAGATATTCCTAAGTGGAAATGGGAGGATATTGGTATGGACTTCATCATGGGTTTGTCTAAATCTAAAGGAGGACATGATGGAATCTGGGTTATCATTGACCGATTGACTAAATCGGCACATTTCTTGCCAATCAAAAGCCGATGGTCAATTGATGTGCTAGCTGCACTATACATCAAAGAAATAGTCAGGATACATGGAATTCCTGTCTCAATCGTGTCTGACAGAGATCCCCGTTTTACTTCTCATTTTTGGAAGGGATTACAACATTCGTTGGGAACAAGGCTCAACTTTAGTACTGCTTTTCACCCACAAACGGATGGTCAGACCGAGCGAACTAATCAAGTTATTGAAGATATGCTGAGAGCATGCATTATTGACTTTGGAGGAAGCTGGCATGACCACTTACCTTTAGTTGAATTTGCATATAATAATAGCTACCAAGCTAGTATCCAAATGGCACCTTTCGAAGCCTTATACGGAAGGAGTTGCCGATCTCCCATATGTTGGAACGAAGTTGGAGAGAAACAACTATTAGGTCCAGACATGGTAAGGGATACAACTGAGAAGATACAGGTAATCAGAGAAAGATTACAAGTTGCTCAGACAAGGCAAAAGGCTTATGCTGATACCAGGAGAAGAGATCTTGAATTCCAGGTTGGAGATCATGTATTTCTTAAAATATCCCCTGGACGTGGCATACGAAGATTTGGTGTTAAGGGCAAGCTTACGCCAAGATTCATCGGACCATTTGAGGTACTCGAAAGAGTTGGCGAGGTTGCTTATCGCATCGCGTTGCCTCCTCAGTTGTCCGAGGTACACAATGTATTTCACATATCTATGTTGAAGAAGTATGTGCACGATCCGTCACATATTATTGAGCATGGAGATCTGGTGATCCAGAAAGATCTCACATATGAACAGAGGCCTTTAAAGATATTAGATCGAGAAATACGAGCTCTAAGGAATAAGGTTATTCCCATGCTTAAGGTGCAATGGAATAAGAATCCTGAACACGAAGCGACATGGGAGACCAAGGAATCTATGAAGAAACGATTTCCCGAGTTATTCTAAGAGGTATATGTCCTACACTCTCCACGTGTATAATTATATATATATTGAATTTGGGGACCAAATTCTTTTAAGTGGGGGAGGGTGTAGCAACCCTAATAAATGAATAAATGAAATGAATTAAAACATATATATTACAGAAGTAATATATATAAAAGGAATAGGGTTAATTGGACGAAATAAAACAAATTAAAAATAACGCCTCTTATTAAGGCGTTAATTTATGAAGAAACGCCTCTATCCATGGCGTGAATAAAGAAAGGACGCCTACACGTGCGATCGTCAACTCTCACGACCAAATAGGCAAGTAAAAGAAACGCCCATATATGGGGCGTGTTTCAAAAACAAGGAACGCCCTTATCCAAGACGTTTCTTAATAAACGACCTGAACTAGGTCGTTAATTAAAGAATCGACGCCCTTACCTACGGCGTTAATTCCATTCGGGCCCGTTCGACCCAGAGCTTATCAGGGGAAGGATCAACCTGATCCAGTAAGTGTCTACTAGGGTAAGGACTCTATTAGGGAAGCATTACTTCCACACAATCACTAACCCTAATAGGATTTCCAAAGTCTTATAAATAAGCCTTGATCGAACAACCCTAAACCTATTTGATACCTCCGACTGCAGAGGTACGTGAAGAACAAACCGTTCTTCTTAATTTTCCCTTTTTGTTCTCTGCTTCAGTTGCATGAAGAATTAACAATTCTTCATCTTCTTCTCTATACAGGTTAAGGGAGCTCGGTGGCCGTACGTTGAGAGCTGGTAAAGATCTTTTCTTCACTTTTGACGTGATGATCAGATTTCAAAGAAACTGATATAGTTTCTTCTCTCATAGGAAAGCTGTTGTAGAAGCCTCTTCATCAAAGCCATCATCTTCTGCTAGCCAAAAACCCCTCACGGTCATCTCCAAATCAACTCTTAAAGGTAGGATTTTCTCAAGTTATTGTAGCCCAAATAAGAATTAATGCAAGATATCTATACATACGTATATGAGCATGGCATGCATACTGTTTATAAGGTTTTATTATGTTCTCTGCAAAATTTTGAAAGAAACGCCCTTGATTAGGGCGCTACTTTAACAGAAACGACCATACCAGTGGTCGTCAATTTCATATTTGACGCCCTCTACGCAGGCGTTAATTTCATAAGAATCGCCTGTGATTAATAATTGATCCTGTTTAAAAATTACAATACATATGAAATATTGATTTTTAATATCTTGCATGACTCTGTGAATTCCTGTTAAATTTTACTGCCATGACATGTCTCCTGTCTCTCGAAATATTATTTATTAAAATATCATAAATTCCTTGAAATTCACGACTTGGACAAAGTCGTTTTCCATATTTTAACGCCCCAGAACAAGGCGTGAATCTGAAAAGTAACGCCCCTTCCTAGGGCGTGTATCTGTTAAAATCCTGAAATTTACATATTCTGTAAAATGGAATTAGAAAGTAACGCCCCTTCCAAGGGCGCGTTTTGATCTCAACTTTGAATAAACGCCCCCAGGCAAGGCGTGTTTTTGATAAATTAATGAAATAATGAAAATTCTGCAAATTGGCAATATATGTAAACGCCCTCATGTTAGGCGTTAATTATTCAATACACGACTTTACTTAAGTCGTTATTTTACTGTAAACTGATTTTATCCTGATTCTATTACCGATGGTTTCATATTATACATATACATATATATATCGGCACTATTCTCCATTCCGTGAGTATAGTCCCACTTTTTACGTTGATTTATCGATCACACTCAACTCTCATTGACATACAAGCTCTCCATTGGACATTCCGTTCCTTTGGACTAGCGAGTTAGTCATAGAGACCTCCGTAAGACTCCTCGTAGCCTTGGATTCCCTCAAGGCCGACTGAGCTGGTTGTACCCTAAAAACCCATTACACGATCCTTGCCATGTCAATCTAAAGAAACATGGTATACCGGCCCTTATGATTATACAAAGAGTATATCATAAGAACTTCTTAATGGGATGATGATATCATGCCATATCATGTCGTTCTTGTAAACCCCAATTCTATGATAAGAATGAGGGTATCTTGCTTGATCTTATGTTCATGTGGACCTCAATTCTATATAAAGAATGTCCATATCGATTTATCATGGTACCTAAGTTAAGGGAACCATATTCTACCTAGTTTTATCGAACTCGTGATTATACCGTTGTTATCGCCATTCTACGGTCTTTGTCATATTTTTGGACTCTATTCTATCAATGTTGTCCTACGTATCTACAAGCTTGATTATTGAAATTCTATATTGGCTATATAAACAAGAGTGGATGTCAAAACACATGATAAATGCCTGCGCATATAGGGCCCGATCTGGTCCTGGGAGGAGCACCCGAAAGTACTTGTGCCCATGGGAGTTAAAATGATAAGGTATCTGGCATTATACCGAGTACTTGACTTGCTTGATTGGACATTCCACACACATCTTGTACTTGAATCGTACTTGACTTTACATGAAATGCGTGGCCCGAAAAAGGGTAATTTACTTGCTTGCTTGATACATGATAGCCAAAGTTCTTGACATGATTTGTTAAATGTACTTGCTTGAATATCTCGAATAAACTTGTTATCTTGTTGAAAGTTCATGATAAGTTCATCTTATTTCCTTGATACTACATTCTATCTATCCTGTCGTGTTATGCGAGCATGCATAGCTTTATTGCATTCATAAAATGTAATTACTTAAACCCCTCGCTAGTACTTGAGATATAATTTCCTACTGAGCGTTCGCTCATTCCGTTTGTCCCTTTGTACTTTTCAGGTAAGTCCGACGACGATGGAAGTCAATCGGATGGGAGTGATCAAGAGTGAAAGTGATAGAGCTTCTACAAGTGTCGTCTAGTCTTTTCTATAGTTTCTTGAGTCAAATATGTATTCTTTTCCTTTTTATTAAACAGAGTATTAGATTTGTAATAGTCTATCCATTATGAAATAAAGGATTGGGTTATCTTGCTATTTTGCGCATCTCTGTCTTTGTGTCGAATACACGACCACTCTGATTGACATGATTGATATAGAAGCATTTTCTCAACGGTCTGAAGCTGCATTATATTAATCAGTTGGCACCGATGGAGATCTCAACCTATTCTAAGATGGTGAGGAAAGCTCAAGTTCTAGAAGATACTCTTGGGAGGACGGAGAGAATCCGTGGAAAAGGCACCAAGAAGGAACTACCTACGGGTCCCGGGAATATCAAACCTGGGTATGGCAAGAAGAGGCCCATAGTGGACCTGGTTCGTGGAGTGGATTTGGATCGTGGAAGGGCAAGATGCCAAGGCATGAAGACAAGAACCCTGGCCCTATTGTTCCATTCAAGGGCGTGTGCAAGTTTTGTGATCATCCTGGTCACAAGATGGAGGAATGCTGGCGCAAGCTAGGCGCCTGTCTGCGATATGGAAGCAAGGAACACCGTATTCCAGACTGTCCTTTGATATCGGAGCAAGCTACCCCGGCGAAACCTCAAGTCTTCAAGAAACCACAAGGCAAGCTTCAAGCATTGCATGCAGAGGAAGTTGGAACCGCCGAGGACGGTGGACTCGTCGAAGGTACTCTCATTATACTCGACAAGTCAGCATTTGTTCTTTTTGATACTGGTGCCACACATTCATTTATTTCTCGGAGATTTGCTAAGTCTTTAGCTGTGGAACCTGTTTTGATGAATTCTCCGTTAGAGATATCAACCCCTATTGGTACTAGATCGGCAATACAGTACTTCTATCCTTCTAGTACGGTCATGATTGGTGAACAGAATTTACCAGCTGATTTATTCTGCATGGACATGAAGGATTATGATGTAATCCTAGGAGCAGATTGGTTGGCTCGATATGAGGTTAATGTTCACTGCAGTTCTAGCTCCGTGTCTTTTACTAGACACCCTAGACTTTCTTTTGTGGGAGTTAAGCACCATAACTCCGTATCACTTATCTCGGCTCTTCGAGCTGATAAGCTGATGAGACGAGGATGTGAGGCTTTTCTGGCCTTTGTCTGTGCAACCCCTGAGCAGCAGATTGAGATTAAGGACATTTCTGTCGTCTGAGATTTT
Source organism: Amorphophallus konjac (assembly GCA_022559845.1). Taxonomy (NCBI): domain Eukaryota; kingdom Viridiplantae; phylum Streptophyta; class Magnoliopsida; order Alismatales; family Araceae; genus Amorphophallus; species Amorphophallus konjac. Next base: position 189,020,466 of record CM040120.1, read on the forward strand.
CCTGATGTCTTTCCAGAGGAACTACCAGGACTTCTGCCTGAGCGGGAAGTTATCTTTTCTATTGATCTCTTTCCTGGCACATCTCCTATTTCCAAGGCTCCTTATCGTATGTCTCATGCGGAACTGAGGGAGTAAAGCAGCAGTTGATGGAATTACTCGAGAAGGGTTTCATTCGCCCTAGTACTTCTCCTTGGGGAGCCCCTGTATTATTCGTCAGGAAGAAAGATGGTTCGATGAGGTTGTGCATCGATTATCGGTAATTGAACCAGCAGACTGTCAAGAACAAATATCCATTGCCGAGGATTGACGAACTATTTGACCAAATAGCGGGAGCTCAGTATTTTTCTAAGATCGATCTTCGATCTGGATATCATCAGTTGCGGATCAAGGAAGAGAATATCTATAAAATAGCTTTCCGTAGCAGGTATGGTCATTTTGAATTTGTCGTTATGCCTTTTGGTCTAACGAATGCACCGGCAGCTTTCATGCAGTTGATGAACAATGTATTTCGGCCCTATCTTGATCAATGGGTCGTGGTATTCATTGATGACATCTTGATTTATTCCAAGAATGAAAAGAGCATGTTGAGCATCTGAGGATGGCATTACAACTGTTGAGAGATCATCAGCTATATGCCAAGTTCAGTAAGTGTGAATTCTGGCTACAAGAGGTGTCCTTTCTCGGACATATCATCACCAAAGACGGTATTTCTGTTGATCCTTCAAAGGTGGAGGCAGTGAAGAATTGGGAGTAGCCTACTAGTGTGACTGAAATCAGAAGCTTCTTAGGCCTGGCAGGCTATTATCGTAGATTCATTCAAGATTTCTCCAAGATTGCGGTACCTCTTACCAGATTAACCCGCAAGGAGAACAAGTTTGATTGGTCAGATGATTATCAGCGAAGCTTTCAGACTTTGAAGGAATGTTTGACTACTGCACCTGTATTGGCTTTACCTTCTGGTGAAGGAGGTTTTGTGGTATACACTGATGCTTCAGGTATTAGTTTAGGTTGTGTACTCATGCAGCATGGGAAGGTGATTGCCTATTCTTCTAGGCAGTTGAGGAAGCATGAAGAGAATTATCTTGTTCACGATTTGGAACTAGCAGCAGTCTTGTTCACACTGGAGATATGGAGGCACTACTTGTATGGAGAAACATTCACAGTGTTTTCAGATCATAAGAGTCTGAAATATTTGTTTTCTCAGAAGGAACTCAACATAAGGCAACGAAGATGGTTGGAGTACTTGAAAGACTTCGACTTCTCGATTGAGTATCATCCTGGCAAAGGCAATGTTGTGGCAGATGCATTAAGCAGGAAGCCTATGGCTAGATTGTCTAGTCTCATGTTACAAGAGTGGAAGCTACTGGAGCAATTGGCTAGCCTGGATCTGAATGTCGATAATGATCGGGTTATGATTGCATAAATTCAACTTAAGCCTGAATTGTTGATGGAAATCAAATCTCTGCAAGATAATGATCCCGAGCTAGTAGAGATCAAGGGAAGCTTGAGCAGCAGACCTGACTTCTTGATGGCTGATGATGGAAGATTGTTATTCCAGGGTAGAACTTGTGTACCTGATGAAGCTGGAATAAATAACAAGATTCTAGAGGAAGCACATAGATCCCGATATACCATTCATCTTGGAGGCACTAAAATGTTCAAGGATTTGAAGAGATCTTTCTGGTGGCCGAACATGAAAAGGGAAGTTACAGACTTCGTGAGTAGATGCTTGGTTTGTCAACAAGTTAAGGTTGAACATTTCAGACCGGCAGGAAAGTTGAAACCACTTGACATACCCCAATGGAAGTGGGAGAGCATTGGCATGTATTTCATTATGGGTCTACCTAGGACTCGTGGTGGATTTGATGCAATATGGGTGATTGTTGACCGATTGACAAAGTCAGCTCATTTCTTACCCATTAAGTCCAAGTGGACAGTTGATGTATTGGCTGCTTTGTATTTGAAGGAAGTGGTAAGACTCCATGGCATACCAGTCAGCATTGTGTCTGATCGAGACCCCAGATTTACTTCACATTTCAGGAAGGGACTCCAAGAGTCTCTTGGTACTCGCCTGAATTTCAGTACTACTTTTCATCCACAGACCGATGGACAGACTGAAAGAACCAATCAAATAGTGAAAGATATGCTTAGAGCATGCATGATTGATTTCGGAGGCAGTTGGAGTGATCATTTGGCTTTGATTGAATTCGCCTACAACAACAGTTATCAATCCAGTATCCAGATGGCTCCTTTTGAAGCATTGTATGGAAGAAGTTGTCGTTCCCCATTGTGTTGGGATGAGATAGGTGAGAAGCAATGACTTGGACCGGATCTTCTTTCAGAATCGTCACAGAACATCCGTGTTATTCGAGACCGGTTACAAGTAGCCCAATCAAGACAGAAGAGTTATGCCGACACAAGGAGAAGAGCATTAGAATTTCAAGTTAGCGAGCATGTATTCTTGAAGGTCTCTCCTTCGAGAAGGATTCGGAGATTTAGCATTCATAGCAAGCTCAGTCTGAGATATATTGGTCCATTCGAGATCCTAGACAGAGTGGGAGAAGTTACTTACAGACTGGCATTACCGCCGTAGTTGTCTGGCGTACACAATATTTTCCATGTGTCTATGTTACGGAAATATGTGTATGACCCCACTCACATCATTCAGCATGTGGATTTTGAATTGAAGGAATATGTGACCTATGAAGAAAGACCTATCAAGATTCTGGACCGAAAACAACAGCAACTCCGGAATCGTTCTATACCTATGGTCAAGATTCAGTGGAGTCGGCGTGGAACCGAAGAAGCTACTTGGGAGTCCGAAGATACTATGCGGAAGCGGTATCCTGACTTATTCTAGGTGAGCGATCTCTTTCCCTACTCTCAGTTATAGTGCAGTGAATTTGGAGGACCAAATTCCTTAAGTAGGGGAGGGTGTAATACACCGATAATTTTTATTGAGCCCAATGTATTTATTAAGCTTTAATTAACTGAAAATTGAATTTTTAATGATTTAATGCTTGAATTTCAGATTTTTGATATTTAATTCCTTAGAAAATAGAATAGTGAAAATTCGACTATCTTATAAAAATATGGAAAAAGGCTAATCAGGTTAAGGACGATATAGTTAGCAACTTTATCTTCTGTGATCGACCCAGCAAAAATCCGTAATTTGGGCTAATTACTGGATTAAGCCTAAAAGTGCACACTTAGTTAACCTGTACCTAACCCCATCTTAAAACATCAAATTAGAGCTTAATACTCAACCAATGAGCTCAAATCGGTGGTAAATGAAAGGCCACAATCTAAGGATCGATAGCCCTCTATCAATCGAACCAAAACCTAACCCTAGCACATGGTGGCGGCCGAGTTTTGTTGAAGTCAACCTTGGCGGCGCCGTTTTCAAACACCACCATGCGTGGTCGATTTCTCCCAACTCCGAAGTCTCCAGAAGCTCTATGAGCTATCAAAATGAAGCTCTACAAGTCTATTTTCTTTTGGTGGCTGTGGTGTTCGCATTGGATTCAGATCTAGGAAGATCTTGGTCGTTTAGTGAAGGTGGGTCGGCAACTGTCGTCCTCCTTCCTCTCCTCTTTGTTCCATCGATTGAGGTAGGTTTCCTTAACCAAAACCTGCACATGAATACATCAAATTATTCCTCTCGACGAGATATTTCCAATGATATAAGAAGCCCTAAATTTCATTAGGTATCCGAGGAGATATCGAGATTTTTCTAAGGTGCTGTCCAGTTCGTTCTTCATTCTAGGGCTTTAAGTTTTCTCTTCGATTGAGGTAGGTTATAACAGCCAAACTCTAATTAATATACATGGATGTAAGCATCAGCATGCTAGCTTTCATTTGGCGTAGAAAGCCCTAATTTTCACTGAGTATGTTTAGAGAATTTTGGATCGAAGTAAGAGCATGTCTAGGCTTGATTTATGCAATGTTCTTATGAGTCAAAGCATGATTTCGGGCTGATTTTAAGTTGTATACCTTGATCCCTATATAGCATATCATACATGGCTGGAATCAGCATCGAAGTAGCTTTCTTTTGATATAAGAAGTCCCAAATTTCGTTGTATATATTGAGAGAACCTTACGATTTAGTAGAAGCATGTCAAGAACTAGGTTTTCATGTGTTCATCATAGATAGGTTGTGATTCATTGATTTCTGTTGAAATTCGTGTTTCAAAACTCTTGTATTATGACCCTAGTATGTCTATTAAGAACCATAGAGCATGTGGTCAAGATCCCAACCCATTTAGACCCCAAATGGATGAGTTCATGCATTTTTCGGAGGCTACGGCCGTTTCTGGGCTTGCAGGGGTCGACCCATGGGGTCGACCCATGCCCTAGCAGCAAGGGCCTGCCCGAGGGTCGACCCTTGGGGTCGACCCATCCGGCCTAGCACGAGGGTCGACCCAATGGGTCGACCCATTCTGCAGGAATTGCAAGGGGTCGACCCCAGGGGTCGACCCATCTCACTGGCAGACCCCATTTTTGCAGGGGTTGACCCCAGGGGTCGACCCATACACCAGCAAACCAGTTTTTGTCATTTTTCGACCCGAGGATCGATCCAGATCATTAGGGGATTGACCCATTCAACTTAGTTCAATTGAAAACTATATTTTTGAGGAACTAGTGACCTATCCATGTAACCCTATGATTTCAAATTACATTGGTCCCTATATTCAATCATAGTGTAAAAACATGCCGTTTATCATCTCCATTTCAACGCATACAATGGTTAAATAGAAACCCACATAATTAGTGGTTAATTATGCAATTGAATTTCTGTTAATGCATGCTATTTCACTCCTGTGTGAACTTGTTCTTTACCTTATCACCTTGAATCAGCGTTTTGGCAATTGTCTTAATGCAAATGATAATAGATAATCCTTGGTATATTAACTTGGCAATTAGGATTAAATTGATTGTTAAGTTGCTGGATTGTCATTATTACCCCAGTAGAATGGATTGCTTACACACCTGAACGGTACACTGTCAGCCATTCTTTATTGACCTTGTGGACTAAGTTTTGGTCCAATTTTTGTAATGCGGCCCAAAGTGACCGTATAACCGAGTTTTTGTTTTAGTGAATCCAAGGACAAGTTAGTCCTTAAATCTCATGCTTGTGGCAGTAATTCCTCTGATTAAATTGGCCATTTAACTTGACTGAATGTCTAGACAATCGTGGGATCTTGGATCCAATAAATCAATGCCAACGCATCATAGGGGCCCGGTCTGGTCCTGGGGAGAGCGCCCGAAAAGTTAGTGAGCCCATGGGATGTTAATGACATGGTGAGGTATTGCACCGAGTACTTGACTTGTGTAACGTCTATGACATAAAATCTCTTGTTACTTGTTACTTGATCGTGCTTGAATGATGTTTAAAGTACTTGTTTGTTGGCCAATTCTCTATTACTATCTCCTGTTGTAAATTCTTGTACTCGTTATCTTGTTATCTCTTGTCATCATTATATTTCTTGACCTTGCAAGATCTTTGTATTACGCTGTTTTATTGTATCATCTTTTATTTCTTTTATTTAGCATTGCATATGAAAAATGTAATTAACTTGTTAATCACGTACACTTGCCTGTTATTTCCTACTGAGCGTCAACTCATAGTTGTTGTTTCCCCCCTTTCCAGTCTATTCAGGTGATGATGCGCATACCGATGGGGAAGGGCAAGAGTGATATCTTTTGAGTGTACCTATTAGTAGATGCCGTGTGGGCATGGTTGTTTACCTCTAGCTATTTCCTTAGAGTTGTGTTAGTACTTAATTACCTTTGGAGTCAGTTATTGTATTAGAATTCAGATTGGAAGTCATGTTTGATCGTGTATTAGCAGTGTTGGTTATTGTAATAAATTGGAATCATCTTGATCAATAGAGTTGTATCTTTCCTTAGCATTTGTGTAATTGTTTAGTTTAGAATATTTATTTACTTTCTAGCTAGTTTCTAACTGTACGTCCCGATATTCCGCGTCGGGGCGTGACAAAGGCCGACAGGGCACCTCTATTTTAAGCCCCATTTTTTCTGTTCTTTCTTTTTTTTTACATAACAGGAGGATTTTGAGAGGTCAACATGTGATATTGACCCCTTGGTGACGTCAGATAGCTACCGACTGAGTCGTAGGGTCTCATGCCAGTAGAGGCGATTTATTCGTTGGCAGAGGAACGATGCCAGCGTAAAGGAGGAGCTTTAGCCAATTCGGACGTAAGGTCCGTAATGGTGATGTTGAGTGAAGGTCAACTAGGACATGAGGTCTTGCACCGAGAAATGGTGTATTCATTAGCAAGAAGGAAATGCTAACACAAAGGATAGATTTTGTGCCGATTTGGGCGTAAGGCCCGTAATGGCAATATTGTAGAAGAGTTGGCTAGGACACAAAGTCTTGCGTCGGAAAATGAGTTTATTCGTTAGCAAGAAGGAAATGCTAACGCAAAGGATATATTTTTTGCCAATTCGGGCGTAAGGCCCGTAATGGCAATGTTGTATTGTATGCTATTATATATATATATATATATATCTTTTGGGAGCTCGGCCAGGGCGGAGTGCCACTAGACCAAGGTAGGTAGAGCTTAGCTAGGGTAGAGTACCACTAGACAGAGGTCGGTAGAACTTAGTCAGGGCGGAATGCCACCAGACTAAGGTAGGTAGAGCTCGGCCAGGGCGGAATGCCACTAGACCAAGGTGGGCAGAACGTAGCTAGGGTAGAGTACCACTAGACTAAGGTAGGTAGAACTTAGCTACGGTAGAGTGCTACTAGACTAAGGTAGGTAGAACTTAGCTAGGGTAGAGTGCCACTAGACTCAGGTAGGTGGAACTCGGCCAAGGCGGAATGCCACTAGACCAAGGTAGGAAGAACTCTGCCAGGGCGGAATGCCTACTAGACCAAGGTGGGTAGAGCTCGGCCAGGGCGGAATGCCAGTAGACCAAGGTAGGAAGAACTTAGTCTGGGCGGAGTGCCACTAGACTAAGGTAGGTATAGCTTGGCCAGGGCGGAATGCCACTAGACCAATGTTGGAAGAGCTTAGCTAGGGCAGGATGCCACTAGACTAAGGTAGGTAGAACTTAGCTAGGGCGGAGTGCCACTAGACTAAGGTAGGAAGAGCTCAGTCAGGGTGGAATGCCACTAGACCATGGTAGGAAGAGCTTAGCTAAGGCATAGGGCCACTAGACTAAGTGATGTGAAACAGCCCAAGGTTGACCAAGTAGGTTGTAATGAGCCTAGGACCTAGACCCGCAAGCACATAAGATTTGGCAACGAACGTACTCTAGCAGTTCACTCGCAAGGCGCATACAATTTCCTGAGGGATATCGGGGAATGATGGCAAGGGTCCGGGGTGAGACCCAAGAGTTCTAAGTTACTTGGTGGGCTTAGGCTGACCCCCAAAGGGCCTGGGATTCCCAACTTCGTGGGCAGTCGACACGCCGGGGCTTGGGGTTGGGTGGCTCTCACTCACGATCCGCGGTAGGTACACAAATCGAGCAATAACGGGACCGAGCACTATCTCACTGACCGACGGGCATAAGAAGAAATACTAGACTAGCAAAGTAATCAAATAACCAGGTAGGGTCCAGTCACTCACCTGATCGGTGTGAAGACACCGATCCCGGCCGAAGACGAGGGCGAGCGGGGAGGCGTGGGTACGCACCCGCACGCCGCGTCGATGCCGCTTGGCCTGAAAACTTTAAGAGTACAACACTACTCCTCTCGCAGGAGGGTGGATCAAGGGGTCGGGGTTAATATGTACAGTCAAACACTACCTCCTCGCAGGGAGGGGCTGTCAGCCGGCCAGGCGGGTTGGGGAAACTAAGAGATAACACCGACTTGCCGAGTTGCGCCGATTCTGCTAGCTTCAGGAACAGCTTGATAGGTTGTTGATGTCGGCACTGCCACGGACTCAAATGAGCTCAGAATTGGTTGAAATTGGTGCAAAAACGTTACTGACTGACCCGGGATGCCACCTGAATTTTTGTGGAAGCTCGTGATGACGTCACCGGCCGGGGCAGAACCTGGAACGGGGCGGGTCTTCGCTGGTTCTAGTTGCTCTCAGAATGATGCCGCTAGAAGAAGAAGGCGCAGAAAATTGATCCGTACTCTGTTCAAGGCGAGACAGGCATCGTTGAAACTGTGGTCGAGTCTTCTTTCCGTTGGGACCAACGGCGTTGTCATCCAATGTCGGAGCAGATCGTGAGAGCCCAAACAGTAGAGGTGTGTCGGTTCTGGCTCAGAACACAGACTAGACACACTTGGAATGGAAAATTTTTAACTTTTAATTCCGAGATCCAAACTTAGCTCTGTTTCTTGAGGATTGAAGAGGACTTGAAGGTGAAGCTCCCAGCCAAGTTGTTCGCCCAGATCTGCAAGGGGGAGACCGTGGGCGGACTGGATCCGAGGCTCTAGTTCTCTGCCTGAATAGTTCTGTGCAGTCGAGGGAGAATCGCTTCTACGGGCAGCTCAGTGCTTGGATGAGGATGAAAACACCTCGCCTGGAAAGCCCTCTGGACAGCCTTTCCAGAGATATATGCCTTGCCACCAGGAGGATCAGGGAATGGCTAGAGATGAAGTGACTTTCAGGATCACCGTTTGCTGCCTGCGACCTGCTACCTGGAGCTGCAACCTTGTACTGGCAAAGGGAGTGGGAGGGAGGTAGCACAGCAGGGAAATGATGGTTGAGGGGCAAGGGAGAAGGGAAGGATGTGGCTGGGGTCTCTTGGAGGTCTGGGGTGGCAGGGAAGGGGTGGAAAAGGGGGCTGGAGCTGCTAGAGGTGGTAATGGGGGAGTGGATGTGCACTAGAGAGAGGGTGGGTTGGAGAGGAGGTGGAGAGGGGGCGACCAGACCAAGAGGGGACTCCTTGGGTCGACCTAGGGTGTGGGGGGGATGAGAGAGGGGAGGGAATTTTGAATTTGGGCCTTGGGGGGGGTTAATTCAGCCTTGGGAAGGTGGTGGGATGCATTGGGAAGGAGAGTGGGGTAGTTGGGGGTTGGAAGGTGGGGAGAGGATTGGAGGAGAGGCTCTTGGGGTTGGGGTGAGTTAATGGAGGTGTGTGGGGACTAGGGAGAGAGTTATTGGGGAGGGGAAGTGAGAGAAAGTGGTTTGGAGGGGGAAGAGAGAGAGAATAGGGCGAACCCCTTAGAGAGGGAGAGATAATGAGAGAGAGGGTGGTGAGAAATTTTGGGTAGAGGAGAGAAGACTTGAGAGTTTTTCTATTCAAATGATTCATCCAAAAGTTGAGTACACGAGGAGAGATGGGGCCTATGTATAGGCATCCATTCTTTACATGACCAAAGTACCCTTGACAATTAGACAAAAGACCAAGCATATCCTAGACTCACTCCTATGGGCCCATAACTAAGGTACTTGGGCCCAAATAAGCATAACAAGGGAAATGACTAAGATAACATGACTCAATAAAAGAAAATACATAAGATATGACTCAAAGAAAAGGAAAATAACATGTGAACACATAGCCGGGCTTCATCCAAATGATGCAGGCGATCCGAGCCAAAGTGAGCGCTGTGAGATGCCCTCATCACTAAGGTAGGAAGAGCTTGGCTAGGGCGGAATGTCACTAGACCCAGAGTACGAAGAACTTAGTCATGGCGGAGTGCCACTAAACTAAGGTAGGTAGAGCTTGGCCAGGGCGGAATGCCACTAGACCAAGGTAGGAAGAGCTTAGCTAGGGTAGGATGCCACTAGACTAAGGTAGGTAGAACTTAGCTAGGGCGGAGTGCCACTAGACTAAGGTAGGAAGAGCTCGGCCAGGGCGGAATGCCACTAGACCAAGGTAGGAAGAGCTTAGTTAGGGCAGAGTGCCACTAGACTAAGGTAGGCAGAACTTAGCTAGGGCGGAGCGCCACTAGACTAAGGTAGGTAGGACTTAGCTAGGGCGGAGTGCCACTAGACTAAGGTAGGTAGGGCTTTGCTAGGGCGAAGTGCGACTAGGCTAAGGTAGGTAATACTTAGCTAGGGCGGAGTGTCACTAAGCTAAGGTAGGCAAGACTTAGCTAGGGTGGAGTGCCACTAGACTAAGGTAGGTCTTGGTCATTCTGAGAATGCCAGTTGAGCTGCGTGATACAGCTTCAAGTTGTTTC